>CM036622.1:55383476-55983476 GCA_020746105.1 Trogon surrucura
CGCTACTGCTGGTGCTCACAGCTCCTAGAACTTCTCTGCTCCATTTGAGACTCTCTCAGAAAGTGCAGGAGCCAGAGTCCCAGGGGGAAACGAAGCCATCAGTTGGGGTTTCCTAAATCCTGGGCAGAAATGGGGTGTTCCACCCTAGCAACTATGAGAATGTAGCAGTATCACAAGCCAGCTACTAAGAGAGGGAAGTCAGGTAGATTCATGCATGCCTTGGAGAGTGGGTCTGTCTCTTCCTGAAGCGTGTAGCCGTGCTCCTGCATGTAAGAACGTACAGTTCTAAGTTCATACATAAGAAGATTACAAAATCACAGCGCACTGTAGCATGTTATCTTAGCCACTACTGTCTAAGTTACCAACTGGGTGTGCATCTTTGTTCTCCTCCTTATCTGCCTTACCTCGTAGAGCCTGATCCCCCACACCCTGTCGCCTCTGCAGTGCCTGGGCTGACACTGAAGTCCTGGGAATATGGAGGAGAGTCTCTGATTTTAGGTTTGCAGACTTGGAGTTCAGGCCAGGGATCAGTCTCTGTATCTATCAGGAAGTAATGTAGTGCAGGAACAGTCTTTTACATCAAATACCTGCAGCTTAATCTCAGAGTATTTTAATAATAGGTGTGAATTATTAGAGGATGATTTTTGGATCGCTCTAGATTATGTGCATGTCTATTTTTTCTTTTTAAATAGTTTTTTTTTGGGTAATATGGTCAAGGGGAGCTGTATACAGGGTTTTACATGGTGTGTCTACAAGGGATTTGGCCACGTCTGATCTTTCCTTTTGTTTGATTGCCAGCTCCTCCAGCCGAACAACAGTAAACAGCATGAAATGAGGATCTCCAGATCCATGGGTGATATCATGGGATCCCTGTACAAAGACTCCGAGAGGACGCGGAAGTATTCCACGGGTCAGTGAAACGCAACGCTCTGCGGGGTGTTTTGTGCTATCACAAGCTGGCCACCGTACCCTTTCTCTTTTCTGTCACAACCCTGTAGCTGCTACAGTCTGGAAGGCAACCCTGATTTATCCCACCAGTTATTCAGGGCAGTTGCTGCTTATCCTCAGCCTGAGGAAGGGACTCTGCAAGCTGTGCGGGTCAGACGAGGCTGTACTGAACAGAGAGTCACATTAGGCGTGAAAACTGAGAAGGGACAGGGGATCCGAGCTGTAATTTGAGGGAGGAAATGCAGTGATAACAATCTCCAGTGAATTTGATGCTACGGAGCTTTACCAAAGTGCAGAGTGAGGATCTGTAGGAAGCCAAGGCTTTTTGAGACCTTGGCATGGTTATTCCTTTAACTCACGCCGGTGAAATGAAGTCTGTGGTAGCTGTTTTTGTGGTTTCTCAGGAGAGTGGATGTGATGGTGTTTTGCAGCAGGTGCATTTCAGGTGAAGGGGAGCATCCCTTTCCTTCAGACCTGCTGGGAGGAGGTACTTGGAGCCTCTGAAGCCAGACTGGCCAATGCCCATTCTCTCCTTGTAACCCCTGCAGGGACTGGAGTCTGTTCGTAGCCTCGTGTGGTCTTTTCTTTGCTTTTCTGTGCTTGAGCTGATGCTCGTCTTGCTTTGTAACTTACTCTGAGCTTTTTGAAATGACACATTCTCTTGATAAGCTGTGTCTGTAGGACCTTTTGCCTGAAGAGCCTTGTAGGATTTTGTAGAGAGCAGGGTGCCTTGTGTGGAAATGGTAAAGTAGCCCATAGGACTGTATAGCAGCAGTATAATTATTCCTGTTGCAAACTATAGGCAAGATTAATGATTTTGCCATACATTGAGTGTTCTCTGACATGTCTGTGAGTGCTGATTACAAGGTAATTTATTCAGATCCTGGTTGTTTTCATACAAGTATTCCACAACTGCAGACATGACAACATCAGAGGCCTTTATTAAAGTGGGGCTATAAAATATACATGAAGATATACCTCATCTTCCAAAGATCCTCTATACCTATATGGTAGTAAACACCTCCAAACTTTTCTCTGTGCAACAAAAGAGTATTTTTCTCCAAGGATTATTCCTTTGCCTCATAGCTTATGTTGCCTTAATAACATAGCCTGTGGTTTACTGCATTTCAGACAATGATATACAGGAAATTTTCTTCTAGGATAAGTTCAGTATAGCCCCTTGTGCAGCCATACCCAACTCATACTGAAGGCAGAAATGAGTGGTGCACGTACAAGAGCTTTCTTTGGGCCTGGTATTTGGATTTAGTAGAGTTGTCTTGTTGCATTGTGATTGTTTTTTTTTTCCTTCTTTCTAGCTCATGTAGCTCTTCAGGGTTTGCTCAGACTCTGGCAGAGTCCCTAGATGACCCTGTGAGAAATGCACACACAAATAACGTGGCAAGGCACAGAGGCTCAGCAGAAACTGTGCTTGAGCAGAACATCTCTGCTGCTCTTTTTCTGGAGCTTTTTCAGCTGTTAATGTAAGCCAGCGAAGAGCTGTGGCACTCGGAGTTGTCACTGATGTACAAACCAAATGTGGTGGGCAGAATGGATTCCATGTGTAGCTGTGCTAGTGAGAAGGTTGGTTCTTGCAAAGTTAGACTTTCCTGCTAACTGTTATGCCGTGATTTGGCCTTTCCTTACTGTTTTGGAGCTGCTGTAATACCAAGAGAATCCCTGACAGGTCAGCACCGCTGACTGTGGGGTGTCACTGCCTTGAGGAGCATCCCATAGATACGACAAGGCAGACAAACTAAGAGATACAAGCTCTTCAAGGGTGAGGGCCTGAAGTATAGATAGATTTTGAGGGAACACCTGAACAGCAGAGTGGGTGGAATGAGCATAACGTGCTGATTTAACCTTTGTAACCGAGGAGAAGGACTGGACAGCACCGGATGTAGGACACAAAGTGTGCTGACGCTGAGATCTTCAAGAGGGTCTGCATCCCGACTGCTACTGCACCAAAATCAGTGTCTTTGGCAATGTTATGTAGTTCGATAGCAAAGGTAACCAGCCCATGCTAGTCATCCCTCTGCCTTTTTTTCAGACCATCAGTCTTTGTTCTTGGTTTGAATAGAGGTTGCAACAAGCCTCTGCATGGTAACAGCACACCAGACCTCTCTTTGGGGTTATCTGGGGTCTCTGTGAAGCTGCCGCAGCTCCGCTTAGTCGGTGTTCTCAGTCCAACAAGTTCATTTTTTTGAGCTCCTGAGCCAGAATTGGGTAATCTTGCAGCTGGGCAGAAACTCCAGTGAGCTGAAAGGGAGAGCAGTGTTTCAAATGGAGAGTGAAGCTGAACGTCGGGCAGTAGACAGAGATGATCTTGCATTGTGGTTCCCTGCGCCAGGGGTTTCTCTGAACTTGGTGGACAGTCAAAAGGCAACCTAAGAGGCTGGGATTTCTGTAGGAGAAACTCTTCTTCACTTGCCCTTGCAAGAGGTTTCGCGGTGTTTGCTTCTCCTGTCTGCAAAGTGGTCGCTGTCAAGAGAGGGTCTTAGTTCAGCTTTTCTCTTGGAACCACAATTAGAAGGAGTTCTAAAGTGACTTTATAAAAAAAAAAAAGGTGGTTCAGGGTCATGTTCTCAGTATTTCTGAGATGCCTCATGTTTTTCTGCTGACTCTGCCATGTTAGCAGCAGCAAAAAGTAAGAAAACTGCATGTTGTTGGCACAAGCATATTGGAAGGGGGGGTAAATGTTCTGAGGAAAATTTGGCTATTTTTGCTTCTGCTGGACAGAAAATGTCTTCATTCCGTGTCCCTGAAAAACCTTATGTAAAGTTAGTATTTTCTTTTTTTTCTCCACATAAAGTTCTTCAGTGGAAATCCCACCCCCTCCTCGTTTTTTGCAGGGGGTGGGGGGAGGAGTGGAAAATGTTCCAGTCTCTTGGTGACCAGCATCTGCTAATGTTCAGCTGACTGCCAGGAAACTTTGGCTAAAATCTGTTTGGGTTCTGGACTTTCAGATAACTGAGGGTTGTTTTTATTTACTTTTGAGGAAATACTCGTTTGGGAACACGATCCACACATTATTCAAGAGCCCCATTCCGGAGGCACCCGTTTCAGTGGAAACGTTTGCCAAAAGCATTTTTTTAAAAATTATTATTTAATTTTAATTTTATTTCCCGTGGTGGCAAACCAGGCTGCTGAGCCGTCGCACCGTGTGCCTGCCAGCGCTCTCCAGACCAGGCACAAATGCTGGCTGGGTCCAGGCTGTCAAATATGGACCAGCAACGGGAACAGCAGGACTTTCACCTTGGAGAATTGCCACCACAGTGATGATGCCCAGGTTTTCTTGGGTACCTGGGCACGTTTGCAGCAGCATCTAACCCCTACCAGAACACTGGGAGGATTTGAACACGAATCTCCAGAGAGATGCAGGTTGCTGGTGGACAAGCTGGCCAGATGACTCCCAAGAACCAAAAGCCTGGAGGTGATATCTGTGCCAGGACACGAGGACTGTCTGGCTCTTGATGAGTTTTTTTTAATCATTAGCACATTCCCTGGCCAACCCTGTACCTGTGACCGCTGTCACAGCGGTGGTTGGGTACAAGTTGGGGTACCGTGGGCTAGGGACCTGTTGCAGGAGTTGGGATGGACGAGACCCCATCTGTTTTGAGAAGAGGAGGGGAATTTGGCTGTGTGTATCATGCCACATGCTTCAGGGCTAGAAAATAGGCTCTGTCCTGCTTATTAGTATAGAAGTACCCCAAAGTTGGCCATAAATCAAGATGTAGGAATCCATCCTCAGAGCATCAGCACGGAGAGGGGAAAGACTTGTAGGGATCCCACTGAAAAAGGAGAAATCAAGGAAGATTGAGTCCATCTGCTCTTGACAGAGTGAGAAATTTCCTGCAAGTTTATCCCTTCTTGTGCCGCCGTGCCCTGAGCCCCGTGTTTCTGCCAGGGCTCGGAGGAACGGCACATCTTGACATCGTGTCCCTCGCTCGGCTCTGCGGCGACGTCACCCCAGGGCTGGGCTCCCCGTGGCCGCAGCTGTGAGCGTAGGCGGCTGCCAACAAACCCTCCAACTTTTTAAGGGGCTCCTTTTCTTCACCGGGACCCCCGCTTGGGACGGATCAAGTTTTGGGAAGGACCTGTCAGGGCAGGAAAAGGGTGAAACCAGGGAACGTGGAGGCGGAGGGAAGCCGAGAGTGGCACGGGGGAGCTGGCTGTACGTGCAGCACTGCGAACTCTGCACATACTGCATGAAAGACACTTCTTAAATAAAAATAACAGAAGGGAACATGAAAGACCCCAGTAGATGCCAGCAGTGACTCTAAGTCTCCGTGCTGGCCCGGTTCACCCTGCTTGGGACATGCTGTCCTCTAGTCTTAAATATATGGCTTTACATTAGCGAGTGCAACATGGAGCAGGAATCCCTTTCCAAAGCACCTTACTCCAAAGGGTAACCGAGGTCAGACGCTCAGCTGGTGCCAATCTGCGGAGTTTCTCCGAGTTCAAGAATCCTGAATAGAGCTGCTGAGATCCAGCCAGCAATTTGGCTTTTATAAAGAAGTGCCTCAGAGCTTGCCCCATCCCCGCTGGAGTTGAGGACTGGAGCTGACATGTAATCCTGTAGAGCCTGGGAGGACAGTCCCTTGGGGGTCTCCTCTCTGCCTGGTGCTGCTGCTGTGTCTTGAGCATTAGATGAAGCGTGAAGAACTTCTGTGATGTGTCCCACAGGCACGTCTGGGCTTTTTTGTCCGTTTCCTCCTCTGCCCACTATGAATTGAGCCTGCCATCGAGTACCACCATTGCTTTTTCTCCCTGACCCCTAATTTCTGCCCTGGCAGCACCGAGATTGCCTGAGATTTTGTTAAAATGGCAGGATAAAGCTGGAGGATGGAATCAGCCTTGGGCTCCAGGACTCTGCTCCCACCGCCTCCCTGTGTTGCCTCCCCAGGTGGTTGGACACACATCGATGCGAAGCCGCAGCAACCAGGTGCTCCTGGAGGTGTGAAGCTGCGTAAAATGCAGCTCTTCTACCCGAACAGCCTGGCTGCAAGGGATCTGGTTCAATCCAGCAGTTTCCAGGCGTGCAAAAGCCCGAGCGTTTTGTTTAACTTCTTCCTCGCCTTCTGGGAAACCGCCAGTGTCTTATCCCTTTTTGCAGTTTTTGGCAGGAAACGTGGCTCTGGAAGGTCAAACACAACTGACCTGATGACTGGGAGCCGTTGTTACAGGCAGAGGCTTAACGTGAGGTCATGCAAAGTCTTTATGCTTGTGATAAATCTCGTTTAACTCCTTGGGCTCAAAATCAAACAGGGCACATACAGCTCTTTGTAAACTCTGAGTCAGATTGTTTCTGGGGCATGAGTGGGTTCTTGCAGCGAGAGATCCCAGCATGGCACGAACAGACCCACACCTCATCACAGCATTAACAGAAATGCTCGAAAGAGCTAAGATGCAGCGGTTGCACCACGCCAAACCCTGTAGCAGCTTTTTGGAGCAAGAGCCACCCAGGTGTCTTTATGCTTCATTCTGGATTGACATCTGCGAAGCAAACGCAGGGACGATAACGCAGTGACTTACCCAGGACGCTCAAACTGTTAAATGGTTAAACGTTTGTTTATTTATCTTCAAAGAGAGGATGCTGTACTTCCCAACTGGTCTTGTTTTCAGGGCTGGTGGAAAGCCAGTTCATTACGGGCGCCACAGCGCTCGAGAGATTCTCTCCCCTTGATCTTGGCGGTGCTTCAGTTAGACTTTTTTTTTCCGCTGTGTTCTTATCCTGCAGGAAATCTGTGAAGGAGAAAATAGGAAGAAGGAAAAAAGTAACTCCAAGCCTTGTAACTTTTATTTTTGTAGTCTGAGCGAGGAGTCTGGAGGAAGACGTACCATGGGACAGAGATATCTATGTATTTGGTATAAATCCAGCAACTCTGATTTAGTGATCTTTAATGCTGGTGTGGCGCTATTAACGTTTAGAAGCTCTTGATGCATATCAGCTTAAGTGAAAGGTGGGGGCTTGGATTCGTAGTGTTGATGGATTTATGCCAGAGATCAATCTGGCACGGTAACTGTGATGCAGAATAGTGGCAGAAGTGTTGCGTTGATTGATCAGCGTTGGCTTCTCATGATGGGATAGGCCCCTTCCCGGTACCCTTCTCTTGCAATATTGCGCTTAGCCTGGGCATGTTGTTACCAAGTGGTAGTAATGAAACAAAGAGTTGGCGAGAGTGCTGCAAAAATGGGTAGGAAGCATAAGGAAACGCATCTCCGTGCGCTTTTCTAACATCGTAAGAGGAACGTGTGCTTTTTAGAAGCCTGCTTAAAAACAAGTTGTGTTGTGTTGCACAATGCCGACCGGTTAAAGCTCCGGCACGGACCTCTGTCAGCAATTCCTGGCTGTGGAGTGATGACAGCCCAGGGATGGGGAGGGGGGGAACGGCAGAAAGGCACGTGGAGCCAAGCCTGCGCATCTGGGCCAGGCGAGGGCAACGCTCCCTAAAGCCTGAGGAGGCACACGGAGTCACTTAGGGTGGGTTTGGGGGAGTAAGTGGGAGGAACGGGATGTCTGCATAAGGAAGCTGTGGAGTTCTCTCCGAAGTGCAAAATAGAAACCCCTTTCTGTTAAACAAGCCCTGTGGGGGTGCTGTGAAAGCTTTGCAGCCTTGCCAAGGGGAGGTGGCTCTGCCTGGTGTGGAGGCTCTGACAGCTGCAGGCGTGGAAGGGGACAACCTCCCTGGGTAGGAGATAGGACAAGCTGATCCTGTAGGTCATGCCCTTCCCTGTGATTCTTTGCTTTGCGGGCTGGCTTTCCTTCCTCTGTTTTTTTCATATAGGGAATGGGGAAGGGAAAAAGGAGTGTTTGGGTGCAAGTTGTTTTCCACATAACAAGTGTTGAAGTGACATTGCACCAAGTTCACTCGGGCTGTTTCCCAGGTTGCTGATCAAGGCAGTGACGTGATCCACGGAGGAAATGCCCAGAGGTCAAAGAGGGGAGGTGGGTTTGGAGTTTCTGTTTTGCTTTGAGATTCACTGATTGTCTCACAACACCATTCTGGAGCCCTTTTTCTTTCTGGTATCGACAGAGCACCTGGATACAGGATCCAGGGCAGGTTGAAGGCCAAGTCTATTGGATATTGTATGACCCCACAGTAACAAACTGTCCCTGTTGCAACAGCTTTGTGGGATGCCCATAAACAGTATTGCATCTCTAGTCCCTCCGCTTCCTTCCACAAGTTCAAACCCCACAGCATCTCCCAGGAGGTCTGTGATAACTGGGACGGCATCCCTGGAAAGACTTGGATGTTGGCAAGTCCTCCCCTTGACCCATGCCTTTCCCGTGTCCTAGGCTCTCTGCACACCGGCCGGAGCTCTCCGCCCCCGGGGAGCGTTCCCGAAGAGCAGCAGCAGATAGCTCGCCAAGGATCCTATACGAGCATCAACAGCGAGGGCGAGTTCATCCCCGAGACCATGGATCAGAACGTAAGTGGGGCCAGAGCACGTGGCTTAAACCGAGACAGCGTTAGCCACGAGAGAGGCTGTGCTGCGAGCGCCGTTCCCACTGTTAAATCCCCAGCTGGGCTCTGTGCACGGGGCTCAGGCCAGCTTTTTCCAGGAATGGGTGCTCCCAGGCTTGACATGCTTAAGAAACAATGAGGCTCGATTCCCAGGGACCCGAAGCGCCTGTTGCAGGGATGGCGGCAGCATGCTCGGTCACCTCGGGTAGCTCTGGAGGAGTCTGGATCTGGGACACACGTGCGTGCCAGCTGCTGGGCGCTTGTGGTCGCAGCCGTCCCGCATCCCAGGGACCACAAGGGACCGTGCCAAGCGACCAACTGCCTGTGATTGCAGCAGCCTGGGGACGCCAGCAGCTCTCACTGCTTCCCATGTGCTGTTTCTACCTGAGCTCCAGTTACAATTCTTGGATCTGCCCACAGCCTCTCTCTGTGGTTTTGTGTGTCTCTCTCTCCCTCTCGCCATATATCTATATCTTTTTTTCCCCTTTCTTGTATATTCCAGTCCCTCGGTAATAAAAGAGCAGCTAGTTCTTCAGCACAGTGATGAGGGATACCTCTTCCTTTAGTTAATTTGGTGATGGGGATAGCTCTGCAGTGTTGAGGGACCAGAAAGGGAGCAGCTTACATCTCTCTCTCCATCTGTGTGTCTGCTCAAGCTGTAGCTCCAAAGAGCTTAATACAGGTCCTGTAAAGCCAGCTGGGCTGTCTGGGCACACAGTTCCTTCTTGGAAGGGCAGGACCAGAATCCCCAATGTGCAGGAGGCCTGACCGTGCAGGAGGGACAGCGAGAAGGTGCTAAGCTCACTCCAGCAGGCAAGCCACCAAGAATCTTATGTGGGGAGATGCACATTTCCTATGCTCAAATAGGACCCACTAGCTCTGCGTTTGTGTGCAGGCTGTGCCAGCGTTTCCATGGCAAAGTTGTGTTTTCAACCATTTATTATACAGCCATTAATAAAAGAAGAAGTCACTCCGGGTGAGTCTTGGCAGCGTCGGAACGCAGATGTATCTCGTGTTCCTTGCAGCCAAAAAGTTGGCTTTCTATTGTTTTCACAGGCTTTCCAAACTCGCTTGGTAGGATTAAGACGAAGCGTGTGTGCGTGCAGTGGGAGGGTCTCCCGGAACCCTCCCCTTTGGTGTAAATCAGTGCAGCTCCACTGGCTGCTAATGGAGCTCTGTTCGTGCTCGCTGAGCTCTGAGCTCGCTCCTGCTGAAAGTTCCCAGATGCTCTCCTCGCTTTTCCCCAGCATCGCGCTGTGGGTGGCCTGCTGCCCTTCTCTGGCAAAGTAAATGCAGGGAAAAGGGGGATCGAGGATTTATTTTTTTTCCCCCCCCTCCTATTCTCATTGAGCAGCTGTGCTTTTCTCCCTGTGAGCTTTGCCCTCAGAATGTCCTTGTGCTGCAGCTTCCATATGTGCCTCATGGGGAACCACTTATAAGCTGGTACTTGCTGCCTTTTGGGGGATTCCCCCACGCAAGCCTGTGATATAACTGCGGTCTTTGCCTTGGGACCAGCTTGGCAGATGAAGAGAGTTTGAGTATGGAGCCTGCTCCGATTCCCAATTTTATGCTTTGGAGAAAGGAGTCTGTTTCATCGTGATTTTAGCTGTGCTGGGAGAGATCTGGCATGGCTGGCAGGAGGAGGGGAAGTGGAGTCTAGCAGAAGTCTTGTTCCACTTTGGCGGGTGCATTTGGAAGGATGAAGCTTTGGGGTAAAAAAAAAAAAAGGGGGGAAGCAGAGAAAAATCACACTTTCCAGGTGGGACTGTCGCACCAAAACAACGTGAGGTTGAGGAGGTCTGTGGCAGGAACAGCGTGTGGAAAGGGAGGCTGCTGCTGGACACCGGGCAGGAGGAGCGATGTGGGTCTGGGAGCCAGTGAAGGGTGACTCCACAGGGTTATTTAACCCTTGTTGCTCAGCGTTGCTGGGAACGAGCTGGGCTTGGGGCTGGCTGTGGAGTTGGGGTTACTGAGTGTCCGCAACGGGGCTGCAGCCAGGAGGAAGCACTGATCCGCATGGTCCTGAGCAAGGTCTGCTCTGCATAGAAGTGCCCATAGCCCCTCGGTTTGCTACTCGATACAAAACCTCTATTGTTACTAACCAGCTATAAATAAACCCTTCCAGTACAATGTCTCATCCAGGAAGCAACACAAATGCAGTTTTTGACTCACTGAGCTAGTGAGAGCCAAGCTGGTTCCTCCAGCCAAAAACCCTGATGATGTTTCGCTTATCACCGGAGAGGAAGGCTGCTCTTGTGTGCCAGGGAAGTCAGGAGTCCAGGTCTGTGGCACACAATATCCACTTGGCCTTGGGCACGTCGTTTGTGTCCTGCGATATATATATATATATATAGACACATATTTATTATTGCTTAAAGTATTTGTGATAAAAAGCGCTTCTGAATCTCATCGACTTCTCAGCATGCTTTGAACATCAGGGTGCTAATTATCTTTGCCTTGGTTTTCCTACTAGAAAACAGCAGTTGGAAAGAGCAATAATTCAGAGAGGGCGTCATAAATGGATTTCCACTGGGAGAAAAGCTTTTCTTAGATTGATTCTCATCTGTGCCAGGGCTGGCATCAGCTGCTGTAGGTCAGCCGGCCTCGGTGGAGCGTTGTTGACCCTGCGAAGTCTTGCTAGTACTGGAGCTTCAGGAGCTGCAGCGTGTGGTTTTATTGTTTTCCCTCTTCTTTTGCTATCAGATGCTTGAAGCTTTCATCAGCCCCGATGAGTCGCTGTCTGGGAGCTGCCAGTCTCTGGACAGATCTGTGGACAGGTGAGTTGTGTGGGTCACGGTGTTCACAAGCTGATCTGCAGCCTCCGCTCCACAGCGGGAGAAGAGCGGGGTCAGTGGCATCCCCTGAGCTTCCCATGCACCTGAGCAAAACAGATTTAACTGGAATGCTAAAAACCCGGTCCTAGCGCACACATCTGTGCAACGGTATGATTTGAATTGCCATAATCTGAGCTGGACGAAGTAGCTGGGGATCTGCAGACAGCCTGGGCTTGTGTGCCCAGGATTTCTGCTTCGGTCAGGTCCCTCTCCTACCCCTCTGGCTTTTTCTGCAGTCACCAGGTCAATACTCTGTTACACAGCCTCCTCCCCGAGCATGCTGCCTGCTCTCCACTGACCACTTGTAAATTCAGCAGCTCCTGTGCCCTGCCAGCAGCCGCAGATGTGTCAGTCAAGGTGCTGAGGACACCAGACAAGCGGGAACTAAGTTTAGCTTCTCAGCAGGAAGCAACTAGGACACGTTGTACTAACACAGGCTGCGGTTCAATAGTTGGTGCGACTGGTTGGTCCAAGCTCCCACGTGTACGGCAACTGTATGTTTGCTGCTGTGCACGGTAGGATGTGTATAAGACACGATGTCCTTTTGGGAAGCAGTATATATATATATTTTTTTTTTTCCATCTGCATCAAAGATTTTCATTCTTTTTTTTTTCCTTTTTTTTTTTTTCCGCCGTTGCTTTTGCCGTACAGCATCGAGGCTGTGTTCCAGCAGGTCTGCGTCGCGTTGATTTGATTGTGTAGCGCGCTTCAGGTTTGCAGCTCTGTGTGCTTTGGATCTATCTCAGCCTCGAGCTCCGTTTCCTTTTAGTGGCTTTTAATAATTCCTGCCATGTATTTGCACATTGTTACGGCTCTAGCGAAGCCGGTTTCCTTGTGCTCCCAGCTTTGCTTTTGCATAGACTTTGCTGGGAAGAACAACAGAAGGAGCACAGCCTGGTTCTAACACTTTATTGTGAACCGAGAGAAGAGTGTTAGGCGTGTTTGCAAGAGGCTTGATTTCACATACAAAGAAGCAGGCAGCTGCATTCGGTCACAGGGCTTAGGAGCTGGAAAAGACGCAAGGAGGGCTGTATTCTTCAAATCCAGGAAGAGGAGTAAGTATGCCTATTCCTGCAAAGCCGTAGCTGAGTCTTGTAACCAGTTAGCCTCGAGAGGGCAGAGCTCGTCACCAGCCATGGGCGACCAGTCTGATGCTAAGAAATAACTCCCCAAATTCCTCTTTGCCAGCGCAAACCTGCTTTGACGTGAGATTTCGGAGCACTTCACAAAGCAGATTTCGGTTTTGTTAAAAGGAAGAGCAGAAAAGCGACCTGTCCAGATGACCCTCACAGAGGCTGGGGTGAAATTCAGACTGCTGAGATCCCCTTGCAGTGCTGTCATCCTCTCAGGGAGGTCTAAAGACCTTGAGCCTTGAAGCCCCGATCCTGCACGCTCCCTCCTGCTCTGCTGGGAGGGCGCGGGTGCCCGGCGGTGGTACGGACCCTCCCGTGTCAGGAAGGTGGGGGATGATGTTGCAGAGAAGGGGAAACCCAAGTGAATTATGTGTGACTGAAGGACTTTGGCTGCTTCAGTTCAGCCTGGGGGCTGTGGTTTTTGCAGCGTCTCGGTTTTTTGCCACATGAACAAGCTGTGCTCCAGCAAAAAAAAAAAAATCTTAATTCTTGTGCAGGTTGGGGATGAGACCTCAGTTGTGCAGACTGGGCTTATCCACGATCAAAATTCATTCCATAGCCTTTCTAGTATCATAAAGTATGTATTTTTTTAAATTTTTTTTTTTCCATCCCTTTGCAGCCCTCCCTTTACCCAAACCCCCATTCCTGGAAGGAAGAGCCATCCCAAAGACAGTCTCGATTGCATGGGTAAGCGCTCTTGGAAGTTTGTGTTAGCTTAAAAGTATAAAAAACGTATAGTAAAGAGACTGCATAAAGGCTATTAGAGAGATGGCACTGCATGAAGAGTAATTAAAAACAGTCAAGCAAACCAGCTCCATTGCTGAGGTTATGCTTCAAAAATGACCCTGCAATGATCAGACACGAATGTTCCCTAAAATCAAAAGACCCAGAGTATCAAATACAGGCAGGGCTGCCCTTGCCATCATTAATTAACCCTTCTCTGCTCTGCAGCACTAATGGTAGCACCGAAGAACCTTTGAGGCTGATTCAGGAATCAATTTTACAGCAACAGCAGTCCAAACCGAGTGACAAGGGCTCTTGAAGTGAATGAATGCGAGCAAATAAAGCTGTTGAAAGACCAGAGATGAGTTCTGTGTTGGAAGAAGTTGCTGGGGGGCCTTGCCTCTTGTATTTGGAGGCAACTGCAAGGTGCTGACGAGCTGGACACAGCCTTGGGACATCACTTTTTGTCCCTGTTAGCACCTGCGAGTTGCACTTTCAGGATCCTCACTTCTTACGTAGTAAAACCTGAGTCCTGAACTCTCTAGGGAGTTTATACCTCTTCCACTTGCCTTAATAATGATCTGTAATACTGCAAATGCTGTTAGAGAAACCGTATTCGTAGCTCGCAAGGATCGGCGGTTACTGCTTAATCACTTAAAACCATCCAGCTGGTTAAATCATGGAAATTCTGTACTATTGTAATGACTTTCACTATTAAAAATGAGCAAATGGCAGTCAGCCTGTGGCATGATAACTCATTTCTGGCCCCAGGCAGGATTTCTAGATTGAACTATAGAGATAAAGCCGCAGCCAGTCCGCGTCGCCGAAGGTTTTAATCCATCCCTGGTGGCAGGGGAGGCGTTTTGCTTTGCGACACCACTCGGCATCGTCGCGCCCGTGTGGCTCGCCGAGAACCTCTTGACCTGGTCCTTGTTGCTTTTCTGGCTGACCATATTTCAGCCGTTATGCGCTCCTCTCGCGCGCTGCTGTAATGGGGAAATCATGCTGAAGTGCAGCAGAGGCCAGGAACGGTCTCCAAGGAGCAGCTGCTGGCCCCAGGCTAAGACAAACAAACAATCAGAACGGGCTGTGTCGTTAGAGTTGGATGGAGGAAAAACAGGAGGTGAAGGATGGGGAGGGGGTGGAAATGGCAGATATTTTAATCTCGAATAATTCGGTGCTACCAGCAATGGCTTCCTGTGCTGCATTTTTTTTATATTAAAAAAATTCATCCTTATATCACCTGTCTATCCATCTCTCTTGTAATCTCGTATCGAGCCTAAACTCCGGTGGTCTTTGATACCTTCTGTATATTCTAAGACTATCGAACATTTCATCAAAATAAATATAAAAGTTTGGAGCTCTAGCCGTATAACTTGGTCTCTGGTTTTCAGAGGTCAGGAGTCACATGTGAGAAGAAAGATTGCCCGGTGTTAGCCAAGTGCTGGATCTCTGCGTTCGGAGCAGAGCTTTCGGAGTAGATGGATCTGGGCCTGACCCTGCCAGGCAGTTCTGTTTCTTTGCTAATTTTTGCATTTTCCACGTGCAAATAAGATGTTTAGTGCTCTGTCTTGGAAACCAGGTGTGGTCTGTGTTAATCCCCTGCCTTGTATTTGAGCACTGTGGGCCAGGGTCCATAAAGTCAGCAGTTAAACCCCTTTGCTTTAGGGGGATCAAGACAACCATGTCTAACCTTTATTTTCCATCAAGGAGCATGTGAGTGTGGACAGATTTCCAAGTGGAATGTATGGCTGTGTAAAACAACAGCTTGTCACCCCGTTCTTGCCTGTAAATTCAGTGTGACGACCAGAAGAAACGCTCTGGGCGATTTGATATCGAGCTGATCTGAGAAACACGTTTCTTCTTCCCTCCTGTCAGATTTCGACATCCCGTTCTGCGAGAGGTTTGGGAAAGGTGGCACCTTCCCGAGGCAGTACCACCTCTCCCAAAGTCGCAAGGACTACAGTGACGGTAAGAAACTGATGGCGGGTCGAGGAGGGTGGTGCTTGGTCCAGGGTCTCTCATGTCTACAGCTGGAGAGGTTTCTAATGAAGGGAGAACCACCAAGTTAATTTGGGATTCGCTTGCGTGTTCTGAAGAGCATCTTCTGTGAGACCTTATGGGTTTGCTCTTGGGAAGTGTTGAGCATCCACAGCGTGTCGGTGCTCGGCTCCTCCTCTGCTTATACCTGTTGTTCTACCTTCACCACGTGGGTGACTGGCATTTCTCATCTCTGGTGCTATCAACATTTCTGTTCCCCTAAATTGTTTGCTTTTGAGGATACTGGTTTATGACCTTTACAGGAGATTTCTCACAGAGCTGTAGGAAATCCCCTGGCAATTTCAGGGCAGCAGTGTCTGTTCACATCTCTGTTTTAAGCTGGTGAGCTCTGAGCTTTGGGAACCGCTCCGTACCTTCTTGCTGCTCCTTCTATTGCTGTATAAAACTGCAAGAGGTGGGAAACTAAACTGAATAAGAATCAAATTCCCTTGGAATAAAAATACTGAGGATGTGCATATTGAGCCTTTCGAGATGAACTTCTTCTCTCACTGACATCACCCTTGTGAAAGCAGTTGTCATGGGAGCTGGCACTGCTTGTGTGGTCATTTATGTTGTGGACAGAGGGGATGGCAGGCATGTTTGCAGTGTGAATCCCTGTCCAGAGTTTAATTGGGATGTAACAACCAACAAAAACCCTACAGTAATTAAGCTGTTGCATGCCGCTCTGGAAACATCTGCATTAGATGTAATGCCTGCTGTTAACAGCTCTTAAATGGAATTAAAAATGTTCACAGGGCTTTGCTTCAGTTTCGTAAAACTTTTAATTTGAAGAGGTGCATCACTCGGTCACACAGAATCACAGAATGTTGGGGGTTGGAAGGGACCTCAAAAGATCATCTAGTCCAGCCCCCTGCCAGAGCAGGATCACCCACAGTAGGTCACACAGGAACGTGTCCAGGCAGGTTTTGAAAGTCTTCAGAGAAGGAGACTCCACAACCTCCCTGGGCAGCCTGTGCCAGGGCTCTGGCACCCTCACAGTGAAAAAGCTTTTCCTAATGTTTTTGTGGAACCTCCTATGTTCCAGCTTGCACCGGTTGTCCCTTGTCCTGTCATCAGACATCACTAAGAAGGGCCTGGCTCCGTCCTCCTGACACTCCCCCTTGACGTATTTATAAACATGAATGAGGTCACCCCTCAGCCTCCTCTTCTCCAAGCCAAAGAGACCCAGCTCCTTCAGCCTTTCCTCATAAGGGAGATGTTCCACTCCCTTCATCATCTCTGTGGCTCTGTGCTGGACTCTCTCCAGCAGTTCCCTGTCCCTCTTGAACTGAGGGGCCCAGAACTGGACACAATATTCCACATGTGGCCTCACCAGGGCAGAGTAGAGGGGCAGGAGGACCTCTCTCAACCTACTAGCCACACCCCAGGATGCCATTGGCCTTCTTGGCCACGAGGGCACAGTGCTGGCTCATGGCCATCCTGCTGCCCACCAGCACCCCCAGGTCCCTTTCCCCTGCGCTGCTCTCCAGCAGGTCAGTCCCCAACCTGTACTGGCACATGGGGTTGTTCTTTCCCAGGTGCAAGACTCTACACTTGTCCTTGTTGTATTTCATAAAATTTCTCCCCGCCCAACTCTCCAGATCTGGGCAGGAACTTGAGGAGGTGGTGACAGGTAGATCCAAGCTGGGGTGTACATTCTTGCTGTAACTCTGCCCCTTTTCTCCTACAGGCCGGAGGACTTTCCCCAGGAGTTACTTTCCGCAAGAGAACCTGTTTCAACTTGTCCCTTCTAGCCGAACCAAGAGCTTTAACGGGGACAGCAAGCTCAGCACTTTGCAGTACGACGAGTACAGACCCAAATGGTGGAACAATTGCGAAAAAGGTCTGAAGGTCTTCAGCACCTCCCCTACGAAAGCTAGGAACTGTAAGTGAATGAAAGCCACCAGTGTCTGAGGTCTCAGTACATCTGGATCTCGACACAAAATTGAGTTACCGTGACCTGCTGAGTTACTGGGCACCAGCTGAGCTAGCCGTGTGTGTATGCACTTTGATTCCACCCCAAGCACGAGGCGCATCGCGCTAGCTTATGTCTCAGTGAGGGAAGACTTAAAGCAACACACTGTATCTTACCTTGGACTTGAGCTGAGAGCATGTGTGGCATCAACTGGTGTTCGTCACTTGCTGAGTTGCCAAAAATTGCTCGTGTGTTGGACTGTCAGTGTGCTCATCCAGCAGAAACTTCCAGGAAACCTGGGACACGGGACCAAATGTGCCCAGAGGCTCCGTACCTTGGCTTGCATTGCTATCACCCCAGCACCCAAATTGGGCGTTGCAGGCTCCTCGAATGTTGCAGGACTGCCCGTGCTATAGAAATTGGTGCATTCTGGGCTGTTCAGTGGTGAGTGACAACCTAGGAATGACCAGCAAGATAAAACTCTTTACTGGTCCCTGCCTGGGTTGCTTCTCAGCCACGTTGTATCCTGCTCCTGTAGCAGAGGAGAGGAGGTCCAAGGTTGGTGAAGAAAGCAGCTTTTGGAGGAAAGACTGGTAAAGAAGTGCGACTTCTGTTGGGTCTTGTTTCTGCCTCATAATATTGCAGAGTGGGAAACATCCTCCCCCCACACCAGTAGCACTAGTACAATGAAGACTGGTTTGTCATGGTGCCCATGGGAGAGGGTGGCTCGATACCTGCCCTGGTGACCTCACTGTGAGTGTGATCTGCGCTCTGCAGGGTCAGATGGACCCTGATGCTGAAGTCTCCCTGCTGTGCTCTTCTCTCAACCCTCCCCTCTCTCGCTGTAGCCCTGCAGGCACCTGTGAACTGGAGGCTGGGAAAGCTGCTTGGAAGAGGAGCTTTTGGAGAAGTTTATCTCTGCTACGACGCTGACACCGGCCGGGAGCTCTCGGTGAAGCAGGTGCCTTTCGACCCTGACAGTCAAGAGACAAGTAAAGTGAGTATGAGGGCAGGACTACATTCTGCATGTGTCCCATCTGCCTTTCTCCTTGCCTTTTTCTTAGGGCGACCCTCCTCAGTTCTGAGCCTTACATGGCTGATGTTCTCGTGGGCAGCTTCACAGGTGCTGTGAAAAGAGAGCTCAGCATCAAGCAATATTTGGATGATATTCCCAAAATAACTGTTTCCTTTCATCACGAAGAATGCCTGTTTTGTTACAGGAGGTGAATGCCTTAGAATGTGAGATTCAGCTGCTGAAGACTCTCCGTCATGACAGGATAGTGCAGTACTACGGGTGCCTGCGGGATCCCGAGGAGAAGAAACTGTCTATCTTTGTTGAGTACATGCCAGGGGTAAGCGTGGTTTCTGCTGAAGTCTGTCCTGAGTGACATAGAAGAGATTTGAACTGCCCTGGGGTTTGGAGAAATTTGGATCTGGCGTTAAACCGTTTAGCTGAGCTGCTCTATATCCGATGAGCCAAACCAAAACACGGATGTATCCCTAAGGCTTGGGGAGAGCTGAGGCTGTGAGTCAGATGTCGTGGTGAAACCCCTCAACATGCCCTGGGTGAAATCAAAAGCCTCGAAGGCAGGTTTTAGGTTTGAATCCTGGAGCAGGGTGTGTTCACGGTCTGGAATCTGAACTTGGTGAATGTGGGACTTGCTCCAGATCTGGCTCCAAACACTGTGGCCTGAGCCCATCCTTAAGTATTTATTGCAGATCCCTGTGGGAAAAGCTGATAGTACAACTGTCCACCCACAGCTGTCACCAATTATTTATGGGTTTCAGCATGTGTGTATTAAAACCAGTGTTACTCACTTGTAAGTCGTCTTCTTCAGGACAGAACTTTCTGTTGGTAGCATTATCCTTTTGTGCAGAAGTGGCTTCAGCTTGTGACTTTGCTGGTAAGGGATGGAATAGCCATAGGGAAAAAGAGGATGAGAAAACTTTGAGAAAGTCTAAGCAGGGGCTGGAGAACATACACGGATGAATTTCTCTGTTGCAAACACGTGGATTACATCAGCCATCCAGACAAAGTCACCAGTTGGTACAAAGCAGCGTAACGCTATTTACGTTGCCGGAGGATCTGTTCTCCTCAGTCCTGCCTGTCCAGCTGGATTCGTTCCCCCGAGTGCGGGAGAATAAACCCTTGTTTATACAGAGATTTGTAAGGTCAGAAGGGACTATTAAGTCATCTGGTTGCAAATAATTTTGTTCGTTAGTAAACGTGCTAGAAGCTCTCCTAGTGCACCTTGCATGTGAGTGATCAGGTGGAATTCCACTCGCTTGAGTCCCTCCCAAACCCTGTCCCCCCTCTCTCCCTGTGGGCAGACATCTCACTTTCAGGCTTTACCACAAGGCGTGGACCCGGAGGAGGAATAAAGCGTCTGGGTGTTTCAGCAGTCCCCGCTGCCGCTTGTTCTGCAGTGTGCTGATGTTTGTTAGCAGCCAGGAAACCACCGTTTGACGCTGGGGCAGCGTCCAGCAGGGCTGGAAGTTGAGTGTTTGGGATTTTTTTAATGATAAACCTGAGCTCTGACCAAATACAGATTGACTTTCGTGCTGCAACAATGGCTTGTTTCACAAAAGCCACTCAGAGCTTTCGTGTCCAAGGCCAGTGGAAGTGAATGAGTTCCCAAACTTTGCAGGACAGCGGCTCTGCAGCGCTAGGTCTGGCCAAGCTTCCGATTTAACGCAGCCAGCTTTGCAAAATCTTCAACAGGGCCAAGCTTGGGGGCACCATCAGCCTGGCGTTCTTATGATTGCTCCCATTAAGTAGCTGACTCAGTATTTTCTGTCCTGCCCTACCCATAAACTTATGATTTTTAATTTATGCTTGGCAAACAGGTCTGTTTAACCACAGGCTTTGAAGACCTTGTTTCGCCTTCTTGTTTGATGTCCCCCCCCCCCATCAGGTTGAGGGAGGCCAGGATAAGAAAGATTGTTTGGTTGTGGGTGAGGGAACGTACCCTGCATCCAGGTTGTACCAGGGAGGAATTTTGGAGCATCTCAGGTTGTTTCAGCAGCACTGTGAATGGTAAAAGAGACACCTGGCCACAGGATCACCACCAGCCTCAACAGAAGGTCAAAAGGGTAGCTGGGCAGAGGACTGCAGAGCTGGGTGGATGTGGAAAAGCTGATACAGTTTGAGTGACTGGCTTGGAGTAGAGCAGCCCCCTGTTCCCAGAACAGAAGGTCTATGGCAGGCTTGGGTCAACCCCAGAGCTGAAGGACAGGCAGAAACAGGACGAGTTTCCTCTCCTGCTTTCCAGCTAACCTGGGTCCCAAAGGTAGAGCTGGGTGTGACCTCTCTGAGTGAAGCCCAAAGCTGCCTCTGGTTCAGCCCTGCTAAAACCCACAGTGTGGGACATCGATTTTCGAAAAAACATAGCTAAAACCAAAGGGGTCAACCTCTTGCAGATGATGAATGTCTGCACCCCCGCTTGCTTTCCTCTTTGATCAATAAAATTAAACGTGCAGCAGGCTGCACACCTGGGGCAGGAATTCAATTACTTGCAAATTGCCTACCCTCTGTCACGTTGAAGCAGTCCCATGTGGGGATGATGGTGTCCCTCCTGGGTCCACCTGCCTCGTGGTGGTGGGTACTTGGTATGAGAAGTTGCTGGGGGAAGCTTTGTAGAAGACTGACCCATCAGCTTTGTCCTGAAGAACCACTTGAGTTTATCCTCTCACTTGGGCTGTAACTCCTCCTGGGTTTGATCTTTCTCCTTGATGATCCCAAGGGTCTTTTCCCACCTGAATGTTTCTATGATTCATGAGCTATTGGTGATCTCCAACCACTAGAGGGGGAACAAGATCCGCAGTGTTGGCAGAAGGTAGCAGCAAAGACCAAATCTTTTTCTCCACTCAGACCTTAAGGACAAGTCTTTGCTCTGTTGAACACTTGGAGAATTTTTGTCTTGCTGTTTCTACAGTAGAGTGTGGTTGGTTTTTTTTTTTTTTTTTGAGGTGGAGTGGTCAGGAAAGTTTAAACAGTCACTGTGACGTGGTTCTGGTGGTCCTCACAGTTGGTGCGTGTTGTTTCTTTGCAACAGGGCTCCATAAAGGACCAGCTCAAAGCTTACGGTGCTCTGACCGAGAATGTCACACGGAAGTACACCAGGCAGATCCTGCAGGGAGTCTTCTACTTACACAGCAATATGATTGTCCACAGGGACATTAAAGGTGAGTAAATAATAGAGACGCTTCTTGCTTGCTTGGATTTGTTCAACCCAGCCTCCCTCGGGCCCAGTATAAATTCTTGTGCAAAACATAATGCTGGGATCTGGTATTTAAAGTACTTTTTCCCCTGACCTTCGCCAACTTGAACCACGAAAATCATGAACAAGCAGCTGAACCCAAAATCTTGAGCTGTCTTCCTGCTTGGGAAGCCTCGATTAAATGCTCTTGAGAGGAATTATTGCTGATTGCCTTTGTGATCTAAAAACCTGGTGTAACGTACCCAAGAATTGAGGGGCCCTGGTGATCAGAGAGATCTGAGGCTCTGCTGCCTGTGGGTGGGGAGGATGATCTGTCATCTCCCATTCCCTGCTCACTTTTAGGAAACCTGCTGAGGGAGGAGATGCCGATAGGAGTCAATCCTCTCGGAGAGCAGCTACCCTGGGAGAGCGGGATTTTATGGAGTGTTGAGTCCAGCCCCTGCCCTTTCTGCTTTCCTCACTGCAGCCACTTCAATTCAGGTGGCTTCTTCATCTCTTGGGTTTTTTTTTTTTTTTTTCCTTTTCACCCCAGGTGCCAATATTTTGAGAGATTCTGCTGGAAATGTGAAACTTGGAGATTTTGGGGCCAGCAAACGCATCCAGACCATCTGCATGTCTGGGACTGGGATTAAATCTGTCACGGGAACACCCTACTGGATGAGCCCAGAAGTTATCAGTGGAGAGGGCTATGGAAGGAAAGCTGATGTGTGGTAAGAAATACAGCAGAAATCCCACCACTGCAGCTTAAACAATCCCTTTGGAGGGTTGTAGTGGGAGCAACAGGTATAGGTAGTTGTAAGAAGAGCGTGCAAAAAAAAAATCAACCAAAATCATTGTCTGCTTGTGAATGTTTTGATCTGTGGAGAAGGTCAGCTTGGAGCCTGGAAGAGTTGGGATGACAAGCACTGTCTTTGCAGTCTGCTTTTCCGTTGGGTGCCCAAACAATTAGGGTCAACAAAAACTCGTCCCTTCAAGAGAGCCCTGCTTGGGGAGGTCTAAGGGAGTCTTTAACAGGCAGCCATGTACCTCCTGCTCTGGCTACTGGGAGGGAAATGCAGTTCAATTTTTTAGGAGCAACTATGAATGGAGGTGGCAGAGGGTCCCTGCTGTGGCAAGGACTCCTCAGCAAGCACGGGAAAACCTCTTGGGCTCTTTGCTGCTTGTCTGATGTGCTCCTTCTCCGATGCGCATCGACAATGAAGTTGGATGTAGGCCAATGTGTTTCGTTCTGGCTCAGCTTCCCGGGGAACCACATGCTATTGCTGAAACTGGTATCTGAACTCGTGCCTGGGTTTCCCTGCAGGGGATGCTCCAGTAAGGTCTTTCCCATACTTTTACGAAACTTAATTATCTCACCAGATAATATAGGCAGAAAAGCCTCCGGCTTTAGGGTGAGGCTTGCAAGTTCACTCTAGCCCAGTTGCCAGAGCCGGTGAGCTTCAGGTTTGACGCGTACCAGAGACGTGCGCCCATCTCTCGTGCGGGTTTGCTCCCCAAATGGTCCTTTCTAGGCAGGTGCAATCCTAGAACCAATTCGACTTCGAATACACGGTCACCACCCCAGCCCCTTACCCTCACCCCTGTGTGCTTGGCGTTGTTGCAGGAGCGTGGCCTGCACCGTGGTGGAGATGCTCACAGAGAAGCCGCCGTGGGCGGAGTTCGAAGCCATGGCGGCGATTTTTAAAATCGCCACCCAGCCGACCAACCCCCAGCTCCCCGACGGCGTCTCGAACTCCTGCCGCAACTTCCTCAAGCAGATCTTCGTGGAGGAGAAGAGGAGGCCGACGGCCGAGGACCTGCTGAGACACCCCTTTGTCAACTGCGGGCTCTGAGCCCCCGGCAGCGGGGATGAGGAAACGCCGGCAGGAGCGGGGCGGCCGCCGGACCCGTGGCCTTTCGTGCTCTGCGGTTCAGACCTCTGGGCTGTCCTGGCACGGCCCCGCCGCGGGTCCCTTCTCGCTCGTTCGCTGGCTCGGCACCCGCCGCCTTGTTGGATTTCCAAGCTGTGCTCGGGACTGTGGCGCCGGGAATTCAGAGCGAGGGCTTTCCCGGACTGTTGGGGTGCTGGCCTCGGACCAAGTAACCTCCTCGCCGCCAGCGATCCTGGGGTTGTCCCCCCCCTCGCCGTGTTACTTATCTCTTGGGGAAAGTGTGGCAAATGGGATCTGTCCCCCCCCCACC
The DNA here is from genome assembly GCA_020746105.1 of Trogon surrucura. Classification (NCBI taxonomy): domain Eukaryota; kingdom Metazoa; phylum Chordata; class Aves; order Trogoniformes; family Trogonidae; genus Trogon; species Trogon surrucura. The sequence continues at coordinate 55,406,937 of CM036622.1, forward strand.
CCCAGTGTGGCAGCGATGCTGGCAGCATCCCTGGGACCAGCAGAGGAATAAGATGCTCAGTGGCGATCACCACCTTTCGCAGGGGAACGGACAGGGGCTTCAGCCAAGCCGGAGGAGATGATCCTCAGACCACAGAGTTGGGGGGGGACCCGGGTGTGTCCCCGTTCACAAGGGGACTGAACCCTCCTGGAGGTCGTGGGAGCAGCCACGGGGGCAGCTTTTAATTCTGTTCTGTGCCTTAAGCGGTTACAATCAAGGAGTGATGCTTGACTGGGCGGAGAGCGCGGGCTCAGGAGCGGTGCCGCGGCAGCCGTGCGGACTCTGCGTGTGTCTCTGTGCGTGTGTGTGTGTGCGCGAAGAAGGGGTCTTCTTGGGGTGCGGGAGGTCTCTGTACCCCATGGGGTACACCCACAGACGGATGCCCAGGACCTCTGTGCAGGGGGGGACGTTGAAATGCTGTCGATGCCTGCGACGGGCGAGGCTGAGCACCAGCCAGGTCTCGCTGGGGACCATCAGGGATCAGGTGGGAGCTGGAGGGAGGCATCTTGGCGAGGGCTGCTCTCTGCTCGCAGCCGTAGCCCTTCCAGCCCACGCTGGGGCTGGGGGGATGTCACCGCATTTTGGAAGTGGGAGCCTGGTGGGTCTTCATAAAACCCAAAAATGAGGGAGAGGGGACGGGTGCCTGCGGATCAGAGCTGCCAAGGGCTGAGTGTCTTCTCCTCCCCAGCCCTGGGTGCGGGAAACGGGGATGTCACCTCCGAGGTGGTGCCCAAGGAGCAGCTACAGGACCGTGAAGCCTCAGACCCGGAGAGCAGAGCTGCACCAATTGAGGGCAGCTGAAAACAAATTTTTTTTTACTTGCTGTGGATTCGAAGCTGTTGGAGAAAATGGGCCAGTTGAAAGCAGAGCTGGGCTGCAGCCTCTTTGGCCAGCACTACCCTGCTGGGAAACCTGGGCAGGATGAGGCATGCAGAGCTAATTAATTGGTTGTTTTGGACAAATTAATTGCACCATCCCACTTCCCCCCTTCCCTGCCGCATTAGCCATTTCCACCCAGCTCAGCAAAGGCTTCAAAAAAGCAGCTACCCGGAGGTTGCCATCTTCATGTTGCTTTTAATTGAAAACGAAAAGTGTTGCTTGGGCTGGAGACGAAAATGAGAAATGGGTTGTTCGTGTGACTTCACACGTCCTTGAATTTTGCCGCAAGGAAGAGATCGAGACTTCACACCAGGAGCGTTTCTTTGGCCACAGCTCTGAAAAGAGAAGCAAAAATGAGAATTATTTCCATTAAAAAAAAGAAGAAATAAAGTGCTGCTCGCGTTAGGGCGAATTAAAAGAAGTAGCTAAAAGATTTTCCTGCAGGTTTGCCCCCAAAAAGCTGCTGAGGCCAGTTCGTGCCCAGGCTGGGGCGGCACCAGGGGTTTGCGGCAATGGGCAGCTCTCCGTGGGGAGGGGGGTTAAAGCTGTCTCCTTTCTCCAAGGGGGAATGAAGAATTTTATTCTGTGAATAGGACCAAATCCATCAGTCTGTTCAGTAATACGGGATGGATGGAAAAAAAAACAATAAAAAAAAAAAATCAGTGTTGGCTTGCAAGGGTTTTGTCAGAGGAGGGTAACAAAGTGTGTTTTGACCAAAGCTAAAAAAAAAAAAAAAAGAAACAAAACCGTTTTTAAGCTGTTTTCTTCTCTTTCATTGAATCTGTTGGGGTTTGATTTTTTTCCCCTTGAGAGCAAAAAGGGGTTCTGAAACATTCCCAGAGGCCTCAAACCACCCGAATCCTCCTGTGGATGGATGCAGCTCGTGTGTGCATGTACATACGTGTGCGTGTGAGCACGTGTGTGCGGACGTGTGCGACTCACTCCTCAGGTGCCTTTGCCCTTTTGGGGTTGTTTTTTTTTTTTTTTTTAAAAAGCCCTCGCAGTGCTCTGATGTACAGAATGAAACTAGGAAAAGAGAATATAACGTTGACGCCACGTAAAGTCAGTTTTTTTTTCCGGTTCCTTTATTTGGTTTGTTTTAATTTTATTTTAATTTGCCCGTAGCGGGCACGTATCCACCGAAAAGTGATTTTCTCGGGGGATGAGGCTGGCGTGGGACATCGCCGGTCCCGGGGCTGCCTGGCGGGACCCTCCTGGGGGGCAGCGGGGCCGGGGGGGCAGAAGGGCAGGGCTGGGGCTGTTCAGGGGAGGTTTACACAAAATAACGAGTCCCGGCAGTTCTCAGCCCCTGTGGCTCCGCATCTGTGTCCCTGCTCTGGCACCCGCTTTGGTCAAATGCCCCAAACACACACGTTTCTGTATTTTTTAGATTTGTTTCATTTTACTTTTAATGTAAAAAAAAATCCTTTGTTTTTCTTTGTTGGTTTTATTTTGATGTCCTTATTTTTTGACAATTTTCTTTGCTTTTTCTCCACTTTTTTCTTTCCTCTTCTCTTCTTTCTTCCTTTTTCTTCCTCTGTCTTCTTCTTTCTTTCCTCCTCTCTTCTCCTTGCTTCTCCTTTCTTTTTCCTTCTTTCCTCCCTTCCTCCTTTTTCCATTCTTTTCCTGCTTTTTTCCCTTCTCTCCCCCTCTCTTTGCTTCCTCTTCCCTTTCTTTTCCCTTTTCCCCCTTCCCTTCCCCCTTCCCTTTCCCCCCATTTTTTTCTGCCTTCATTTTCCTGTTCGTTTTCCCTTGCCATTTTATTTATTTCTAAAAAAAAAATTTACTTATTTCCGATTTCTTTAAATGAATTTTAAGCAAAAATTAATTTCTTGGTTTTAAATTTATTTATTTTATTTCTTTTAAACTTTTTTTTCTTATTATTATTTCAATAGCCCTTTATTTAAAGCCATTTTGCGATGCTTTGGGTTTTATTCTGCTGTAATTTTAAGCCCGCCCGCGCCCCCCCCCCCGACCGGGGGGCGTGGCCTTCCCGACCAGGGGGCGTGGCCACACCGACCAGGGGGCGTGGCCATCCCGATAGGGGCGTGGCCACCCCGACCAGGGGGCGTGGCCACCCCGACCGGGGGCGTGGCCACCCCAGCCCGGGGGGCGTGGTCATCCCCACTAGGGGGCGTGGCCATGCAAATGAGGTCTCGAGGCTCTTCCCCTCCCCTCACACCCCCGGCAGCGGCGCTGCTGCCAAGATGGCGCCGGGGGCTGCGAGGGCCTCTCGGCGGGCGCAGCTGCTGCTGGGGCACCTCGCCCCTTCCCCGCCGGGCTCCGGCTCCCGGTTGCGGGCAGCGCCCTGCGGGAGCCTCTCCGGGCCCCCTCCGCGGGCCGCCGGCCCCGACGATGTGGTGGTGGTGCACGGGCGGAGGACCGCCATCGGCCGCGCCCGCCGCGGTGGCTTCAAGGTAGGACCCGGGGCGGGGGGATGAGCTTCGCGGCTCCCCGTAAACCCCGGGGTCCGTCTCCCGGGCCTGCGCCTCGTCCGGAGGCGAAGAGGAGACTGAGGGGAGACCTCATCGCTCTCTACAACTACCTGAAGGAAGGTTGTAGCGAGGCGAGGGTTGGTCTGTTCTCCCCGGTGGGGAGTGACAGGACGAGGGGAAACGGATTTAAATTGCACCAGGGGAGGTTCAGGTTGGATATTGGGAAGAATTTCTTTACTGAGAGGGTTGTCAGGCGTTGAAACAGGCTGCCCTGGGAGGGGGTTGAGTCACCATTCCTGGAGGCGTTTAAGAGACGGGTGGATGTTGCATTGGGGGAATCATTCAGTAGGTTGGTAGGGCTGGGATAAAGGCTGGACTCGATGATCTTCTGGGTCTCTTCCAGCTGAAACTGTTCTATGGTTCTGTGGTTCTGTGATCTCGGGGGCAGGGGAGCGGGGTGCCGGAGTGGCCGCACCCTGTGAAATCGGTGTCGTGGTGGTTCCTGCTGGCCCGCGCTGCCGGCCCTGCTCGCCAGGCCCCACGCAAAGCCCAGGTGGGTGAGAGGGCAAGAGGGCCTGACGGGGCTTGAAAGATCCCCCGGGTGAAAACCAGGGAGAATAATTCTGCTTTCATAGGGAAATAACCATCAGGAGCTGAGAAGGGAGTTAAAGCTGCCCGAGCATCACGCACGCACCCTCTGAAGTCGTCTGAGGGTGACCCCTAGATAGTAGGTCGAGAGAGGTTCTCCTGCCCCTCTGCTCTGCCCTGGTGAGGCCACATCTGGAATATTGTGTCCAGTTCTGGGCCCCTCAGTTCAAGAAGGACAGGGAGCTGCTGGAGAGAGTCCAGCGCAGAGCCACAGAGATGATGGAGGGAGTGGAGCATCTCCCTTATGAGGAAAGACTGAAGGAGCTGCGTCTCTTTAGTTTGGAGAAGAGGAGGCTGAGGGGTGACCTCATTCATGTTTACAATATGCGAAGGGTGAGTGTCAGGAGGACGGAGCCAGGCTCTTTTCAGTGATGTCCAATGATGGGACAAGGGGTAATGGGTGCAAGCTGAAGCACAGGAGGTTCCACAAGAAACATTAGGAAAAATTTTTTCACTGTGAGGGTGCCGGAGCCCTGGCACAGGCTGCCCAGGGAGGTTGTGGAGTCTCCTTCTCTGGAGACATTCAAAACACACCTGGACGTGTTCCTGTGTGACCTACTCGAGGTGATCCTACTCTGGCAGAGGGGTTGGACTAGATGATCTCTAGAGGTCCCTTCCACCCCCTGACATTTTGTGATTCTCTGTGACCCAGTGACAACGGGGCAGGTACCGGTGTTGGCCGAGAGGCACTAACACACCTGTGCTCTTAGGACACCACCCCTGACGAGCTGCTGTCTGCCGTGATGACGGCTGTCCTGCAAGATGTCAACCTGCGTCCTGAGGCCCTGGGAGACATCTGTGTGGGTGAGTGAACAGCTGCTCTCTGGGTTTGAACCTCCTGGCTGGGCTGTCTCCCTGGGACAGGCAGCTCCTGGTGTCCCGTGGGGTACCAGCAAGTATTGTGGGGTTGGATGGGGTGAGCGCGTAGCATCAGGTTTATGAAATCGAGCGTTTGTGACTGTTCTGTGGAGCGATGAGGCTCTGCTCCAGGTGCCGGGTGGTACCGAGCCGTGGTGATGGTCACATCCCTTCGAGGCCTGTGGCAAACAGCGAGGGAAATGCAACCGGTTGACTGGAATCGTATCTTTGCACTCAGGAAACGTGCTGCAGCCTGGAGCTGGCGCTTTGATTGCAAGAGTTGCACAGTTTCTAAGGTAAACTCTCAACCAGATCGAGGTTCTTCCTCTCCTTCTTGGGCTGTGGCCACGGGGCAGCGCTAGGTCAGAGGTTGCGATGACGCTCGTGCGCTCCCGCGAAATCACGGCAAATCTCCTTCTGCCTAGAAATTAGACTTTGATCGAGTGTTTGAAGAACCGTGATGGCAAAGCGGCAGGGAGGCAGAAGCAATGAAGCTCTTTAATCTGTTTGTGCCGCCCGTGCTGAGCCTCAGAGCGGGAGATTTTGTTTTCTGGGCTCCCAGCTGCACCGGCTGCTTCTTCGTGCTGCAGAGCTGTGTTGCGTGTGGTCCCAAATCCACGGAGTCATGAGTATTGCAGAACTTTTCAATATATTTGGCCTCGCTCAGAGCTCAGGAACCAGGCACGTGGGAGGGCCTTGCTTACAGAGGACCTTCTGAAGACACACCTGCGGGGAAGCAGCACACAGAGCCGCTTGCAAACCCGGTGTGGAAACTATCTGTGAACTTTGCTTCCTCTTGGTGCAGGACCAAAGTAGGTCAACAAATCCATCGGGGAACGTGTCTTGAACTTGAGGGTTAAAGTTTAATCAAGTGATTTAACGGTGTCTTTAGAAGCTTGGTTTGTTGCGTGGTTTTGTCGCCGAGTCTTTGCCCATTCTGGTTTTATTTTCTAGCGGCATTCCAGAAACGGTGCCGTGCTCCAGTGTGAACCGGCAGTGCTCCTCCGGGCTGCAGGCCATTATCAATATAGCTGGTAAGTGCTCTGGGCACTCGGGTGGGAGTCAGTGCCTGCCCCTCACCAAGTGCTCGTTTCTCTTGTCCTCCAGTCTCTCTCAGCAGTAAAAATAGCAATAATGCCTTCTGCTGTTAGGAATTCCCAGTGTGGTGTTAGTTTAATGCTTTTATGCCCTCGAGTGGCTGGGTTTACCCCTAGAGAAGGAACTGAGGTTGCTGAGGACGAGTTCTACCATCCTTCCACATCAGGCAGCTTCTGGAAGGGTCCCTCCTGTCCTCTCTGGTTGCACGTCGGGTCCTGGCTCGTCCTCAGCCCCATCAGCTCCTGACCTGGCTCACGTTGTGGCTGGCGGGAGGGCAGAGGGAAGGCCCCGTTTGGCTGTGGTGGGTTCCTCGGGTGGTCGTGAAACAGCAGCTGGAAGGGACGTGCTTTTGCTCCTAATGCCAGTAAGAGTGTTCATGTGCTGCTCTTACAGGTGGCATCCGAAATGGCTCCTATGACATCGGCTTGGCCTGTGGGTAAGAAAGTCTTTTTGTGGTACTTGGTTACGTTTCCTGTCCCTCAGCGATAGCTCCTGTGGGAGGAATTAGAAACCCTTTCCAGGCAGATCTGCTCCCCCGTCCCCCTTGCCCAAGAAAATAGGTGCTATCCTTATTTGACAAAATGGGTGAATAAACGCTAAAATTAGGACCTGGGTTTAAGTGGTGGCTGCAGATTCTGTTTGTGTGTTTCCAGAGGCTGCCGAGTGCTTTGGCAGAAGATGGGGTCGTCATAAAGGGTCTGAGGGTGCTTGAAAATCCTTTAGTTGTCCTGGATGTTTTGGTCTCAGTGACGCATCTGCTGGGGCCGTGCAAAAAGATGGTTTTATCGGGGTCCTCCAGCCCTTCTGTAGGATGCAGCTTGTGTGCAGAGCTCTGCCAGTGTGAAGGAGCCTGCTGTAATTAGCTTTTTAACTAGCCTCTGATTAACTAGTGTCTTGGAAGACTGGCAGCTATTTTGGATAAAGAAATTAACGTTGTACCTGTGCTAATAACTGTGCTGCAGACTTGCAGGAGATGTTCTTTCTGCGGTGGATGGGCGTGCTGTTCTTTGTTTCAGTCCTAACGTCATAGGAAGTGTTTATTTTTTAGAGGGTTATGTAAATGTTAGGTTGGCTTTGGAGAAATACTAGTGAGCACACACTCACATACTTCAGAAGAACGAATTAAAAAAAAAAAAGAAAAGTAATCCTGAGGCTAAAATACTGAGTTTCTCTTTTTCTTTACCTTGGTAACTCTAGTTTTTCTTGGATTATTATTGTGCACAGTCATTGTCCTTAGAGAAATGGACGCATTTACAACTTCTCAACACCTGCACGTGCCTGACTGAGCAAGATGTGATGTTGAGAACGTCCGTCCCTTCTTAGATGGCTGCAAAATCCCCGGCTCAGCACGACAGGCGTGTTCCTCCGGTGTGGGCAGAGCGCTTGCTGTTCACGGGCAATGCTTGTGCTCAGACACGTTGATGCTTTTCTCTCATGCACTTCTAAATGCTCCCAAGAGGTTGCTTGGCTCAAAGGGTTTGGGATCCAGCCTTCGCACCCCTGGGAATGCAAACTGCCGCGTTTCGTTGTGGGAGGGTTTCTGGCCTCTACCCAGCAGGGTCCTCCATGAAGGCACAAAATCCATAGGTTATGGATACCTTCGGTGAGTTGGGCTTATCCCAGGCCGTGCTCTTTTGCTGAGCAGGACTCACCCGCCCTATAGATGCAGAGATACTGGCTGACAACACAAAATGCCGTAGCTCTGCTTTGCTCTTACTTAAAACTTGATTTTGTACCTTCCTTCCGGGATTGGATGCAGCTGAAGTCAAGTCATGCAGTGTCCCGTACTGTAGTTTGAATTCTTGACAGCCCTTACCATGAGCTGCTTGGGGCAAAAAACTTATTTTCCCCTTGTCTGGCGTCTTCCAGGAATATTTTCTTGGTTATTTGTTCTCCCTGAGTGTATTTATGTGGTGTAGAGTAGAATTCAAACCCTCTTCCCTTCTTAGGCTTCAGGGTGTAGATTGACTTTACAAAATCTTGCTGCTCCTAAGTGATGGCTGCATGTTCCTGCACTGAATTCAGGTGTATTTGATCTGTGAACTCATTTGTAGGTCCGAGACTGCAGCCTCGGGGATCCACGTCTTTAAATTCTTTGTTGTGAAACACAACTGGCGTAACTTCCTGAAGTCTCTTTGTCGGGGTTCGCTTAATACTTATTATGCTGCCAACTAGTTCTTAAGCTCTTAAGAGGCTTTTTTGTGGCCGTTGAGGATCTTGTTGGAAACTTCAGTCCTGGAATGTTGGGTTTCTTGTTACGTCTGAGCACAAAAGTGCCGGTAGCATTCGCAGTTCTTCTCTAGCTGAGGAAACATGAGATTTAACTGTTGACATTTATATCCTGTTCTTGATGATCAAGACCAGTTTAATCTACCGGTCTGTTTTCATTCCATAATAATTCTTGTATTGATGATTGAAGAGCTTCTGCCTCAGATCATTCTTAATTATTAACCGCATCTCTGTAGGGTAATAGGCAAGCATGTTGAGTTTTGCTCAGTCTTAAGCAGTTGCCACAAACCAGGTATGAAAGCACTGATGACAAATTCAAATTTTTCTTGTGTTTAGTGTGGAAACGATGTCCCTCAGAAGCGCAAGTAACCCTGGTGATATCAGTTCCAGCATGACCGAAAACAGCAAAGCTCGAGATTGCCTTATTCCCATGGGGTAAGTGGTCCCTCTCCCCGAAGCTGAAGGGTTTTCTGGATGGGCTCTCTCCTCGGTGACCAAACTCTTTCCAGTCAGAGCGTGGTGAGCTTGAGGCCGTACGTGTCGACATCCGCTTTGGTTGCAGTAGAAGATTAATTGTGGGAAATGGGGGAAAGATCAGCAACGCTGATGAAAGATTTCCTTGTCTTATGTGTTCGGCTCAATGACTTAATGAGGAAGGCAGGCTGATTTGAACCTTGATTTGATTGAGGATCTGCTTCTGCCGAGCAGTTCTAGGTTGAGAAGACAGCAGGAGAGCTTTGAGACTGAATCCAGTGCTTGCACCTTGTGTTGTCTTGGTAGAAGGCAACTGCAGCTCCATTAGATGTGTTGCTGGATTAATTCTGTGATGTTGTTTTCCCCAGAATAACCTCAGAAAATGTGGCAGAGAAGTTTGGAGTTTCCCGAAAGAAGCAAGATGCCTTTGCCTTGGCTTCCCAACAAAAGTAAATGCTTTTTTTAAAATCTTTGATGTTTTTTTTAAGGAATGAATGCAGATAGACAATGCATTGCTACTTCCCAGGAGTGGTTACGTGCAGCCTTCGTGTTGCCTTCCAAACCTTAAATAGTGAGTAAAGAAGCTCGAGATGGACAGACTGGAGATCAGCGCGTGTCCCAGGTTGTGAGAGAAGGAAACTCGAGCCTGGGAGCGGTGCTGGGCGCTGTGTGACTGATCCCACACACATACCCCCAGGCTGGCGAGTCTTGACCAGCGAGTGCCCCTGTGATTTTTTTCAGCATCCAAAGGATACAACCTTTGTGAGGATTCTGAAATGAATTCACAGGGTGATGTTTTCGTAGCGGCTTTAGCTCGATATTGTTTGAAACCAAATGTGGGAACGGCAGCAGAGGGAACCTTTCCTAAGAGGGAAGATTTAAATGTAGCTGCTTCTAGAGAATTGCTGAGCTCATGGGAAAAAGTCTTCTCTTTGCTGCAGGTGTTTGGCTCCGTGCGAGTCCAATCCTACTTCTAATAACCTTCCTCTTCGCTTAAATCACTGCCAAAGTCAGCTGACCCCTGGAATCCGTGGGGCTGTGCTGGCAGTCCAGCGGTGATATGTTAAAATTGCCACCACCAAAGAGTTAAATTAACTTCCAGAGCTCTGTTTTAAGCGTCCTCCCGGTCCAATTATTTATCTAATACAGGAAGCCACTGCACAGGCAAGTTAACCTTTAAATTCTGGCCCCGCTTCTCAGGGAACTTGGCATGCCAGCCTTTCTCACTGACATTGAACTGATAACGCCGGAGGGTATGTGAACGCGATCCTCGCCTCTCGCAGGAGGAAAGGGGTGATTTTCTGGCCTCGGTCTCAGGATGTGTGCGGAGTTACTGATCTGTCCTGCAGCATTTTGCTCTAACTCTCACATTTTGCTCACACTCTCACCTGGGAGTATTCCGTATTTTCATTTTACTAGTCGACGTGTGAAGTGGCAAGAGGATAAAACAAGCTTTCAGGGTCCGGTTCATATTCCCTGTAAAGGCAATATTCTTCCCTGCTGCTGGAAGGTAAATCTTCAAATTCAGCTCTACTGTGGAGGCTTTTGATGTGAACTACGCTAAAACCTGCGCTAATTCTAATTTAACTAATTGCATTCTACGTATTTGTATCGGTCTGATCACGTCAGTTGTTCCCTACTGCTAATATTGCTATCTCAGGGACCAGACCCTATCTTCACCACACCTGTGCTGCTAAATTAAGGGATGCCCTTCTACATAATCACACTCAACCATGCAGTGTACATTTCAGTCAATTTTGGGTTGAAAAGTTACATTTAAATGCCGGAAGATTAAACCTGAAGCCTGTGGCATAAAGCTCAACTTGTCTTTAGTAGGACAAACCCAGGAATGAGTGAAATTTTAGCCCTTCCCTGTCAGAAATTACTAGCATTATGTGGAGGCTTAGCCCACCTGACCTCTCAGAAATAAGAATTGTTGTCTGAAATAAGTATTCGCCCATCTTCCCATCCACTACTCGGCGATGATGTACCTCTATACCAGGTCACAGCCTAGTTCATTCTCTTACTAACTGGCTTCCTCCACGTTAGTTTTCTTGCAGTTCACCTCCAGAATATTTTAACCTTGCCCACTCTTTTACAGGGCAGCAAAAGCTCAGCAGATGGGACTGTTCAAAACTGAGATTGTTCCAGTGAAGACCACTGTTCTAGATAACCAAGGCAACCAAAAAACCATCACCGTGCACCAGGATGAAGGGATTAGGCCCTCCACGACCCTAGAAGGCTTGGCAAAGCTGAAACCTGCCTTCAAAGAGGACGGTAGCACTACAGCAGGTCAGCTCTGCTGTTGAATTTGTGTTGTTCCTGGGCTTTACCTGCCTTCTCGTAGAACGTGCTCGGGCAAAAAAGGTCTTAATCGATCTCTTCCGACAGGTAACGCCAGCCAGGTCAGCGATGGAGCAGCCGCTGTGCTCCTGGCCAAACGCTCAAAAGCAGCGCAGCTGGGACTCCCAGTCCTGGGGGTGCTCAGGTCCTTTGCTGTGGTCGGGGTCCCCCCGGACGTTATGGGCATAGGACCAGCCTACGCGATCCCCGCAGCGCTGGAGAAGGCTGGTAAGAACCGCTTGTCGTTCGTACGGCGTTTGGCATGAGGCAAATCAGCCTCTCCGGGCTGAAATTTCAGGTTACGTTATTCTAGGCTGTGCAGCTGCCAGCCGTAGCGATAGCAAACCTAACTTCAAAACCTGCAAAGAGATCCTGGCTCAGATTATTGTGATACTGTTCACTTGGACTCATATATGAATTGTCATTGGGCTTTTAAGAAGCTCAGGATTAAATCTCTGCAAAGTTTCAGCAAACTGTTGACACGTGGCAAGTGATTTGGTGTTCGTGTAGTTCTGTTTTCTCTTCATTAATATGTCCAGTTTGTGGGGGTGGGGACTTTGTGTTAGTTTTGGGGTTTTTTTTCTTTACAATTTTGGCATCTGGCCAGCGGAACAGGCTTTCCTCAGTTGTCTTATCGTACTCACTGGGTTAAACAGCTTTTATAGCTGATGTTTATTGTTGTGTCAGCTTGTCATTGCTGTGGTCGCAGGCTCAGCTGTGGTTTTATCTTTTGATCATGAGATACCCTTCGATCTTTAACCCCTCTCTAAAGAAATCGTATTTAAGCTAAGGAAATTTGGTAAACTCAGTTGCACAGTACCACGAACTGTGACATTTGGTGGTCTTTAGACACTGTTGTACATAAATGTACATACAAGTGTAGCTACGCCACGTGGGGCCGAGTTGCTCCTCTTCTTGTTGTCAGTGGAGTGAAACTAGAATCTCTAAGGGGAGGCTGTGAGCGATTTATTCTCTTTGATACAGTCATAAGGCAAAAACATCTTTTAAATCCTGACTTTTCTGAACCGTAGGTCTGACTCTGAACGACATCGATATATATGAAATTAATGAAGCCTTTGCAAGCCAGGTGAGTGATCTGCGCTGTTAGAGTTGGTGCGCTGCTTGGTAGTGCAGCTTGGTCTCCAAATTAAGATTTGAACTGGTTCCACGTATGACATCTTCAGCTAAATGTTAACGACGTGCAAACTGTTTCCCCTTTCCTTCAAATAAAAATAAGCAGGGTGTTTCTTATGCAGCTTAATATTAAAAAAAACACCACAAAACAAACCAGAAAATTACCTCCACTGAATAAGAAGGAGTCTTTTACTACCCTATCCGCGTACCACCTTGCAAAATCTGTTTCACAAGGGCTGTAATTTGTTACTGAGCAGCATCAGTGTGCAGATTGCTAATCTGGAGGTTCTTAATCAGAGGCAGAAACTTCACTACAGTGTTTTCCGCAAACCCATGACAGGCCTGTAAGAAAGCACAAGGGCTCAGTTTGAGATGAAGCTTCTCTGTGCTTTGGATTTTTAACGTAGTTCACTTGCTTCCACTGGGAATGGTGTTCTGGCTGAGGTCAGGCCTTCAAGTACTGTTGAATACAGATCAGCTGACACAATGGTGAGGAGTTTGTGTAATAACAAACATCGTTTGAGCTACATTCATTATATCCACGAATCTGCTCCCAAGAGTGGTTTGCTTTCCCTCTTGCTGTGTGGATGAGATCACCCATCTTCTCTGAGTTCTCCTTTGCAAGGGAGCTGAGAATTAATGGAGGTGAGAGCAGCTCCGTGAAACCGTTCCCTCTCTCTTGCTAGGCCGTGTACTGTGTTGAAAAGCTCGGCATTCCCATGGAGAAGGTCAACCCCCTGGGAGGAGCGATAGCACTGGGGCACCCACTGGGCTGTACTGGTGCTCGTCAAGTTGTCACTTTGCTCAACGAATTAAAGCGCAGAGGGAAGAGGTAAGTGCTGAGGAGGAGCATTAGCCTTAAGGCTTTACATCTACATAAGTAATGTAGGCTCAGAAGTAACCATCCGTTGGGGTTAAGCTTTCTCCATCCCTCTGATAACTTTGGAAATGAATTCCCGATGGTTCGGATGGCGTCGGAGCAGCGCGTCAGTGCTCGGAGCTGGCGGCTCCGCAAGGCTGGGCTGCGTCGGGCTTTGTGAAGTGTGGTCCCAGGATTCCAGATCTTCTTGATGCGTGGCAGAAAGCCCGTAGCAGGTGCTGGCTGGCTCTCTCACTGCTCCCTTTGGGACAGCACCTCAGGCTGGGCTGTGCCCTGCCCTAGAGGGGAGGCTGGCAGTGATGGCAAACTGTTAAATGCCAAGCACATCTGGCAAGAACGATAAACCACCTCAAACCAGGTGGGATAACTTGCCCTGAAATCAGGCTTTCCACTCTATTTTTCCACAAATCCTGCTGCACATCTCTCCAAGTTTACCTTGAACTTTCATGTAGCAAAGCCATGTGAAGGGCAGTGCTAGGAGGTGGGAAAGGAAGAGTTTCTTCCTCAACCTGTCTGAGTCAAAGCACTTCTTCAATCTTAACCTTGCTGCCAGTATGCCCGAGGCAGATGGCTGAGGAGCTCGCTTCTGGCACCAGAAAACAGGCAGAGAAACGTGTCCACATGCTCTGCAAACACCACCCTGGACCTACTTCAGAGTTAGAATCTCTTGGTGGCACAGGAGAGCAGCAGGGGGTAGCTCAAATTTATTCTTTTCTTTTCTCTGATAGTTTAAACCTCATCTTAATTCCACACGTTTTCTCCTTTCAGAGCGTACGGCGTGGTATCCATGTGCATTGGAACAGGCATGGGCGCCGCAGCGGTGTTTGAGTACCCAGGGAACTGAACTCCGGCGTCCTGATGCAACAGCTAATTCTCTGCCTTCTCTAGTAACAGCAAGTGATTTGCACTGTGAAATCAAGTGGATTCAGGGATTTGTTACTAGATCCACAAATTTTAGGCACAAATGGCAAAGTAGGAAAAAAAAAAAAGAATCGTGCAGGTCTGGTGAGCAGGTGGGAAAATGCAAAACTGGCATTTGGTTCAGAGTTAAAAAGCATCCTGACATGAGAAGAGAAATGGGCCTGTAGTTGAACTTCAGCTGAACTCTTGTGCGGTGATTATGAATGAATATTCCTAATTTAATCAATCCCTTTATTCTGTGAACACTATCAGGGAGAAGTAGTTCATGGTACGGCATGTTTGTAAGACAGATTGTCTAAAAGGATCGCTCCAAACAAAAATATCAGGGTGCATGAAAAGGCTTTTCCAGGTTTTTCTTGAAAGATTTAATCTTGTGAGAAGCCTGGAAGAGCTTGGTTTGAAAACAGTGCAAAGACTCAACAGCATTTCCTTTACAACCGTGTCCTATCCACGTCACAGGTTGGGGATGTCTTAAATTGTCCCTGTGCTGGAGGATGTGCTGTAGGTTTCTACTTCTAACCAAGCTCCTCTGAAGCCTCCAGAGGGGGGAAGGCAGGAGGATGAGAATATAATTTACACCAAGTAGAATAGAAAGGTTCTGCTGGATTGCTAGAAGCCAGGAATTTGAAAGAAGATTACATCTTTTACAACGTTTCTAATTATCAGCTTGTGTGACTCTAATATTGACAACCTTATGCTTAATAATATTTACTTACCTAACAGAAAATGGATTTCAGCATTAGTGTTAACTGCAAGCACTACATGAACATCAGTGGCACCTCAGTACCTCAGTGCGAGTACGGGTGTGTATTTCATCTTGAAAAGTTCTCCCTTCTTTGTTTTCCGTCTTCTGAGCAGAAATGACACTGGAACTCCGAGCTGATGACTCGAAAAAAGGAAGTTACTCTTTGTCTTGGACACATTAGGAAAGTTTAAATTTGTAACACGGACTGAAGTTCGTCCTAGCTCTTGTTTTTGCACTTGATACAATTGGGTTCTTGCAATATGTTTCGTTTCCTTTTGTGACTGGTAGTTGAAGGTCATGATTAATTAGAGCTATTGGATAATCTCACGTTCCTGTGCTGCCACTGTCTCGCCCAGCAGCCACGTGTGCTGTATTTTGGAGCAAAAAGATGAAATTATTTAAAAGGGGCAGAGAGGCATCAGCATCCTTAAAGGTTGCTCTGTGTAAAATGAGTTCTCGGTGCTGGCTCACATTTAATGTGGGCAGAAGGCAGCCCTCGTGCATCTTTTGTTTTACGCCAGCGTGGGTTGCAGCCCCCTCCTCCCCACGCACGCTGCCTTGAACAAAAACCTTTTATGACAGGAATGGAAAACTTTACTAGCTCAGAAATGTGACCTTTAGCTTAAGTGATACTAAAAATATTTAAAGAGAAGTGGGAGTAAATGGGAACCATGTGAGGAAAAAGAATTAAAAGGAAGAAAAGTTCCTCGCTCGCTCGCTGAAGAGGGTGTTCTCAGCACCCACGCAGGGTGAAAGAGGCAGGTTTGGTCATTTTCCAAGGAGTCCAGGGAAAGGTGGCTTCTCCCTTTTTTCATGTCAGGCACTGAGAGGACAGCCCAGGGAATGCTGACCTGTTCACTAATTCTTGCTGTAATCATGTGTAAATGTCCATTTTAATGTCAGACAAATAAACAAGGCAAAACAAAAGCTGCTTTTTAAGATACGAACGGTCTTTAATTGCAATTTGAGGCATACTGTGGTATGTGAAGGGTTTGGGCCAGTTACCAGAAAGCTGCTTTGCAGTTTAAAATGGATTATTTTGCAGAGCCAGGTTCTGGGGGTAAGGGTAAGCTTATCACAGCAATAAAAGTAACAGCACGGAATGAGATTACGACCATTTTCTTTAAAGTACCGTGAGCTGTTTTTCTCCTAACTTAAAATTTCACTCTGCTAAAATTCCACTCCCTTATAAAACAACTGAGGTAGCCAAAAGTACAGGCTTAACTGATGGCACGTCTGCATCCAACCCGTTACCTTGACATCTGTCCCACATTGTCTTGCTTAAATCAGATACAGATCTTGGTGCTTTCCATCGATGTCCCTTGTCCCCTGACCTGCAGCTTGCAAGGCTTCTCTCCCAGCATTCCCGTGATGGTCACGGTAGTTTCGTATTCAGCCTCGCTCCTACAGTGCAGAGCAAAAAGGCAATTCAGTTACAGCTAAGTGCAGTTCTGTGCTTAAAGATAAGGTTAGCTGGGGCAGGAAAAAAGGGAGAATGGTGTCCTAAGCCATAAACTGCTCCTAGTCACAAGTTGACACTAATGTTTAATCTCAATTCATGGTGTCCTGGCCCATGGCTGTGTACAGGGTATTTAAAAAGCAAGGTCTGGTCTGTACCTGGAAGCAAAAGTGTTGGTTTATTCACATTTGAAAAAAGAACCGGAGTATCTTCCTACTTGTGAAATTCTGTTTTGGTTAAATAAATAAGCTCTGCCGGGTGCTGGTGTTTGGGAACAAATGCCTGCACTGCCTCGATGTGAAAAGCCGTCCCTGTGACCAAGTTTGAAATGGGAAAGTTTCTGTCAACTCCCCTAAGACCAGGGGCAGTCAGTGGGGTCCAGGTTGTAAATGAACATCAAAAAGCTTACACTAAGGGTAGTTTTGCACTAAGTAGCAGCCTTGCAGCGTAATTTGCCTAAGGCTGATGCTATGTAGTGCTCCTGAGACTGCTCATCTGAAGGACTTCTCCGCATCTAAGAGACACTGCTGTAAAGGCCTGAGGCAAGACAACTGTTCTACCAGACAACTCTTCATTTTTTTCCTTCTCAGACAACATTCCCCTGCAGGAAGACCACTGATTTAGAGAGGTGAATTATTAAAATGGCCTCACACCTTGCATGTAATTATTTACTAATGATACACTAGTCCTGAGCCCTGCCTGCGTTGGGAATTCTTCATCTGAAGCTGAACGTAGGAGTTGGCTGCTACACAGCAACAGCTTTGCTTTCTGCTGCTCTCAGGTGTGCTGCTCCGCGTAGCTGTTGTCAGACAAAAAGCAGCACTTCAGGCGTATTCTGGATTCAGATATCTGGAAAAATGTTGTCGCCTGGGAGCCTGGGGAGGTCTCTGGTCCCTCACGCTGCTCAGAGTGGGGAGAGCTTAGAGCAGCTTTGGCCCACTGAGATTTCAGTAGCTCCAGCGAGGGACGTGTGTGTCCCAGAGAGATCGGCGTCACGACAGCAACTCACGCCACCTGACTTTGGCTCCGTGACACTTCCCTGTCAGCAGCGTTCAGAGTTCATTGGAATCACTGGCATAAACTTGTCGGTCTTAAACCTTCTGCTGTCGTCAGACAACTTTCAAGAAAGTAATTTGGAATGGAACCTGATTTTACTCGTAGGAGTTGCATCTCCCTAATTAAAGCAAAGAAATTAAAGGCTTTGGGTCACTATCTCTGCTCTTCACAACTAATTCCTGGCCTTGGCAAAGGTTATGATAAGATGTCCGTAAACATAATTAGAACAATATTAGATGTTATAGGACAAGGTAATTTTCATCTGCTCTCTGCTGTCATTTGCCTGCAGCTCGCATGATCTTTGTTGTGTAGAAAACCTTTGGACTAGAAGCAACAGAATATGTTGATTTTTTTTTTTTCCTTTCTCATCAAACATCAACTTATCTGTAACACTAAACATTGCACCAGAGTAAGCAAGGGTAAAACAACTTGTAGCACTGCACTAGAACAGCATTTTGCTCTGTGTGCTTCACCAGGAGCTACTCTGAATTCATGCAGGGAGGTAAGTTTCTTTTAGGGAGAAGCCACATAAACGATCATGAAGGATCCCCGAGACCGACTGCAAAAGACATTGCACTTCCCCGCATGACAAACAGAAGCTTTACTGGAATTCTGAACTACTGCAGACACATTTCTCTCTGTCCTAAGTGCTGGATGCATCAAGGACTCGGTCCATATCAGCTTCTGCAATGAATTACAGGCCTGAGATTTAGCCTCTGCTGAAGATATTGCCCTCAAGAAAGGGATTTTACCCAATGGTTCCCAGTCCGTGTGCCCTGCCAGCTGCTGCAACAGCGTGATTTTGAGCTAAAATCTGAAATCCTAGGTGCTGAATCCAAAAGAAATCCCATGTGTGGGAAGAGTGTGGGTTATATGGCAAAGTACCAGCTGGAAGCGCAGGATAGGCAAGTGTCAGAGGCAAGATGAGCAGCCTGAGAACACGAGAATGCGAGAGCAGAACAGAATTTGCTCTTTGCTTTCAGTGACTACGCACACCGTGCGTCTGGGTTTGAGGAGGAACGACCGCAGGTGAACTGTACCTTGCAGTAAAGCTGATCTGCAGAATCTCTTTGGTGGGTGCGTCCCCTTCGCGTGCCTCCAAAACGCCGTTAGTAGGGGAGACAGAAAATACTTCCAGGTTGCTCTGCCCTTCCTGTTCATCTGCAGCAAAAGGGACAAATATCAAACAAAGCAATACGAGACCCTTTGCCTAAGTCTGTGCAGCACGTAGCGCTCAAACCAGTGTGTTCTTTGGTGGCCAACTGATAAAACACGTCAGGGGCTTTCTGTGCATGTGGCCAGTTTGTTTTCATCCCCTATTCAAGGGGAGTGATCAGTGGCCTCCACATCAAAATAACAAGGCCCTGATCTTCTTTCCTTTGTAGCCCATCTGTTGTCAACGTAATCAGGCACAAGCTCAAAGCAAATTCACGATGAGGGACTGCTTCTCGTTGCCTCTTAGGATTGCCTTATAAATGAGCAAAGCGCGTCCACTGCTTGTAAGGGTTGAGATTCAATCTGTTGGTTAAATCTGCAGTAATTGCTGAAATTAGTAGAGATACACTGATGTAACAACAACAACAACAAAAAAGACAAAGCCCACGTAATTGAGAAGGGACGCAGACCTTATATGTTTGCAGCCAGCATCATCACATTTTGCCTATATGTTTAGTGTATGCAGTCTTACTAAATAAAAACACTGAACAGTGAAACTAGATAATAATGAAATGCAATTGCAAAACCAGAATACCCAGCAAAGCAGTCCAGTAACTCCTACAGCCACTCCTGTTACACAGGAAGACATGTTCAATCTTGGTCTTTCCGACAAAGCAGGTCTTGAAATCAACCGTGTCGCAAGAGAGCTCCAAAACTGGAACAGTGAGGTACGCAGTCACCGGGACCAGCTGCAAAACAGAGGAGAGGGAAAGGAGAAATAAAAAACCCACCTTAATTTTGTAGAGCTTTAATAGTATCTTCCACAGCTGGATGATTCTTAACCCCAAGCACCGACTCAAGGGGAGCTGGTTTGTGCTCTTTTGTAAGAGTCCATCCCCCATTCTATAGCTCTGAGGGAATTAAGTTGTTGCCTGTTTTACTGTCTTGGGATAGATTTTCAAACCAGACATTGGCCTTAATGAAGTAACACCGAATGAATCTTCTCATCTGTTATTAGGGTTTTCTGTGGAGACACAGACATTACAGCATCCCAGCGTCCCTTAGGACTGTGCGTGGCCCAACGTGAGTCATTCAGCTTGTGCGGATCGCCCAAGATTATTATTAAATTGACTGTGCCTTAGATATGGCGCTACGAGCTTACACAGATCAGTCCGCAGAAATACCTGGTATGAAAAAACCCAAAAAAGCCTGCAGTGTGCTGAAGACATAGGGGGTTTATGGCTTTCCATCTGGAAGAGATCAGTCTTTAAACGCGTGTGGGCCACGACCACACCACATGAGTGAAGACAAGCTCGGGAGAGCTTCAAGAGGCACGTGGGTGCTGCGGGAGGCAATGCCGGGTGACTCAGTCGCTGGCATGTTCGCTGAGACAGCCCCGATCCCACGGCTCAGAAGGACATTGAGAGTTGTTCTGGCACCGGGCGTGTGAAAACCCAGGGTACGAGCACCAGGGCGCTGACCCCAAACCGCTCCGTCCAGTCGAGGGTCACCTGCGGCCTCGTGGGAGAGAGATTTCCTTTTGGAAATCTGTGGCCGTTCCCTTTAGCTGGATGACACAATTCACTCCGGAGGTGGCTGTATTTTGTATTTCAAAGCCGAGTAAACCCTAAAGCACATTCGTTCGGAGTCCGAGATGCCGACAAAACATAGCCCCGAGCTGCCCTTCTGGTCTTACCTGGGTAGTGCTGTTACTATGCTCAATGACAAGGTTTTGGTTAAACTTCAGCTTTCTCTCTCCGTTCTCAAGCTGGAGCACTTGGACTCCAGGAAGCAGCTGGGTCTCTGGCAAATGTTGATATCTAAGTAACTCCAGAGTTGTGTGGAATGACACTTTCACCTGCGGGAAGAGGAATTCAGATGACCATCACCTAAGGAGACACTGTGTGCAGGAAATCCAAAGTAAACACTGCTCAAAGGCCCAGGCACACATTTTCCCACTGGAACCCTAAGGTGTCGTGCCAGCAACCAAATTCCCACTGGAACAAAGCATTACAAACTGAGAAAAAACACGGCTATTTCCTATGAATCTTGTGCACAGAGCTGGAGTGTAAAGGTGAACAGCTAGTCACAGAGGCCTTCCAGGACTTAAAGGTTGCGCACGGGAAAGAGGGGGAGCGACTTTTTACAAGGGCTTGTTGTGATAGGGTGAGGGGTAATGGTTTGAAACTGAAAGAGAGCAGATTTCAGTTAGACATTAGGATGAAGTCCTTCGCCATGTGGGTGATGAGACCCTGGCACAGGTTGCCCAGAGAAGCTGTGGATGTCTCATCCCTGGAAGTGTCCAAGGCCAGGTTAGACGGGGCTTTGGGCAACCTGGTCTAGTGGGAGGTGTCCCTGCTCATGGCTGGGAAGTTGGAACTAGATGATCTTTAAGGTTCCTTCCAACCCAACCGTTCTGTGATTTTGTAATCTCTGAACCACAGGGGAAAAGCAGTCTCTAGCAAGACAAAGGTGGTAAATTCCTAAGGTTACAAATATCATATTCCTAAAGCCACCTTAAACATCTAACTCTTCTTTCTTTCTGCACATGCAGAATTAAGATGTGTGCGTGTGTGTGTGTGTGTGTGTCAGAACGAACACTGAAAAATGAGAAGCACACTTCAAAACCTCATCTGTTTTTCTTTGCACCCTAGCGAATTCTCGACTCCAGGACTTTCTTTTCCTTCAATGTCATTGTATAAAGCCAAAATGAACCACATTTTTCTCTTTTTTGCACTGCCTGCGTCTAATTTAAGGAAATGAGGGATGGCAGTCTTTGGAAATCTTTTCATTTGTCCAGCCTATATGTGGCTACTGGTTTAGAGGAGCTACAAAGCCCACAAAGTTTTTCTGCAGGAGTTTGCAAAAGGTCAGAGTTGATGAGAAAAGCACATCAGGACCACTGTAGAAAAATATTTTGTACTCGCAATACAGCAGGCAAAATTGCAGTAATTAGCATTTGCTAATACACCACTATTTCCCTTGAAACTGAGATTCTGTACTGGATGTGTTTTTCTTGTGGTTCAACTGGGCAATGCTAAAGCCCCAATTACTAAAACTGTCTATCCTGGCAAAGGATTATTATTTTTGAGCCTACCAGCATGTTTTGCTGTGGATAAAGTACAAGTTGCGGTCGCTCTTCTTTTTCCTCCTTCTTGCTGTGGGATGTTTTGGTGTTCTTTTCGGGATCTGTGCTGGACAGACTGAAGGGTGTAGACAGAAGGAGCCTGAAGTACAGAGGAACCTTAGTGCGATTGATGAGTTTCAAACTCTGAGTCATTACTGAAGCTGGCAAAACCTGGTTGAGAAATCGTTGGAAACTGGTTATTTTTAACTCCCTTGAGAGGTCTGTGCTCATCTTTCTGGTCATTAAGCACCGCTGGGGATCTGAAGGGGTTTACCCCGAAGCATCCCAGTACTTTTTCTACTTGTGTTTTTTCAAAAGTTGCTGAGCAAAAATCCAAAATACTCATAATGTAATAAAGTTACGAAGTCTTTGAATGTCAAGGGTCACAGAAACTGATCAGGCTGCTCTAAGTGACTCATTCTATCACTTTTATGTCCTGAAAATAAGTACTTATTTTTCTACTTCCAAGATTTATAAACAAAGAACAAGACTTATAAAATAGGCATTGTCTGAGCTCAGCTTTGCCTATTCATGGCTAGTAAGTACCTGTAGTCCTTTTGTTTCGCCTACCTTGTTACACGCAATAGAAAAAATTGCAGCTGGAGATTGCTACTGGAGATAAAGATGTATTTTAAATTTTAAGATGTATTTCAAAATCCACGTGCATATAGCTCTGAATTCTTAGAGTAGCACAGCAGTACACACCCGGTGCATGGAATACTTACACCAGACAGAGGCCGATCTGGTAGGAGATCACTTGCCAGCACATAGAACATCATTCCTCTGTCAGGGTCTGTGTCTACATCCAACCTGAGTGCAAAGAACCAGTGCTGGTCAGGGTGCTGCCCTCTGGGCCGATGCCTTCTGCGAGCATCCCAGCCCTCAGCGCAGCGGTACTCACACAGCATGCCTTACAAATGCTTGTAAGTCTACTCGTAAAGGTGGAGCTTCGTAGCCATGGCTGCGATGCACTTTGTTAGGCACTGTCCTTGCAAGCTGACAACAAAATGCAAACAGAAATGATGTATGAAATGACAGCAGTGAAACATGAAAAGCCTACTTTTAGCCCGAGAGACCGTGAGCCAAAATAGGATTCTGCTTGACATGTTGCCTGTTTGTAAGACATGATGGTAACATGCAAGGAACAGCAAAAGCTAAGCAGAAGTTGAACTCAGAGTGGCTGTGGTTAGTACAGATGCAGACGTTTCTTCCCCCAGGAATCGGGAAAATTAAGGATGTTTTCATGAAATATTCTAATACCATTCGTTATACCTCACACCTTTGCAATGATTCATGTCAGAGAATCGCGGAACAGCTCGTAAAGCACTGTCCAAGCCTCACGTTAGCCGGTGAGCTGCACTTGGAGTTGTTGAAGAGGGAGTTTCCCAGAGGAGAGACACGCTGCCCACACACACAGGAAGGTGGCTGCAGAGCTGGGAGCAGAACTCAGCAGTCCTGAGTCTCAGTCTGGTTGTTAACTACCATTATCAATAAAACCTGACGCTGCGATAGCGTTTCAAACCCTGGGCTTTTGTCTGGGGTCTGCTGCAGCGGACAACGCAAGAAGGTGGTGACCTTCCCACCCCGAATGCTTCTAAGCTAAAAGACAAACGTGACAAATGAACCCCCGTAATTAACATAGGACGGACAGGGTAGCGGGAACGGGACTGTTTATGCAGACTGGCAGGTACTCGCAGCCTGCACATTAATAACAGGAAGGGTAACGATTATTTTCTAGTCCTCTTGAGCCTTGCTGTGACAGGTTACCTTGTCATCCAGGCTCATGAAACCCAGCACAAGCCCCTCACATTGAACTTCAGTCACGGTCTCTGGGAGGACGCTTGGGGTGAAGGAGATGCAAACGTTGATGCTGCCACCTCCTGGAACCACCTGCAACCGAGACACAACGGTTGAGTAGTGCAGGGAGCTGCCCGGGGTTGCACAAGCATCCTCAGCGCTCAGCTGCTAAAACCGAGTTGCAAAAGCAGCGTGAAATCCCCTGGGGATGGGCTATGCTCAGGCTTGCATTGAAATGACGTGTCACAACAAACCCAACAATTATTACAGCTGCAAATATCAATGTACCCACTTCTTAACACCAACGGAGTTTAAGCACAGTCACAGACCAGCTGTCTGGGTACACAAACATATCTACAGACCTGTTTGTTTTTAAAAACACCCAGTTCTGCCCCACTCTTACTCCATGGCTAACTCAGATGAGTCTCCCACAACTGGTAATACTCATAGATACCAGAAACATTTTTTGAAGAGTTACAAGTGTGACTTAATAGTATTTCACAGTATTTTACAGTTCAGTTTACTCTTGGCTATTTTTTTTATTATTTTACATGACAGCAGGGAATCTAACCCAATGCACTAGCCAGCTACAGTGGATTTTCTGGGATTTACAGGTTGAATAGGTTGTGCTTTCTTCAGGTGCACGATGCATGTTATGGTTAAATCCTGCTGTTGCTGCAGAAACATATGCAGGTTATGATTAAATCCTGCTATTGCTGCAGAAAAACCTTTGCCACCTCCCTGCAGAGCCAGCCGGTGTCTAGCCAAGTTTCAGGGGCCATGTGGTGTGTGCTGCTTTCAGGCGAGTGGCTGTGAAGACACAAACTCCCTCACGTCATGTGATCACAGGGCGAGATGTTTGGTCTTGCTGGACCTACCTTCAGCAGAAGCTAGCTCGGCTTTCCTTGCACTGTGTCCTCCTGCTCAGAGTGGTGAGGAGCATAAGAAAGCTCTGCCTAAGGTCTAGCAGGGCCAGAGCAGAGCTAGTGAGCGCTGTCAGGTCCTGCAGGGTCTGTGCCTCATGATCACAGAGGGCTTAGCTGTCCAGACATGGATTGAAAACAGGTCTGGGCAGCCGTGCTGCACAACACCTGAGCTAACGGACCTTCCCAGAGCAGCAGTAGAAAGACGGAGAATATTTCTACAGAGGACTACCTGACTGATTCCACATGGGTCAAGCTCACTGCTGGTTACACCCAATGGAGGCTGCCTCTACAATGAGGCACTTGTTTGTCTCAACTATCTCAGCCTCAATCACCCGGAGCTGACTGTAGGCTTCATTTCTTTCAGAAGCCATTTCTGTAATTATTTTTTTTAATATCATGTTTAGCTCATTCTAACTTGAAACCATCTGGCAAAAAAATTGCTAATATTTAAGAATCAAAATTGACACACTGAGGTCTTGGGCAGCCCTGTCACTCACAGTTAGATCTTTCCAGTGTTGTCTTTGCTTTAACTTATTTCTGAGCAATTGTGGTGTCGTGGCCCCTATTTGCACCGGTTACTTTCCAAGTGCAAGTTATAACAGTTAATGCAAAAGAGTTGTCTAGAGAGCATCCCTTTCCAGCAGCCTGTTATCCAGCTCTGCCAGGTCTACTTAGCAAACCTACCCTGGTTAAACAACACGTTTCCAAAGCTTCGGGCAGGATGCTTGCCATCTAGTGCCACACATTTCACCAAAGGATAAGACCAGAGATACCCCTCTAAAGAGTCTAGTACAACTGAACACTTCATTCCAGTCACCAGTTAACAGCTCGAAGGTAAATAAGATGCTTTCTTTCTTTTCTGTTGACATTGCAAGCTCTTCTCATGGTCATCTTTAAGATCCTAAAGCCTCCCAACCAAAGCTTCTTCCTCCTCCTCCTCCTGAGGCTTTTCTGTCCTGCAGAAAATACGCTAAATCTAAGCACAAAGAAAATGTGAAAGCTCACTATCTGTCTTGGAGTAATGGAGTAGGGGCTGTCTGCAGGAATCCCTTCATGGGGTCGTATAAGTACAGAGACAATTTTCTGTACTGTAGGTTCTTGAGTGATGATTTCCTTCTCTTCGCTGTCAGAGGCTGCAGGCTGCAGGGACACAAGGGTGGGGAATGGTTAAAATGGTTACGCTGCAAATGAGGAATGCAAGTGAAGGAGAAACCGCTGCACTAGTCAGCAAGTGTGGCCAGCTCCAGTTTGTTTCATTCTGGCACAAAAGCTGGACATGTGGATGCGTCCTTTTCATTTTTTTCATTTTTGTTCTACCAGGAGAAGCACTCAGCTGTGGCATCTCCGGGTCATTATACAAACCAGCTCTCTAGGGCAATAATGTTCCCTCTCTAGGGCAATAATGTTCCCTTGTTGCACAAGACAATTCAGAGGTGTATTCAAAACAACTATGCCTCCTGACCTGAAGCAGAGGAAATGGGATTTCAATATCTTTCATGTAAAGCTTTTGCCAGAGAAATAAACATACCCAGCACGACACATTCCCCCTGTCACTCCCAGCCCTTCAAGACAGTAAATTGCCGTATTATAATCCAACCTCGCTTGTAATAGGTGTTACCATATTCTAAGAGAGTAACAGAACCAATCTAACTTTAGCACTGGGAGAAATACCTCTGCATCATAAACTGCAATTCGAACTTCACAGGTTGGCTTCTGCTCCCCGAGTACAGAACATGCTGACACCGCAAAGCACTCATGGGAAATGCAGACCCAAATTAAGGAGTTCTAGTTCCTGTAACACTTTCATGTGAAATGGCATTAGTTTTTCAATGACAGCATTTCAAAAAGTATCTCATTGGCTTCTTCGACAATTTTAAAGATAAGGAGAAGCTGAAGAGCTACTTGCTTATAGCTCATTCTGGAAGAAGGTTGCTGATACCAAGAGCCATCTACCCAGGTATTGCTTTTCTGACTGCGAGACGAGCTGACATTTCTTTTAACAATCCAGCTCTTAGTTACTAGTTTATCCCGTGTTATTCTTTTCAACCTTTCACGCCAAGAAACCCATCATGTATCTCAGCAGCAGCATAAAACCCGGACTAACAGCTGACCTCATCTGTGGTTTGCAAAGCTGGATGAGCGCTTCCGCAGGGAACGGCAGTTTGATCCAACTTGAACGCGATCTCTGACTCCAAGGTGCTACCAGTCGATGCAGTCTTATTTTCATCCATGTCCTTACGAGGAAAAGGGTCTCCAAACAACATCAACAGATCCACGAGCTTTTTGTCATCTTGCTCTCGGTTGTAAATCTGCAAGTCCAGGCGGATGTCTGAATTGAAAAGGGAAGGACCGTTACTTCTAGTCACTGAGAAGACTCCCAGCTTAGTTGGTACTGGAGAAGCAGAATATCAAGTAATACATTTGTATCTAATAACTGGATTTGTATTAAAACAAATTTATCTTTCCATGTTTGCTGTCAACTAAAATAATTAAAGAACATGTGTGCTATGCTCTTTTTATAGCTATGCTCTTTTTACGGCTACTCTCTAGGTCCTGTACTTTTAATAATAGTGAAGTAAACAAGTCGTTTTCAAAGCAAATATGTTTGATGGCATTCAAGAAAAAAAAGAATTGACTTTTGCTCTGAAGAGCTTAAAATCTCACTAAAGAGATACAAAGACTAAACAGAGAAGAGCCAGATGATGCCACGAACAAGCAGGTAGCACATCTGACTGATCAGGATTAGTGCTGTGACAGGTTTACAAAAATAGGATGGAAAAATCTTGAATTGACACGGTAATGGCAATGAGCAAAACCCTAGACACATCAGGGGGTTTGCTCATTAAAAAAAAAGAATAAATAAATTATAAAATATGTACATAATATAAAATATAATACATTATACATATAAATTACATATATCGTACTACACTCTGGCTGGAGCTTACCTGCTTTACTGTTACAGAAAGCAAACTAATATTCATGGCAGTAATGCCATAATGATAAATACTACTATACATATAAAGACTTGACAACATGTATTATTGTTTTGTACTACATAAGTTAGAAGACAGCTTAGACACGCTCTTATATGCTCTTATTAGTTTTACAAAAGCGTCTCGATTAGGAAACAAACAGGCCTGTTAATTAAGGTATTATTTTTTATTTTATTATTATTTTTTATTTTGCTTGTCATAAGGAGCACAATGCAAGTGTCAATGTTCACCGTACAAAAGTCGGTCTTACCAAAGGGGGTGGGATTGTTGAGCTGGACCCTCCGAAAGACAGGGGACTCTCCAGAGACACGAGTGCCAAACCTGGAAGGGGAGAGCCTTGGTGTCAGTACACACGGAAGATGGAAGTGAATGTCCAAAATGAAACCTATCTGGCTGCACTGGCAGCCTGTTCAGAGTGGCTATCAGGTAAAGCACAGCCTGTGCTGGGAAGTACAATATTGCTTTATTTAATCAGTCTCTTTTTTTTCCAGCTTTCTTAGCTGCCCCTGAAGTTTCAGGGTAAACACGTGAAGTCAGCCTTTGTGAAACCCTTGGGCAGCAGCAGCAAATGGCTACACAGCCGTGGTGTCACCTGCGTCAGACACGGATTTCCAGGTGTGTAAGAGTTTGCTTCTATTTTATGGTGGGCAGCTAAATCCCTTTCCTATGGCCCTTTACAGAGCTGACTGCCACTGGGTACCAGCTTCCATCTCCACAGTCAGATGGGGCTGGACTGGGTGAACTGCTGTGAGTGCAAGCGATGGCTGGTAAACCTGAGCAGGCTCGTATGCCGACTCTTTACTAATTACGCTGGCAGAGACAACTGTATTGGTGTTGTAGAAATGGATCTGGTGCTTTGGCAGGCACTTTGCTGCCCTCGTTAAACCAGAAAAAGGTGGGAACAGGTGGCCGTAGTCCCCTGGTATATAAGTCTCTGACGGGATTTTGTGCTTTACCTGATTATGGGTTGCTCTGTTTGTGGTCCTGTCATCTGTAGGAAGATCGGACAGCCTTTCACAGTCATTTGCATGGGAATTAATGTAGGTTGCAAGTCTCCCACCTATTAAGAATTAATTTTTTTTTGCCATTAGAATCGAGATGAGACTTTAGCTCACTGGGTTACAAAACAGCGTTTTGAAAACCGATACGCTTTCCAAATATTTTTGACTTGTTTCTTTTCGACAGCATCTAATTCACACGCTAATGAAAGCTCTTCTCAGCAGGAGAATGCAATACCTCATACATTCATCAGCTTTCCCGTGGCTTTTCTATACAGCACAAGGTATTGTAATGGTAGAGCAGAGTAGCGCGCTGGCCAGCTACCAAACAGATTTTATAAATCACGACTGCTCCAGTCATTTTAAAAGCACATAAAAGCCTCCCGAGGGACAAACGTGTTACTCCAGAACTAAACCATGCACTGTAAGAGCAAACAATCGTTCCTTACGTGACGTTGGAGGTAGCGGTGCAGCAATATCTACCCTGAATTCTTACAGAAGTCCTAACAAACTGGAAAAGTGTCGTTAACAGAAAGGAATCTGGGAAATACAATTGGTGTAAAACCTGACATAGATATACTTCACTCTAAAACCGGAGCCCCACCTACCTCACAGACAAGATCATCCCGGTACTCTCCCCATATGTTGTTGTAAGCTGTTATTTCTATGATTAGCTGCTGGAAAGCTTTCAGAGTTCCTGTGGAAGGTTGTATATGGAAAGCTACTCCCTTCCCATGAGAGAGCACTGCTGCTGCAAACTCTGAAGGAGAACAGCAGAGAAGCATTTAAATTAATTTTGAGGAAACGGAACAAAATCAGGTTTTCAAAGAACATATATGACCATATTTTTAGCTGATGTTAATCAGTCTACACTAACTGGCTTCCAAAAAAACATGGGATCATTTACACAACCTACATTATACCACTTTACTCAAGTTCCCTTCTGCAGTGGGTCTTAATCTGGTTTTTGAGAGTTAGTTCTCACAGACATTATTTCGTAGAAGGACTTTCTTCCAACAACCTGATCTCGGACTGATCAGGCACTAACTGGGTACACGGCAACACACCTTCAATTTGAGAAAAATAAGCTGGAATTTGCTCTAACTGGTTATGGTTCTATTAGCAGCTGCCTGTTTACCTCTGTGTGCTCTTCAACACAGAAAATGAATTACAAACTGTGAAGCTTTTCCACATTCTGAGTCACCTACCCTTCTAAATCAATCAGCTTGCATGGAATCTGTCAGAACAGCATTTTTCCAATCGTAAGTACTAATTCAACAGCTGAAAAGCTCCGTCTCTATAACAGATACCAAACACTACAGCAAGGTACCAATATGTCCAAGTTTTATTTTGGATACAGAAGACACATATACACTTTACAACATTTCGCTCCCATTTCTCCCCTGTCTGGGTCTCATATGGCTCCAAATATTATTTTTCAGCACAACGCATCAGAAATGATAGATGGGCTGCACTGTAGCTTTTCACAGTGGGGAGGGTATAAAAAAAGGATTTGCAGGAGAAAAGCCTGCTGCAGTGGTACTGGAAGGCTTTGTAGGAGGAAAATAGCCAAATGTTCTGCATATACTGTGTGCTGGGAATGATCCTGGAAGCAAACTGTCACCAGAACCACCAATCTTTGTTTCAGACTGTTGTCTTCAATAAAAGTAGAGGGGTGGGGGGAAAGAGAGAAAGGGCAGTGAAGAACCAGGGAGTGGGTGAAGAGAGGAAAAAGAAGCAGGGGGAAGTGACATATTGACTTAATGCTTATGCAATGTGGGATTTCAAAGTCAAGAATGAACCAAGGAACTAAGTCATTTCACTGTGTGGACTCATACTCCAAGAACGAAATGATGTGCCTGATGGGCACACTCGATGCTGAGTAAGTTAGTTGGCTTTTGCCTTCTCTCCACTGAGGGGATTAGCAGCTTTTCTCATACCTGACTGTGCTCTTCTGGCTGCATGTTTTGTGATGGGTCCTATTCTTTTCACTGGGTACCTTGAGGAGCTTGGGCAAAAAACAAACAAACAACACAACAGCAACTTTGTGAAATGAGAAAGACTGTGATAAAGTAGCAAGTCTATGTGACTCAGCAGCTCTGCACGACTCCTAAATTCGTGGCCATTATAACCCGAAGAAAAACTGCCTACAAAGCATTTTTCCAAAGCTTAAGAGTGAATTAACTTGAGAGCTGTAAGACTGTGTGTACAACCAAACACAACGGAGCCTGGGCCAGTGTAAACCAGCTTATGTCCGTTGGCAGCAGGAGCATTTTCCAGTTTACTCCAACTAAACCTTCTGTCCTTGCATTGCAAGGTATCTGTTTCTGCAGGAAACCTCACCAGCAGCTTTCATGAGCAGAGCCAGGACAAGAGCTTAAAAAAGACCCCGTGAAAGCACTGCAGAAAGTATGTCTTGTGAATCTCAGGACAGAGATAATAGCACTCTGTCCTGACTTCCGATTTAATCCAGACCTAAATTAGTATTTGAGTCATTATGCAGCAAAGTAAGACTTACAGGCAGATTGCTTGTTCTGGAGTAAGTGAATAGCCAGTAAAATACTCGGCCTCTAGTTTGAATGGAGCACTGATTCCAGTGTGGTTGGTAAGAATTAGCTGACGCTTTACTACCTCTTTGATTGCTACTTCAGATCCAAAGTCCAAAAGAAGATCACAGGAGCTTTGTAACATTTGTCTTTCATCACTGTCAGAAGAAAATACGTTAGTATTATAACAGGCTTATTTTTTTAAGCCACAGATAATTTCAGTGGACTTTGAAACGTACTATATGCAGTATGGTTGTGACAACCAGTGTAAAAGGACCACGCAGCCTCTAATTTTTGTCATCAAATTTCCTGCTTTTCGTTTTTTCCACCTCTGTCCACATAAGAATTTATTTGGGGTAAAATTTTTATTGTGTAGAACATGCCGTCCTACCAAATTAAAGCCATTTTTACTTACACAAAAATATACAAAGATGAGCAAATGCTAAAAGAGTACTCATGTTACATGTCAGACAAATAAATAAACATCAGTCACATACCAAGTCAAAGAGAACTATATTCATCTTTCTTCAATATCATGACTCAGAGTGCAACTTTCCCCCCCTCTCTGTTGTATTTTTACTTTGGAAAGAAATATTTTTTGTTCAGTCCAGAGTTAAACTCTTGATTTACCTGGCAACTCCACTGTCACCAGGTACTGAGTAGGTGACATGCAGTCCTTTCACTTCTCCAGAAATGCTCAGATAGAGGGGCTCAACCATGTCTTCGACGCTACAGGAAAGGGTGAGGTCTTTCAGCTCCCCCTGAAAGGAGAAGTGTCAACTTTCCTTGTGAATGAAGCAAAGAGCACAGAGGAAAGGCAGCCTCAGTAAGAAATTTATTTTAAAAATGTATAGAAGCT
This sequence comes from Trogon surrucura, assembly GCA_020746105.1. NCBI lineage: Eukaryota > Metazoa > Chordata > Aves > Trogoniformes > Trogonidae > Trogon > Trogon surrucura. The sequence goes on from CM036622.1 coordinate 55,438,539, forward strand.
TCACTGAACTAAAACCAGAACTACAATAGAATCATGAAAATTTTACTGAATTAAGTGTGTTTTCTGCCAGCATCAGATTTGCTTAAAGGCAGCACCAAGGTAAAAATTTGTAGGTGTTTCTTGGCTTTGTACTCACATCAGTCAGGTTTATACCTAAATTTGCTCCATTAGTGATTTTTGACACACTTCCTATACAGCAAGTGTTGAAGCTCCAGGCATTAATTGCATCTAGTCAGGCTAAAACAACATTCCAAATCCAAGCTTTTATTTCTATGTGGGTTTAAAGCAGGACTTGTAGGATTAATTATGTGGTCCAGTGACATCGGCACTCAGTTCAACACTACTGGCCAATTCAACACCTCTTTTGCTTTATCAGTACCTGAATTGGAGCATCCCCCATAGAATAATAGGCTGGAACTCAGCTCACCTACAGTGCAGAAATCTTTCTTGTAGGTGGCATGGATGACCCAGGCATATACAGAAGTGCCAACGTGTCCTGTTGAGCTTCCCACTTTCCATGACAAAGGTTCAAGTCTATTAGGAACCTGTGCCCCATATGTCAGATATATGGGGTTATCTGAGATCTGCTAAGGCACCTCTGATAGTGCTGAATGTCAATAAATGAAACATAGGTCTCCAGTTTCTGCAATGGGAACTAATGCCCCGTTATCTACTGGAAGTTCCTTTATTTAGTTGCAATAAATCAGCTGTTCGCATGCTTCTATAAAGTCTATGGCTAAATTCCTGAAGTTTGTAAACTCTGCAGTCTACACCCAATTTTTCAGACTTCCAGTCCCTTTTAAGTCTTCAGATACCAAAATGTCATGAGCCCAGTTGCCTTCAGAAAACCAACTCTATATAGTATATTTGCCAGTCTCCTCCACTTCATTTGGGGTAATCCAAAATGAGGATCTCTATGCTCCAAGAAAAGTCATAAGCATTAAGAAGAATTGAATAGGCATTCAAGAAAGAAAGAAAACAAGAATGGTTGAGAAACAAAGAGGCAGGGTAGAAAAATCACATTCAGACTGCTTTAATTCTTGCCTTCAGTCATGGTACCTCTAAAGCAAAGCAACTTCAGAGATATTGCACAGAAAAAAACCCTGTTATGTTCCATATATGAAAAAATCCTTCTTTATCTGGCAAGAGGAGAATGCCAGTGTTGTTGTTTAGATAAAATCACATCAGTTTTTAAACTAACCGTGATGTTAGCTGACAGCTCTATGCAGAATTCTTTTTCTTCATTTGGGCCTAAGGTGCCACTGGCCGGGGACACAACGACGGAGCAGAAAGCTGCCTGACTTCCATTGAGCTGCCAAAGAGAAAGGACAGACATTCATCTAACTCTGCTTCTTTCAGATTTTCTCTTCAGATCAAAGAGGACTATAAAGACAGAGTTATTTTCAGGTTTAGCACACTTGCAGGTAGCAACACGTGCAGTTTGTTGAAGCTTGGTTTACAATTCCCCCAAGGTTGAGAAGGTCCTCGTGCCAATATTCATTCCAAATGACTTCAGGTGCCCAACGGGGGCATCTGGGCTAGGAGCAGAGCCACTGTTGTCTCTCTCACAGTCACCAGCCTTTCCAGGGTGAAGTCAGCCTATCTAATATTGGAACAGAATCCTAGAGGAGTCCCATCTCTCTCCACTGGCTATAGAGGTGGCCTACAGAGACAATCCTGGTCTTGGCACCTTCCCCAAGTGAGCAACTGCACATGAAGTGAACTTGTTCTCTCATGCACAGACATCAGATACAACATAACATTCCATGGATAGCTCTCTTAGGCTCCAACTGTTCCAGAAGGTTTTGTTATAGGTCCTATATCACTCACATGGATGTGTTAGGACCTCTTGGTTGCTTGGGGACATCTTGGATAGCACTGACTGCTTTTATGTAGGCAACTGAGCTGAGCCCTGGATGTCACAGTAGATCTGAATGACCAAGACATTGACAGTAGGATTCACCTTACACGCTAAGTCACTGAAGTGTAGGTGTAGTGGGTGTCAACACTGCCACTGCTGCCAACAGACATCCAGTTAGTATGTGCTAGAGAGTATTCTGCAGATCAGAGTAGGTGTCCATTTTAGGAGGAGCTGAATGCTTCTCTCAGCTCTGCTGACTGTACGGATGGAGTAGGATTCAGTTGCCTAAACACATCACAGAGGGTAGCCAAGCCATACACACATGGCTGGCTGGCGTGACAGGACTTACAAGAGAATACACTTCTGGAGTGACACTTGAAGGTCAGAAATAAAGCTCTGCAGCACCCAGAAATGACACTAGACAGATGTATTCTGGAGACTGACTTCCTGCTCAGATTTCCATTGACTGACAAGAGAGTTCAGACCACAGTTTATAAACTGACATTAAATTCAGATATCCTATCCTGCACTATGAATTCCACCCAGAATGTGAAATTTTGAGTTATACCTAAATTTTGCTTAAAGCACCATTGATTCTTTGTTCTGCTAACTTACATGTAAACCCTAAAAGATCGTGGTATTTTGTTTAATGATCTGGTAGCTTACATCCAATTTCATAGAATCATAGAATGATTTGAGTTGGAAGGGACCTTAAAGATCACCTGGTTCCAACCCCCCTGCCATGGCAGGGACACCTCCCCCTAGACCAGGTTGCTCAGTGTCCCATCCAACCTGGCCTTGAACTCTTCCAGGGATGGAACATCAACAACCTCCCTGGGCAACCTGTTCCAGTGTCTCACCATCCTCAGGGTAAAGAACTTCTTCCTTAGATCTAGACTAAACCTACGCACTTCGAGCTTCCACCCATTACTCCTCGTCCCGTCACTACAGACCCTTGTAAACAGTCCCTCCCCAGCCTTCTTGTAGCCCCCTTCAGGTACTGGCAGGCCATGATAAGGTCTCCCCAGAGCCATCTCTTTTCCCAGCTGAACAAGCCTAACTCTCTCAGCCTGTCCTCGTGGGAGAAGTGCTCCAGCCCTCTGACCATCTTGGTAACCTCCTCTGGACTCGCTCCAACAGCTCCATGTCTTTCTTGTGTTGGGGGCTCCAGAGCTGGATGCAATATTCCAGGTGGGGTCTCAGAAGGGCAGAGTAAAGGGGCAGAATCATCTCACTTGACCTACTGGCCACATGGCTCTTGATGCATCCCAGGACACGGTTGGCTTTTTGGGCCACAAGCACACACTGTTGGCTCATGTTGATCTTATTGTCCACCAGCATGCCCAAATCCTTCTCCTCAGCACTGCTCTCAATCCACTCATTGCCCAGCCTGTATCTGTGCTTAGGATTGCCTCGGCCCAGGTGCAGGACCTCACACTTGGCCTTGTTAAACTTCATGAGGTTGGCCTGGGCCCACCTCTTAAGCTTGTCAAGGTCCCTCATGTCTCTGCCCACCCACCCTCCTGGGGATGATCCACAGGCAGTAAGAGCGTATTGACATCAACTGGTAGTTTCATAAAGGTTGGTCTCACATTGAAGTTCTGCTCATAAGGCAGTGAACAGCAACCACTACTCAAGAGATACACCAGAAAAGCTTTTAGGCTTAGTTATTATTTGTATTTTGATAGAAATTTCCATCCCTGTTGTACGCTTCATCCCTTAGAAGCACATTTACCTTTCCCCATAAGTATTTTGCTGGCAGCAGCGTCTGGTTAAAAAGTTTGCTGGTTGCTTTGGCAGGAACTCCGGTATAAATTGCAGTGAACACTAGATGACTAGATATCAAACACGCTTGGGGGGTCTGAACTTCAACAAAAACAGGAAGATGACTGGAAATAAACACACAGATGGTCTATTGTTATTGTTAACGAAATGTGCTAGACATACAACAGCGTGCTGGAAGGAAGGATGATTATGTTTATTTAGCAATATTAGCAATTGGATAGTTCATTGATAGGTTACACAACCCCACTATGAGTTCCTGCTACATAATTTTCCGTTTAGGAGATAAAACTACCTGAAGTGAAAAACACATGTGAATTTCAGGAAAAAAAAAACAAACCACAAAACAAAACAAAGCAGAATGCCGCTGTTCCCTCTTACCTTCCTTCTCCATTTTCTACCTCTAGTTCTAATACTGTCTGGAGACGGTGGCACAGTGATGATGTGAACTGAACCGACACGCTGCATATACCCAAAGGAGGTATTTCTCCAGCAGATGGTTGAATGGTAAAGGGAGATACCTGGGAGAAGAGAGGAGAAACAGAAATTTCTTTGACGTCTGGGGTAAAAGGGATAGACATACCTACCTACCTACCTACACACAACCCTTTTTGCAAGGCTGCCATCACCACCACTCGTAAATGTTTTGGTTTTGCCATCAACTTTCACCCAAAGCTGGTGAGATATCCACACGATACATAGAAAACAAAGCTCAAGAACTCGTGGGGATGCAGTACAACTTCTCGCAGGCTTCCACCTCCTGGTGGTGAGTAGGAAGTTGTGGCTTAACAAGCTCCTCTCTCTGTTGCAAAACTCACAGTCTGTCCAGCAAAACAAAGCATCTGAACAGTGTTTAGACCAACTTTGCCATGAAACTAGTGAACTCTCAATTACTTGCATGGGTAATTATGTAAAAAGCCCTACGGGCAGAATTCAGCCTTTCATTACAACCAAAAGCACTTACCCCAGAGTCCGGATTTCCTCACTTTCCTTTAACACATATCATGGAAAGATCTAGCTACAAAGCCCACTGTGTGCCACAAACAGTCAAAATAAGTATTTTGTCTTCCTTTTTTTTAAAAAACCTGATTTTAAGAATATGTCATGGTCTGCAGATAGCAGCTCTCATTCAATTCTTTGCCACAAGTATCACCTCCGAGCTGCTGTAGTTATTTCATATGAAACTGTGGAATGAGCCCTGAAGTCAAGATCGGAATGGACTGTGCTTGACACATCACAGTCTAGATGATACTAAACAATAGTTTCAGTATTCATTGTGGCAAGAAGTTATTTTGGGTCACACGTGCATGTTTCAAAGCTCTTTTTAAAGCCCAACTTGGTAGGGTCTGAGATTCTTAATCCAGATGCTCATGTGGGTGTGTGGAAGGAAAGTTCAGCAGCCTCAGTTCTAATAAAATCTTACCCTCTTTTTTTTATATCAGCAGCAGTTAGAATCACTGTCATACAGGAAATAGTCTGTGTTTCTTTGGATGAGGCTGGGAGGGCATTTTTCATAAATGGGAGCAGAGGAAAATTTCAAAGAAACATTTAATCTCAAAAGAACTTGCACACTGGCAGAACTCTGCAGAACCAGTTTCATAAGAAGTCACAGAAATAAGAACTTTTGGTACCTGGAATGAATATTGCAACTCCAAAGCATAAGGAAGAAATAGCTAAAGAGGGAGCATAGCCAGTTATAGCAATGACTTACCTCTTCATTCCTTGCTGCTAGACAAACCTGGCTTTCTCGCATTCTCCATTGTGCCGGCAGCTGACACAGATTTTTAATCTCAAAGGTTCTTGACACACTCTCACCCTGCTTAGTCAAACCTAACCGGAGCGATGGAACATCAATAGAAAGAAGTGGACCCTGAGACAGCAGGAAACAGATGTCAGAATGGACACTTCTGCCAAAACAACCTAATTAAGAAGCACATGCTACCCAAGATTAATGTCCAGTTTCAAAGAAAACAGCAGAAAGCAAATGCACTGCATGAAACGCAGAAGAATTCTTACAGTCGTGGGAGTATCAATGTTGCCTCAATAGTTAATAGAAAGTGAAAATACCTCATGTTTGTAAGTGCTTTTGAAGCAAAAAGATTTATATGGACAGTGACCAGGCTCCACAGCCAGTCATCCTGAAACGCTGAACTGTTCTTTACCTTAAAAGCAGCCTCAATATGCAGCACGACTGGCTCTGGACAGTGCTCAATTTTACAGTGCAGGTTATGGCTGAAGCAGCCAGGTCTGCTTCCAGTAATCATCAGTTCAAATTCACAACATTCATTTGTACCTAGAAGAGAGAAATCAGGTCCCATCTCACCCTTTTGCAAAGAAACCACCTGCTGCAAGCCTTTCATTGAAGCACTTGAAGCTAAATTAAGTCTCCTGCTGGCTGTAGGGGGCTGGGGATCAGATCTCGCTTTGCAGCTGGCATTATAGTGCTTTGTGATTTTTTTCTCTCCCACTCATACCAATTTCAATACTTCTGTCATTAACTGGTGCATGCGGTCACAGAGACTTTACCTATGACGCCAGTATAAGGTTCAACTTCTATGATGTCACAGGACGTGATTTTCTCCCACGTGTACTTGATCAATGATTTGCTGTTATTCCACATCTAAAACGATTAAAGTCAGAGAGACAATGAACCTTAAGCTTTCGTAGCAACAAGCTGATTTGCTGAGAGCACTGATGCACTGCAAACTGGGTACTGCAAGCCTTACACCACATACTTCACAAATTCTAATGACATCCTGATCACCACTAAGTATTACAACCTACTAATATACCTCAAATCTAGCTATAATGTACTGTATCTTCACCTGAATCTTGAAATAAACTGAGTGGAAAGACACAGAACTTCATCTAACCTGTGATTTGAACAGCACTAAGCCAGTGCCATGCACTGACTACTGTCATTTTTCTGACGATGCTGGGCCCTCCCTTTCCTTTGTAAAACATAGAGAAGAAATGGGATTCACCTGACTAGATTTCAGGCGTCTTCATAAAAGGTGCACAAGCTATATCTGACCTCATCTCCTAGGATTCTCTTTACTGACAATAAAATCAACCAGAGAACACTGAGAACAATCCCTCTGACCTATTTTAGCCTGCAGGATGAGACGAGTCATCCCCTGGATGCTGCCAACAACATCTCCAAGGACTGTAAGGAAAGTTTAACGCAGATATAGAGATCTGTGCTGACAGTGATATATCTAGTCAGACTGGAAAAGCACTGTACTTAACACAGGAGTTATATTCACACAGGTGAAGGTGTTTTCTGAAATTTGAAGGAAATCCATTAATTATTCTTTCCAAGAACATTATCCTATTCAAAGCCTTTTAGACTTTCCCCCCCATTTTTCAAGAACACACCAGACCTTCTAAAATTAAACCTGAAATCTCTCTTTTTGAGAGCAGCCCTCTTTTGCCAAAAGATACGTTTGTGAAGGAGATGTAAGCTCTTGAAATTTTTAGCCTGCTCTTCAGGTCTATTCAGACTTTATTTCTTAATTACAGCTAATAATTTTGTTCTCTAAAGCACAATTATCTCTAAGCACAATTCAAATTCTTCTCTTCTTAAGACAAAAAACCCAACTGGAAATTGTGAGGAATGTCATTAGATCATCAGTAAGTGGCTTAATTACCTATAGCACACATGTAGCTGTACTGGATTACTGCAAAGTATGAAATGGCTGCCTTCAGTTGAAAAAGAACTTCTAGGAGGAGAAAGCATAAAACTAAATTCTGATTAGCTGTATCTTCAGGGAAAAAAAATGGGAAGGCCATTAACTGGGAAATGTCTTCCTGCCTGGCTCTTGCTAACAGACATTATTGCCAAGTGAGTCTCAGGTTAAAAGGATCCTGCTTTACAGTAAAGAGGACACTGAGTGAACAATTGCAGCAGCAGCCTGTCCCATAATGTTCAAACAGAAATTACCAGAACCTGCAGGAAAGAATAAGGTCTAGTAAGCTGCAGCACATGGGACTTTTGCAGTTCTTCTGTGCTTGTTGTAGTCCTAGGTGATTAAATGAATTAAATCATCCACTGGCTATTCCTCTCAACTGGAAAACTTTTACACTACGGGAGTGATAAGCAACAGGTAAGTGACCCAGAAAATCGTTTAGAATGTTAAAACTCTGTGGTATCAAACTTGAGAGATGAAAAAAAGAACAAAGCCTGCTGCTGCCTGGAGTGTAGGGCTAAGGAGACTTGCTAGGGGATTTCAGTATTAGACCCTCCTGGAGTCCCAGTCTCCTTTAATAGTATTTAAGAGCAACTAAAACAATCGTCTGGTAACTCTCCGATATCTTCTAATAACACCCAAGACATCCAGTGACACAAAGCACATGAAAACAATGAAGTCAAAACACAACAAACCTTAAATGTTCTCCTGACATTTACACCAATAAAGTTTTCTCCAGGGATGATAATGGCATAAGGTTCCAGAAGAAGATGAAAGGGTTCTGTGGCTCCTTTAACTTCTATTTCCAGTGTTATTGCATCCTCTGCTTTGTATTCTGGGATGTTTTGAAGCATTCTCTCTTTTACTAAACTTTGGGAGGAAATATGGTAGAATTATTAAGCATCCTGACCTGGTGTTTAAACTGGATCCTATCTTTTAATTGCCAGGTCAAACCTGAAAATCATCAGAAGTTTCTCAAGCACAGACTGCCAGTGGGCAGTTAGCTCATACTGGGGACATTTAAAAAAACTGGAAAAAATGCAGTAGTTCTTTAATGTACTCTAATTGGTCCAGTCTGATCCTGACCAGGTATGTAAGCCATAGGCTGCTGTGTCGAGTGTAATAACAGGAAAACCTGCTGGAAATCTCAGCAGAAAGCTTGGAAAATGAGCAGACAAAATGACAGTATCACTTTTTTTTTTTTTTCCCACAAGAGGTGCAACCCTTAGCCCAGGCTAAAGCACGCGTTCAGACATGAGGGAAGATCACAGAGATGCTCTTTGTACCACAATTCCTTGTGCAGATAAAATCCTTTATAATTGTCAGTCCATCAGAGCCAGAAAGATGAAAAATCCCAGTAACTTCCTGTAATAACATAACTGAAATGTGGCTACACATTTTTCTGGGAAATAGTTTCTCAGCTTACCAAGGTGATTCTGGGATGTCCCTCAGTACCATCTGAATCACACTGTGATAACTCTTCAGCTACACAGATGAAGAAGGAAGAGATTTTAACGCCAAGTAATTAGTTATGCTGAGGATTTAAACTAGATGAAAAAGCAGTTTGCATTTAAAGGATGACCGCTCATCACTGGAGTACTAAGCTCTGATAAACAATATTCAAACTGTAGCGTTACTAAAGCACGTTTGACTGCAAAATACGAAGCCAGATTCTGATCTCATGGTGAACACTTCCAAGAAAAATACTCATTTTTGACATGCCTGTTGTTATTTCCCTAGTATATTGCATACTGCACACAAGCATCTGCAAAGGCTCCCCAAATTAAGCTCAGCACTGCTATACTAACTTAAAGTTTCTCCTCATGGCTCCAGGGTATTTAGCTTAATTGACTATCAATCTGATTTTGAGTAGGAAAGACTACTTTTTCATCATGGGAAAAGAAGATGCCTTTATATTCTAATGGAGGGAAAAAAAAAAAGAAACAGGCCTTAAATCTGACAAGCTTTGCAAAATATTAAATTTTTTTTTTGTAGCAATACCTTAAGTGTATACATTAATTCAACATATTTTTCTACTAACTCTTCCATACTTACTTGAGGTATTTCTACGTCTGTCAATCATCACAGCATGGGATATCCCCACTCTTGGGCTCACTTTGGATCGGGTTTCTTTAAATACATCGAGCTCACGCTCCTTATTTACATGGGCAGAGGAGCAGAAACTAAGACAACAATCACAGCTGCATTCAACATCGTTGCACCCCTTTATACTCACAGCTGCCAACCATCATTTCTCTGCCAAAAACTACTACTATCCCCTCAATTTGCCACAGAACTGACGATAAAACCTATTTCAGCTGCCCAAAAGCTATCGCCAGGAACGGTTTAAATAATCACGGTTTGCTAACAAAACTTATTTAGGCTGCAGCAGGTAGAGGGCACATCCCCAAAGCAGCGTGGTGAGGGTGGTGACTTTACCAGCCAGCACAGCTGCAGCTCTGAGGAGGTGTCTGTAGTTTTAGAGTAAAATTAATTGTGTGCAGGCAGTACCAAAAATGACATTAGATCAGAAGCTGTCTCGCCTTTTGCAGTCAAAACATGTTTTCTTTCAGTAACTTTCTACATTTTGGAACGCTGTTTTGTCCGAGCACAGTACCAGCTAATTAAATTTAATTTAGAAAACTGCACAGCAAGGACTTTATGACTTGCATAAAGATACACAGCTGGAGTTTGTAGATGGGAAGGAATCACAAGCCGTACCTCCCGTGGAGTGTAAGCGAGAATAAATTCGTGATCCGCATGTGGAAGCAAAACTCCCTGCTCAGGATTTAGGGAGAAGGCTGACTCTTGGTCTCGGTCATATTTGAGCTTCGTAAAGTCTACAGTTTCTCCTTGTATTAATGGTTTCAGATTAGGCTTTATTATCTGCCAGTAGAAAGGAAGTTCTACATGGCTGTAAAGAGATCAATAAACAACAACAAAAGCTATGGTTAAAAAAAATCAGATATTTGTGAGTAAAATATTGGGAATTTTTTTTTCCTTTTTCCATGCACAGAATTCATCTTTTTAAAAATTACAGAGGTCAGACGTACTGGTCTTTGTGAGCTACAAGGCTAATGAGTCAGCATAGAGACAGAGTATATAAATGAACATGCTAATATATGGAAATAAATGATATAAATATGTAAGATACATTACACGTTCTTGCCTTGTCTAAACTGTCATGTAATGCAATTTTAAGGCAACTACAATTCTTCTTTCAAGGACATGAGATCAACAGGATAGTTCCTGCTGATACCAGTATGTTTGCATTGGATCACTGCTGATGATCTGCATAATATTCTGAATTTAATCCAAGTGCAAGATGTGGTCTTTGACATGTCAACGAATACAGTGGCTCCAGCTAAGATTGTAACGATGGCTCTGCAATACTCTTTTGTAATCCAGAAAAGGTGGCTTCAAAAAGAATATGTTCCAGAGGATGTCTTCATGGGTTTTAAAACCTTGTCATCCTGACCTCAGAACCTTTGCCTTACTAAGCGGAGGAAGGACACCGGCATTTGAAAGTGAGTATCAACCACAAAACTGAACACCTACTGCTTTCTATAGCAACAGAAAGTTTTCTCTTTCTTGCTTCTGTGGAGTTCAGTCTCAGCCTGTCCAGCTTTGTTTCCTACAAACGCTGACACCAGATGTGCAGGGACTGCCGTCGTGATTACAGCACAGAGAACATGTGGAAGTTGGGATACTCACATCCCGCGTCAGTCTACGCTACCCACTTTACTGAATCCCACTCTTTACCCAAACAGTATTCTGTTCTGGCATTATGCATGTGTGGTTTCCAGGCCACAAAACCAACTTACTGTGGCAAGTAGCAATCTACATCATGGTATCTGAAAAAGGCACTGACCTCCTCACTGCTTGGATGGTCACCAGTCTCTTAACTACTGCAATCATGCACATTAGTGTATTTTTGTTATCGACCGACTGATTTTCAGCAAAATCAGGGTGCAGCTGTGTTCAGTACAATGCAATTGTACATATTCCTTGGCTTCAGACAATATTTAAATTGTATTTAAACCTCTTCAGACTCAATAGTAGGAATCATGTGAAAGTTTTAACATGAGTTAATTAAATGGAGGTCCTGTAAATCAGTGGATATCCAGTGGAGTCGTATATCTTGTTCTATGGGAGATGCCTACAGTCAGAATTGCACTCTTAGAACCTTTTATTTCCCTGCACTGTAGACATGTAAAGTTAGATAAACCTCATCTGGACAACCCTGTTAAATATTTCCTGCAACCCTCCATATTTATGAATCTTTTGGGAGTTGTAGATTCATCTATACTGAAGCAAATATGTTGGCCTTGGCAGTGTATGACCACAAGGATATGGCTAACGGTTGCTGTAATATTTGATCCACGTAAAATGCTTCTGCTCTTAGAAGTGTGTCCTTGAACCTTATTTACTAAACAATGCAGCAAAACAAAGCAAGGCTTCTGTATGATGTTTATCGAGTATATGAAGGTTTCTCCAGCTTAAGAGAGTGTGGTATCACCTGTGAGATCCCTACCAGTACGTTCAGACTGCAGAGCATTACTCTGTTAATGGTAGCTACGTACGTAGAGTTTCTTATGACCAATTTCTTCTCCTCGGTGGTGTGTGGGTTTTGGGGGTCAAATCGTATGAGATGCTGCGCTGTTACATCAGTAAGTTCACCGAGTTCAGGTTTGCTTTCTCCACCCGTGACGAACAAAAGCTCCAGAGCTACCAGCTGTCCAACCCCTTGAAGAAATAAGTAGGTATCACCGTTTACCATCTGGCTATTAACACTGTTCATATTCCTCATTAACAACAAATACCAGCAATGGCCATTACTGATTATATCTGGTGTTTCCTCAAGCTTCAGAACTCCAATGTGTTAATTGTACAATAGTTTCCTGATCTTATTTATCTATCAACAAATATCAACAGAGATATTCTCGTCATGAATTTAACAGATTCAGATTTCATGGCCACAGCCTCAGCTCACTTACATCAGCATCGTTTCACTGAAGTGAGCAGGGTGTTTGCGACCATTGATAATGTGGCAGTAGATTAAAATAAAAATAAGCAGCAAATGCATCATTAAAAAATCTCCAAAGGCAATACCTCTAATGAAGTGATTAAATAGACTACAAGTGAAACCTAATGTTACAGCACTCATGATTCCATCCCAGGACAAGTAGTAACATTTACAAGAATTTCAACTGGTTTCATTAGCTAATCCAAAGATTGCCTACCTCTCTTGAACACCCTAATCCAAGAGGTGCCCCATATTTGCTTTCCACCCAAACATGTTTCTGCTGTGTCAAAGCAGATGTATTAGTTTGTCGTGTTATCTTATTGATACAAAAGTCTAAGAAACTAATTGCACCTGACAACAGGGTTTCATTTCTGCTACTTGGTGACATTTTGCATTTGGATTTTTGGGTTAAGAGCTCAGTGCTTTCTTAATTCCATGTATTTCAGGCACTGGGATGGAGCAGTAACAATATTAATAAAAATGCTTGCCACTTAACACCCTCAGGGGTCAAAGCATTTGCTTAATTCAATGTCATGTTACCATCACTTTAAGCCATCGACCACCACTCACATTATCTGAATAAGTACGGTGTTAGAAACTCGATCTCCGAAAGGTGTTAGAAACAAACCTGTGACTGTAACATCGTTGACTTGGCAATTGTCACAAACGACGGCGTAGGTTTGCTGTGAGACTTCTGGAAAAGAAGGGAAAAACACTACCTGAAAGACAGAAGTGAAATAGAAATGTCTGTAACTGATTTCTCTCCAGGAAGTAACAAACTTCAGCTGGTAAATGGTTGCTAGAGGACAGGGCTAATCCTCAGGTCGGATCTCTCCTCAGTTGCTCACTGGTAAAAGGAAGGGCTAGTAATGCTGTAATAAAATGTGGCTCATATCAGACAAAGCAGTGATGGCAACCATTAATGCGCACCTACTGCAGGATCTTTTTCAGGAAAAAGGATTTGTGCTCGCTGCTCTACAGTGACCGAATTATTTTCCCCCCTAAAATGTCCTTTTTTTCCCCAAGGAAGTTCAAAAAGGAAAAGCTTCTTGGACTAGTGCTCCTGCTGGAGTGAAATAAGCACTCCTGTGTTCTCAGATTTCTGTTTTCTCTAACAGGTTTCTCTGTGGGGGGAAAATCTGGCCAGTCTCTTGAGTGGCTAAGCAAGGTTTGGAAGTTGCAATGAAAGACTCTCCAGTAAGACTCACAATTGCAATTCTTCCAGCTAATGCCACAAAAAGATCTGAGCATTTTTGCTCACATAAACCCAACTTCGCAACGTCCACCCAAGATCTTCTAAAATTACCTTGCTTGCTAATGTATTTGGTGAAGTACAAGTAGGTACTAACCTCTACTGTTATACTCTGTCCTGGAGCTAGCTCGAAAACAGCAGGCTGGATCCCAAAAGGATCTTGTATCACAAACCCAACAGTGTTAACAGCCTAAGGTGTTAAAAAAAATACAGGAAAAAAAGAAAATAATAATAACAAATTAAATTGAGCAGGTTATTGTTTTTAAAATACCTTAGCATTACCTAAAACAGGCACTATACTACAAACATCACTGTTTTACTCGTTAGAGTAATGTTTTTTCACACAACTCAAAAGCACGTGTCTTACATATAGGGCTTAATTAGAAGAAATGCTCCATGCTTTTCAATTACCTTGGTGAAAGCACAAGGGAAGGTGCTGTCTTCTAAGAAAAGTGATAGTGTCAGGAGCCCTAATATTCCTGTTCACAGAAGAACAGCTATGCCTGAGCATGGGAGCTCTGTTTCTCCACAGTTATGACTCACTTGGAGTTGCAACTGTAGAGCATTTCAGGAGGGACAACCTGGCACATGAGCTGTCCCATTAGCCTATTCTCCAGCAGATGAAATGCCAGTCTACTAGTCATGTCTGATCTTTGTCCTGTTCACTTAGACCCTGTTTTGTGACGGAAAGCTAAAGACAGAGCTGGGGTACACTGCTAGGGTCTACGTGTGCTACAAGGTCAGTAAATGATATCGTCAGTGGAGAGGGGGAGGAAATCAGCTCAAGCAATGCTAGAACTGACTGCATCTCTATTTGCTTTAAGGGAAGTATTAAAGTTCAAGCCAGTTGTCCCTTCCCTGCTCTATGCCTGAGTTCACCTCACCACTGAGCAAGAGGCAAGCCAGAGCACAAGCAGAAGCTACAGACATCCAGAGAGATTGGTCTCAAGGGTAAAAGTGAATCCTTGTGGGAATGGTATGATACAGATGTCCCCAGCAAGGACTTATGAGTTCTATGCTAATATACCATGACCAGCTCAAAAGGCTTCATGTCAGGGCACTTGTGTCACAGTATGTTCAGTATTTCCCTTCTAATCACTCACCATGAAATTATGAGGTGGCCAGGCTTGCTTTGGCATTATACAGAACTTCCCAGTGCTCATTCCCTCATTTCTGCACAAAATCATTGTTAATTTTATTCCTCCAACAAGGCAGGAGCCACAGTCTATAACACGAGGCACTGCAATGAAGAACACAGAAAATCAGACGACACAGTGAAGGCTAGAAGCTGGCAGAGCCAGCTACTTCTTAAATATCTTTACAGACAACGTTAATGCATATGAATATGTCCTAAAACCCCTCCAATTCTTTCCATTTGAAAGTTAAACAACATGAGGTGCATATTTCTACATTCATCTTACATTTTTACGGTGCTTTCTACTCCGTTGAATGATAACAAAAAGTGGAATGACTTTGTGAAAAGCTCAGTATGACAGGAAAGGTGAATTTACACAAAATCAAAGCAAGTTTCTGCAAAAGTAATCCTGGTTGTTACAGCTGAGACAAGGTATCTGAGAGGTGAGTCCTGCAGATATGTCATATTCATATATAATTCATGTATCACTCCATGAATATTAATTAATAGCATCAAATATTTATGACTAAATCGGAATTCCTTAATATTCAGGATCGGTAATTACAGTTAGGAGTTCAGGGATCAGCAAGACACAAAACTAGAAAAGTGGCTCCTGCTCACTCCTCTAATATAGTGAAGAAAAAAAAAAGCTTGATGTGGCAAGAACAAATAATTGAGGAAAAATTTCTCAGGATTACATTTTAATTAATAAAACTATTGTGTGTGAAATACAGATAGAGAACAAAATGTAGAAACTGCACTGCCAAGTTTGTCCACATTTGTTTTGTCACATGAAATTGAAGCCAGTCAAATAAAAAAGAAAAAAGAATCCATTTAACTTTAGAGGAACTTAAGAACTGAACATTACTGACATGTTAGCACTGGTGGTTGTCTTTTAGCTTGGATTGGGATCAGAAGAGGTTCTGATACTTGAGTCTCCACTAATATGCAATCTTCATAATCTCCTAGATATTCAGGAATAAATTGGACCGTATACTGGCATGTCATCCCAGGAGCAATCATTCCTCCCTTTCCTGGAAATTTTCCTTGGGAAAAACAAAATGTAGGGAATTAAAAAAAATGAAAAACCTCCCAAAGCTGGCATATGTATTTATGATCACATCTCCCTCTGGAAAGGTGCCTGTAAACTCTCCCCCTTTATTGCCTAACTCATGCTGATAAAAACGAATTGCCACAGAAGGCCTGCCCGTGCAATCCGCGGGTGTGCGTGACTTCCACTGAGGCCAGAGATTTTTTTTTTGTCTGAAAGATGCTTCTTATAATATGACTGGAAACACAGAGAGGAGAAACCTAGAGACATTACCCAGTTTTCATAGAATCATAGAACAGTTCAGGTTGGAAAAGACCGTTGGGATCATCGAGTCCAACCATTAACCCTACACTACAACCATTAACCCTACACTACAACCATTGCCCCTACACTACAAGTTCACCCCTAAACTGTATCACCCAACACCACATCTAAGCAACACTTAGCCATAAGACAACAAAGCTTATATGGGGGCATCTAACTTCCTCTAAATATTCCTCTGGTGTTGTGACTGAGATAGCACCGTCTCCTTAGCCAACCTGCCCCAGGGACTGGCTGGCCTAGCGTAGGAAAAGTGTTTTTCTTAACTCTCCTCCAACCTAATCTTCCTTGCTGCAACTTAAGTATGTTATTTCTTGCCCTCTTCCCCTAATGAATTTGGTGAAAACTACATCTGTTCCTAGACAAATTTTGGAGAAGACTCAACCCAGGTATTCCATGGATACATTTCAAGCTAACTTCAAACGCTTCAATGTCAGTCTCCCTGAATTCCTCCTTCGACCATTTCAATCTGCTTCTGAGTTGCATGTGAGTGGTCCTAGAGACATAAGTGAACCTTGAGCTTCTAAAGAACTGAGAGCTATGGATAGCCGAACCAGACAGAACGTCTCTGAAAAATGTTTTTTTTCAAGAAAGTAATTTAGATCTCTCATGTGTTAACATCTTAAATATAGTAAAAAGAGCCCTTACCTGGCCCAATGGCAAATGCTGAAGTAGAAGGGGGAATAAGTCTTACGTGATGACACGTTGAAGTGATGTTCTGCAGCTCTATAGTCATCTTCATTTAAAAAGAAAATAAAATACTCCATTGCATGTGTCATCACTCATTGGAACATTTGTAATTCCTTAGTATTCTGCTACTGGTAACTCATTTATAATCGCAACCAGCCTAAAAATGTCAGTTTATGCAGTAGAGGCTGAATCAGATACTACCAAAATGAAGCAGACATAGAAGAGCGTCCCTTTTAGTTTTCACTGGTTAGTGTGTCAGTGGCATGTGTGGAAAAGTATCTTCAAGGAAGCTAAAGGGTCATTAATTCAATATGAAGAAGGAACTCAGACTTTTGTTAAACTGCAGAAAGCCAAAAGATTGAGTGAAATATGTAGATCATGGCAGGACACAATGCTTCTCAGTGGCAGAATTAACCCTCTACAAAGAAGTACGTTCTCACCTCATAAACTTGGCCAACTTCATAATCAGAAAACAAAACAGTAGGTGGATTGGCAAGAAACACAGGAACAAATGAAGTATCACTGGAAGATAAGAAAAAGGAGACGTTATCTTGCTGTCTAGTTCTTTAAATACCAATAAAATGAGAAAATGCCAAATGTATCATTTAGCAAAACCAAATTGTCATACAGACATATTGTGTTTCCTAAGAGACTATACAAACATTTAGCTCAAAATATCTATGTGTAAATCCATAGTAATTCTGTAGTGGAGCTCTCCACGTGCTCCAGCTTGGAATCAAGAAACTGTATATACTGCTCACCCTTCATTATATTCTGCTTTTCTTCTGGCTATGGTTTGTTCCACCTTTTCTTGAGAAACCACAAGAGATTTGCCTCCATGAAGAGTATTTAGTGGGAAAAAGCGGGGGTTCTTCAAGTAATTCTGCCTTTTCTCAAGTTTGGCAATGTAAGCGCGCTCACTTTCTCTCTCTGCTTTGGACTTAGTGTCTTTCCAGGAGACCTTCTGCGAGGCATTAGTTTTCTTTGAAAAACAAAGAGATCACGGTGCAAAACTAAACACGGCGGTTTTGATGATGATGAAAAAGGTAACTAGATGTCTAATTAATCATAGAATCATAGAAACATGGAATCATAGAATGGCCTAGGCTGGAAGGGACCTTAGAGATCATCTAATCCAACCTCCCTGTCACGGGCAGGGACGCCTCTCAGCTAGATCAGGCTACTCAAGGCTCTGTCCAACCTGGCTCTGAGCACCTCCAGGGAGGGGGCAGCCACAATGTCTCTGGGCAATTTATTCTAGAGTCTTGCCAGCCTCGTACTGAAGATTTTTTTCCTAAGATCTAGTCTAAATCTATTCTCCTTCAACTTAAATCCATTTCCCCTTGTCCTGTCAGTGGATGCTCTTGTAAAAAGTCCCTCCCCAGCCTTCCTGTAGGATCCCTTCAGGTACTGGAAGGCAGCTCTTAGGTCCCCCCCTTCAAGTCTTCTCTTTTCAAGACTGAACAATCCCAGCTCCTGTAGCCTGTCCTCGTAGCAGAGGTGCTCCAGCCCCTGGATCATCTTTGTGGCCCTTCTCTGAACTAGTTCCAACAGATCTATGTCCCTCTTACAGTGGGGACACCAGAACTTAAAAAATTTATAGAGCACTGAAAATTCATATAGAGATACTGCATTTCTCTTTTCTTAACAGATCAAATAAGTACTGGAGCCACAGCAGCAATGTAGTCACCCTCTGTTACAGGAACAGCAATAAGCCCCAGTTCTGACAGACCGAAACAAATGAATTTGGAAAACATACCTTACTTGTCCGTTTAATTTGGTGGCTGGAGTCTGGAGTTGAGGGCAGAGTTAATGTGCATAAAGACACGCTTGGCAGACTCCCAGGTATCTTCTGTAGATGTGCAATCTCTGCAGGCACCCGGTCCTGTGAGCATGAAGAAACGCGCTGCTTAAAACTAAGTGTCTCCTTCAAATAGCCAGGTTCTGATTTTCCTGCAATTTCAAGAAAAAATCAATTCTATAGGAGAAAAACACAAATTATAAGCATTTTTTCGAAGCATAGCTGAGTGAATTTATTTTAGTCTTGTTCATGATAAAAATACACTTTAAATTCTCTAAAATTGAATTTATATGTATAATTAATTTTGCACAAATGAAGATTAGTGCTTTAATAAGAAAGCTTTTAGAGATACTAAGTAAACAAAATATATATAGAGAAAGTTATAGTACTCTCAGAAAACTATGTTAATCTTACAAATGAGTGAGACTTAGAATGTCCTGTTCAGTTTACAAAAAGATCTGTATGATGGTCTTACGACAGTCAGAAAATTGCCATGAACACGATGTATCATCTAGTCCCATGTTTCTATAGTTAGACAACAGAATTGCCACCCCAGAGGGAATTCTGAGATGTTAGATTTTGGGCTTTGTTTGGAATGAAAGTGGAAAAAAATCTCAAATCTTGGAATTGTTGACTAAGGTGATTACTCTGAAATGTTTGCTTTGATTTGACTGAAAAAATTAATTTTAATGACACTAAAACCTTTCACCTTTGCTCACACATAAGTAAAAGAAGTGAAGAAGACTTGTCATTGCCCAAAAAATTTCTTCTCGCTGATCTTCATTTGTGAATTAAACTGATATATTTCCAGAGCTGGAAAATTTTAAACTCAAAATAAAGAAACAATTTTATTTCACTGAAGATAGATCTCACTTTAATGCAACCAATTCCCTTCTTTACGTACAAGATGTAGTTGCAGCTCTGTGCTAATGAAATCAAAAAGAGGCACAGTAGTCACAGTTAATAGATTTTTCGTGTCTGAAAAAACTGTAAACAAATGCGTGACTACCACTGAAACTCCATATTTAAGCACATTTAAACTCAACAATTTTCAATTTAGCAATTTTATTTTGTCAATGCCCTTTCAGTGGAATTTTTTGCTTGCAATACTACAGTCTCTTCTGCTTTGGCAGAAAATTATAAAAACATACTCAGATTCACTACATCCTCCAGTGCTTCAGTTCTTATAAAGTGTTCTAAAAAATCTAAATTATTCTCTGCTTTAAAAGTTACCTTTCGGTGCTCTAGTAACAGGTAATTTATCAGTAATGTAATCATCAGGGCAGGTCAAATGATTTTTTCTGAGAAGTTCATTATCCACAATACTTCTGAAAGAGGATGCCACTGCAACAGTAAAACAAACAAAAAACCCCAACAATCAAAAAAATGCAAAAACTTAGCCCCTTAAGGTACGCTACCTTGATCAATCCAAAGTAATGTTGTCTGTATAACTCATCACTGTCAGGTAATATTTTTTGGGTAGAGAAACAGCCCGGTATTTTAATTTTGTTGGCCACACATCCGCACAATTCTAAATTGAGTTCAAACCCAGCTCTGCAGCCATAGGAGAAACACTCAACCTCTGGTTGTTGCTGCTATTTCTCAAGCTACATGTGTCTGTAATATGTTTAGGTTGTAAATCATCAATCCCAGATTTAATATCTTGAAAATGACCTGGTCGTTTAGTTTCTTACAGCGTTAAACAGATGTTACTCGATTCTCTACACAAAATCCTTCAAAGTTGCTCTCTTGGTGTAAAGCCAACCCAAAAGCTCACCAAGTCCCGTGCCAGTCCTACCAGTGACTTAGGCAAACGATGCACTGGTCTCCCATGTACCATGAGCACGTACTGGGGAGAGACAGTATTTCCAGAATCCTCACCTGGTGGCAATCCTATTTTGTTGAAATCTTCCCCTGCATCTGCCTTCAGCACGTTTAGGACCCTTTCTTCTTCAGCTTTTGCTCGATCCTGGGCCTGAATGATGTTTTCTTCTACTGCGTCAGCTTCTCTCAGTTGGCACTGATACTCGGTAAGAAGCTGTCACCGGCATGGGTGAGCGTAGAGAAATGAGTGTCATTTGAGCTGTTAAGATTTACAGATGAAAGTTTTCTATTTGCCTTTGAGAGGTAAAGAGAGATGGCTTGGTAAAACATCGCTACTTTACAAGCATGAACTGGCCTGTTAAAACATTGTGGTTTTAATCTCTGATAATTTTGAGGGGGCATGATAACACAAAATGGAAAAAAATACCCGTTGCTCGAATCATCCACCAATAGCCTCTACTTTTATTCACTGACAATAGCTATCAGAGCAATGATTAATACAAGTATTTTACATTTCTACTGTTGATTTCATTCATTCCCAAACAGTGCTGCGAACGCTAATGAATTGCCTGTCATAGTGGGCCACTATATAAAAAATATTTCCAGCACCTGGTTTCAAAATGCAGCAAATGAGAATACTTTATTGCAAGACAGAAAGTTTAGTACACTGACCAGCAGTTACATGGACAAGTTGTCACCCAGTAGAATAAGCATCTAAAGGGCTATTGGTTTTACTGTGTGTTTGAAAAAAAAACGCCCAGAGAATATCATGAAGGAATACGTGGTAAATACTCACTTATATGAAAGTTCTGTGGGAAATTATGCTCAAGTAAATTCCCATGAAAATGTCAGTTCTGGGATCCCTCCTGCCTTTTCGTTTTATTTTACAGAAGATCTAGGAAATCACATGGTGAAAGCTGAACAGTGTTACGAACTCTGACTTGGTTTTGACTTGTACCTTCTGTAGCTCCTCTGTAAAACTCTCATGATAAACATTGTCTCCTCCTCGGGACTTGATCCAGTTTGTCTCCATGTCCACCCCGATAACGTCTCCAGTGTACAGATCCTCAAAGACGTTAGCCAGCAAGTGGGAGATATCCTGAGGAAAGAAGACAGATTTTAGTGCTTAGAGCCTGGGAGCATCGAAACAGCTGAAATTAGGAAATGGAGGAGGAAAAGTGGGGGAAAAGGGATGGGAAAGGTACCTGGGAAGGACCCTGAAAAGGGACGCTGCGTGTGTGGACGTGAACACTGAGGTGTGTGGCCTTGTATGTCAGTTATGTGCCTGTGTGCACACAGAATCGCCAAGACTGGGAAAGATCTTTAAGATCATCAAGTCCAACCATTAACCTAACACTCACAAGTCCTCCACCAAACCACATCCCTCTACACTGTGTCTACCCGACTCTGAAATACCTCCAGGGAAGGGGACTCCACCGCTGCCCTGGACAACCCATTCCAATGCCCGACAACCCCTTCAGTAAAGAAATTCTTCCTAACATCCAATCTAAACCTCCTTTTGTGCAACCTGAGGCTGTTTACTCTTGTCTCAAAACACGAAGTGCTGCAGGCACACGGTGCGTGCTGGCTGTATGCGCAGGGCATGGTGGCAGACACAGTTCTCTGCACGTGTGATGGTTTATTCAGGGGTGTGTCTGGCCGGGGCTGAGGGAGTGAGGGGTGTGTGTGAAGGAACTACAAGCACTTCACAGGGGTCCCGGTTTAACCCCAACCAGCAGCTCAGCCCTGCGCAGCCGCTCCCTCGCACCCCCCGGAACGGGACGGGGGAGACAATCGGGAGAGTAACAGTGAGAAAACTTGTGCGTTTAGATAAAGGCAGCGTCGTAAGTAAAAGCAAAAGCTACCCACGCAACCAAAGCAAAACAAGGAATTCATTCATTGCTTCCCCTGAGCAGGAGGGGGCTCGGCCATCTCCGGGAGAGCAGGGCCCCACCACGCGTAACGGCAACTTGGGAAGACAAACGCCATTATTCTGAACAACCCCCCCTTCCTTCCTCTCCCCCAGCTTTTATCACAGAGCAACACATCACATGGTTTGGGAAATCCCTGGGGTCAGCTGGGGGCAGCTGTCCCGGCTGCGTCGCCTCCCACCTCCTTGTGCACCCCCAGCCTCCTCGCTGGTGGCGTGAGGAGCAGAAAAGGCCTCGACTCTACAGCAAAAAACACCCCTCTGTTATCAACGCTGGGTCACAAATCCAAAACACAGACCCACACCAGCTACAGTGAAGAAAATCAACCCCAGCCTAGCCCACACCAGCACAACGGGGTGTATCTGCGTGCGTGTTTGGGTGGGGCGTGTTGGAGGTGGTGGGGGTGTTGCGGGGGTCTCTGTGTGTGTGTTTGGGGATTTCTGTGTGTTTGGGGGTCTCTGTGTGTGTTTGGGGTCTCTGTGTGCCCCTGGGGCGCAGCGTTACCTGTGTGCCAGGGAAAAGGCTCCGCTCAGCCATGGCGAGCCCGGTGTTGGGGTCCCCCCTGGCCGGCCTGGGCCCCCTCAGCCTTACCGCCCGGCCGAGCCGCTGTTGCTGAGCGACCGTGTGGAGTGAGACAGAAGAATTAGGGCTTCCTCCTGCCACTGCAGCCGGGCTGCGAGGGCTGGAAGACGAGGTGATTCGTCATCAGGCTGAGAAACCGTCCATCTTCCCCCTCCGCCTGCCCGAGAGCTCTGGCTGTGTACACCGGTTGCTAACAACAGCCGCCGGCTCCTGCTGAAGCGGGTGATATTTTCCTTAGAAACCATCTTGGCGCAGCATTTTCTGCTTGTCCTGCCTCTTTTTTTTTTTTCCTTTTTTTTTTCTCCCCTTCCTCCTTGTATCTTGCTCAGAGTGGAGGAACCAGACTGTGGGGCCCAGGGATTGTCCATTGCTGCCAGGAACATCGGGCTCCATCGGGGTTATGGCGAAGCAAGTTTGCAGGGGTTGGAAGTGGACGTGGGCGACGGTACTGCCCTCTGATGGCATTTCACGGAAAATAACCATCACAAAAATAATGATAATTCACCAATATGTGTTGTTTCGTGAGCAAATGAGCAAAAACCTTGAGGTGCAAGCCCCATAGAGACTGTGGGGGGGACTGAAAAACTGGTATTTGTGGGCATGTGGCACATGGGCTTGTGGCTACACGGCATCACGTTTAGCTCAGCAGCTCGCCGAAAGCTGCCTTTGCAGTAAGACACCAAATTAGGCTCAGAGGCACCACTGTGTTTTTAGTTTCCCTGCAAAAAAGGGAAACGTGCCCAAGGTAAAGCTCGGCAAATCTGCAATATCCTGTTCCAAAGGTTAAGTAGGAGAAATCACTGACATCTGAAAAAATTAGGACCAGGTACCTGCGTTCTCCAGCAGAAAAGGTTCACAGCTTTATTTCTGTGCAGGCACGTAGGTGTGTCCTTGCTTTTAAAATCAGGTTGGAGCATCCACATTTTGACACGTTTCCATATCAGAGTTCCAACTTTTCTCATCAGGCACTGTTGCAATTGATTACAACATCTGTTTGCTAACTGGAATGTTAATACAATCCAGCATTTTGTAAAGAATTCTTTCCCAGCCTTTAAGAAAGCCTTAGTGTAAGTGGTAGTAAAGCAGATGTTTCTGTTTAAAATAATCTATAGATGAACATGAAAATTGACTGTGGAAAAAAAACTTTCTGTGCTTTCATCTTTACTGTACTTCAGTAATTTGCCAAGCAGATCATCTCAGTTTAGAAGATGGATTTTTTTTTTTTTCTCCAACTACAGTTCAGAAACCCACTGTGAAGTCTGGAAGTGAAGGTAACATCCGCTGGTGCAGTAGTCAAATGCAAAATCAGAAAGGAGGGCTTCAACAGTGGTCTAGAGCCAGACACAGCAGTTTCCCATCTGACACTAGTATATTTTCTGTTAGGTCTCCATTTTTATACCGTCATAATTTACACAGAGTAAATGCCACTGTTCACATCGTAAAGCTGTTTAATTTGCATATTTACATTTCCATATAAATACTTTAAAAATTAAGAACAATTTCCATATATATAATCTTCTTTACCACCATTCGAAGGAACTTCTAAAGGCTGAAGGGAGACTCATGCATGTAGGAAATGGTAAAAAAAAAACCAAACCCAGAAAAACTTTAGTCTGCATTTATAGGTATAATTTGTCCAAATGTAGACACTTTCTCTAACTGCCATCTATGACTTCTATCAGACATTTTACCTTCTATTTTCCTTCTGTACCACGTCAGTTTGGATTTTATGCTGACGTTTTGGTTTGGATTGGGTGTGTGGACTTGAAGGGACTCCTGAGTGCCCGCTTCATATGCTTGTGTGTGCAGTGTGGGGCTCAGTGGCATTGGGGGGAACTAATCCCAAACTAAATCTAAACACAGGCGCTCACCTCATGTGCTTTGTCAGCTAATGGACTCTCAAACACGTAGGATCAAAGAAAAGCTAATCTGAAGTAAAACATTCCCAACTGCCTACAGAGTGGACACTGTTCTGCCCTGCAGTTCTGTTCCTAGTGCACCGAGCTACTCAACAAGGTAGATGTAGCCTAAGCCACAGACCTTAGAGGAATCATTTAGTTCTGCTGAAGTTCGGACTATTCCACTCTTAAAAGGAGTCTCCGTGTCTTGTCAGGATCATATTGTTTTTCTAAGTTTGCTTAGTTCACACTTCCCAGGTGCTCCCCACACACCCTTTGTTATCCGATGAGGACTCTCAAAAGATCAACCGTTGTCCAAACCCATGCTTTCTTCTGCTAGTAACGTGTTCAGAAAAAGTCCTTCCCATTATAGCCTAACCAAATCACCTTACAGTCTGAGGTGGGGGGTTGTTCATAGAATCATAGAATCATAGAATCATAGAATCATAGAACAGTTCAGGCTGGAAAAAACCCTTGGGATCATCGAGTCCAACCATTAACCCTACACTACAAGTTCACTCCTAAACCGTATCACCCAACACCACGTCTAAGTGACACTTAAACACATCCAGGGATGGCGACTCAACCCCCTCCCCAGGCAGTCTGTTCCAGTGTCTGACCACTCTTTCCATGAAGAATTTCTCCCTAATGTCCAGTCTAAACTTGCCCTGTTGCAACTTGAACCCATTCTCCCTGGTTCTGTACCTAATGACCTGTGAGAAGAGACCAGCACCAACCTCTCTACAATGTCCTTTCAAGTAATTGTAGAGCATGATGAGGTCCCCCCTCAGCCTCCTCTTCCTCAAACTGAACAGTCCCAGCTCCCTCAATTGTTCCTCGTAAGGTCTATTCTCCAGGCCCTTCACCAGTTTTGTCGCCCTCTTCTGCACTCGCTCCAACACCTCTATATCCCTTTTATACTGAGATGCACTGTCCGAGCACCCAGGTACCAAATTACACTACAGATAAGGCAAGCCCAAGGTCCTTCTTTCTGCTTGCTAGCTAAGACCGAAAGTAACAGAACATATTTATTTATAAAATGGCCAGATGTGATTTGAATGCAATCAAGGAACTCAAATACTGAGTAAGAGGTGATGTGTCCATACCTACATTATAGTGTGGATCTGTATCTTACTCTTTTTACAAAAATAACAAGCTGAGGAGCAATTTTACTTGCCTTGCCTATGTTTTACCAAAAGTATAGACTGATGTTGTGACCTGGACCTGTAGGTCAGCTGGTGTATTTCTTTATATATATTTTAAAGAAATGGACAGCTGTGTTTGACTAACTACAATCTTAAATTATTGTTAAAATGTATTCCTTAAATGTGTAAATCATAGAATCATAGACTCATAGAATGGCCTAGGCTGGAAGGGATTGGTCTAATCATAGCATCCTTTCACTAAGACAAACAGCTTGTGGAAAATTGTATATATTTATCTTCATGGTGACCCCAAAATCTTCCATAATGTCCTCCTTACAGAGGGAGGACTCACTAAACCGATTCCACTCACTTGGTATTTGAAAGGTCTCTTTGAAATTAGGGAATGCAGGATAGTCTTAAAAATCAAAATGAAACTTAAAAATCCTGCTGAATCTGCCATCCCCATTATATTATTGCAATAGTGTGGGTGTATTTGTAAATATGCATCTCCATACATATGTAAATGTAAATATGCCTCTCTATACATATGTAAATGTAAATATAAATCAAATACATATATATGCTTATAAAAAGATATAAAATATATATACAAATATTCTTGGCTTATATATTGATTTTAAAACCCCCACAAATCCATGGAGTTTAGAATGCATCAAGTCTCCAAATGTTTTTGGATGTTTTTAGCGTTTGCTGAAAAAGAGGACGAGGCATTCAGGCTTCAGGTAAGGTTTTTTACGTGTGGTAAAGTAAGGGAAATGATGTTGCAGCACCGTTTTTTTTTTGCACCGGAAGAATTGCACCGCTTCTAGGTAGCAGAAAATCATTTCTACTTGTATTTCTTTGCTGAAGTCGTCCTCCTGGGTTTGGGGTTTCACAGAGCAATTCCTAAAGCGACCCTGATGAGCGATTCACTTTGACGTTGCTGCCCTCCAGTGGTCTCCTAAGGTTTCCAGATATTCAGGAAAGCCTTTAAAAACATTGTATTACATCTTCGCTCTGATCAGGCAACTGAGCAGGTAAAAATACTTCCATCACAATCTAGCATAGTCTCTTACCAGTGTATTAGGTAAAATGTGTTTATTCACTGCGCCGGCAAAACGAAATCCTGTAATTACTGCAGATGCAATCCAACAGGTACCACTGGAATGCGGTTCTCCTTCGCATGCTACCCTGCGTACCTTGAGGATGAACTAAAAACAGCATCCACAGTCTGACTTTAAAGCCCAACTAGTATTTGCAGACATGGAAAATGGAGAAGTAACGCTTCAACTTCAGGTGAGAAATGCCAAACAGCTCAGTTTCTGAAAGCTGGCTTCTCATATTGTACTTCTTCCTCATCCTGCCAAAGTTGTTTTTTTTCACCAAATGTCCTAGTGAGTGTAAATACAATTCACTTCTCACAGCTTTTGCCTTACTGTTTGCACTTAGATAAGCTCCAGTTCTCCTGGACACAGTTTGAAATAACCTGCGCCTGGCAGTTCCACCTGGATATTCTTATTATTTTCTCTCTTCCCAGGTTGTGTGGTGTTATTTTGTGGCTGCCTCCTGACGTGAGTCCCCCCTGGCACTTGCTTCCAGTTAACGCTTCCTGACTTTAGGCTTCTCTTCTTTCTCACACCTCCGCCCTGTACCTGCAAGTCTGCCCCTCACTAAAACCTGTCGGTGGTTATCGCCGTACTTCTGCTGAAACGCTTCTGCTGTAATTCCACTCGAGCCACATGGGATCTTACAAACCAGACACACCCAGCACGTAGGAGAAGCATGTGGAAAATGTGTACACAAAGGAGCCAGTCATTCCTTTTCGCCACTGCTGGGGCAGATACATCACTCTTTAATTAGCAGGAAGCAGGGAACGCCTCCACGCAGGGATCCAGCTGGAGGGTGCAGCGCTGGTGTGACACTGCGACTCTCAAGCAGAGCAGAAGAAAAGGCTCATACACCGTCCTGCTCACAGATCCCTGGCTCAGAGAGAATTCCTGGAATACAAAGTCTCAGCTCTGTGTGTCAAAAGCTCTTTCATTTAGCCCAAAAGAGTTTATGCAGTAATATGTTTTTTTGATAAAATTAGTCATTCCCATTCAATGCTCCATGACTAGCTGGGGGTCCACAGATTGTTTGTAAGGAGTCTATGAAAGCTAACAAGGAAAACAGCTTCTGGTTAGATTCACCAGTCAATATTTGGTTTCTACTTATGGATATGTCTTTGTTCCTCAAATTAAAGAATGAAGTTAGCACTTTCCCACTCCAGATTTCTTTTTCTTCTATGCTCATGAAGGCTCCTCTCAATGCTATTTTTGATAAATGGATCCGTGTCTTGGCACATCATCTAAACAGTAGTGGGCCACAGACTCCATCTCTCCAGATCTTAAAGACTTTGCAATAATGAAAAGATTTAACTGATTCTCAGTAGTGTTCTTCTACCCTTCAGGCACATCACTGGGGAAATGTTTGTACCTCATACCTACATTGCAGAGTTCAGGTTTGCATAGATATATGTACATCGACTAGTTTTGTACTAGCCTCTTCTGTGCTGGAAAAAATCTAGTGTGGCATGGCCGAACTCCACAATAGCTAATTTATGTTGTAACCTGCTATTTGACTCTTTTTAGTAGGAAATACGGTTCTCTCTTCTCTTGATTCCCCTCCGGGTTTCAGTTTTGTTTGGAAGTTCTTCTTCTCCTGACACAGTAGGCAGATTTTCTATAAAGTCAAAGAAGCCTTGTAAGAGGAGAAACTTTTGGTCACTTTTTTGTCACTTTGGAACAATATGGATATGGAACGCTAGCGAGACCTCCAAAGCGCTTGCAAGGATAGGATGGGATGTAAGTAAAGTGGTCACAGGCAGCACAAGGCTGTCTGCTGCAAAGAGTTGGAGTGCAAGGAAAGGGCAGGGGGGTTGGACTAGATGATCTTTCGAGGTCCCTTCCAACCTCTGACATTCTGTGATTCTATGATTCTATGACACAGGGTGTCATGGAGGGGACTCTGACTGCCATCTGCCAGAGAAACAAGAAGGCTCACAGCTGCTGCAGCCTGACCCTGGTGGCAGAAATGCAAAGGAGGTGTCTCAGTTATTGTTAAGGACAGCCTGGCCTCATTTTTAATTCTTGCTGTGCCTCAGTTCCTGCAGACTGAGGGGAATCGCCCCGGAAATAGTGTCTGTAGGTGCATGGTCAGGGGAACTCGATATGAAAGACAGAAAATCCATCCCACTGGGATGAGGGGTGGTGGTGTCCTGAGGGTGTGCTGAGTCTGTCATCAAAAAAATGTACAGCTGTGTTGTCACCTCAGTCTCCCGGTGTATTATTTCATTTTTGCTGGTAGGGAAAGATAAGGCTGGCTCAGCTAAACTAGTAGACTTGCATATGCTTTTCCATGTAAGCCTTGCAGTGGATCAAAGACAGCGAGGAGGCAGCTTGCTTCACCAGCCAAGTGAACTGGGGCCTGCTTACAAAATCAGCATCTTCTTTTTCTGCCCAGGCTGGCAAGACTCGTTCAGTAGATCCCTCTGCTGTGCCCAGGAAATCATGAAGCAAGGGATATGTCATTTCCATTTACCTTTATTTATTGCCGTCTAACTGGCCTTCACCTAAGGTACGCAGAAAAAGGCAAGGAATTGCCCTAGTGGTGAGGTCCCAAAATCATTGTTTTTCTCCCTATTATGCCCTGCTGTAACCACACCTCATAACTCTTCTGCTAAAGCTTATTACTTGTGTTCTTATTATATCTCTAGACAGGCTGTTCTAGGGACTAGTTATGTGATCTTTTAATATTTCAGGGCTTATCTCTAACACAGGGACTTCCTTAGGGTTCTGAACAAGGAAAAGTCACCCAAGGGAAGGTTTTGCTCTTAGGACAGCGTTGCCTACAGTTGCCTATATTGAGGTGCCTGTCATGTAAGATGCCCAAGGATACATAATCTATTCTATGATTCTATAATTCTATGATTCTATGATTCTATGATTTTATTTGGATCTTCTGGGGACCAACAGCCTTCTGGAGCAGAAGCAGAAGGCCATCTGGGACATCCCACAGTACTTGATGACCTGAAGACTTCTGTATTTGGGCAGCCAAGAACTGGTTTAAAAGTCGTTAAGTTCCAGGAGCAGTGATTTTCCCCCACAGGAATGCCCAGACACTAACAGGGACAGATTAACAATCAAAACACGGCCTGACCCTCAGTGTGGAATCCTCCGTGGAATCTTCAATGTGTTAATTTTGTCTTGAAAAAACCCCATTTTTCTCATGCAAGAAGCAATGTTTGCATGTTTGGAGCTTCCCCATATTTTTCATATTCAGGAGCAAGGGTGAATTCTGTTTTTAATCGCACTTGGCTTTAAAAATCTACACCCCCTGCATCTTCTGAGTGCAGCCCAGAATTATACCTGAAGCTTTTCAAAGTGAGAAAACCCCTTCAGAAGATCATTTGAACCTGGGCTGCAGCTGACATCTTGGAATTAAAAGCATCAGGGCTGCATCCGCGTTGGGATTGAAGAACATACGGGAGAAAACAGCGGGAGCGTGTCCCATCATGTCCTACTGGTGTGTTCTTGTGTGCTGAGACACCACGCGGTTGCAACACTTTTAAGAGAAACTGTTCAATAAGCAGCCAAAGCTGGTTTGTCGGGCTGTCTTCTGTTTTGGCAGAGCAGCTCTTTCTGTCTTTCATCTACAGGAGAACCACCACCGACGTAAGCAGGAGCGTGTTGGCTATGAACGCAATTTCTGAAGAAAAATAGATGTCGGTGGGGATTCTCACCTTCTGCTCCACCAAGCAAGTGAAGCGAGGCGGGTGAACTCTTTGGGATTCAAGAATTGAATGGTGGGCACAAGGGTTGCTGATGGCACAGTTTGTACTGGGTGGATCCCCTGGGGATCTCAGGAAGGTGCCCCAAACTCAAAGGCACACAGCTTCAGGGTTTTATTCTGTGATTCTTGTACAGCCAACAAGCTCATAGCTAGCATCCCACAAGCATAAATTAACAGCAGTCGGGCAGCTCCGGCAGCTCCGTGTTTTAGTTTCCGAGTATTGTTCCCACAGGCACGTCTACGAGCAGTTGCACAAACCAGGTCTCCCACAGTTGGGGGGTGGGGGTGCAGGTCTCTGTAAAGGCTCAGCTGGTTTAGGTGCCCTACAGCAAAAGCAGGAAGGAAATGAGTCATTTAACAATTTTTTTCTCTTTGGCTGCACCAGGCTTTCAGAACTGATGAGGAGGCACCAAAAAACCAATAAAACACTTCCTCAACGGGCAACTTTTATGGTTCTCTCTGCACTCCGTTATCCTTGTGTTTTCTTCTTTTCACAAAGCCAGATAACGCCACCGGCCAGAGGAAAGTGGCTGCATTTGATTTTATTGGGAGTATAAAGTCATGATTTTGGAAGTAGCAGTTGCACCTTTGCATAGACATTTGAGTTCTATTTTGCACTTAAAACAAAGATTTATTATTCCATTTGTGACAAAGATGCACCATATGCTCTCCGGCTTACACCGCTGCCTCTCTAAAGGGTATTTACTATGTGTATTTTGAGATACTTCAGCATCTTCTTTTGGTCCCCTTCATTCTCTTCAAAGGCTCCCCTCTCTCCAGTGACAGTTTATTGATGTGTTCTAACTTTCATCTTGCAAAATGAAACTAGATACTAAAAGAAGCTAAATTAGAGGTTACAAACACTCCTTTCGAATCCATTCCATGAGATTGTACAAGTTCAGGAAAATCTGCTAACCTAAAAATTCATCTAGTAATAAATCGACACCTTGTCTGATCTTTTTTTTGGAAGGGGGGTCCTAAATGATGCCAGTAAGTGTTTTTCTCTTAGTCTCATGTCTGGCTTTTCAAAGAGCATGTCTGATTATAAATTAACACCAAAAATGCTGGCCATTCTTAGGACTCTGGGAGACATACTTGCATATTTTCTTGTTCCTTGCATACTTTCCGCATAAACATCTACTCTGGAGATGTTAGCAATTCAAGAACATTTTCATACTCTGTAGGAATTGTTCAGAGGGGAGTGGGGGGAAGTCTGATGTCACCGAGCTTGTGTGAATTGTAGTTTTAATTCTTTGGGATCAGAGATAAAAATGCCTTACTTGTAACATCACGGATCACCTGTGTTGCACACTCTGGAATCACAGGGTCCTCACGTGCATTGTAAACCTGTGGGGCAATCTTACACATAATAGGATTTTCTAAAAACGTAGGTGTAATTCAGACTTCCCATATTTTCTGCGCATTTAAAATTCACATGAGCTGGTTATGCTGAAAAAAAAAGCGCTGCAATTAGGTAGTGAGATGAACAATTGCATCTGATTATTGTGATTATCCCAGTTACAGAGAATTAAGCTGACAGATGAAGTACATTTAAAAGGAACCATTATGACATTAATCATCAACCTTCCTCCATACTTCACTTGTGTACCCCCGCGCCATTGGCTGCAAAGAGGCAACAGTGCAAGAAAGAAGAGACTCGTGTCAAGTATTCCTGACAGCACATGACTTGGCCTAATGGCTGTGGTCTTTTAAGGTCAGAAATGTCCTTGATAACCTGGATGTTAGTGGTTAGGAAGCTCTGTTGTAATTTGTGATGTATAAGAGAAGGAGTCATTAGTGGATAGAAGCGGTAGGACCTCAGGATCAGTCTCCCGCTGTTCATTTTTCCTAACAGTGATAATCGCTTCAAGTAATGTTCTCGTACCAGTAAGTCTAGTACATTCCCCAGTTAGGTTATTGTTTCTCATTCACGCAATGTTAACTTCTTATTAATGGTCAGATTTCCTAAACCATTTGCACAGTTGTACATTGTATGTAGTTGTCTGCTATTGTGGGGTCGATCCATGCTGTTTACTGACACACTGAAGTGAGAAGTTGATGAAATGTGTGTATGACATTTTCTTTGAGCTTTGTATTCACTGTTAAAAGATGAGCTTTTCATTGCCTTAAAAGAAGTCTCTGGGGTCTCCTCCTCCCCAAAAATTGTGCTAATAAGTATTCAAGACTAAATTTACTTTTCTCTACAGCTCTCTGGTAAAGTTATTTCCATTATCCCAGTGTAAGAGACTGTTTTAAGAACTTTTGCCTCAACCTTGCTGGTGTTAAAACTTGCTAAAATGCCCCATGAAGAAATATTTGTTTCATCCTTGCTGAAAGACTCTGTGAAGAAGAGACTGTGTTAAAACCTAAACGACAAGGCTGCCGTTACAAACTGGGACCTCTGATAAGTTCTAAAACAACAACTTCAGAGCTCAGCCCTGATGAGCCCCACGACTTGACTTGACTATTGATAAAGATGACTTCAGGGTCCAGCCCTGATAAGCCAGGGGGCTCGAAGTTCTGAACAACAACTTCTGGGCCCGCCTCAACCGCCGATACAGCTGTTGTCTTGCAAGCCCACCGGTGTGTGAGCTCACCGATGTAACTGCAGATAAGGCAGCTGCCCTGCAAGCGCGAAAGCTCAACGGTGTGCAAGCGTGAAGGTACACAAACCGTCAAGTCATCCTACGTCTGCAAAAAATGGGCCCTCCGGACACCTCTGCATGCCCCGCTGACAGAGGCGACGCTGGGGGGGGTGAAGATCGCTCCTGACGACCCTCACGCGCATGCGCTGAACAGGCGGAGGATAAGCAAAGCGGCTCTTGGAACACTATAAAACGCCACCGTGAACAGCTACTCTTTGGAGATCTTCCCCACCGAATCGAAACAGGAGGACCTGCGAGGCGTCGCTGGATCTGTGGTGGTAGCTATACTTCTTGCTATTCTAAACGTTTTACTGCTTCGCTTTTCCTTTTCCTTATCTTTCTTTCCTATTGCTCTCCAGTGGTTGTTAGTCAATAAAGGGTTTTACTTTTGTGACATCTGACACCGTTTGTGTCTTAATTTCACCTTTGCGATCAAAACGAATCACCTTGACCCTAACCTCTACCAGGTATAAGCGGTTCAAGACACCCAGAAGCAAAATATTTAAAGGCAGGGAATTCAACATTAGAGGGCTCACTTAAACCTAAATTTGTTAAATGTAGACATGCATTCATAAATCTGTCCTGTAATGATGGAAATTAGGTAAACACGTGAAAAAACAACTTTAAACACAAATTAAAATTAATCTGAAGACAAAGTCAGTGAGATGTCTAAATCATGCCTAGTACTATTGGACAGAGGTCAGATTATTTAAGTATTTCCTTTATACTGTAATTCTTAGAGTTATAACGAACTTTTCTGAATAACTAGAGAAACCTAGGTATTTTATTCCTAAATCTTATGCATCATCTTGCTTTTTCCCTCTATTTTCATATAATTTTTCAGTCTAAAATCAATGTGAGGATTGCTGAGCTGGTAATTTTTTAGGTCTCTGATTGTCACCAATATAGCAATAGATGACTCGATCGTTTTATTGCTTTATTTGGTGGTTAGAACTGCTCTTGATTATTTATACTAAGTGGAAAAGCCCTCCAAATACTTAAGATATACAGAGTCAGGTAGGCATATTTCCAGCTTAGTAAGTCAAATTTATCTTCTGCTCAAGCAGAAATACCTCATTAATTTTAATGAGACTTGTACAGGATTATGCCAGCAGCAGGTTTAGCTTTACACGTCCCAGCATCTGTCGCTTCTTTTTCCTGTGGCCACATCCTACTCTCCTGAATGGGAGTAACCATTGCTATAAACTGTCTAAATGCAGATGTATCCATCAACATCATGCAGTTGGAAGATATTTTGGCACAGCTGTCTGTGGTGATAAACGAGGCATCTGGCTGCCCTGCCCGTTCTCTGAACTTTATGAGACCATGTTGTGTTAATTCCATTCCAGCCTAGTTTATAAACTGCAGTGAATTACCTTGTCCAGTAAGTTGCCCACAAACCAAATAATCTCACTGCTCTTGGAGACTCATAAATGCCATTCCTGAGCTTTTTCCAGCATATTTTCTAAGGGAACCTGATTTTTAAAGGTGCTGAGCTCTGCCAGCTCCTGCCAAGCCATGAGGCTGCTCTTTCCCACTCTGCAATGTGTTTTCTTGCAGCTGCCACGACCTGGCAGTGTCAGGAAAACTCACCAATAAGTAAATGTTGGGTGGAGCAGACTCAGTGGCAGGATCAGTCCTTTGAATCCCAGGTCTTGCACAGACATGTTATCAACAAGAACTAGGTCCACCTAACGAAAGAACAATAACAAAACAGTAACGAGACCTTCACAAAAGGTGAGGCATCAGGGCCACTGGAGCTGGCCTTGCAAACTGATGTATGGTCTGCTGCTTAAGAGCCCTGACCAGTTCCCAAAATGTAAAAGGCAACTGAGAATTTTACATTTGCTGTCTATTATTGACTTATGTACACGGCAGCTGGATGCAGAGAGACCTGATGATTTGAGGATGTTAAGACACCCCACCCAAACCAGTAAATAGACTGGGAAACAGCATGAAAAAACATTTTGGTGAACAGCCAGACCGTAAGTGTCTGAAAAAGTCCAGTCCCACTTCTACATTGACATGGACTCTAATATGACATTTTCTTTTGTGCTGGTTTCAGTAATTCTTCTGCTGACAAAAATAACAAGTGGCTACCAAAGCTCCCTGTTGGCCGTATAACCCCAAAATATTTCTTACACTCCTGAGGCGGAAAGGATCTGAGTCCTTTTTGCAAAGCAAACAAAGCACTTTGCTGTTATCTTTGGGAGAGGCAGTTGGGAACATTTCTGTGTGACGAGGAGGGTGTGTGTGAGAGTCTGAAAGGCAGCCAGGAGGCATCCTCTCCATAGGAAATACTTGGTGCATTCCTCCGAGATGAAAAGCTACTTCTTCCACTGTGTGCAATTAAATCAGAGCTTGAGTCATGCTTTCTGAGCGGAGACAGGTAAACTGCTTTTCTCTGGGTTTGCTGTGGTTTACGGTTCACCGTCGAGTTGAACCCTGTGAACGTTTTTGGCTTTGAGGTCTGCAAATGCGTTCTGCTGCCTGGCCTGGGCTGTGTGTGCACAAAGAAGAATGTGGAAGGCGTGTAGAAGGTGCTCGAGAAAAGGGAGCTCTCCTCGACTTTGCACAACTCCAGTTCAGCTGATGGTCTTGGCACCTCAGCAGATGGACTGGTTGGAGGGTGTGTTACAGAGGGAGGCGGGTTCTCGCCCAGCCTGGTTGACATTTAACTCCTTCCAAGCTCACTCATATGGCTAGAGAGCAAGCGGGTTAATCCAGGAGTGTCCTGGCTTTAGGAGCATGGTGCTCACCTTGTACTCTTGAGATGGTAGCTTTGCTTTGGGAAGGCAGTGCCAACCCGACAGCTTCTCTCCAGGCCTTGGAATGAGCCGACTCTGCAACCTGATGAGCTCAGAAAATGATGACTGGACAAGAAAAAAACCAGGGTGACAAAACCAGGCTTTGGGGTTTTCTGTTAATTTGAAATGCAATTGCATTTCTCTGATGGTGGGCACTTTGGTGTTTGAGCCTCTTTGGCTGGAAGGTGAACGGAGCGATGAAAAGGCCTGTCTTAGGAGCAGCAAAGAGCTGAGTGTGGCTCAGTTCTCCCTGTCTTTGCTGAGCCTGAGCCTGGGTGGCGGCTGAGCAAAATTAAAGGGGCTGTGGAGCAAAATGGGCTTTATGAAGCCTTTATGCCACCTTTAATTGGGATACGTTTTGTGATAGTCCATGAGAGCCCTGCTCCCTCCTCTAGCCCTGCTCCAGCTTCTGCAGCCAAGGGGAGAACTGGGGGCAGGATGGAGGAGCTGTGCTTTCCCTCCCTCCTGAGTGCCAGAACCTCAAGTCAGAATTTCCCTTGGAGGGGAAAGGCTGAGGAGAAAGGTACAAAAACAACAGGTTGCTTATTTCTTGAGTTATTGCCATGTCTTGGTTTCTTTCCACACTCAAAATGCCGTGATGTAGACTCCTTTTAATGCATTATTCTGCATAGCACCTACCCACCCAAGCAAGGAGAACAAACCCTGTGCAGTGAGGCCAAGAAGCCCCCAAAACAACTACTTGCTCCTCTCCTTGATTTACATGTCCTTATCCTACCATTTTAATTTTTATTGGTATCCTATTTTTTCACCCCAACCTTTCCTTCCTTTTGGAAAGGTAGTGAGGAGGAGCTTAGGTCCAGCCATGGGCAGCCAGGATCCTGACTTCAAGGAAAACAGGAAAGATAGAGAACAGACACACTACAGGGAATTATTGACATTCCTCTTCAGCCCAGCAGAATGATTTGGGGATTAAAATCCATGACAACAAAGGCAGGGAAATGAAGCTTCTTCCTAAATCTCAGGGAGCCATTAAATATAATAACCTGCAGCGTGCAGAAAGCTGAGAGACACCAAGCTGGGCTCAGCAGTGAAGTTGCTGCTTGTGGGTGGTGCACACAGGAGTCCAGAGGGAAAAAATCCAGCCCTCCTTGTAATCTGTAATGTATTTGTGGAATATGGGAAAGCAGGTTTTTCTGCTAGGTTTTACCCTCATTGCTAAAAACTGTGTGTTCCTCCTGTCAACTCACCTGCTGTAAAATCCTACAGGCGGCGATTTTATCAAGGAATAAATAGAGCTAAATCAGCGCAGGCAGAGACTATGAAATCACCTTCCACAGTTAATTTGCAATAAAAGAAAACATTCTGCAGTATTGTTATCTCACTCTAAAAGTTAATTTTCGAAGCAGAGAAGACAAACCTGCAGTGCCTGGAGAAGGGATTGAAATGCCACCTTACGGATGCTGGGACTGATCTCAGAATAAACGGTGTGTGTTTAACTGTGACCCTTAGCAACAGCGTGGCTTCAGTGAGTAGAGACAACATGCACAAAGGAGCGTTGTTTAATTTTAATCATGCTGAACTCTCCCCTCCAAATCCTGGTTTAATCTCGAAGGTCAAGAGCCACAAAAACGGTTGCGGGCGAGTTGCTGGATAGAGCTTGGGAGCTGCATTCAGAACAGGGAAGAATCAGTCAGCTTTTAAAAAATAAGCAAAGACACAGCAACAGTCAGCTGCAGCGTATCTTAACTGCACATTTTGTTATAAAAAGCATTGATCTCTTAAGGCTTCCAGGTGAATGCTGACATTTTGCAGTTCTGTCACCAGCTTTAAACTTGCCACTCGGCTTCGATGCTGGTTTAACAAGGCAGAGGGCAATCCCCCTTGGCACCTTGCACCTTCTGGATCTGCCAAAATCCAAACCAGGAAGGAATGAATGCAATTAGCACAGTGATCCAAAATGCGGACCAGGGAGTTGATTCATATGACATTCTTAGATTGTTATATTATTCTTAGAATAATGCTTGTTAGTAGGTTTTTTTTGCAGCTCACAGGAGCCCATGTCACTTTGGTTTCATTGTTATTTTGGTCATATATTAGTTTCAGCAATGCAAAGGAATGGGAGTTCAAGTGCTTATGGTGTGCATGCAGAAATATAGCTAAAAAAAAGCCTTCTGAAATGAGGCTCTGATGAGACCTGTGCTGTGCAATCTCAGCTTCTGGGTGTTTGCTGCAGGGTATCACCTGCTCTGGTGGTGGCTGCTGTATTTTCTGATGAATGCAAGAAATGCAGGGCTGGCTGCAAGTGCCAGACTTGCTATGAGCACATGGTGAATCTCAAGCCCATCAAGGATTTAGGAAAGGTGATGGCTTAGTTTAAGGCAGAAAGGTCCCACAGTGCTCCAAGCAGCCTAAATGGTGATACTTCTGAGTACAGAAACAGGGAGAGTAAGTGTAATAGGGAAAAGTGAGAAGTTGGGCAAGGTTTTGTGAATCCTTCTCACAGACATAATTTCTGCTACCACTTCTGCTACCGTCACGGAGAAAGCAGCATGGCAAGAAGGAAGCACAAGAGGATACAGTGGGCTGTCATGAAGGGCTAAATGCAGGGGATCATCTTCAAATCCCAAGGAATGAGGGCAGAGAAATGGAGCCTCCCTCACTTGTCAAAGCTCTGCCCGGCCGGAGGCAGCCAGCACGATCACGATGGTGCTCACAGCAACGCAGGGGAGCGAGGGTCACGTCTTGGTGCTGTCGTGTCCTATGCTGCAGTGAAGGGCCTCTATCCAGAATATAGTCCTCATAATTTCTGGGGTTAACATAGCTCTCTTACATCTCCCCTCTTGGGCACAGAGGGCGTAGGGATACTGGCTGGTACATCTCTGACAAGGGGCAGTTGTTTGGGGTGTGATATAGAGAGGAGTGAAGGAGCTACTACAATGCCATTTCATGTCACCACTTTCAAACTGCCCTTCTCTGCTTCTCCTCCCTTGTGAAAACTGTGATGTCCTCATCACCTCAGTTTTACCGGAGTTTCCAGTCTGGCTGACTCATCCACCAGCCTCCTGTACACTCCCTCCTTCACTCTTACCCATTAGCTGAAAGGACGCTGGGTTTTGGTGATGTCCTCTAGAAGTCCCTCTGCCTTGAGGGTTTTAAGGTCATACAAGGAATCTTGGGTTCTTGGGACCTGGCTGCCACACAGTTTGCCCCAGTCTGAGTCAATGTCTCCTCACCTGTGAGTTTGCAGAGGGGATACTCCTCCTCGGGTCCTTTGGGAACTGTCTAGAAGGAGATGAGTCCCCCCCCCACGCCATGCTGGTAGCCGTGAGGCAGAAGCTTGGGCTTCTGAGGAGTCATGGGGTGAAATCTCTGCTCTATTTTTTTTTTTATCCACTCATTTGGTTTTGTTAGATTTCTGCTAACACAAGGAGTTTTGCTACATGTGGGTAATTTTCCTTGGGTGGTGGCTGCAGCCTTGTGTTTGTGGACAGTAAAATATCTGAGAGCAACTTCCAGGCTCTCAAAGGAGCAGCCCAGTTCCTGGCAGGGAGGGACAAACAGTCCTAGTCCCAAAGTATTTTTCACCACGTGTTTCCCAGATATGTCACCATCAGAGATGGATTTTTTCCCCTGGGTTTACAGCTGCTGAGGAATGAGGGCTTTGATACAGACAACTCCATCAATTGTTTGCATCAAGATAACCTAAACAGCCAAAACCAGAAAAAAACAGCAGCAAAAACATAACTGAAAAATTCCCCCAGATATTCAAGTAGAGGGGAACTTTATTTTCCCATAGGGGTTTCCCTTTCTGTCACCCTCCCTGCTTGCCAGCATCATCTTTCTAGCCTTAAAAAAATATCAAATTCAAAAGTAGGGAACAGAGAGCAAGAAATCAGTTCCACTCAGTGAAAGCCTCAGGGCAGTCCAGTTTTTTTTCTGCTGCCTCTCTTGTTGCCTCAAGTGCAAAGCTGCTAACTTTCCTTTTACTTTAAGCTCATGTCTCTGCGAGCGTTTGTGGTTACAGCTTCTATTTCTACGCTGGCAGTTTCTGACCTGTTTTTTTTTTTTTTTTTCTCTGCGAGAAGAAATATGCCCCCACCACTACCTAAAAGCTCTTTCGACCTAATCACCGGCATCTGGTGAAGGCCTTTTCCTTGACTTGGGGACCACGAAGCACAGACCTGCAGCACTCAGGGTCTTCTGGAAGCCTTGCCGGGAAAGAGCGGAGCGTGAAAAAGTGCCAGCGACGAGAAAAGAGGCATCGCTGTGAAGCTGCAGCCGTCACAAAATGCAGGAGGCTGGGCCAGCGGTGAAGACGAGATTTCACCGGGGAGGAGCCAGGGCCAGCTCGGCGCTGGGGCTCTGGAGCTTGGCCTCAGTCGATGCTCTGGGCAGGCGGTGGCGTGCGGATGCGGGAGAGAAATAAATGAGGAGTCATAGCGAAGGCGCATTTCCAGCCAAGGGGAAGGAGCAGGCCTCTCCGAGGGGAGCCCACGCTGGGGATTATTGGAACGCGGAGCACGGGGAGCCTCGTGGGTCTGGCTTCCACCCGGGGCCAGTGCTAACATCTGGGCACAGCTGTTTCCTGGAGCCCTTTCCGCTGCTGCACGTCGGCTTGTTTTGCAACAATGGAATCGAATGGCACTTTCCTCGCTTGCAACAGTAAGTCTGTAGAAACCTCCTTGCGTTTCAGCTCTCTTCCCTTGTCCAAGAGCTTTATTTCTCCCAGAGCTTTGTTTTTCCTCCTCTCTTCTCCCCTCCTCCTCTGCCTCCCCGTTCTCTCATGTGGAAGTAATGCAGGATTTATTAAATTGGTGTTACAGAGAGAGAGGACGGATTTTTCTCCATTTATAGGGTTAGCTGTGTTGGTAGGAAGGGTGTCTTGGCGGGATAAGTGGCTGCAAGTCCTGAAAAGTTGGTCCAAATCTCCTCCCCTTTATGGTGAAACTGAGAGTGGGACAGATGCT
Organism: Trogon surrucura; assembly: GCA_020746105.1. Taxonomy (NCBI): domain Eukaryota; kingdom Metazoa; phylum Chordata; class Aves; order Trogoniformes; family Trogonidae; genus Trogon; species Trogon surrucura. Next base: position 55,479,737 of record CM036622.1, read on the forward strand.
CAAGTGAGTAACTCTCTGGGTTCTGGTGAAGACAGCAGAGGCAGGATAAATCACCTCTGCTCAGGATCTGCCCCCAAGACTCTATAAATATTAAGAACAAAATAAATCATGTTTCTAAAAAAGAAGAAATCCTCTCCGATTCAATTGGCACCAAAGATTCAATTGATACCAAAACTGGGTATCAAACTGCTTGTTTGATAGACAGGGTAATGAAATATCCCTTGCTCCCTAATCTGGTTTTAATACATTGCTTTGTTACCTCTTCATTGTATTTTACTTACTCTGATGAGCAGAAATAACTCAGGCCTGTGATAGCTACAGACTGAAATGGATACTGTGATCCCACAGAAATGGGAAAAGTCTACAGTGCTTATTTTTATTTCATGAGATAGGTGCTTTCTTACTGTAGATGAGCTATAAACAAAAACAAACTAACAGAGCAATAAGTGATTGACCATAAACATAATCAGTTTAGCATTACCAGGAGAGATGTGAAAAGATTCCCTCAGGTTCAAGAAATCTTCCCTCTGATTTTCCCAGATGCTAGAAATCTGACAGGAAGGTGAAACAGAGGTTAATGTTACACTTTTTGTAGGTATCTCAATTCATTATACAACCACTGGGGAAAGACAGCTAAGAAGTACATCTGGAACTATTAAAATATTTCCTATTCTGGCTTGTGGGTCATTTTTCAGTGAATATTATTTAGTCTTCTGGTGTTAGGAACCGAGAAGAATTCAGTGGCTGTTTGCTAATCTATTTTCTCAGGCAGCAAAATACATCAGTGTTGAATAAGCCAAGCATTTAAGAACTATTTACTGAAATGCCTTGACACATAACACACACAAGTGCCAAAGTCACTTGGAATGCCAGACTACTTAGACAAGAAAAGTTGCTCGCATGTCGGTTTGTTAACAGGATCAGACTTGTGCTATGCAGTTTGTCAGAAATTTCTGATATATTTTGGGGTTTAGATATATATTTTTTGTCTATGACTGTATTTTGAAATTATAGACGTATGGGGGTTTTTTTCAGTTTCTCTTTTTTGTTTATTTTCAACATAAATATGGCAACAACAGCTGTATTTACCATGCTGGAGTTAACCACAGGCATATGGTTCAGTCTCAGTGAAATAGCTGAGAGTGGGTAGGAGACACCTGAGGGATCGTTGGTAGTAGAAGGGGAGTATTGCTGTAGCCGAGAGTTTCTGACGAGTTTGTAGAGTTTTGTTTGCTCTGTATTTGGATGGAGATCCAAGTCCTGGGAAGAAAACTGAGCATGCTCCCTCCTCCACGGAACCAGAGTAGCTGCTGTGATTTAGTGGCCTGTGCTTTTTATTTTGAATGTGTTTAATTCAGCTGGAAGGGCTTCTTGTTGCTTATTTTATAGAGGGGCATCTACATTTAGCACGCACCAAATCTTCTAGACTCTCTGGGCTATTAATAATTTTTCAATTGCCTCATGAAGTCAGTTTGTTTCTGAACTGGGAGCTCCTTGTGTTCACACAGATTATAGAATAGCTAATTTCTATGATGCCTTATTCTTATACACTGACTTTTTCATCCAAAACAGCGTGTACATTGTGCAGGGAATGCCCCAGTCCTGTTATGGGAATGCCCCCTGCCGCAGCCCAGGGTGAGAATCAAAAGGCTTAGTAAAACCCTACACAACAAGCCTTTTCCTTGTTTCTTCATTCACGTAGTCCTGAGGATTAACTTCTAGATTTAAATTTCCAAATGAATCATCTCCACCTGCCCTTCTTAGCTGGGAGCACTGGGGAGGCTCCTTCTGGGTTTCAGCCTCCCTGGGTGGAGATAATGCTGCTCGGGATGAGCTGGGATCTGCTCTGAAGCAGTGGGTGACTTTGATCTCCTTTCCTACAAATAACATGATCTTAGCACACCCTGTTTGGTGCAGGTTGTGCCTAATGTGTTACATGGAAGTTTTTTGAGCCTTAGAGTGTTCTGAGTAGCGCAGAATAATTTGCAATACTGACACTTCTCAGTATATAAACCACACAAGTTGTCCTTTTTTTTTTTTTTTTTCTCACTGGACAAGTAGAATTCATTTCGGGTCTTTTTTTTTATTCTGACAAAAAAAGAGCTGAATTTCCAATCTGAGTAATGTCTTTTGGTAAAACGAAAAGTCCACAGTTGGTTTTGAGATCGTTACCAGCGTGCAAAGCACCAACATCAGGCTCAAAAGCAGATGAGTCAGGGCAGAAAGATGCTTGGGGAAAAATACATTTAATGAGGAAATGAAAGAGGAGGAAGAAGGAAATGCAGTAGCTTGGAAAACTGCTGCAGGTAGCAGAGATGAAAGGATACAGCCAACTACAGGAAAAAACAAGAAGCAGAGAGGTGTGTGGCGAAGAGATGGTTTGTGTAAGAGCTGCAAGCTCAGCTGACTGGACAGGCAGCTCTGGAAGCTAAAGGTGTCAGGGATTTGGGAATAAAGTGTAGTTGGGAGCAAAGTGTAGTTTACAGGATGATCAAAATACTTAAGCAGGTATTTATAAAGGAAAGCTGCAGACAAATACTCGATGATTTGATCATCTGAGGTGGAATTCAGCTGGTTAAATGTAGGCATCTGCATGAAATTCTAAGCATATAGGGATCTAGACAGGTGACCTGTACCCTGTCTTTTCCTGACCCCATGTTCGTGTAGATATTTAAATACTGGGAAGCTAACCCCTAGTCCATGCATCTCTTATGTCCTTACCATGAAATTTCTCAGTCCTTACTCAGTCAAGCCCACGACAAGAGACAGCTGCATCAAACACGGAGATTTCTCTTTTTCTTCAGGCAGGTAGAGAAAATTTTGCTACAGTTTCTTCTAAACCAAGATATTTCCACACTTTAAATGAGCCGGTTGAGACTGTGTGTGGAGAAAGTCTCACACTTCAGGCTGTCCCTCACATGAGTACCTTTTAAAGTCCCATGTTGAAATATCACACAAGAAGTCTCCTTGGCTGTTCTGGCCAAAGTTGCAGAGTGCTGAAATTCCAGATAAATCACTTAGGGGGAAAAAAATTATTTTCCTCTAGTTTTGCATAATTCAATTGTGCAATTTAATTATTGCACAAATTTTGCCCTGCTACAGAATAGTGAGAGTGACCTGCATTTTGTCTGTGGAAGAAATTTCAGCTTCTGAGGACAATGTTGAGAAAAGATGTTAAATGGCCTTGAAAAAATGAAGCTGGGACACACGATTTGCTTTGGTTTTATGAAGAGAATGTCTTCATCAGGACGTGCCCAGAAACATGATTTAGGAGTTAGGCAACTCAGCTGCATGAGTGCTGCTGGCTATTGGTGCTGGATATATCCATCAAGTTGATATCCTTCTTTTCAATTACTTTCTTCCCACTCTTTTCACACCAGCTACTGGAAAAGCTATAATTTCCTGCAAGCCAGTGTTTGCTTTAGTGCCTCTCACACTGCAGCCAAATCTCTGTGTGCACCATGGTGACTGGTGGAAGGACCAAACTAAACCTTCAGTCTGCTTTTGAGTCCCCGAGTGCAACGAACTCATTAGGTGTTTTACCTGGATTTCCTGAGCAGCACAGGGTAGTAACTTTTGCTGGGTCACAGCCAGAGCTGTGCACAAATCCAAGCTCCCTTCAAATGTCCCAGACTGGCAGGAAGATTTATGAAGATCTTCACAAATAAAGGTCACAATTTGAACTGTCTGTGGAATGTCTGAGCAGGCAGCCTGGCTTCGTCTGTACAAACCAGGGCCAGGGCTCTGCTCTGTTTAACTGCCAGCACATTCCTCGGTGTGGTTTTGACCCACAGCAAGCCAGGACATAGCATGACCCGGGTGATGGCACGGGTCTGCAGTCCTTCTCCGTAGGCAACCTGGATGTAGGCAGCCTGCTTTGCAGAATGGTGGCTGGACTGCACGGATTGATTGGAGCAGAGCTGGAGAAGGGACTGTTCTCCTCCCAGAGACCTTGCAGACAAGACGAGACAGCCAAAGGGTACAGAGAGAAAGCGTACCTGAGAAATACTGGGCAGGGGGACAGCACTGATCTCAGTGCACCAGAAACCTGCACATCGTAGGGCTTCTTGCCAGCATGCCAGCAGGGTAAGGTTCTAAGCAGTGATTTGAAGAACAGCTGCGATAGGATGCTTAGGGAGAACCCTTCCTATATGAAACTTTAAAGTCATCCTGTTCTGGCTCTGCAGGGCCTCGCAAGCACCGAGAAAATGAAGTAGAGTGGGCAAGAAGAGCTAATGTAAGGAAGGGAAGGAGGTTTGCCGATGCTGCCGGAGGTTTTGTGAGGAAGCCCATTCTCAGTGTCACCACAAGGTGGAACTTGGTCCATACCACATGTACCGGAGATGCACCCACTGTCAACAAGCAGCAGCATCTTTGGCCAGAGATGCACGGGTGCTGATGGTCTTAGCACCCACTCTCTGGTCCCCACTCCCCCGGAGGGGGCAAAAAGGGGAGCGCTGGTGTAGAGGAGCCATTGGCATTCTTTTTGGTGGTGAGAAACTGGTTGTTCTCCTGCTCTGCTGTGCCAGCAGCGAGACCTGGTCCTTGAAGGATGTGAGGTGTAACTGAGGAGAATAAAGTTGAGAGCGACAAGTGGTGTCCTGGAGGTAGCATGGAAGGAGAAAGGAGTGAGGTTTCTATGGGTGGGAGGTGAGAGGGCATGAAGTGAATGAAGGACTCCAGAAGGAAAGGCAGGGCAGGTAGGAAGCTGCAAACGTGGAAGAAGCCTTTCTGTCCTGTCCTCATGGGACAGCTGGGAGAGAGCTGGTGACATTAGTGATTTGCAGAAACACTGGAGAAACCAACTGAATCCTTGTCACTCAACAGCTTTTCTGCTTTTCCAAGCAGTAGCTCCTCCCCCGTGCTGCAGCTGGTCATGCTCATTTCCAAGCAGCTGCTGCCCTGACAATACTCCTCGCACTGGGTGTTCAAAAGTAATCCTCAAACTTTATCCACCCTCAGCAACTTTAGTTTCTGAGTGCTTCATCACCGGAGCAAGTGATGGGAGGTTGTCGTGTTACTACAGACCGGCTGAACCACAGCTTTTCCAAACTCTCTTTGATTCTGAGTTCACCTGCAGGGAATGGTCTCACGCTTGCTGAGGACCAGGAATACATAGGGGCAGACATTGCAGCCCATTAATGAGCAGTGATACTCTGTGCTATTACCTTTATTAAAATTATTCTGTTAAATTTCACTGTAAGGGAGCCTGGGAGGGAAGATGAAATTAGAGTGTTTCTTTAAAGAATGGCATCACGTAAAATAGACCTATTTTTGTTTCTTCTTGGTAACAAATACAGACCAAGGCACAACCTTTGGCCTCTTTAGTGGGAAAATCTCCCCTTAACACGGCATTTGTTATTTGTTATGTAACTGCCATAGGCATTACTAGTCATAATGGAGTAATTTACATCGTGATGCAATGGGGAAGTGGTGAGGCCATCACCAGCATGGGTATTTTCATTCCAATCCTGATTTATCACGAGTCCGGACAAGTCAGTAGCTGACTTCTGCTGTGCCATTTGTGTCAGTGTGGTGTAAAGAGATTATGATCAGTATTAGGGCTGCACCACTTTTTGGTGTTTCCCAAATGTGGCAGTGATGGGAGATCAAGTCCAGCCCCAAAGAGCTTAAAACCAACCTGTTTCTTCCTCTGTGAAGTGGTAATAGCGCTTCCTTAGCTCCTTTTGCATAAGGATGTGACGGAGATTAATTAATTTTGGAAAACTGTCTGAAGACCAGCCTGTGCATTAATGGTTTTCTCACATAGCCTGTTTCCTACCAAACTCTACAGCCTTTCTATCTCAAGTGCCTGTTTCCTGGACATTAAAGCACTTTGCTCACTTCAGGACAACGTTCTGACATCCTCGTTCCTATCGATTTCCATTTGCTCCCTGAGTAATCCAGCTGGAATCGATAGGATGATTAGCACGGCCCCGATCGTGGGCATGGGGACACGAATAACTTCCCTCATGTGACTAGTGCCATTGATTTCAGTGGGATTGGTCATAGGGGTAAAATTGGGTGCTTGAGTTTTTGCAGACTTCAGACCTGGTCAGGTGTTACCTGCAGTGAATAAGGGATGGAGAATTTGTCCCTCAGCCATTTGCAGGAATCACTTCCTCCAGCGCAGGAGTGTGATGCAGCATCATGTAACATCAAGAAGCAATGTCCTGTGACCCACAGTGTCGCATTTACCTGTCAGCCTTCATCTATGACATGTGACATTGTCTTTAAATGACTTCAGGACCACAATACATCCAGACCTGTTGTTTTTCAAAGCAGGGGATTTCTGTCCTGGCAATCTCATCTTCATTTTAAACCCAAACTGATTTTAACTGCCTTACATCTCTGAAGCCCTCACAACAGCAAAACTTGCACATTGCTGTTCTGGAGAAGTAGCTGAACTTGTTGGATATAAATCCTGTGCTATATGTGTGTGTGCATGCAAGTTTCAGGGATAAGTTCAGTAAAATGTTCTCTGCCTGGAAATCTCTGAGCAGTGTTGTTGCTGTTACTGCTTATCAGGAATTAACAAGAAAGTGAAGCAGAGGTGTTCTGTGTGCTCCTAAATCAATCCCTATAGGATTCTGGCTGCTGTTAGACAGGAGAGCTGGTGCACAGAAAAAAGTCATTTAGCTAAGGGAAGTACAGCAGACCACCCTCTTCCCCACTGCTTTAATCAATCATCTCCAGTACAATGTGAAACACGGGAAGTGCTCAGAGACTGCTAGCTAATAAATATCATCTAGCCATTACCTCATAGTGCCCACCTCCTAGCCGGGACAAAAGCAAAGCTCCTACCTCCCATGGGAGTGCTATGGAGATTACAGCTCTGACATCCAGCCTCTGGGTGTGCAGTGGGCTCAGAAAAGACTGAAGGTGTTCCCTCAAACACCTGCTGACTGCCTGGCTAACGTGTTCAGCAATGTCCCATCCAGAACATGCCTTTATTTCTTCTTGTGTCTGTGATTTGTGGATGGCTGCGTGTAAATAAAGCGTTATTAGCTGTACTGCTGTTCAGGGCCGCGCAACGGCTCTGCCCTGTCCCCAAAGAGTTTCTTACACGCGGCATATGGCAGTGATTAATGACTCTGATCCTGCCCTTGTGCTCCTCAAATAACCCAGTCGTCTGTGCTCATCTGTGAGTGTCAGTAGAGCTTCCTTCAAAATGCAGAGAAAGAAGGGAAAGGCGACTGAATTGCCAGACACCAGAAACACAGACTGCATTTCTGGTGATTGAGAGCCTTTAGTTAGGACTCCAGGAGAAATGGTGACGTGTGGTTTGCTGTCAAGTTTCTTGGGCACACGGTGGTTCTGCTGTAAGGAACATTCACCCCATCCTGACTCCAGTTCCCCGCAGTGTCTTCACCCTTGGCTTGCCTGGCAGGGCAGCAGGTGACAAAGGCAATGGCTTTTGCCCAGTCAGTAACAAGGTCTGTGAACTCACCTAGGATGGAACAACTGGATGGGTGTAGTTGCTGTGCTTCACCGCAGAAGGTTTCGCGGTTAGGGAAGAGATGGATTTTAGTCCCAGTCCTTGCCAGGATAATGACCAACGGTCATGAGTTTCAGCAAAGGATATTTATACCAGGGGTAACAATCAAATTCTTCACTAAGAACATCTAAGCTCTTGAACAGGGATGTGGAGTCTCCATCCACAGCTCACCTGGACAAAGCTGTGAGCAGCTTGACTTTGAAGGTGACCCCACTTGGAGTTGGTGGGTGGAGCAGAGAGCTCCACGAGTTCATTCCCACCTGAATTATTCTCTGATTCTGCATAATCAGTTACAAAAAATTAAAAAAAAATAATTGCAGGATAAATTTGAATTACAAGAATAAACACCAAGCTCTGCTGAAACGCAGGGTGACTCACCCAAGTCATACAGGAAATCGGTGGCAGAGAAGACACTCTCCAAAGTCTTAGGAAAATGCTGTTCTCTAGGTGGAAAAAGAAGAGTAATAAAACACAGTTTCCAAGCAGTGTTTGGGCTGCGTTTGCCCTGGCTGAAAGGTGTTTTTAGCTTCCTCTTCGCTGCCTGTCAGTGGGAAGAGCACGGAGAAAGGGTGGAGCCAAGCTCGCTCCGATCCAGGCGTTTGTGGGCAGGCTGAGCCGACAAGCCACAGGCTCTGATTAGGAGCCGAAAACAACGTTTGGGACTCCTCCAGCCCCTGGAAATGATGCATAAAAACCCGCTGGCGTATGACTGTAGGAAAACTCATTCCTTCTACCTGGGCAGCTGCCGGCAGGCTCCTCGGTGTAATTTTGCCTCCAGTGTGTGCTGGTGAGAGAAGCAGGAGGAGAGACTTAGCCACGGTCCCACCCCCAGTTGGACTCTGCCCTCCCTTGTCTTCCTCTGCCTGGGCTCTCCCGCTGCCTCCACTCCCTCCTTGGAGCCCCGTTCGACGCCGCGCAGGCCGGAGGCTCCTGGATGAGCAGGGATCCCCTTGGGGGCGGCGTGGCCCCCCATCCTTCGCGACGGGCGACGCCTATCCCTGAGCCCCGCGCTGGATCATGCAGTGCTTCCGACGGCAGCCCAAGCGCACCGTTTCCCAGGAGAACATCCTACGGGAGCAGAGCCGTAGAGTGGCCGCGTTGAACGGCATCAGGCTGGGTAAGGGACCAGTTGGCCAGACCCTTGGCGCTGGCAGCCGCGTCGTTTCTGCCTCTTTTCCCTGCGGAGAGGCAGCGCTCCACCCTAAAGGCAACTCCGAGGTTATTTTTAAACTCCTGAGGTTTCTTTGCCTTTTCTTTGCCTGTAACCACCCACCAGATGTGTAAACCGCTTCGTTTGAGGCATCAAAGAAAGTGGGACCTATTTGGCAGGGGGTCAGCTTCTGAATTTCTTGCTGGGCTTTCTGAACTGTCGCGGGTTGGAGGGTGTTTGGGGGAGGCAGTGCCCTTTTTCCTGCCTGATTTTAAGACTTCTTAGTGGTATATTGCCAGTTTCTGTAAGAGCCCGAGGAACCACTCAGAGGTCTGCATTCACCAGAGGAAAAGAAACAGGAAACCCAGGGAGTTTCACAACTGCTGTGTCTGGCTATGAACTCATTGCTGGTTCCTATTCTCTGGAGACTCAGCCCAAGTGGATGTGAGTCCCTTGATTTCTGGGGTTACAGAGCGCAGGTGGAAATGGAAAATTGCCATTTACCCACCTGAGTTCTTTGGATTTTATCAGAAGAGCTTTCTGCCCTCTTAAACCCACAGACCTGAGTTATGTGTGATCTTAAACCAGGTGGGAGAGGGAGAGCAGGCAGGAGGAGGCTTGTTTTATAGCAGTTGTAATTAATGTGTTTGTGTCAGATCAGCAGCTTTGTGAGTGAGCAATGCAGAAATACAGATTGTCACAGCCTTCTGTCGACAGCATTCTGTCTCCTTGGTAAACTCAAAACCTGGCTTCTACCATCGCAGCTATTGTTTTACTGTGTTTCCTCCTTGCTGTAAACCTGAGACAAATAATACAAAGGTTAACATTTTTGATATCTTCGTGTCTTAAAGCTTCTTAGTGCAGTACATTAACTTCATGGCTATTGCAGTGCTGTGCGTGCCTGAGGTGCTCCTACCTTAGTCAAATTTGACTTTTACTATGATCATTGCCACACACTAAATATATTCTGTATAGAAAGTGTGTGATTGATATTTTGCACAGAGTCAGGGCTGACCCTTGGAACGCACGCTGCGATTTTGCATGCCAGGTGTGTATTTGGTATTTCACACAGGATCCTTAGCAAGGGGAGACTAACACCTAAGGATGTTAGAAGACGCTGAAAAGACCTGCCACATGTTTCAGGCAGGACTTGGACATCTATTTCAGTGTGATGATTGTGCTTCTTGTGCTTAATGTTATTATATAGTTGGAAATGAATATCCTTGTCCTGTTGTACAGGTTTTTTTTTTAATTTTTAAATCATATATGTGTATGATGACTTGCACTCTTTTCACACAAGTTTCAACTGTTGTGAGATGGAGCTCTGAACCGCAGACCTCCTCAGCTCTGTAAGATTATTAGGAAGAAATCCTCGGGAGATGGTTCAGGCATAAAGCTTGAAACAAAATTTCTGCTAGGAAAAAATGTTTATGTTTTCTTTTTTCTGGAAAACAGTACGAACGACCAGATGAGAGTCATGTCCCACTGGTACATTTGTGGTTCAGGTATCAGCAGATTAGAGCATCTTCTGCTCCATCTGTGGCCAACAAATTGCTGGTGCTTTGTAGATAGGAATAGAGAGGCTAAGTGACTCCCCCAGGGTCATTTAAAGAGTCCGTGTCAGTGTTTGGACTGGGTGTAGGAGGCAGAGCCTGAGACACTGGCCCTCACTCACAGCTGGTTTAGCTGTCTGAGCTTGAACTACCGCCTCAAACAGGCTCTGCCCACCCATGCAGAGGGTGCCCATCCTTCCTCCGGGCCCGCTGTTGGGTGGTTCAGTCAGTGCGTGCGGTCGCCACTGGCAGAGGTCAGCTCTGGGTGGCTGCTCTCTATCTGAAAGGCCTCCCACATCAAAGGAATGACAGAGCTGTTAGACACCTATGATTAGCCCTCTTGCCTTTTTCTGACCAAGCCTGCCACCTCCTAGAGGCAAGCTCGTCTCCAATCCCTTTCTGGCTTCTCTCACTGCCCTTTTTGATCTTTGCCACGCTTTCACCGTGCACCGTCCCTCTTCATCTTTCCCTCCTGCTCTCAAGAAGTGCAGTGGCTTCTTTTTCTGAGTCATTTAACCTAGCCTGATCTTTGGGCACCGTGGCCAAGGACCAATATGAGGGCTGTTCCCAACCCATAATTAGATCCTCTGAAGAGGAAGGGGAGTTTTGACCCACGCTAATGGTTTGACTGGGATGTGCCGGTGAGCCGGATGAAGGGCTCAGAGCTCCAGCTTGTGTCTGAGCTGTGTGGATCAAGCGTGAAGGAGAAGAATCTGCCTTTGACTGCTGCCTGTGCCCATCCGAATTTACCTTTATTACATTGGTAAAGCTTTGTGGGATGTCCAGGTAGGATGGCACGTTACACATGCTGCATGTGGTATCTGTGTAATGAAACATGTCCCAGTTAAAAAGGATTTCTCATGACAACTTTAGGCACTCAAAGTTGTTGATGGTTTTCCTGCTTTCCTCCTCATGTCACCCTATGGTGGCATGTCCTCCTCCTAGTCCTGTAATGATGCCTCCTATGGCTGGGATCTGAAGAAAGAGAAGGAATGAGTCTGGGAGCCAGAACAGAAATGTTGTAGGTGAGCAGAAGAGAAGGAAGTTTGTTTCCTCTCCAGGAACCTTGAGGGGTACTGCAGAGATGTTAGCGAGGGTCAAGTCTGTGCTATCTTCTCTGGAATTGGAAGACTTTTGCCTTGAAAGAGAAGCTTTAGCACCAGGAGAGACTGAGGATCTATGAAGCTGTTGTGGTGTCTGTCCTTCCTGTGAATGGTCCGGCCTCTTGTCAGACTCTCAGTATGTTTGAACCTCAGCAAACCCAGGAGTGTGTTTCAGATACCATAGCTGGTGTCAGTCTTTCACTCTTTTGTGCTTTGCAGGAGATGGCTTTTTTCTTCTCTCCAGGACTTTCTTTCTGAGGTTTCCAGAGGAGGAAGCATTCGAATTCTCCTTTTGGGTGCCTCTGTTTAGGCCAGTGTATCCCAGTTAAAAACTCATGGTGCTGCTTTTTTTCTGCTGCCACCATGACCTGCCTTGGTGCTCTGCAGCACAGAATCATAGAATCATTAAGACTGAAAAAGACCTCTAGGATCATCAAGCCCAACCATCAACCCAACACTACCACGACCACCAAACTATGTCCCCAAGTGCCACATCTACGTGTTTTTTGAACATGTCCAGGGATGGTGACTCCACCACTTCCCTGGGCAGCCTGTGCCGATGCTTTACTTCAGTTTCCTCTATGAATTAGCAGGAGTCTGGAGATTTGGCCATTTGGGTCTCAAGCTGTCCTGAGGTGATACTTGGTAGTTTATTGCTTTGCCCTGTTTAAATACCAGCAATTCAAGGCAGCTGTGTCTTCCAGAGAAGAAATAACCCCATGCCACAGGGGAATGCCACACTGCAATATAAATGTTATTACATAAATCAGTTAACTTGGATTTCTGTTTTGTGAGACCCTGCATTATGTTTACTGTTGGAGATTAAAATAGTTTACTTGTAGAATATTAGAATTAATTGTGGGATTACTTAAAATTATGATGAAATGCAATTTGTTTTGTCTTATGAGTGACATTGCTTAGCCTAAGTATCCAGATTTATTGAAGCCTTAGGCCCAGACTGTGGATTTTACATAAGTACTGATGAGCTTAGGCTAAAGAAAGGCCCAGAAATCAATGCTAATTGAGAAAGATAAGATTAACAGAAACTACATCCTCACGATAAAGAAAAGAATGCCCGTCTGGAGAGAGAGAAAGGATTCAATGAGGAACAAGAAGACCCCAGACCCAAATATTTCTATTGGACTGAGCCATCATGTGAGGGAAGGTGAATTTAGATTGTAAAGGGATAACTGTCCAGGGATTTCTTTATTCAAGGTCCCTTTTGGAGGGTCCCAGCTCGAACTGAAATAAATCGACTTTGTGGCAGAACCCAGGGTCCGAACTCTTCTTTACATTTGGGGGCTAAGGCTGGATCCAGCTGCACCTGGACTCATCTCCATGAGGACATTTAGAAAGCAAAGGGCTCCAGTCTAAACCTCACAACTTGGCAGAAGGGTCTTCATGGACTCTTCTAAAACATTTACGCAGCACCGGGAAATTTCTCATGACGTGAGCGTTGGCTGGCCGCAAGTGGCTAAGTGTTTAACTACATTGCAAAGACAAGGTTAGCAAAAATCCCATTGAATTGGCGTGTGCTTGGTCAGTACTTTAGAGTTAAATGCTATTTCAACAGCTTTGAACCAGCCTTTCATGCAATGTCAGAGAGATGCAAGGTGCCTATTACAGAGAGCCCAGGATGTGTTTCTCATGTTTCATGCTCTCACCCTCCCCAGCCCACACAGATCTGTAATTAGTGGTTGGTTTGAGGGACAGATTCCCCAAGGTGTTTAGGTATGTGGAAGTCATATACTGCTGAGACATTCAAAACCATGTAGGGTGCCAAATCCATTTCCAAAATCTCAGCAGATGCCTGTTGCCTTTCTGGATGTCTAAGTGCCTTCCTGAATCTAGGCTAAGATGTGAACTCTGAAGTTCCTGGAGCCAGAAGGTCTTATTATTATTGCTTGGCATTATGGTGGACTAACAGGATAAGAATGATGAAGGTCCTCTCAGATACTGGCTGGGCAATGAGGAGAGCGTGGCTGCTGCCTTATTGATGTGATGCTGCCTGTCACCAACCATGTCTGTGTATGTCCTAAGGTTTATGATACCGATCTTCAAAATCCCCATGTGGATAGGAAGGGACTGGCTTGCCAGAGAAAGAAGAGAGATATCGTTATGTATTCCTGTTTCCACAAAGGAAATTTGTCACAGAATAGATTTGAAATCACTTGGAAGTTCCTGAGACTACTCCAATTACAAGTTATACAACTTTCTTTCCCCTGCTTTTACTGTTATGTTGTTGCTTTCGTTGTAGATTTTGTATCCTACCATTAGGCTATATTTGCTGGGAAGAAAATATTTTATGTTTGTAAACCAACTTAGAATTTTAGTCCAAAAGTCTTTGGATTCAATCTAAGAAACCTACAAGTCTCCAGCCTCTTTCAAGAGCATAAACTGTGCCATGGCAGATTTCTGCATCTCTCTGCTCTGCCGTCCTCCCCAGACCTGGCTGCACTGCAATGGTCTATCTATGGCTATGATTAATGTCTTGTGGAAGGAGAAGACCTTACAAGCATCATTTCTTGAGTTCATTCTTACTACATTGCCATTGCTGTTTCTCTGCAGGCCTGAAAGATGACAAGGATCTGAAGTTCCTCCTGAAAGGCAGCCAGCTGCTAAAAGTGAAATCAGCCTCTTGGAGAAAGGAGCGGTTTTATAAACTCCAGGAGGACTGCAAAACTATATGGCAGGAGTCGAAGAAGATGCTGAGGTCTCCCGAGTCACAGATCTGTAAGTAAAGTTTGCTTTGTCATAGGCATGGGACGCTGTGGTCAGAGGTGCTTGGGCTGAACCAGGACCATTATGATTGCGGTGTGGAGGTTGGGCTTGGAGCACTGAGACCAGCTCCTTCATACCTCCTGTAACACACAAACTGGGTGCTGCTGTCAGATCCGGAGACTATTGGGAGGAATCTGCCGTGTCAGGAATGGCCACATTTTCCAAGCTCATGAGCTACCGCGTTATGGGGTGGGCCGTGCTGGTCTCAGCAGCCCTGCCTGCCTCGTTTCCTCCCCAAACGAAGAGTTCAGGTTACTCAGGTGTCTGAGCCTTAAAGCTTGGTATGAGACATGGCTTGAGAATCTGTGGTGTGGGATGGCGCACTCAAGCTCTGCCAGGACACTTCTGTCTGCAGCCCCTGGGAAAGCTGGTGTTTAAGTCTCACAAGTGAACCACGGAGTTATAGAGATCCAAGGGCTGGCAGAAGATATCTCTGGGAAGGAAAGCCTGTTCTCATCCTTATCTTGGAAAGTCAAAATCTGCCCCATTGTAAAAAGTCCAGATATGACAGTTGCCATTTTACAGACACAGGAAAAACCATTCTGTGCCAGTGTCACCCAGCTTGGGGCCATAACTGGGATAAGGAACTCAATTGTGCAGTCAAAATTGATTTGGGCAGGGTGTGTATCTGTGTCTGTTTATGTCTGTTTTTATTTCTCAACTGGTATTTTTCTGACATATTTCTCTGTCACTAACCATCACTGTCTTGTAAAGCCAGGAGGTGGATTGTGGGACACATTTTATGGCATGCTGAAATGTAGAACACGGTACCTGTGCTATTTACACATTGTTTTAGGAAACAATCACAATGAACTAAATGAAGTGTGGGTCTTCCAAATCACCCCTCTTCCACAAGCAATGATAAGATTTTCGGTAGGAGGAGTAAGACAGGAGGGCAAAATGTGTTTGGTTTATTACCTTGATGGCCACACTTTTCTCACATTCGGCACCTCATTTAATCTCTGTGTTCATCTTTCATAGAATGATAGAATCATGGAATAATGGAATCATAAAACATAGAATTATAGAATATCTTAGGTTGGAAAGGACCTTAGAGATCACGTAATCCAACCTCCCTGCCACGGTCAGGGACGCCTCTCAACTAGACCAGGTTGCTTGGGGCCTCATCCAACCTTGCCTTGAACATCTCCAGGGAGGGGGCAGCCACAGCCTCTGGGCAATCTATTGCAGAGTCTTGCCACCCTTGTACTGAAGAATTTCTTCCTAAGATCCAGTCTGAATCTATTCTCCTTCAATTTAAATCCATTTCCCTTGTCCTACCACTGGATACTCTTGTAAAAAGTCCCTCCTCAGCCTTCCTGTGTCCCCCTCAGCTATTGGAAGGCAGTGATAAGGTCCCCCCGGAATCTTCTCCAGGCTGAACAATCCCAGCTGCCTCAGCCTGTCCTAACAGCAGAGGTGCTTCAGCCCCTGGATTATCTTCGTGGCCCCCTTCCTTGTACATTTCCTTTCTCCTCCTCTCTCTGGCTGTAAAACACTCTGATTTGGAGGCTGTCCCTTACTCTGTGTGTGCAGGCCCAGCACGGCAGGGTCCTGAGCTCAGCTGGGCTTTTTTGGTACCAATGCAATAACCCATGATAACAATAACAAATGCAGAGGCCTTAGCGAACGCCTGATCTGCTGAGCTCTGTCCCACAGAAAAACAAAGTCCTTTCTGAGGTAATGTCTTGCTATAAAACAAATAAGGATGTGAGTTGAGAAGAATGACTTTCAGGGCTTTCTTTCCTGTGTTCTGAGCCAGTAGCTTCCAAATTAGGGGGGCTGAGAGCACCTCCAGCAATAGTCCTGACCCCACCTGGTCTTCTAAAGTAAATGGGAAGGGGTCCTTGTGCTGTGACTCTGGGGACCTTGATGTCTTCTTGGAGAAGCAATGGTCAAACCTGTTGCCTCTATTGCTGGGGCAGTGGCATGGAGAGCTGGCACAGCTGTAATTTTTTTATAAACTGTGCTGCAATAAGAGCTCTGCGGTGAGATCAGGTCCTTTGAACTGGGTGTTGGGCACAAGCTTGGGAGTGTGTCTACGTTGGTATGGATTTACAGCACCCGATATACTTTGCTAATGGGGCACAACCAACGTTGCCACACTGCTGCGGATGGAGGCAATGCTCCTGCAGGAAGAAAAACTTGCTGTACCCTGGGAGTGTCATCAGTGCCAAAACTCCTCCGTGCACGTACACCTTTCCCCAGAGAAAGATTCCTTTTTTGTTTTTTTTTTTTTTTATCATCAAAATAGCAGAAAGAGAGAAAAAGGCAGTCAAGGCAGAGCTTGTCCTTGCTGCTTTGAAGGCAAGCTCTAGGCCAGCACCGGCTGGGCTGGCTTAGCACCTACGCACCCAGCTGGCTATGGGAGCATGCTTGTTGCTGGGTTGACCTACTAAGTGTGCCAGGGCTTGCTGTGTCCCACATGCTCCTGGGAGGACGTGAAGCTGTGCTTGCAGTTGTGGCGCAAGCTTTAAGTAGGGTTGGAAGGCCATCCTGGGGCTGCTTTCAACAGAATTTGGAAGGCAACAAGAGAGGTGAGTACTGGACTGATGACGACATCCATTTTCCCATGCCTTTCTCCTCTGATGGTCCTCTGAAACCTTCCATCCCCAAGTTTTCAGAGAGATCTCTATGTTTGAGGTTCTCTTTTGAGCTTTCAACTTCTCCAGTCTGCTTGGGGTTTGGGTTTAGGTGTGGAGAGGATTACTTCTGGTTAGTGCTGTGTCCTCTGGCGGGCTCTATCACTACAGCTGCCTTCTCGTTTGCTCTGGTGTGTGGAGGTGGTGAAAACAGAGGAAGAGTGCAGGGTCAAAATCAGAGACTTGAGTCTCTCCAGAACATCACCCTTCCTTGTTAACAGACAGTAACTTTGCCCTCCAGTACAAAGCCTTTCTAAAATTGCAGATAAGCCGCTCTTTTTTTAGGAAGGAAAAAGAATGAGCAGAATGGAAACTGGGAAGTTTTAGCAGCAAAGTCTAATCTTATCTGCAGCATTGTGGACAGCAAACGGGGGGCACCTCAGAGGAGCAAAGCCTGGGTAGGGTAAGGGTTACGTTTTTGTTTGCACGATTTCCTGTTATTTCCATTACTGTTCTTACAATCATGCAGAAAAGCTATTTGTAAACCATTGTGTGGTGGTGTCTAGTAGATAAAACTAGGGACTGCCAAGGTTAGACAGAGGATCTCAGATGCTTGAAGTTGAAAAAAAAAGGAACAACATATCAGGGTTGTCACAGGAACAGATGGTGCCTGGATCGGATACATGGGGTACGACCTGTACCTTCCTCTGTTGTCTTTATTTTAAACAATTTAAACAACTGGAAATTTAGATTGGATGCTGTCTTGTTAGCTGTATTACCCACAGGGCTTTTTTGAGGGTAGGCTGGCATTCCAGCATGGTTTCTATGCAGATAGAACCTAATAATTTTTTTTTGTATTATCCATAATCCATTATTTTTCAGTTTAGGCCCAAGAGAACAGTTGTGTTGTTTTTTTTTTCCCAAAAGCCCTTGCAGCATCTTAAGTGGTCAGTTTTCCAATAAATACATTAAGCACTGTGCTTACTCTCTTGTTGGCTCCAGCAGAACCATAGGAGTGCTGGACACAAAGAGCTGTACAAAAGCACCTTTAAAAATCTGTTTTTCACCATAGCCTACTCCATCTTGTATCTGAGCTGCATACCAGCCCCTTAAATACACTGCTACTATCTGCCATCTTAAATGCTGTGTAGAGCCACCGTCAGGAGTGAATACTTCTTTGCTCTTTAATGCTTTTACACTTGGGACAGCTTTCTCCCTGGGCTGAGAAAACAGGGTTCAAGTGGCAGGATTAACAGGCTGGGGCCAAAGAAAAGGTTTGTGCAAGGGAGCTGGTAAGCACTTCAGTCAGAGCCAGTTCACTCCTGAGCATCACTACGGTGGGAGAGAGAAGGGCCAAAGGGGACAGAGGGATTTGTGTTGAAAGAGTGGTAGCCTGTCAGTAACAGTCTTGTTTAGCTGTGGTTGAATATCAGGTCCCATCTATGGGAAAAAAAAAAAGAGCAGAAAGGCATGCACTGCTTTCAGTGAAATCGATTTTTGAAAGTCTTTTCTTAAACCAGCTGAAATCCCTAGTGTGAGCTCACTTAAGCCAGACACAATCCTTTCAAAAACTCTCTGAACTTAGGGCTTTGTAGGGGTGGTTGAAAACTTTCCAGTGACGCATCCTTTTGAGCGTTTGTTGGAGAAACAAAGTATTCAAAGCCAGAAGGAAAAAAATGAACGAGTCATTTAGATTCAGGGGTGCTACAGCGGAGCCGCAGAGAAGCTGGTGCTTTGCTAGCTCCTGCACTCTTCCTCTGCTGAAGGCTCAGGGAGATGACGTTTCCCATGATAGCCATGAGTGAGCTTCAAACGCTGCACCAAGGATGACTCACTGAGGGTGCATCCTGAGTCACAAATTGTATAGTCAAGAAAGAAGGAGTTTTTGCTGAAATATTTCAATTTCTGGCCAAAAGCTTTGCTTAAAAACTACTTTTTTTTTTTTTTCCCCCCTGTATTTTGGTTAAAAGAATTCGTTTGGGAGCTACTTATAGAGGTGAGCTAAATTCAGCTGCACAACTGAATGTTGCAAGTGATGATTGTATTATTATAACTCATTTAATTGATATTTTGATCTAATGATTAATTATTCTCACTACTAAAAATACACAGAATTTGTTCCAGTTCCTCTTACTTCTAACCCAATTATAGGATATTTTTACATGGTGTAGACATGGTACAAAAGCTTTATGTTTATAGCCTACTACCAGTGTTCAGCAGAAATTCTCTTCCTTCATTTTCAAGTTCCTATGAAATTTGGGAATGCCCTTAAAATGCCGTGCAATGAACATACCAGGCCACTTTTGTGGAAGAATGAATTGATCCATTGAATTAATGCTCTGAACTTGCTTGCAGAAGAGCAGAAAGAACGTGATATTGCTCCGTGCTTGCTCGTGTCAAGAAGTGAAAACATTCCTGATAAGTGCCTAAAGTCAACAGAAACTCTCAGCAACCTGTGTGTACACAGCAGGCGGTTGACTGCACCGACAGCTTCCTTCTGGAGCTGGTTAGGCAGTTTCTTTAGGAATCGTGGCTTCACGGTCAGGCATGTATTTGTCCCCGGAAAAATATTTGCTGATGTGAACGTGTTATGCAAGGCTGCCATCAGCTGTGAAAACAAAACCGTCTGTCTGTGGGTCTCATTAGTTTTTATCAAAATCACTCAACCCATAAACCAAATCACTGCAAATGCAGCGCTGCCTGGTTTTTCGATTTAATTTTGAATCAGGTCACCGCATGCGTTGCTGGGACTGTTTTCATCACAGGCGGCGCCCTGACAAAATTGACCTTATTCTCCACAGCACATGTTAAATGCAAAGACAGAAGTGTTGCGAGCCTTAGATCTGAATTTAGCTGCACTGTAATTTCAAGAGAAGTAGGAACTGGCTGCAGAAATAGTCTCGGGGCCCTGGTTGTGATGTGTGGAAGGAATGTAAACAGAGATCACTCTATTTACATCAAGACCCCAAGCTGTGATGGGTTGACAGATTGAGTAAAGACCTTACATATATTTTCAAACAACCTGTAAGGTTGCACATACATTATAACACTGTTTGTCAACTGGCGATGCACACTAGCAACGAGGACAGACTGCTGTGCAGCAGATCTCAAGTGAAAACAACGTGCTGAGAAAGTCAGTGGAGGAGAGAAGAGGACGGATGAGGAATCAGCAGCAGGGACCTGCAGTAATTCACGCACGGGGAGGTGAAAGAGCAAGGAGTCCAGGGCTAAGGAGGCACGGTACGGTGGGGCTCATGCCAAATCCACCCTTGAAGCATTACATTAAAACATTTCTTAGTGATGAGGGTGATTGACAGCCTTTGATGTTCCCAGTCCGGGCAGCTGACAGTGCTCCAGCCCCTGCTGATTCCAAAGGTCCTGATCCCAACTGCGTTTGGCCATTAGCATCAGCCACCTGTGGTGAAACTGAAATCAGTTGAGCTGCTTCTTCTGGGGTGAAACCAAAGAGGGAAGCAGCACGTGGTGCTGGTTTGCCCCGTGTGCTCCGCGTGTTGTGAAATCCGCGTAGCCTCGCTGCAGCCATCCCGGCTGCCCGCGCAGTCCTGGGGTCAGGTAGCGGCTTTCATCTGCTCCTGACAAGATGCTCAGCCAGCCTGGCTGGGCTGCAGCTGGGGAAGGTCTGATCTCTCTTCAAGCAGGCAGGATTGTGTGCAAATATGGTGCAAGCTATTAACAGCTGAGTACATTTCTCATCTACATTTCCTGGCAGTAAGCAGAAGCGACTTACTGAGCCTATTAGAGTGGGACGGAGTAATTCAACGTGACTGAATGCCACATTGCAGAGATCACTTGCTGATGAGGAAGGTATGCGAGAAATACTTCCCCCTGAATGAAAAAACTGCCCCCTCCACTCAGGAGTAACTTGGGGCCAGCTGTTTTGGCAGTGCCTCCAAGTCTCTATACACTGTCCCTCTTCTCCCTCTTTATCAGCAAAGGACAAGGAAAGAGAAGCACCTTTTGGCCCTTGTCCTTCACATGCCCAGTGGTTTGCAGGAGATGTGGCTTCAGCTCCTTGTTCTGTGTCTTTTCTATAAGGGCTGCCTGTCAAACGGGAGGAAGGCAAAGGGTGATTGCTGTCTGCCTCTGTTTCTCCTTCCCCTGTATTCTGTAGGATTACCGAAGTGTTCTACTGTCCACACTCCCAGCACAGTCTGGATGTTTCACCTGAGGAGCAGAGACTGGAGAAGTGGTGGAGAGCCCAGTGGCCAGGGCTCATCCCTCAGACAAGTGCTCTAATCATCAGGCTTGTCCTGACTTCTCAACACTTGTATTTTTGGCTGCCCAGCGGCTCGTAGTTCGTGCATGTGATTCGGATGCGCTCCTGAAGCCTGAAACCTCTCACGTTACAGCTTTTAGGGTGGTGGAGAGATCACATTTGTGACCCTCTCCCTACTGCTTCCTGCAGGAATGGTTCTCACACAAATGGCCATCCCTTCTCCACACGCACACAGGGCTGAAATCCTTGCACTGGGGTGTGCCTGAGGGCACCTCGTGTAGGGTGGTGGGGTCAGCCCACGTCCTGCTGGAGGTTGGTGAGGAGCCTTTTGTGCAGGGGACACTTGAAGGAAGGAACTAAATTCTGGGCTGTGGAAGATTTTGGTTCAGGTAGAGGTGCAGATGAGGCTCTGCATCCACTCAGCAACCTTTTGTGGGTCACTGTTTTGGACTTGGGTAGCTGTAGACTTTCTAAGTCCACTTATAGGCATGAATCACAGCTGTTGTTTTCTTTTGAGATGCGTTCCTTGTCCTTCTGCATGAGCAGATGCACTTGCTCCTTGAAAGTCCTGAAGAGAGAAATCCAAATCACAAGAGACACCCAGAAGATACTTGTTGATTGCTTGAAAACGTCATGGCTGTCAGAACCACAACTGGCTTCCTGCATTCCGTGGGTCTGACACAGACCTGCCTGCTAATGCCATGGGTGACACAGGAGAAGGGCTCTCAGCCGAGCATTAGCAAGTGAGGAGTGCAAGGGCAGTACCTGGTGATGAAAATTGAAAGGAGGATTAAAAAATAAGTTCTCATAAGTCCTGAGACTTATTCAGACAGGAGTAATTTCACTGAGCTTCAGCTGTGGCACCAGCTGAGGGACATCTGCGGCAGCCAGGAAGGCTGACCAGGACATAACCTCTTTGAATCGATGTCTGGAGGCCAGGAAGGACACTACCTTTCTTGTGTTATGCTTCATGTTTTGGACTTTACACAACCCACCTCCTGAGCAGATGTAAGCCCTCAGGAGAAACTGATGCAAAGTTTCCAGGTTCTCTTCTCCTTGCGGTTACCTCCCCGCTGTGGCGCGATGGAGAAGGAACAGGGAGGTTGCAGGGATATGTGATTGATGGGTATTTGCTGTAAGTGTTCTGCTCTGAAACGTCTCTGACCCCCAGTAGTTTCTGATTTCTCCCTGCAGATAGCTCAGCTGAATGCACAGTGAGTTTAGGCACTGCTAATAGAGTGTGCTCACTGGAAGCAGCTGATAATGTACTCATGCTGGGTTAAGATTTTCCAGAAAATAGATAACGTTTGCAGATGGCTTGGGCCAACTCCTTTGGCTTCAACTTTTTTACTGGTAGCTGAAAGCAGTACACATGACCAAGCTATGGAAAGCTTTAAAAAAATGTCCTCCCTTACCCTGCTTTTTTTAACAGTTCCTGCAAAGATAGTTTCTCTCCTTGTCTCTTGCGTGACTGCAGTAGACACGAACCCTGTTGTTCAGCCTTCCTTGTACCTTTTCTGCATTGAAGAGCTCTGTGCCCTCTATCATCCTCTGCTCAGCATACCCCAAAAAGATCAAGGCAGCCCCTCCAGACGCAGGTTTTCAGCCTTTTTTTTTCCTACCACACAGCTCTCTTTTCCAGTGGATTCACTTTGCCAGGTGATGGCTTCCAAAGAATCTATTCTAAATTTCCAATATTTAACATCAGATTTTCTAGTCTTGGAAAACACTAGGTCATTGCCAACCCAAAGTTTAGGAGTTGATTGCACAAGCAGACTAGCTAGCCATTCTGAGGGACAATAACTCTCATGAGCCAAGCAGTGGTGAGCAGTTGGCAGGTGATGAGGAACAACAGGATGATCCTTCCACTTGCACTGCCATAACAACAAAGAGACTGAGAGGGGAAGAAAATCATCTACACGGCACAAGTCTGCATCTGAGATGCTCCACCTGGTCTTCCTTTCTGGTCAAGGGTCCGCTGTAGCTGTGGATTAAGGGATTTATCTTACCCTAAAGCTTTTTGCTTTAATTGGACTGAACATTTGTATTCCAAAAAGCTTCTTTTTTTTTTTTTTTTGGCTATAAAAGGAGCCTAACTAGACTTTAAATTTTCTGACTGAACTGAATTCTTCCAAACACGATAACATCCTTTAGATTAAGGGTGTAGGTCCACCTAAGGCACAATCACTATAATTTGCCCAATGTGGTAGTTAAAGGACAAAATCACCATCGAAGCTCTCCATTAGCAGGGGAATTACAGCCCTTTTCTTTCAAAGATGGTTTTAGTACTCAAACCTTTAAACTTTTACTCCACGGTAAATTGGTCAGATCACATAATTCCACAGCAGCCCACCCCAGCCCAACCTTTTCCTCCCTTCCCCAACGACTGATCAACCCTTGGCCTTTATGAAGTGATAATAAAAAGACCACACAAAGATAATTGCTCATAATTGCCAGGGAGGAGCTTTGCCAGCTTCAGGAAGGTCCTTATGGTATGTTCTTGTGTAGGAACCAAACCAGAGAAGTGTTTGACCCCCTCAACACGTGGTGAGAATTTAAAGCAAATAGCAGATGTTGGTTTTGGAAAGTCACTGATTTTTGAAGACTGAAGTTTTGCTGAGAGTTATCATGACTGCTGTGAAAAAAAAAAGGAAAGTTTTTAGGCTCTAATGAGCATCTGATGAATTTTGGATGATCCCAGGGCAACTATGCTAAAAAACATGCAGGGTGGGTACTGAGTTGTGTTTTTCTGCAGTGTTGACTTTGAATGAACCAGGCACATTACTGGTGAAATTGCACCAATTTAAATAAAGGAACGGGTAGAATGGATGTTTAAAGGCAAGTTTCTTCTATTCAGCTAAAGAGCAGGGATATTTTACACTCACATACTGCTTTTCAACAAAATTCCTTCAAGATAAGCACAAATAAAATCCATCTCAAACATCTGTGACACAGGATTTAATTTCTACTTGTAATTTACAGTCTGAGGTAGAGAAGAAGTTAAGGGGTTTTTTTTTGTTATTTGTTTTCAGATTCCTGTGATATACCTATTTTTTTCATGCTTGTTATAGAAGATGGCTGAATATCTTTCAGGTGTGTTGCCTTTTCTGTGTGTGCACTGGGATGGTGTTGGTAGATGTTAGCAAACTGTTAACTGGTCCGTCTCCCACCCAAGAAAATGCAATGAGATTTTCTGGGTTATGGGCTCCAACACTGCAAACATTTTACCGTTTGCCGTGTGTAGGTGCCATCCTTACTTTGGTGTTAAGTTTCTCAGCAGTCAAATGTGATTAAGCGGTTTCTACCCTTTCCTCTCAGTCCTTTGTAGATGTATTAAGTGGCCTGGGAAGACAAGAAGAAGCTGAGGGAGCTTTCCTGATTTCAGGGGCAATCTTGGTGTGTCTCCATTACTTTTGTTTGTTTTATAACGTGGTTTCTTGAGTGCACAGCTCTTTCTCGGTTGCCTTGTACATGCATTTTGCAAACTTGGTGTCACTTCAGGGCTTGTTTCCACTAGCTGAGGGAGAGAGATAGAAATGGGGAAGAAAGATCTTGAAAGCAGTGTTTTGCTTTCTTGCAGCAAAGAGGATCGAGTCTATCCTTAACGGGATGAAGTATGGGTGACAGCAAATTGCTCTGAAGCTTTGGTCTTTGCCTCCCTAATTTGCACTAGTGTGACTGAGAAGAATACATGGGATTTTAAATTTTACCACTTTCTCTTGCAAACTGAAAAATGACTGTTTTGCTCCCTGCCCTCCTCTCGCTGAAGTCGCCTCTCGTTTTGTCTGCGGGGTGATGTTCACTGGGAGGCAGAGCTTCACTCACCCCACCCTCGGACGGGAACAGAGATCAAGTCAGGGTTGCTCCAAAGCGTGGAACCAAACTCTTGGCAGTGATTCATATCTCGTAAACATGGTATCACCGTGTGGCATCTAGTGCATAGCCTGCTTCTTTGTTAAATAAAGAACACGGGGAAAGAATTTTTAAAATTTCTTGCTCTTTCTGTTCCTTTTGATTTGAGCTCTCTGTAGTAACAAAGTTTGGGGAAAGGAATCCTTCAGAGGTTGCAGGAAAAGGAGAAAGAGTAATTTCTTAATATCCCTCACTAAGTAGAGATAAGGTTGACAGAACCTCTGCTGACAACAGGATCTGCTTTCTTTCCACAGTCTCCATTGAAGATATTCGGGACGTGAGGTCAGGCCATAAAACAGAAGGTATGGAAAAATACGCCAAGGATGTCCCAGAGTATCGCTGCTTTTCCATCATTTTCAAAGACCAGCGGAAAAACCTGGACCTCATTGCGAGTTCAGAGGATGATGCCAACCACTGGATCTCCGGCCTTGCGAAAATCATAACCCACAGCAACTCCATGAACCAGAAACAGAAACTCCAACAGTATCCTTTGCTTTATAAAGTGATTAATCACAGACAAAGATGCACTTGTCTCTGTGGGTGGAGACAGTAGACTAACCCCTTTTCTTCCTATTGGTCCTTGACATCGACCGTTCTCTTGCACTGATTTTGCACATGGTCAAACTCCATGGTTTCCAACACTTTTTTTCCCCCTACTTTATGGTGATATGATACCAACAAGAGTGGATTCAGGGGTAACATCGCTCCTTAAGCAAAGAATTGCCTCTTTCAGGGAGCTCCAGATAAAACAATAATTATTTTTTTTTATTCTTCAGGGGTCTGTTTCACTTGCATTGCAGTAAACTCCGGGACAGAAACTTCTTGGCAAGGCATGAAAAGCCCGTACTGTTTATCGTGTTTCTCAGTAATACAAGGCGAGGGAACCGATTCTCCTGACTGCCAAATTTACTGTGGGGTAGCTCCACTGACTTCAGTGAAATTACTCCTTATTTGCTTCAGCACAGGAGGAAGTTTTGCCCTGAAATAATTTGCAACTGCTCTAGTGACAGTGCAAACATCAGAAAGGAAAAGTAGCAGAGCGGGAAAGGAGAGTGGATTAGTTGTGAAATGGAGAGTGAGTTAGTTATTGGGTGAAATCCTGGTTCTGTTGAATTCACGGGGGATTTTCCTCAGGGCTGCATTTCACTCGTTAAGTTGCTTTGTGACCACAGGTCTCACATCCATGTAAAAAGAGAGAATATCTGTGGGTGCAGTTTTTGGTGGGTTTTCTGCAGTCCCCATGTGTCTGAGGCCCTGCCACATATGAACCTGTTGGCTGATTTCACTCTGATTTCACAGAGCTGTAACAGTCATAAAACGTTAAGTTCTTTTAAGCTTCACAACGACAGGCTTCCAGCTACCAGAGAAGAAACCAGATATTGCTCTTGGTGAGAGAAGGCTGCGTGAGCTTCATGCCTTGTTCAACATCAAAACCTCTGTGGAGAGGAGGAGGGATGCGAAATCCTCAGCTGGGGAAAATCACAAAGCTGGTGTCTGAGCTTGAGCAGGCATCAGGGAGTCTTGCTCTCAGCCAAGGCTTCACTCCACAGGGATTCCCTGCTGGGAGATAATGTACTGATGATGAAGGAGGTGGCACGTAAATGCTGAGCTTTCGTTAGGCTTTACTCTTCCGTGAATTCTCTGAAGCCTAACAAGCACAACTGTAAGTGCTGTTTGTTTAAAGGCATCAAACTCCACTAGTTCCGATGCGCCTGGATGCAGTGTTTACATCCTGCACCATATTTTTTGGAAAGTTATCAGGCTCTGGGCTGTAAGGTCCTTCTTCAGCAGTACTATCAGCTGTGTGTCCATGGTGGTAGGGAGCAGTCCCTAGAGAAAGTTGAAATCTTGAAACTTTGGTGCTGTTGGAAATGTTGCAGCCTGGCAGTTTTTCCTTTCAAATGTGAAGGCTGCCCCTACCTCACAGCATGTGGGGAAAATCCAGGCTGCAGAAAGTTGTCCCTAGAGCATGTCAAATTGAATATATTGCTGAAAAACTTCCCCGTAAGAAGAGATGAGATTGCTAAGGGGGGAAAAACAACAATGACATTTGGAAGGGAAGAAGGCTGTAAATTTCCAGCGTGGAAAAGTGCTTCTCTGTCTTTGGAAAGCAGAATTGAAGCTAAATAGGGTGGGTAGGCAAGCCATATTTCTGGAAGAGTAATTACCGTGCAGTGCTGGCTTCCAATCTAGGATTGTCTCAGGCTGTTTAACGTAACCTGGAATTACAGAACAGCATGATTTCTCATTTGAAATTTGATGACGCTTTAATTAAAGCCTGGGATTTTAAATTTAGTTTGTCTTCGCTGGGCTTGCTTAGCAGCGTGGGCTTACTCAGATCTTCCTTAAACCTCAGAAATGTTCTCTGCTTCTGTGAGCGCAGAAGGGAAAGAATCAGTAGAGGAGGAGAGGTGCTCAGTCCCCTCCCTGTCCCCCATTACTGGAGAATTGATTTGCAGCATATCTTTTCCAGCCTCCAAAACCTTGCAAAGCAAATAAGGAATGGGCAAGATTTTAAAAAGAAGTGCTGAAGGCAAAAACCTTGCTAACTTCAGACGGGGTTTGTTCAGTTTATAAGATGATGGAGTTGCCTGTGGTAGCAAGGGACTCGATGTAATGTCCTATGTGTCTTTTCCAGTCCTTTATTCCTACAAAGATAAAGCTCCCCCATGCCTGATGAGCACTTCTCATGTTCTTATAGATACAGTGCTATTTTATTAAGCCTCGTATTCAACCCTGCAACAAGCTGGCACTGGTTATTTAGTATATATTTCAGATATGTGTGCAGGGAAGAATTTAGATCGGAAAATAAAGCGGACTTTTCATTTGAATAGTGTCACCCACTTTGATTCTGGGATTTGTTATGAGCTTTTCTTCTGGTTAGAAAGCATTTACCAGAAGTTCTGCAGCATTTCTGTTCTGAGCACATTCATGGGATATCTTCCAGGTACTTTCAGTCATCCCTCTTTAGTTTCTAATAGAGCTGGTAGCCCCGGAGCTGGCAGATCCTTTAAGAAACATCTCTCTGGATGGATACAAGAATGGGAACAGCTTTTCCCTAGTCCACCCAGGACCAAATAGGCACGTAAGGTGAAAGGAAGACCCTCAGCCAGGGCTGCAAAATGGTGTTTGTATCAGATGAGAAGAATCTCAGTTCAAGTGCTTAGTTTATCCAGCTCCTCTAAGCTCTTTCAAACCTGAGGGTATCCAGATGCACGAGGAGTTTGGGTGTTTTGGGAACTGAACACTGCTGTTTGCTGAAACAACAAACTGAGGCCCCAGGCATCTATAATCTTTTTTTTTTCTCTTTTTGCTGCTTGCCCTTGCAGCAAGGGGACCCACAAACACCCTGTGAGTTCTCTGATTTCCCTCCTACGTTGCTCAGCCTCCATGGAAGGGATATAACAGAAAAGCATCCTCCACTCACAGGCAACACCAGGGCATGCTCTTTTTGCACACGCTTTTGCTGCCCACATAGTGTCTTCCAGAGTCATCTCTGGATGTATGTGTGACCTCTGAGTGCTCATGATCAGTGGTGAATTTTTTTTTTCAGTAGCTAGAGCAAAAAAAGTAGTTTTTACACACAGTTACTGTTATCCAGCCCTGTTGCTCACCTCTGGCCATGACAGACTGGATTTTCTCTTGGCTTGCTGGAGTTGCGTGTTACTGCCGCCTGTTATTTTTAGGGAAAGGCTGTGGAGGGAAGCCGAGGTGTGAAGGTCAGGTATCAAAGGGTGGCACCACGTTGACATGCTCAGCAGATGCCCTTTGGAGCACAGCTGGTGGAAGGGGTGTTCTGCACCTCGATGGTGGCGGTGGTTGATGTTGTGCTTCCTCTGTGTGTGGGAGCTTTATGACTTGAACGTGGTTTTCTGGGAAGAGTCAGTCTAAGCCAGGCCTCGGTTCAGGGCTCTGGAATGTTCTTGGGAACTGGGAAAATGTAGCCTCTCTTTTGTTTTGGTTTCCATGTCCAAAGAAGGGGAATGTTAATATTAGCAGGCTAACGCGGATGCAGCGTGAGGTCATTGCTTAGCACCTGCCAAGGTTTTTAAAGACAGAAAGTTCAACCTTCCATGAGACAAACAAGACTTAAAAACAGTTTACTCTTATCTCCATAGTTCAGAAATATTTGAATGCGGTGGTGGCTGTGGTCAACACTCTTCCAGGGTTATGTACAGCCCCTAAGGCTGTCAGGTAATGCCCTTTTTTGGGGGTTATTTTGAAAGGCCCAATTAAAATGTTATGGTACTATATGTCTCAGCTGGCATTTGCTAATCCTGAGTTTTACTCTGCAGGGCATTTTAAAAAGATTTTTTTCAGAATGAATTTGAACCAATGCTTCCTATGCAAGAGGTGGAAGGTTACATTCATGGAGATCAAATTGTTACTTTGATAGTTTTTCTATGGAAAATAGGGGATTTTTCCATATGACCTTCCTTACTTGACAGTAAAACAATTCAGGAAGAGTCAGGTCCATAATGCATAAAGCATATTTTTTTGTTGTTTAAAACTGCGAGTTGTCTCAACTGTCTAACATTATTTTCCTAAGAGACTGAAAGAAAGTGAGAGACCCAGTTCAGATTATCTGGCGTCATATTAAAAAGCTCATTTTTAGTTGTAATTACTCCAGATCCACAGATACACTAAAGTTGTCATAAACTAAGCTCTTATGAACTGTTAGCACAGGACAACACAGTGTATATTGATCCTGTGTGTTTCATGAAGGGAAGCCAAGACCCACAACCTTTGGTTTGATTCTACTCACAGCAAAGTTCTTAAGACACATATGTAGAAATCCCTAAAAAAAATATGGAAGCTGAAGGTGAGTCCAAAAATTAATATTAATGCTTTTTCTGGAGAATCTCTGTTCACTGCTCGCCTCAATATACTGAATATTGATCAAATCAGTAACAAAGAGTTTACCAAACTCCACTTGGGAGCTCTTTTCATGCTTCTTCTCTCTCAGTTTGGAGCAGAATGTGTTTTTTTGTCATGAAAGAGAAACCAGACTGTTTCTGGCTGTGACCAGAAACTCCTACAGTGTAAAGACAGCCCATCCAGCCTTGGCCAGATGGTGAAAAGCTTCTCCCAGGTCACGACTGCTTGTATTACAGCACGTTTTGCTTCTGCCAAAGCACCATTTTGCTCTTTCACAGCAGAAGGCGAGATGATGTAAGCTGTTTGGGGGTAGCACGCTGATTTACAGCAGCTGGAGGGGTGGTTCAGAGCCTTTAGAAGAGACTTGCCCCCTGCCACGGGCAGCAGAAGGGTGGTATTCAGGCTAGGCACTGACCTGGAAAGATTTCCTTACATCCTGCTGCAGCTGGATTCATACCTGCCTGCGGAAAGCTGATAAAAACAAAGACAACAAGATGAGCTTGAAAGAGCTCAAGGACTTCCTGAAAGAAGTGAACATTGAAGTCGATGACTATCATGCCAAGAAGATTTTCCAGGTAATGAGAGCAAGCAGAGAAAGTATCTGCTGTTGGCTGAGGTCAAGGTCTTCCACAGCTTTCAGCTTTGGTTGGAGACCTAAGCCAAAGTGAACTCCTGGCATCTTTTCTTGTACCAAAGAAGGACTCTTGATTTTCAGTGTTCAGCAGTTAAGGTCTTTCTTTACCATTGACGCCCAATTTTGCCATCATTCAGAGGTGAGTTGCAAACATGGGTAGTGTGAGAAAAAGGGAAAAACAGAGTTCAAGTGCACCTTGAGTCCAAGGTGTGAGAGGAGTTTAGCATGCCACAGCCACATGTCAAAGCCTAAGTCTGGCTGAAATTGGCTTGGTTGGAATTATAAACTCAGATCCTCCCTTTCTCAGAAGAGGAGAGGGCCAAGTGACAGGTATAAACAAAAAGAAAGTGCAAATTAGGAAAAAAAAAGCCCAACCAGATTAGTGATAGATACGTAACATTACATCCAAGCCTGGACCAGTCTTGTTGATTTAATAGCCCAAGGCATATTTAATCTGGTCAGGGACATGCACTTCTAAATTCTCAAGATTTGGCTTGCTGGCTGAGTCTATCATAAGATAAGAAAGGGATGAACATTTCTGAGTTGTTAAGCTTTCAGTTTCTCTCTAAAGAAGCCTTCCTGCTGAGGTGAGATAAAACATCTGCATAATTTCCAAATTTTCATCCTGTCTAAAGCAGGATTTCAATTCACGAGTGGGCAGTTTCAGAAATGGTTTTTCTGAGAAGTGGTAAACACTGATCAGAAAAAAAAAATAAAAAAAAAATGTAATTCTGGGTGCCGGGCAGTAGTTCTCCTGTACCTTCCTGTAAGCAGATAGCAGGGAAGATGTGCAAGATCTCACTAGGACCTTCCCCCAAAGAAGGTACAAGTTTCCTAATCACAGAATCACAGAATGTTAAAGTTTGGAAGGGACCTTAAAGATCATCTAATCCTTGCTTTATGGCGGTCTCTCTCTCTGGTGACTCTGCAAGAATCAGGGAAGGTCATCAGCAGATCTTAAACCAATTTCAGCTTGCAAAATCTCCCAGATGTACTGCCTGCTCTGGCTGGCATATCTTATTCTATTGTGTCCTAAGGAAGATACTGGGAGAATGACAGTAAAACTGGGATTCCTCTGAGTTAGATGTCTCCGTTACAGACATCTACACTGGAAGTAACCACCAACACTTACACCTTGTTTGTAGTGTATAGGTCAAGCCAATAACGGAGACCAGGGTGTGACAGACCTCATCGTAAAGGATAGCTGTATCAGATGAATCACTTATACATCATCAAACATCTGAAAAGACACCCTTTTTTCATTCAGTGAACCTCTTTTGCTATTGCAATAGTTACAAGGGAGCTCTAAGAGTGGAAACTTGAAGTTCAATTTTCCTTTTGCTTTAGGACTTCAAGTAATTACTACTTAATCCATCCCATCTAAATGCAGACAGCTAGCTGAAGTGCCCTCATTAGCCCTGTAATTGTCAGAAGTTTCCTGTATAGCCACTGGAAAGTGAAGCTCCTTGGAGGTTAGTTCAGATCTTCTGTGGGCTGAATTGCCTCCAGGAAGAGCCTGTCTTGCTCCTAAAGCAATTACATTTTCAGCTTACATACTGCCTAAACTTAGAGGGACTGAGACTTATTACGATCTACTAAAAGGATGATCTTTTCTGCCTTAGTGAGTTTTTCTTCATTTAGTCACAGGAAGGAAGGGTGATCAAGGATTCAAGAGAGAGTGACAGGGCAAGTCCTTGCATTATTCTTGCTTTTCATCACATACTCTGTGCCTACCTCTAGATTTTAGATGCACCTGAGTAAGGTATATGCAATACAACCAGAAACTGCAAAGCTCCTCTAATTGCTCTCTTAATTGCAACCTGAATATTCATTCAGGTGCTTCAGAAGTGGTGCATTCTGACTTTTTCTGACAGACCAAAGTTCATTCAGGACTCATGGTTCACGTTCTATACAAGTGAGGTAAAGCACAATGGTTTGGGATGAGATTCTCCTTCTCATTTGGAACTCTTGTATGCCCAAGCAAAAGGACCTCATTTTTATGCTGTGCATCTAATTTATCCTGGAATATGACTATGAGGCCAGTGCTATCATCCTGTTCCCATCACAGCCTTTAATGGCCACTAATGAACAAACTTCCCAAGGCACATCAGTTATTATGCCAGTTTTCTAGAAGTCACATATCGTTTTCCTTGTGTCTAAAAGGAAAGAAGGTCTGTCATTCACAGCATCCCTGCAGTCTCTCTCCACCAGTTGGTTTCCCTCTTTATATTCTTTTTTTTTCAGTTGCTAAGCATCATGCTCAACTTAGCTTATAAGACCTGCCAAAGTCACAGCACAGGATCATAAAAACATGGAAGTTAGCAAGGAAAAGACAGCACCTGGTCTGCTCAAACCTAATTTGAAGGTGTCTCTAGTACTGAGGCTTCACCAGTTGTCCCATACCTGAGAGGAGCCCGTACCTTTTACCCAGCAGATTCTGAAGTCAGGACAAATCGAACTTTTTGCCATGTTTGTGAAATGCTGTGCATCATGATCGTTTTGTCTGGTTTTATATGTGCACCATGAACTGCTAGCAAAGGACTCCTGCTGAGTATTTGTAGGGGAGAAACATCCCGCATCATCATCTTGCTTGGGACACCGTGACCAACACTGAGATCCTTAGCAGAGTTAGGCTGAGATTAGTATGACGACTGGTTAAACCGAGGTGTGTGTTTGGGTTGTAAAACCCAGGGCAATAACTCTATCTGTCATAAGAGATCAAAGACCAAAAGCAATTCAGTTCCTCTGGTTTGACGAGTTACCACCTGTCAGCTAAGACATAGTAACCAACAGTGACTTGCCCGTTGTGAGGATGAAATGAAATGCACCACAACCTCCTGTTCCAAGTTCAGAAGAAGTTTTTAGGCTGAAGACTAAGTAAGGCATCCTGCAGGGGTTTTGGTGTCCATGCCAAAAATAGGATTTTCAGACCTACTTAAAATGTAAGATATGAGTGGGCTGTCTGAGATGAGGAAGCTACGGTTAAAAGTCTCTTTGCTTGCTTTAGATACTGAGAGGGAATCATCATAATACCAAGGCATTAACTAGAAGTGGATTAATTGCTGAAATTTGCATGAAAAAACACTTGGAAGCTGTATGATGCTCCCTGCCATAACTGATTCCTCTGAGATAGGCTCTTCCTTTCCATTGCAACTTGTTTTGATCAGCCCCTATTTAATGCAGAGGTTTACATCACAGAAATAACTGAAAAATAGTTGTTTGCTTCTCCAGGAAGAAGTTTGCTAGGAACAAACAACAGAATTCATATCAGGTTTTTCCAGAGAAAAATTATAATTTCTGATAAAACATTGAACCTAGGGATATTTTAAATATTTGTTGTTGGGGAAGCTGTTGTCCTTCATGGAGACAATAACTTGCATGTCTTAAATTCATAATCTTTCACTGTCGGTCAAGTCCTTGACTGTGGCGCTCTGTCAGAGCTGTTGTCTATTGGAGAAGTTCAAACCACAGAGCAACATGGGGGCATGAAAAACTCCAGTTACGGCTCCTTGAGAAGATGATACCTGATTTAAAATTTGTGGACATTTTGTCACTTGGTGCTTTTTGAATGAGGATGGAAAAGGCCCATGGAAAGGGAGATTTTTTCATACCTTAACATGTACGTGTGAAGCACGATTTTTTTGTAAAGTCAGTTTGATGCGCTACTATCAGCCTTGACAGTCTCTTGAGGCCTGAGCTCAAACCCACGAAGATCAAGGTGAAAGCCTTTTTCACTTTCCTCACTGGGTTTTAGGCCACAGTCTCTATCAGTAGTTTAAGTTGCACTGACTTAATTTTTTTCCCCATATTTCTTCACGTCTTGAGAACAAGAGGTAGATTTCTCTTGAGCCTTGACTTGTTCTTAGATTGTCAGGAGCTGACTGACTTTTGGTTTGCACAGCACGCAGTGCAGTGGTGCTTTCAGGACACTGATAACACGAGTAAATAATAACAATTGTAACTGCTATACGACTGTTAGCCTTGTCAACGAGAACCATTGTCATCGACCAAGAGCTTCTCATTCTCTGGCCAGTAACTCTTTTCCAATTATTTTGTGTTCTGCGTTGTGTAGCCCTGGTGCAGATTACGGCTGGCGTATGCCAGAAGGAAAGAAGGTTTTCACTCCTTCTCCCCTCTACGTTTACAGCACTGTGACAAGTCCAAAACAGAGGCTCTGGAGGATGATGAGATAGAGGAATTTTACAAAATACTGACAGAGAGGAAGGAAATAGACAAGATCTTCCAAAAGTACTCAGATGCAGAAGGGTTCATGTCCTGCCAGAACCTGGTGAGGTTCCTCTATGAGACACAGCAAGAAGAAGATGCTGTTGTTGCTGGCCCTGCCTTAATTCAGAAATATGAGCCCAATGAAAGAGGTAGGTTGGAAACCCTGGCTGGTTTGCTTCAGTATGTTGATTTCTTGATGAACGATGAATTGCTTCGCTGCTGCTTCCTTCTGCAGCCATGTGTGTAATTTTCTCCTTGCAGCTGCCTATAAAACACCAGTCTTCTAGGGGAGCATTAGCAGCTTTAAGAGAGAAGGGCATGGGAGAACCTGGGAAATATTTCTTTTAGATTTTGATTTGGGTACACCGAGCAACTGGGGAGGGATTAGTTGGAGGGTGACGAAACTCCTGAGGGAAAGGCTCTGGTGGCTTATTGAAACATCAAGACGTCACACAGCTTTGCAAGATTAAGAATGTAAAAATATTTCTGTTCTCCAGAAGCAAGAATAGAGGCAAATGTTTTTGAATGGGGGCGCCTGAAAAGCCAGCAGATGATGAGATCTCTGAGTAGAGGGCCAAAAAGGTGACAGCTGTTTAGGAGAGCAATCACAGAACTATCCCTCTACTCAGAAATAAAATGAATTGCCACCTTGGAGGAGATGTTCCAGAAACAAACACAGGATCATAGGCTGGTTTTGCACTATCCTGGTG
Source organism: Trogon surrucura (assembly GCA_020746105.1). Lineage (NCBI taxonomy): Eukaryota > Metazoa > Chordata > Aves > Trogoniformes > Trogonidae > Trogon > Trogon surrucura. Next base: position 55,515,002 of record CM036622.1, read on the forward strand.
TGCATTCAGGAGAGGGACAGGGCTTGAGAGATGTCAGACTTGGGTAATCCTGAGATCCAATCCAGTCCCTCAAGATGGGGAGATGCCAATTTCTCCTCAAAGTTGCACTATTTTGTATTTACTCTGCAAATCATGTATTGATTGGATAATCTAGACAGCATGTACCTGGTTATGTTTAGACGTCTGACAATTTCACTGTGTTGGCACGAAGAAAGCTTCAAGTGCTCTAATGGAGATTTTTATATTGTAGATCTCTAGAGACAGGTTAGGTAAGTGCTGTCTTTGCCACTCTTAAGATGTTATCAGGCACAGTAATTATTGTAAAAAGACATGTTTGTGAAGCGGTTTTAAAAGCCTTTTCAAGCAGATGAAGCTGTCATCATCATCTGAAAAGCATTAATATCTTTACTATTAGCTGAATGCCCAGGGAGCATGTTTTGCCTTTGAGATCCTCTGGAGAGCAGCAGGTGAAGATGATGGCACAACCTGATGGTGTCAGATTTTCAGTGTGGGGTTTCTGTCTATTTATCTGACAGCCAAGAAGGGTAACGCCATGACCAAAGATGGTTTCCTGATGTACCTGCTGTCTGATGATGGAAATATATTCAATTCCTCTCACCGTAAAGTTTACCAGGACATGACTCAACCTCTCAGTCACTACTTAGTGTCATCCTCACACAATACGTATCTTATGGAAGACCAGCTCACAGGTCCGAGCAGCACAGAAGCCTATATCAGGTAATGTATGTGTGTGCTTATGTGTATGTGTTGACCTCTTTTTTTTATAGAAGACATAGGATGTATCTATACTGCTAGATGCAAGAGGACCAAGAAGCAATCTCCCACCTAGAGACCAGGTAGTGTGGGCTGGCCCATGTTCACATCAGGGTTAGCTGTTTCTAAACTAGATTGGCCATGCCCCCCTTCTCATAGCACTTTGACCTCTCTGCTGACTCCAAGATGTATAATTGCTACATCAGGGAGTAGGTTAAAACACTTGCAATCATGTAGGGGCTGGATCTCAGCTCTCCAGCATGGTGTTTTCAAAGCATGATGCTGAGGGAGTATGTTGCATTCCCCAGAATGTGGCGTGAGATTGTGTGCACAAGGAACTTAGAAAGCGCAAAAATTTCTGGGATAGAGCTGCAGGACTGTGTAGGGACTGGAAAGAGCCAAAATGTCGTGTTGTTTACAATCTCTACTGTCTTTTGGGACTAGACTCTGGCATGGACTATTCCTAAAACCATGCTGGGGCTTATTTTGGAGATACCTAGTTGGAGTGTTCCAAGAAAAGAGATGGTCTGTGAGCTAATGAGGCACTGTGGGTGATGTGGAAGCTTATGTCTGGTTCCTCTCTAGCAGCTCAGATGCTCCCACAGTGTCCCTGAACAGAATGTTAGGTGTTGCCTACTTCCACCTGTAACAACAAACTGCTGTTTGATGTCTCACGGCCAGATTTTTGCAGTGCCCTTTACAAACCTGGACAATCTTCTGCTATGACCTGTACTTTTATCAAATGAGACAGTGTTTCCTTATAAGCAGGCCAATAACTGCAGTTCTGTCTTTGTTTATTACTTATCTGATTCCCAGGGAACAGTGTGACTCTCTAGAGTCACAGGCTCTAAAGAGTAGAGAGTGAAATCTGGCATGAGTGGTTTTTCAGTAGTTGTCTGAGTTCCTCTTATGGTGTCTTAAAAATATGCTTTGGTTGTAAAAAAAAATAAATAATCTCATGATTCTGGAACCAATTGCCCAGAGAAATTGTGGATGCCCCCTTCCTGGCAGTGTTCAAGGCCAGGCTGGATGGGGTTTGAGCAACCTTGTCTAGTGGGAGGTGTCCCTGCCCATGGCAGGTGGGTTGGAACTAGATCATCTTTAAGGGCCTTTCCAAACCAAATCATTCTATGATTCTTTGATTCTTATTGCAATGGGTTAAAGGAGTTGTGTTATCTGAAATATATAGGGAATTGTTGTAAAACAGACAAGATCACCTCCTAGACAGGGGAAATCTACATCACCTAGGGTTCATGGCCTTGCTTCTAAGGCTTGATTGTTTTACTGTCTTTCTTCCAATGGAGTCACTCTTGGTTTTCTCTTCTCTTCACCATCTTTGGGAAAAGATTTGGGGCACAGTCATGAGTGTCCTTTCTCATCTGGCACTTGCTATGTCTTCATGTCTTCTTCTTCGGATAATTCTTACCTTGGACTTTGACTGCTTCCTTTCTCAGATCCCACTGTGCTTTCCTCGCTCAACCTTGAGCTCTCTTTGCTGACTGAGCTCTCCTGATCCCACCCTTTTTCCATCTGCTTTACCATTTTTTCCAAGCTCCTCTTTTCTCCCTTGCTCTCTAACCTTCTCGTCAGCCTTCCCAGGCAATATCTGTGCCTGATACTCCCTCATTTTGAGATGGAGCAGAAGGTTTAGAACCCAACCAGGTCCCTTCTTTGTTTCCAGAGCCCTCACCAAAGGCTGCCGCTGTGTGGAACTGGATTGCTGGGATGGCCCTAACTCAGAGCCCGTCATTTATCATGGCTACACTCTCACCTCCAAGATCCTCTTCAGCGATGTCATTAAGGCAATCAAGAATTATGCTTTCAAAGTAAGGATGAGGGAACCTCAAAGAACTCTCGTGTTGTACAATCCAAGACTGATAGTAGGTCTCTGCCCTCCCAGCAGAGCACGAACAGCAAAGAGTTCACTTTAGCATTTCTCATGGGTACAAAATGTGTCCTTCTGTCTGGGCATCCATGTTCTGCTTTCTGCAGAGATCCATTCTTGGCAGTTGCTGGACAGGCAGAGCACTATCTGAGGATGAGTTTGAATCTGTATCAGCACAGCTATATCCCACTGCAATGAAAATAATGTGCAACATCTTGAGCATACCTGGTGGGAAATGCAAACAAGCTCATGATTTGTGTGGTTTTGGATGTCTCAGGGTCTGTTGCTAGTTTAGAGGAACCCATGTGCGCTTTTGGAGGAACTGATGCAAAAGACTGCTTCTATTCTGCTTTAAAAAAGAGCAGGTCTGGACTTTTGTGTGTCAGTGCTGGGTCAGCAGCTTTAAAAAAATCCTGGGTCTGTCCAGACTCACTGGTTTTTCTGCTATTTTCCTTCAGTGTACTTGGGAGCAGGTATCAAGTTTCCTTTGAGTCTCTAAAGCAGTAACAATGACAATGTCTTCAGCTCACAAAGTGTCTGGGGGGAGCCACAGGGAAGCAAATCAGGCCTATGCATGAATGCAGGAAGGATTCATGCCTCCCCTCCCAGTCCTTCCTCTGAGGTGGGAAGGTGCTCTGACCCACGGTGCAAGTGGAGAATGGGTGCACAGGGAGCCTCATCAAAGTGAGTCTGTGGGAGGCATCCTGACCCAGCCTGGTGCCCTGTCCATTGGATCATCATCTCTGGAAGGCATCGGCAGAGATGCAGTGGCTACTGCACAATTAAATTTGTCAATTTTTAACAAATGCTCAATTTACCAGAATACTAGACCCTACTGTTGACACACTCATTTCCAGAGGAAGCAGCACTGGGTTTTATAATAATTGCTGTAGACCAGTGAAATTGCAGAGAAACACTGATGATGTATGTTGCTGTCTTGCTCTAGACCTCACCATACCCTGTCATCATCTCCCTGGAGAACCACTGCAGCGTTGACCAGCAGAAGGTCATGGCTCAGCACATGACGACAATCCTGCAGGACATGCTCTTGGTTGCCCCAGTCGATGGAAACAAATCCCAGTTCCCCTCCCCAGAGGTAAGCAAGACCGTTCAAGCACTTTCTTCCTTCTGAGGGTGGAACACAAGAGAGATCTGTCTTCTTGCTGGATGCCCAGTAGTGGACAATATGCCTGAGGACTGGTGGGAACTGCATTTGCTGAGGAACAGAGATGGCCTGTGGGAAGTGGTGGAATAAGAAATAGGAGTATCTAGAAATAGCCTGTGTGCATCAAGCATAAAATAGGATCATATAATGTTTTGGGATGGAAAAGGCCTTTAAAGATCATCTCGTTCACCCCCCCTGCAGTGAGCAGGGATATCTTTAGCAAGATCAGGTTGCTCCATGCTCTGTCCGATGCCCCGTTGCTCCTTGTTGTCTAAGAACTCAAATGAAATATTCCTGCAGGACCGAGGACATTCCTGGTCCATTTATGAAGGCCACGGAACGTCCTTCATCCCATGAGGAAGTGTCCCATAGGAGCTGAATCCTGAGGGTCTTCTCTTGTGTCTGCTCCCCACATGCCAAAGCTGAATATGAACTGCTTCGCACTAATCTTCTGAAATGCTGTTAGGTTGCTCCACGTGCAGGGAAGATGAGCACCACAAGGAGTGACTATAAGGTGTCTCTGTGTTTTTAATCCAGCAAGACTGGTCACTGCTTGATTTTGTGGTAGATGGGATGTTTTGTTCTACGCTGAGGGATGTAGCATGTGCTCCTCTCCTCCTTGAACGCCTTGGGTCTTCTGCTGTGGAGATCCAGACTGCTGGAAGGAGTGAGGGCTGGAAGGACAGCTATGATTGCTTAACTCCTCAAAATATAAAGGGAAAAGCAGTACAGGTAGCCTAAAACTATACCAAGCACCAAGTGTCCTCCCACTGAGAATAGGCTGGGGGTGGCAGGGATGGAGATGTCCGTGGAGGACACGGGGTGGCAGGAGGCTGCATAGAGAAGCCCCTCTGATTCCCATCAGGGCAGCTGTGAAGCTGGGAGTGGAGCTCACACCTTTCAGGAGGAAGGAGATGTACAGCCCTCAACAGTGGACCACTATAAAATCACTAGCTGACAATTAGAAAAAGTTGGAAATGGAATCTTGATATGAAAAAAACAGACTGTTTCCAAAACAGAAGCCAAAATGAAACACTAACTTGTTTCCACCCTTTGGATTTGTGTTTTCTTTCGTTCTTTTCTCTTAAGCACTTGCAGAAACAGACTTCTCTGTGGATAGCTGCAGTTCCCTTTAAATTGTGTTTGTTTGCTAAAGGAATCATTTGCCAAAAATTGGATGAGCATACCTAGCCAGAGCAGGAAGGAGTTTGTGGGTGGGATAAAGCTGGCAGTCATCAGGGGAGAAAGGAGAGGAAAAACAATCCACCCAAAATCTTCTGTATTTCTTCTCCCTCTCCCTTTTTTGCTTTTCCCTTTCTGACTTTCCCCTTTTGTTTGGGAGTGTCATGCCTCACTTGATACAATGCCTAGGCAGAGAGGGAAGCTGATCTGGGGTGGTTCCTAGGCACCAGAGCAATAAATTAGGATGAATCATAATTTTATTGCTGCTGCTTCAGCAGGACCTTTGCACTGGCACAGACAAGGTGCCTGTGTTTAAGAAGTGCCGCTCTCAGCATGAGGATCCATCCAGCATGGAGACAGGTCTCTGCAGGCTATTACTGAGTTGGAAAAATCAAAGGCTTCAGTGTCACCTCCTGGCTTGCGGTTCATCCCCGATGCAGGATCAGGAAAGCTGCTGATGGCTTTTCAGAACACTGTGTTGTGACCAGGGGAATGAGATGAGAAAATAAGGAAAGAAAGGAGAAATACCAGCGAAAGAAATGTTTGATGTGTGTGCTAGGGAATGACCCCAGCTTCCCAAAGATGTTTTTACCATTCCTGTGCTCATCTAACCTCCTGCTCTGATTGCCCAGATGGATGCGTGGCCTCAGCTGAAACAAAATAGCCCAGAACTACCTTAGTGAATGGATTCGGGCTGCTATGCTCCGTTGGAGGGGCTGATCCATTTCATTTAAAAGGAGAAAAAAATGCCAATGTAGCAAAACCTATCCTTTTCCCTCTGGTACTTTTCCTCTTCCTTCCTGCTATGTGAACTAGGAGAACTAGGGCTGAACTTCTCATTTTTAATTTTTTTTTTTTGTGGAAGTACACCGAAGTTGAAACATTAAAGAAAAAATAACACAGTAACTGCAACAAACCAGAAATCTCTTGGATTTTCCACTTCTTTCTGAAGCTGACATGTGGGATAACGCAGTATTTTTTGTGTTAGAAAAAGGGTGTGATCTGTCACTAGGAAGACAGCTGAAAGGCCATAAATAAAAACAGGTGAAGCATTGCTGCAGATTGCGTTAGCAGGGCAGGGTCGGTAATTAAAGGAAGATCAACGCAGTTTGGATTCATGCTGACAATTCATACTGCCGTTCAGTTCAGGAACAGTGTTGGGCTACACAGAGCATCTAAATAGCTCCCTCATGCTGCTGGTTTTAGGTCCCAAAAGTAAATTAAAGGCTGTAGGATGAAGGGCCAAAAGCCACATAAAAGCTTCAGGCTGATGCCAGAGTTGTAGAATTGTTTAGGTTGGAAAAGACCCTTAAGATCATCGAGTCCAACCATTAACCTAGAGGTGCCAGGTCCACCACTAGACCACATCACGTCCATACTTTAGGAAGGGAAGAGCTGATCCAGCCTCTGCTGCTGATTGCTTGGTGCTTGCTGCAAAATCTCATCCCTGAAAGGAGACTAAAACAGCTGCCAACATTGCATGCAGCTATTCAGCGTGTGAGGCATACCTGAAACCCCTCCAGCTCTGTTCCTGGACTTCCTTGTGAGAGTGGCTGTAGGCTTAACAGACTTGTCTTGGTAGGTGACCTACAGGACCATAAGCCTCCCAGTTGGGAGCCCCAATGCAGTGGCAGGGGCTTCTGCCATCCCACACCTCCACTGTCCCACCAGCAGTCCCATCAGTCACATCCATTGCTGTGTCCAGTGCCCTCGTTCAACACCACTTCGAGCTACGCAGCTCAGGAACCCCTTCCAGCAGAGCAGTGGCAGTGCAGGGCTCAGCACAAGTGATCTGAGCAGCAGGGTGGCTGACCTGCTCTGCCCTGTGCTCATGGCAAGGTTAACAAATGCCTCTCGATTTGGCTCAGCTGCATCCAGACCAGGTTTAGTCACAGGTCTCTTAAGTCTGCAGTGATCCCCAGGGACCATCTGCCCAAGAGGGTTACTTTTGTACCGTACAGTTAGCATGAACATGGCTTCAAGTCCTTCTACCTAATGGCACATCTGTGTGTTTCTCCAACATTAGCCCAGCTTCTGTCAGTCTTGTCTACAGTGCCTCTTCTTGGCAGAAGTTCTTGAGCTGGATTTCCCTCAAATCCTTCAAAACCTCCTTTAATAATGTGTTTCTTCCTCTTTTCTGGAGACTGTCTTTATCCTCTGGTGCCCCTCGTTGCTAAACCCTGCAACACTTCAGTTTACAACTAGGCTGAACGACGTACAAAGATGGAGATGTGATATTGGTTGATCCATCTGGTCTGCACATCATCTCATGAATGGGAACATGTTCTTCCTCATAGCTGCTCAGAATTCTGGGAAGATGAATATCTTTATCCTGAGAGTGGGATGTAAGGCTCAGACCCTGTACGTCCATGTGTGCAAACCCTTAGGGCTCCTTTCGAGAAATAGTTAATACAGGCAGGGAAGTTGGAGGTGTGGTACACCTCCTCATAAATGTTTGTCTAAATAGGCAAGAAGAATCACACCCTGGGACTGTTCCGCTTTCTCTGTTGACTCTAAAGGAGGTGTGGAAGGAACAGAAAATTTGATGAAGTGGATCACATTACAAATCTTCCGCTTCCACTGAGGTGAAAACTGGAAATCAGACCTTGCCATTGCTTTCAGGTTGTTAGTAGGGGCAGGAAACTTTCAGGTAGGATACACATGTATATGCAGATCTTTTAAAATCCTCTGCTCTTCACAGCTTTGCTCCTTTTGATAAAAGTGCTTTCATTTAAGGTGGTTGCCAGGTCCCAGTTCACAGACTCGCGAAGGAAGCAAAGCCATGAACCAGAACCATTTCACTTGCAGAGCCGAGCTTGTTCAGCGTCCAGTAGAAAAGGTGGGAGAGCAGAGGAGCTCCACTCATGGAGAACTAAGGCAGCATGATTTGGAGGGCACGTGAGGAAGGGCAAGAGTTGAAAATCTGCTGTTCCAGCAGCCACTCCACTAAATGTTCTCAGTAGAGTCTAGTGCCCTTGTAGCCTTTCCCTAGGTTGTATTCAACCCTGGGCTTGCCACAGCCAGTTGAGATAGGTTTATATGCTCTGCTTGGAGAATATTTATTGGGTGTTTCAGCTAATGCTTCTTCCTAAGACAGGAGATCTGCTCAACAGAGCTGAACTGATGAGCTGAGTGTCTTTTGCCTCAGGCTGGAAATACTTAATATCACATGAAGGGGAACCGAAAGAGATGGAGCAAGTGCATCCATGTGTTTGTGTCTGTGTGTATCAGCTTAGTTAAAGTCCTGTTAAAGGAGATAAGCTCTCAAATTTAGGAGTTTGCTTCCTAGCACTCATATTAAATGAAGTAAGACCATGTTTGGGACTGGCAGCTTCTGCAGAGTGAATTCAGTGTGATGCTACTACAGAAGAGCACCTTCTGCAGGAAATGGAGATGAAAATCCTCTGGTTTGTGACGAATCTCACCCCTCATTGTGAACCAGTAAGCTAACGTGTCTTCTCTGGAGTTAAGTGGCACATGGTCTGCTCTCCATTGTAGTCACGGCGGAGGTTACTTGCATAGGGGAATACTAACCCCCTGCAATGCAACAGGACTCCAGGAGGGAGCCGTCCTTGTAGATTTGAAAGCCAAAGGGGACCACCATCATTGGATGGAAAGTCTCGTACAACACAGGTTGGGCTGACCAGTGCCCTTGTGCCCATGGTGGGAGCATCTGCAGTATATCCAAGGTTTCCAAGAGTGACCACAGCCTAGACAGGCTAACAGCAGCACCGAGGACCCTCTGCTGGCAGCTCTGGTATGAGGTGTGGTGAGGAGACAAGGTGGAGGCCATGTTGCTGTGCCTTCACTGCTGATGGTATTCAGCTGTGTAAGACGGATCTGTGCCAGAAATTACACCTGCCACTTACTGGACCAGCTGTCTGGAACTGGAAAAGCTTAAAAAGGGCTAGTAACCATACTGGTAATTAAGAACTGAGCAATCTGCCCAAAATACTTATCTCTAGTTCTTTACTGTTGAGCTATGAGATGAGGTGGCAACGTTTCTTATGGGGTGCAAGAAAGCAGAGGCAGATAACATATTATATAGCAGGATGTTATCTGCAGCATGTGAAGGGCAAAAGGGGCTTCTCTGAGCCCCTCCTCACTCTTCCCAGTGCAATCCATCCAGGCTTGTCCATTCAAAGTGCTGACTGGAGCCTGAAAACTCACACAGAACTGGATTTCACCTGCTGCTGGTAGGTGTCGTGGAAGAACAATGAAGAGCTGGATGTTGAGGCAGGATGGTGGGAAGGTACACGCAAGCAGCAGACTGAAGTGAGAGCCTGAAGATGAGCCTACTCATTCCCCAGCCATGAATGTGAAGAAGCAGGTCACAGCTCTGCCTGGACGAGGGCTGCGGGGCTGGGAGGAAGTAAGATGGTCTGGGGATGGGGAGGAGGACACTGCTATGCTCTGACTGCTTCTCTGGGCGCTTTATTCCCAGTAACAGGTACATTCCTTCCAGCTGCCTTCGTGTAGCTTTTGAGTGACAGGGAAAATGCCCCGATGTAAAACAGATAATTTGTGGTAGCTGAAGAAAAATGCTCTTGACCGCTGCCATGGGTGCCAGTGGCAGATTTCAGGTCAAACCAAGCTTCACCCCCAGCTTAGCTGGAGCTGGTCTCCATAAAGACGTGATGCAATTTGCTTGCGCCCACAAAGGGGGAATTGTGTCCTTTGAAAATGCCTGCATTGCTTTATAAAAAATCCTTGGCTTTCTGTGGTCCTATCAGATGGGAATGGTGGGTTTTGTTCCTTTTGCTGTTGTGGAAAGGGCAAATATAGGATGTTACTGAGAAAAGGGGAACATGCTGTGCAGACTGAGAGGGGTTGTATTGGCTAATTCTGAGATTGCATTTTTTTCTGGAATAATTGCACCCTCCAAAACCAGCAATACCGAACACAACCAGGTGCAAATCTCCCACGGATTTCACTGGAAGCCGTAGGGTTTAGGAGTGCTCCCAATTTTAAGGCATAATCTGCTCACTTTAAAGATTTCACCTAGGCAGTCACCCTTTTCAGTACTGCTGCCTGCTGCCTCATTTGGGGTCAAAGTCAGTCCTCTGCAGGCTTCAGCCTTCCTCCCACAGTCAGATCTTGTGCAAGAAAAACATCAGTGGTATGGTGGTCTGCAAACAATCATGCTCTGCTGGTGTATTTCTTCACCTGAACGTTTTATGTGGGCTTTGAAAGAGGCCAGAGAGGTTGATTCAGCACCAGAAATGTGCTCCTTGTATTAGCTCAGCAACCAGCTGTGCTACCTGGTACCTGTGGGTAATAACCAGCAACTGATGCAACTCTAAGAGGCCCTGGTCCTGGTTACAGTTGAGGAGCTGTTGTATCCTTGGTCTTTCAGGGTGGGCCAGAATCTTTTCTAACCACCAGCTATTTTGTTCACTTTTCCTTGTATAGCAATTAAAAGGGAAGATCCTTGTGAAAGGCAAGAAGCTGAGCAGGCACGAGGACCCCACCGGAGCAAACGGGAACAACAACCTGGAGGCTGAGGATGTTTCTGATGAAGATGAAGCAGCTGAAATGGAAGATGAATCTGTGAAGACTGAGATACAGCAAAAAGGGAAGGTAAGTAAATGAAGTAATTGAGTCCTGAAAACAACAGGCTTGGAGAGCCAAAAAAGTTATAAACAAGATCTTTGCCTATTGCAGAAGATTCTGAAGTCCTGCATCATAAAATCCTAATTTCTTAGCCTATCCCTTGACTCATGCTGGAAAACCACTTCCTAGGTGGGTTCTGTATTATGCTTAAAAAAAAAAAAAAAAGCAGTTGAAATATACATTTAATATGTTCCCAGCTAGGACAGTTTTCAGTGTGGTTTCCACTACTCATCTGGGAATAAATAAGGGTGAATTGCTGAAATCACTGGAGCTAAGGATCGTGGTCCTTGCTCAGCTTAACTTTTTGTATCCCAAGTGCAAACAGATCTTGCAGAGCGAGTCAAGCATTAAGGTTGGCTTCTGTCTTTAAAATGAGGTTGGAGGAAACTGCACTGGGACAGACCCTGTAGCATTTATGGAAGGGCACATATTCATTCATTCATTCATTCATTCTGTCTGTCTGTCTGTATCAATATGTCTATATCAATATGTCTATATCTATATCTATATCTATATCTATCATCTGTCTATCTGTCTATCTATCTATCTATCTATCTATCTATCTATCTATCTATCTATCTATCTATCTATCTATCTCTGTTTTCCAGAAATCTCTTAATCTCTTTGTCATGGGACCATCATGACTTTATGGAACAGGTTCAGAAGTGATACAAATACATGCAGTCTCACTGATGGCAAAGCTGGTTGATGTTGCCTCTGGGTCTGGTCCGATCTATGCTTCCCCTTGCTGATTTGCTCACTCTTTGAGGGTCTTATTTCTTTCTCTGTAGTCAATAATGTGTATAATTCTGACATCTGTCATTTTCTTTTCTTGCCTCTGATGGTTGCTGGTGGCTCTCAATTCGCTCTTTCACCAATGAATGTGGCTATGGAGTAGGAGGTGTCAAAGCATTGAGAGAAATTCCTAGTTCAGGGGAAAAAAGCCCAAGCTCTTGGAGGCCAAAATATCATTCCCTTCCTCTTATTTCCAGCTTCACATGCCTGGGACTAGGACAGTATGGAAAACTCATTGCTTAGGCTGTGTTGTAAAGTTTAACAACTGGAGGCAGCCAATGATGCTGAAATTCAAGTGATCATACAGTGGGCAGCAGAAAGGGTATCCCACCAACAAAGAGGGAATCTGTCTAGAGAACATCATGCAACAAGGGTGCAGGGGCAGCAAAGCATCTGTTGTGTGAAATCCTCTCCAGTGTAGGCTGATGGGGTTGGTTGGTGCTGTGTTTGGCACCCTAATCACTTGTGAGTTGTTTCAGCCAAGCTGAAATACTCATTCACATAATAGTATGCAAATACATGCAGAAGATAGCCCAGATGAAATGAAATATTCTTGGTATCAACACTTGGGAAGACCATGATGTCATTGGACAGGTCAGGATGGACCTGAGAGGAGGGATTAGCACTCTTGGTGAAGGAACATGGCAAGGGCAACCTGCCCGTTTTCCACCCTCTCTCTGCATTGAGGTGCCACTGAGTGTTGATAGTGTGCATCCTTTTTGTGTGAAGGTGGTGGAGAAAAGAAACAGCACATGTCCCAGAGAAAACATGATTATTACTTTTGAGTATGACTGCAGAAACTCCCCACAAAACTCTTGCTCTCCTGCTTTTAGAGCGACACCCTGAAGCTGGCCAAGGAGCTGTCAGACACAGTTGTTTACTGCAAGAGTGTCCATTTCAATGGCTTTGAGGACCCCAGCCATCCTCGGGCTTTCTACGAGATGTCATCATTCACAGAGAGCAAAGCTCTGAAACTAGCCCAGGAGTCTGGTATGTATATTCTGCCCTGGCAAGAGGCCATCCTCTGTCCCAGTCCCCAGTAAAGAGACAGGCAGTGGTGGTGAAGCACAAGGAAAAGACATCCTGAAAGATGTGGGTTATGAATTCTTTGGTCACACGTGTCACCGAGAAACAGTGGGAATAATGTAATATCATTAGAGGCTCTTACTGAGAAGGACATTTTATTCAGGTAGTTCGCATTCAGCCAGACTCACTGGGTGGGGAAGCAGAATATACAGCAGCACCAAGCAGAGATAGCCCTCATCACTGAAAGGGACATTTTCTTCTTGTTTTTTTTCTCTAGGAACCAGTTTTATTCATCACAACATCAGGCACCTGAGCCGGATCTACCCTGCAGGCTGGAGGACAGATTCTTCCAACTACAACCCCATTGACTTGTGGAACGTCGGCTGCCAGATCGGTGGGTGCAACTGGGAGGTGGGAGAGGGTTGACCTGGCAGGGTTGCCCATGATCTGGCTGTGGACGAGCTTCAGCTGAGGTGGATGTGAGATCCCAAGGCATTTGCAGGCAGGAAGGCTCCGTGGTCACAGGGAGAGATCAACTCTTTAGCCGATGCTCAGTGACTTTTCACGTACCCATATTTCTGCCTCACCTCAAAACCATTCAGAGACCTTTCCTGCATGTCAACGTGCACATCCATGTGATTTCGCTGGAAGCAGAGTTATTGTCATCTAACAAAGGAGGGAGCCAGGAACTGCAGTCAGTTACTGAAAGGTGTGCTGAAATCTCTGAAAGATATGTAAATCAAACTCAGCTCTCTTGAGCCCTAGAGAAAAGCCATAACCACAAGGGCCAAGCCGTGGCCTGAGACGGTCCCCGTAGTCAAAACAGAACATCATACATACTCCCAGGGTGCTGAGGCCCCTGATGGCATAGTGATGTCTCAGATATTTGTTGAAATCAAGGGTCCCGGAGCCCGTCAAGTGAATGATGTTGTAGCTTTCATTGAGGAAACCTGGTGTGGTGGTAAGTGGGCAGGCTGGTGATGACATGCTTGGCTCTCTTGGTGATGTTAGGTATTGGAGATGTCCCAGTTGTGCCTGTGTGGCCCAGCCAGGCAAGAGACGCTGCAGATGCAGGGATCCCTGACCTGGAGCTGTGTAGACCTGCATGGGCTGGTTGTGTATGAACTTTTTGGGTCCTACAGCCTCTTGGAGGGCACAGGTAGCATCCATTGGTCTGTTTCCCAGCACTGAGTTTGGTCTCAGTAGAGTCCCTGGGAGGCAACAATGGGTCCCTTGAGGTGCACTAAGGCCTTGCATGCCTTAACTGGCCTGAATTCAGAATTTGGGCACCCAAAATTAGTTTTTTTTCAGAAGCCCTGAGTACTTGCAGCTCCCAGTAAAACCAGTATACCACAGGTAGTAAAGTCTTGTTTGCAGATGGAAGAACAGGGAAGTGCCTGCTTTTGGCCTTCAAATGCTACAGGGTATGTAGGACCCAGGACCAAGATAAATTGCCATCTGTCCTAGAGCTTAGAAATTGCTAAAGAGGTTGAGAAATCAATGGAATACTGAGTCGCTGGGGCCCGTGTGTGCTCCCTGTGCAGTATTAGTGAGACTGTTCACAGAAACTGCTTCCAAATTTGACATTAATGCTTTAAAAAGGATAGTGGCAAACTGGAAAAAAATACAAGAAATCCGCCTGGTGTTAGGACACCAGCGAGGCTTGATCTATTTTGGGTAGGAGACAATGAAGAGGTGATTTGATCACAGCTTCTGTACTCCGACATGAGAAGTTTGCATAGTGAGGAGCTAACCAACAGAGGCATCAATGCCCCTCAGGATGGCCAATGAAAGTAGACGTATCTGGGCTGGGAAGGGATTTTTGTACTGAGGCTGTGCAGCCAGAGGAACACTGAAAAAGATTTTCTGGCTTCACTGCAGGAGATAACTTCTTCAGCATGGAAATGAATAGGTTTCTCTAAAAGACGCAGTTGCTCAACCAGGTGACGTGAATTCAATGCAGGACAGTTTTTGATCCTGTGGAACAAAATGAGGTGGCTGTAATGGCTCCACCTGTCTCTAACATCTCTGAATGCAAGAGATTCTCAATGGTAGCAGGCTGTGAGGGTCAGAGCTTATCACTGCTCTTTGAAGCATGGAAAAGCCAGTGTTTATGTCCATGAGAAACAATTGAATGTGAACAGAATTAGTATAAAAAGATTCCCATTGTTTTATCTGAAAGTGACTGAATTTACTTACTTATGTTGCAGTTGCCCTAAATTTCCAGACGGCAGGCACAGAAATGGATGTCTACCAGGGTCGGTTCCAGGACAATGGGTTTTCTGGGTATGTCTTAAAGCCGGAATTCCTCCGGGATGAGCAAACCAAATTCAATCCAAAATCCATCACAGAAGGAACATGGGGGACAAAGAAGAAGCTTCTGCTTAAAGTAAGAATAGAAGTCAGAAAATGTCTCCGTAGCATCCATCTTTGGGGGAGGGGGCTTGTAGGTTGTACCTTCTTCTTCTCTTGGTCCCATGGGCAATGTTATCCTGACCTTTCTCATTTCCCACTGCTGAGGTCTTTGTTTCAGTCCTGCATGGGCTCTCGTTCTCCAGGGGCTTGCTCACATGTTTAATGTTTGGCAACAGGAGAGGTTAATGACAATATTCGCTCTCGTTGCAGAAGCGTGCAGGCACACATGCGGTCCACAGTCACCACCGTTGTTTCCGAGTATCACCCGATCACTGTGGGGACAGTTAGAAAAGCTGCCTGCCCCCCAGCCAGTTGGTTGGGCTGGAGCAATGTTCGTTAGTTGCTCTGGCTCATGACAGCTTCCTCTGAAAAATATCGCAACGCTGGCTCTGAAAGACCAGTACCAGCTTGTCACAGCGCTCCAGGAAAGGAGAGAGAAGTTTGCCAGTGAATCTTGTCTCTTAATAATGTCCTGACTTCTTCCTCTGTTGCCTCCACAGATCATCTCTGGTCAGCAGCTGCCCAAGGTGAACAAAAGCAAAAACTCCATCGTTGACCCTAAGGTAACGATAGAGATCCACGGCGTCCAGCAGGACAACAACAAGAAGCAGACCAAAGTCATTGAAAACAATGGTAAGGGGGTTTTCTTCTATGCAGTGCTCCCACAGGGTAGGAATCTTTGCTTTACGTGGCACAGTGTTCCTGCTGCCCTGTGCCCAGACCTGCCCAGGTGCACCAAAGCCTGGCCGTGCTAAGCAGATGCATGAAGTGCATTTGGCCTGCTTCTGTGCAGGGACCTTGGTTATACACTGCTGGTGGCATGAACTAGTCCCACAGATTCATATCGCAGTGGAGAATTACTTTCAGGGGTTCTTTACTGTCTTCTCTCTCTGAGACATTTGTAGACAGAAATTTCCTGCAAAACATCATCAGCTGGATGAATTATTTTGAGGCTGGCTGCCACATTTGCAGAGCTAGATCTTTGGAAGTGCTTTCCATCACCATGCAGTTGGACTTGACCTGGGATGCACAGGTCCCCACAAAATCTTGCCACAGAAGGCTCCTTGTGAGGATAATATTATTGTGAAAGTGTCACAGATTCACAAAAGATTGAAAGGGACTTTGGAGGTAGGAAGAAGGTCTTTACTATGAGGGTGGTGAAACACTGGCCCAGAGAGCTGGTGGAGGCTCCATCCCTGGGGACATTCAAGGTCAGGTTTGACAGGGCTCTGAGCAACCTGATCTAGTTAAAGATGTCCCTCCTCACTGCAGGGAGGGTTGGACTAGACAATCTTTCAAGGTCCCTTCCAACCCAAAGCATTCTATCATTCTATGATCTGTTCCAGCCCCTGCGCAAAGCAGGACCATAGTCAAAGCTAACTCAAGTGCTCAGGGTATTGCCTAGATGAATTCTGAGTATCTCAAAAAAAAATGGACACTCCCCAGACTTTCTGGGCTCTGTCAAGTGATTCAGCCTTTGATTGACCTCATGATAAAAGAAGATATCCCTACCCTCAACCAGAAATTCCCCTATTGCAGTTTGTGCCCAGCTTTTGCTGTGCATCTGTAGGAGGAGCCCAGCTCTGTCTTTTCTATAAGGAGGCAATACTAACGCCCTTAGCCTTCTCTGGGTTGAACAACTTCACCTTTCTCAGCCTCTTCTGCTACGTAACATACTCTGTGCAGAAGAAGAACATTTCCTGTAGCTCAGAGCCTCCTCACAAGGCACATTTCATCTGCTCATCCTCTTGGCCAAAGTGGCACCAGTGCTAAATTAAGGGACATCACAGCAATGCTGCAGGTGAAACGTGAAAGCCCTAAGCCCTTGTCACCAAAGATCTGGGCTCAACCTTCACCCAGCGCTGACCTCAGAGCTCTCAAAGACATTTCACCTCACTGTGGACTATTTTTACATGGCTGTGATTTTCCTTCTGAGGGCAAGTTCAACCCTCTCCCCTGTGGGAGTAACAAGGAAACAGGAGCCTGAGAAACCAGTCCTCACCCTCCCACTGACAAACACACAGGTGCACACACACACACAAACACACACGCTGCTTTTCTGCAGGGAGTAAGAGCCAAGCACTAGAAAGCCAATATGTATTTTCCTCCCTCCTAACAGTGCTTCCTTCTTCCTCTTTCCTGTGTAAATCTGGCCTGGCTTCTAAAGCTTGTGGCTGTTTCAGTCATCTACAATAGTTTTTATAATGTCTCGAGTGAAAGCTGTGTAGGGAACATTTCAGACATGCCAGCCCTTGGCTAGCTGGAGCAATGCTGGAGTGATACTGGAGGGGTGCTGGAGGGAATGTTGCCCAATGGAAAGTGAATCAAACAATGAAAACATCAGTGTAGGAAAGGGTCAGCTGCCAAGGACATTGCACTTCATGGGCTGACATTTCAGATATATAACCATGCTTCAGCAGCTCACCTGGTTTGATGTTTTGTGGTTGCACTTGATGATCTTAAGGTTTTTTCCCAACCTAAATGATTCTGTGATTCTGTGATTCTGTGTTGGTGGGGCTCAAGCAGGGACTGTGGGCACAGATCATGTCACAGTGGTGCAGCCGTTGAGCTGCTGGCTCAGCAGCCCTGAGAATCTCACTGTGGCTCTGAGACAGGTTGAAAATCCCCTGTAGATGTCAGTACAGTGAAACCTACTGTCCTAAGGCTGGTGACTTTCCTTCAGCTTCCATAATTTCTGCTCCCATGGGATCTGCAGCGCTGTACTTTTTTTCCCCGAGGATGAAGGAGGTCTGAAGCAGATGTGTTCTATCTGAACAGTCCAGGTGGTTTAATTCTATGAAAGTCCAAATAAAGTGCACCACTCCAGGGCAGGTGTTTTTCTGTAGCACTGTCCACAGGCCCATCTCAGCACCGTCAGGACCACCTGAAAGACCCCTGCCTCCTGCCAAGTTGTCTGCGTGACCATGACCAGCAGGCTTGAGCTGACGTTCTGCTGTCCTTGGGCTTCTGCTCTGTGCAGGCTGGGCTGATGGCACCAGGATTTCAAACAGGATGTCCTCTCCTCCTGTTTGTCTCTAAGGAGTGGTTTATCGAAACTGCAGAGAGCACCCGCCGTGACCTGGAGAGAGAGAGCACTGAGCTTCCTCTTAATCTTTCATGTGCTGTGACAGTCTGGGTTTTGTTTGCTTTGTGAGTCCAGACCACAAGATCCTTACCCACACCAGCAGTAGGGCTAACCTGGCTGTCTCAGACACTGCTCTTATACAGGGAGACATAAAACGTTTTGTCCCCAGACTTAATGAGGCGTTTTGTAATCAGACTCTCCTCGTTAACCTTTCTTGCAGACAGGGAAACTGAGGCGCCAAGTGGTGACAGATGGGTGTACCTTGATCAGTCAGTGAGTTTTAAGGCCCCCAGAAGGCTGTCACCACACAAAAGGACAGTTCTCCTCTCTGCTCCCTGCTGGTTTAGGGCTGTAAAAATTTGCAGCTGTTCCGATGGCAACCAAAGGCATCCATGTATCAGCCATCAAGAGCCTGTGGAGCAGAGCTGAGCTCGCTTGCCTCCTGCTTCTCACTGCCTTCTAGGACCATGGTGCTGAGGTCTGCAATGAGCAGCCTAAGCTGAAGGATTTATTAATACCGGGTAGCAAATCAGTATCAGAGCTGGGAACAACTGTCTTGGCACCTCCTAAGACCTTTGACCTGGGTCAGATGAGGTTGGCACTCAAGAAATCTCCATCCATTTACAAGCATCTCTGACCTCCATCGTTATCCACCATCATCTCTAATCTCCATCCTTGTTTGTGAGCATCTCTCCTGAACAGTTCTGATCTCCATCTCTCTCTGTGTTGCCCAGGCTTTAACCCAAAATGGGACGAAGAGTTCACATTTGACATAGAAATCCCTACACTTGCCTTGGTCCGGTTTGTGGTGGAAGACTTTGACATGTCAACCAAGAACGATTTCATCGGGCAGTACACCCTTCCCTTCACCAGTCTGAAGCAAGGTAAGGCACTGCTCCCTGTTCCTCACAACTACTGAGTTCTCTGGGAAGCTCCAGTGTCCTAGATGAGAGGTCCAGACCCATCATATCTCGGGTCAGAACAGGCTGTCTCTCTGGGGTATGAGCAAGACGATAAATGGTTTATTGGGCAGCTGTTGACACTGTCTCTGGGGAAGGGATCTCCTCGTCACCAGTGGCCTCGGGCACAATAGGTTGCCAATGTTCAAAGCGGTGCCTCTCACACCTACCTGTTCTGTGGGGTACTGGGAGCAAAACACTCTGGGACAGGGAGATATTTTTGCAAGGTCTTGACAAGCCTTAGCAAAATATTTTTCCAACCAGACTAAAGGTCACTTTCCATCTGTGTCTCTGCTTCCAGGTTACCGCCACATCCATCTTCTAACCAAGAATGGAGACCCGTACTCCTCCTCCACCCTTTTTGTGTACGTCAACATCCAGGATTGTGATTAGCAGCCGGGCTCTTTCAGGGCACAGTGAACCTCGTTACAGACCTAGACGGAATTCAGCGTGCGAAGTCTGCGACTGTCAGGGTCCTGTCAGATCCCCAGTGCTTTCTCTGGAGCACGTGTGGTGCTCCATAGGACTCCTGATGTGAAATAGCCACCGACCTTCTCCATTCTGCGTGCTGGAAACATCCTAATGCTGCTGTTGAGATTAATCCTTTTGTACTTGTTCGACCAATCCAGCTGTGTTTCTAGTTTACTTTATTTAGTGTGATTTTTTTTTTTTAAGTTTGCTTTTAGCAAGAGGATAGGGACTCCTTTTTAGCAAAGTTGGGTTGGGTTGGGTCAGACATCTGGACAAAATGCCCAACATCTGTGCAAGAAAAAACCCACTCCATCACTGAAACCAGTGGCCAGATGCCAGGTACCTTTAAAACTTCACATGTCAGCCATCTTTCACCATAGGATGTCTTAAATGCGGACACAGTTTTCTGTTAACAGAGTAAAAAGGAAAGCTGCACTACAAAGGCCCGTGTTATATAACTCGACTTTCCTTTTGTGTTATAATAAAAAATACATGAACACTACTCTGGCTGTGTGCCTGGCTCTCAGCCAAGTCGCTTTGCATTCGAAGCCTGGCTCTCATCCTGGGAAGGAGAAAGAAGATGCCGAAAGGCCGGTTTCCCTCTAACCCAAAGCGAAACCAACTCAAAGGGACCTCAGAGAATGTCGTTTGCCCACGATGGTGGAAATACACTCAACTGACAGTAGGCCTGGTTTTGTATTTTAATGCAGCAAAACTTTCTTTGTTTGTGTTTTTATAGGAAAACGTCATTTTTTTAATGAGGAAGTGGCAGTAGAATCTGTTGTAATTGTTAGCCTTGGTCCCAGTTGCACCGTAGAGGTGACCTAGCACAGAGAGTTTTGACCAGCAACACAGTATTTATGGCAACAAGTGATTTTTTTTCTTCAAGTATAACTACAGAGTTAAGGGAATATTGTTGAAATAAAATAATATATATTTTGAAGTGCCAACTCTGTTACTAACAATATGTTAGACTATTGTGAGTAAAAAAAATCTGGAAAAGTCCAATTACTTGTCACTGTCTCTGTCTTGAATGCAACACACATGAAGCTGAAGATAGATCTGCTTAATTTCTTGAAGCTCTCAGTCTTTCTGGGGTTTTTCATGCCTGGTGGCAGAGAGGAGAGGCTGCTGCCAAAGGCGTTAATGTCCCTTTTAACATATTCCAGTCCACTCATTTTTTTTCCTTTTCACTACAAAAATTGTGTGATGTTGTAAAGCATCACCACATTAAATGTGAATTATATCCACGACTCAAAGGCTCGCATTAAATTAACAGCCACTGGAGCTCAAGAGTGGCACCAAGGCAGAATGGGGGGTCCTGCAGGGACATGGGCTCTCTCTCAGCTCACCTCTGGGATGTTTTATCAGGAGGCAGCTTTGAAGACAAGGCTGGAGCATCCTTGAGTCCAACTTAGAGACAGCCTAAACTCAGTCCCTGCTCCCAAGATGCTCTGAGCATTTTGTTTTAAGGATCCATGGGATGAAAAACACAGAATCACAGAATTGCCTGAATTGGGAAAGACCTTTAAGATCACTGAGTCCAATCATTAACGTAACACTTGACAAGTCCTGACTAAACCATATCCCTAAGTATTGTGTCTACCCAACTACCTCCTGAGAAAGTGACTCCACCACTGCCCTGGACAATGTGTTCCAATGCCTGATAACTCTTTCAGTAAAGAAATTCTTCCTAACATCCAATCTAAACTTCCCTTGGTGCAACTTGAGGCCATTTCCTCTTGTTACTTGGTTGAACAGACCAATCCCCACCTCGTTACAACCTCCTTTCAGGTAGTTGTAGAGAGTGAGAAGATCTCCCCTCAGCCTCCTTTTTCTCCAGGCTAAACAGCTCCAGTTCCACCAGCTGCTCCTCATAAGACTTGTCCTGCAGACCCTTTACCAGCTTTGTTGCCCTTCTTTGGACACCCTCTAGTACCTCAAGGCCCTTGGAGTGAGGGGTGAGTCACATCAGCCCTCTGAGTTAGCTGAGAACAAATTATTTGTGTTACGGTTGCAGGATTAGATTTCAGATGGATTATTGAGCTAAAGGAGCCCTCACCCGCTTAGAGAAGTGGGGAATGGGGAGCAGGGAGTGATGTGGGGGCAGGACAAGGGTCAGGGATATGGTCCATGCCATCATTGAGGGACATCATCTCTGGACAGATTAGGAAGTGCTGGAGCTCCACTCTAGGGAAGAGCTCTGATGTAGAGGGAAGCAGAAACAGGACATGGCTCACCAGACACCACAGCAAAAGGGGGAGCAGCAAGAAAGGGAGGATGTGGGTGAGAATCTTTCCTTTAGAGATCAGAGACAGTAAAACCAACTCTCCTCATGAGGAGAGGAGAGCATCGGCAGTTTCCAACAGCACAAAACATCAGAAGCACCTATTATCTGTCAAATCCCACACTGGTTTCCTAGTAGTCCTGCAGGAGGGCTCCGCTCGTCTGTGTTTGTGAGCATCGTGGCAGCAGGAATTAAAGCAATTTGTAGCAAACAGGCCTAATCTCCCTAATCTGACTTTGTTTCTCTTGGTCTCCACTTGATTGCATGATGCTCACAAGGCTCACAGTCGGGGCTGATAGGTGGCATTGCTGCATTTTGTTGAGGAGCACATGCAACTCGATAATTTGGGAGCTGGCAGAAGCATGCCGCAGCGGGGCGATGCAAATATTGTTGCTTCCAGCAGTGGAAAAAGAGACTGGTACAGGGATAATGTGCACTGATTGTATCCAGAGTGAACACCACATGAGCAATCATGAAGGTAATTCAGCTGATTTGTGTCTCTGCTTGATTCTTACCTTATTCTGCATAGCAGGGGCAGGGGGAATTCAATGAGTTGTGGGCTGAAATGGGATGAATTGGCGGCAGGAACATGGAGGTAATGATGAGGCTGTGGTTTATTTGAAGTAACTACCAACCCCTAAACACACAGATCCATCCAGAAGACCTCATTGCCTGGAGGTCCAGCCCAGCCAGATGGTGACACTTCACCACTAATCTGTGGTCCAGGGTGTTAGGAGAGAGCTCTTTGCTCCTTAACAGACACCTGTAGCCCCTCAAATCTGCAGCAGGAGTGGGCAGCCAGGTCAACTGCTGAACAGCCAAGTACCCCCACTGATGGGCAACAGTGGGGCTTCTGGAGTAGGGTACGTGGACATGGGGAGACAAACAGTCCTGAATATTCTGTGATTTGGAACAGAAAGGGCCCCACCTCCTCATTTTGTTCTTTTCCAAAAGATCCCAAATCCCATTAAAGACAAAGTGTTTGAAGGATCCACGGTCCCGCAGAGCTTTTCTCTACTGCCATCCTACCCCACACGCTGATCAAGGACACTTACAGTGCTGCTGCTGCCTGTTTATTTGAGATCACTGATCAGGATGGAAATGGAGTAAAGCTGCAAATCACATCTTCAGAGTTTTTAAATATATGTGTTTCTTCCTTTAGTTTACAGTTTTATTCCTTAACCACTGATGGCTCACATTTCCCCCTGCCCTGCCCAGCCAGACTCTCAGCCCCATGGGCATCAGAGGGATGGAGACCTGATAAACTTTCAGAGGGACACACTCTGCTTCAGGTCATAAACCTCTCCTGGCTTCCTCAAGCCTCTTGGCTGTGGGCAGGTGGACTCCACATTCACCTGGGCATCCTAAGGGAGGCTGGGTGAGATTGGAGGTGCTGTCTGAGTGAGAAAAAAATACTCTGAGTCTTGTTTGGCAGTCAAAATCAACAGCTGTGTCTAGCCCTAAGTCTTACCATCCTCTTGAAATAGATCAGCTAATAAATATGTTCTAAATAAGTGTTTTTTTTCTCAAGCCAGATTCTCATTGGCTTTACTTGCACTGGGCATGTTAGTCTACAAATGACTCTTGCTGTTCTTTGGTGAATAGTTTAACTGCAAGGTAAGAAGGGGCAGAAACGGCTGGTGTCCGTTCATGGGCTACCCCATCCCATACCTGGCTACTCTGTTACCTTTTTCCTGACCTCGAGACTCCCTCTCTGTCCTCCTAGGGATTCTCCCCATTCAGTATTTACATAGAAGCTGCAAGTGGCCTTTGTCTTGCCTAATTTTAAAGTTCTATAAATAAAGATCTTGTGCACATGGCAATTCGTAAAAGGGAGAGAAAAGAAGAGACAACAATACAGTTGTGCGACACTTGCTTGTCTTCATGGCTATCAGCAATAAAATGTCAAAAAGAGGCGAAAACACCGTGCAAAGTCATTCCTGCAAAAGGAGCGTTCCTGCCTTCTTAGGTTCAGGGTTTTCAGGGAGAAAGGAGCTGTTCCCTGACCAGTGGCTGCTGGAATGACTGCATTGGAGATTGGCCTGACTGAGATGTGGGGGTGGGTTCATTGAGCAAATGCCTGTACCGCCTTTCTGCAGCTCCGAAGAGAGCGAGGGTTGGTCCCAGAGTCACTGGATGCTGGATGGCCACTGTGGTCTCAGAAGAGCCCACACTGCTTCTTCTCGTTCTGCTGCTTCCATTTGGGCATCTGGTAGAACTCGTCCTTGGACTTCCCAAAGATATCGTGGAAATCAGCGTCAGAAAGATAGTACTGCAGAGGGAAGAGAGAGCAAGGAGAAGTCAGCTTTGACTTTTGCAGAGGCTGGGACACCTCCATTGGCTTCATCCCCTCCTCTCCATGTCGGTGCTGTCCCCTGACTCCAGGCCGACAGCTCCTGTCGTGCTGCCTGTCCTCCTGGTGGGAAGCAGAACATCCCAGCAACCATTCCTCATCCTGCTTCCCAAAGCACCAGGAGAATAAAAGCCCACCAGCCCAAAGGGATGCTCTGATTTTGAGGGGTTAGCATCCCGTGAAATTTGGTCCCTGCTAATTATACTGAGGCCAGGACAATTCATGGTGCACCAGAGAAGTTCTGCTGGCTGAAGTTCTTGGTGGTTTCTTAGGCAGTGATTCACAGTGAAAGCGTCTCCCCCTTGCTCAGTTCCCCCCGCCCAAATATTTCACTGGAAATGTTCACTCCCATTGCTGGAAAGATGGAAAGTTTTGTAGATAAGCTCATCAGTGATACTGAGAAATACCCTGTGAGAAGTGGAGGTTAAGTTTTCTCTGGCCTTTTGTGTAGAAGAAAGCACTCGTGTACAGCCCAGCTGAAACATAAATGTTAGCACACGGGCACTGCCATGGGACAGAGCTGCTGGCCCAGTTGTGGACCAGCTGTCTGGCTGTTTGTGTTGGCCAGGAGATCTGCTGGGACAAGACACTTGTCAAACATGGGCTATAGAGAGTAGAGGGAACCAGCCCCTTGTGTCTCTCCCATCGGCTTGGGCTCAGCTACAGATATTGCCAAAAATCCTTGGGCTGATGAGAAATCTGAGATGTGGCATTCCTCCCTGTCTTTGCACGGGATTTGCTGAAATGCAAATAAAATGAAATGCAAAAAAAAATAATTTAAAAATTAAAAGATTCCTTCTGGAAGGAGTTTCAAATGAAAACAAACACCCACAGCCCAAGCAAAATGAAAATCCTGGCTTCATTCTTGGATGTGTCACCTTATCTTTGAAGAAACTGTGCTTTTGATTTTCTGTCCCTCCAAGGAGAGAGGTTGGGCGGCAGAATAAAACAACTCTATCAGAAGAAAATATTTTTACAAACGACTATTTAAAATTCATTTTTCTGCTGTAAAAAAAATAGAAATGCTTCAACTAGGGCAAAGCTACCACAATTTCCTCTCACATGAAGCTCCTGCTTTTTGGTGAGACTTATGTGTCCAGCTAGTATCTCCTTGAGCCTGAAGCAGGACTTAGTCTAAGTACTAGTTCACTTGGCTGGTGACTAACTTCCAGGGCAAGCTAAAAAGCCATCAAACCAGCAATGCTGTCACCTCCTTTTTAGTGGGATCCACGCCTTCTGGAAGTTCATCCACCGTCTTGTTCATCAGCACCTCTCGGGAGTAAATTCCTTCACCATTGGGCACCAGGGAAGGGCTGCTGTTGCTGTTGTAGTTGCTGCTATTGCTGTAGCTGCTGCTGTGGTTGATGTGTGCTTTATAGTCTGGGGAAGAACTTGCTGTACTTGAACCAGTCAAGTTGGTCACGCTGAGGGTTCTCTTATTCAGGCTGAGGTTGTTAAGGTCCTGCCAAATGGAGGAAAACATGTCAAGATGAGAAGCTCTGTCAGAGCAACTTGGGGGTTGTCACAGGACCTTTCTCTCTATTGGGGCTGGGGGAACTCTTTCTGGCACAAGCTATCTGTTAGTCTGTTGCTCCAAAGCAGCAAGGAGAAAATCTGAACTAAAAGAGTAGCCCAGCACCTCCATCAATGTTAGATCTCGATGTTAGGACTGCTAAAAGCACAGCACTGACGTGAGCCCTTAGAAATAACTGGAGATACTTACAGTAGTCTCATTCTTCTCAAGATAACAGCAGGGGAGGGTACATGTGGGAGGACAGAAGGTGAGATTAGATATCTATCATGTCTAAAACATCTAAAATACCTGCATACCACTCTCTGATATATCATGTCTCCTCATTCAAAGCCCCTGCCACTTCCTTCCAGCCCTCCTCCTGTCCAGGGCACACTGATCCCATGGAAGAGTCGTGTTTGGGGCTGTTTGGACCTTGCTTCCTCCATGCTTTGCAGGATTTCCCACTGGGTTATGCCCTTCTTGACCAAGGGACCCTTGTCCAGGGTCTTAGGGCCACACCACTGCAAACTACTCATACAACACTCCTACAGCTGCACACACTTTTATTTGCATGTGTAGTTTAGCAAACAACTGGTCAGTCTCCTAATCACAGATACCCTTGGGCGGGACTGGAAAAGGCCCAGGAGATCTGGGTGTATTTATGGGTTATTAATGGTGTCTCCCTCTGCTTTCCTCAGAGGAACACAGCTCTGATCCTGACAGCCTGAGGTCCCCATGCCTGCTCTGACCTTTATGTTCTCTCCTACGTGTGAACAGGCTGGGGGACGTGGCGGTCTTTAAACCCAGGTGCTTCCCACCCATAGCGTCGAGAAGCAACTCACCACTTTGATCTCGGATATAGCCGACACGTCTCCTAAGCTGTTCTTCATCTCTTCGTAGGACTTGCCATCCTAAAGGTAAAGAGAGTTGTAAGAAGGACAGCCTGCCTTTAATTAGAACATGCTCCTGCTCTCTGAGAGGGTCAGGAGATCACATGAATTATAAACCCCAGTGCTGAAAACAGGAGGTTTAACCTAAACATACGAAAATACTTCTTTGCTGTGAAGGTGACGGAGCACTGGAACAGGCTGCCCAGAGACGTTGTGGAGTCTCCTTCTCTGGAGACATTCAAAACCTCGAGGTGATCCTGCTCTGACAGGGCCATTGGACTAGGTGATCTACAGAGGCCCCTTCTAACCCCTACTATACTGTAATTCTGTGATTGTGTGATTCTGTTGCCCACTGAGGCGGCAGCTGATCCCTCCTACAAACCCCAGCTCCTGCAAGCAGGAGACTGACAGAATCTGAGCTTTCACTTAGAAACAAAGAAACAAATGGACTTTAGCCTTTGTAGTTGTACAATAACAGGTGAAAACAGTGAATTTAAAGACTTCAGAGAGCAGAAGGCAAGTGAAAAGAAGTCATATTTACTACTGGATTGAAATCTAAATTTTAAATGGGTCTTGCAATGCATGAAAATTTGTAATAAAATAATACACCTTTTTTTCTCTCCCTTGATTCATTTAGCTAAAGCAACATATTTTTCAAAGCCTCAATCCCTGACTTCTTGTAATTTGGTGCCATGTATTGCCAGCTACCTCTTATTTCCCAAAAAAAGGAAGGTACTAGATATATTGGCAAAGCTGATGACTGTGTTTTCCTAAGCAGCCAGGAGATGTCAGTTCTCAACAGAATCATCCAACAAAGTTCCGCAACAAGAACAAACAACATAAACACGCGGACTGCAGAGCAAACAGATTTAGACCCAAAACTGAGCAGTGAACACACACACCTCCCCCCCCCCCCCCCAGATGTTTCTGGGATGTCAACAGTTTGGATTGCTTGTCTGCAGTTGCTGAAGCTGCCTACAGAGGATATTTTTAGAGACATATTTTATGAGCTGTATCCTTGTTTTTCAGCAGTTCCTCAGAAAAAAAACCCAACCCAACAACAAACTTTGACCTTTGTTCTAGGCATCAACAGTGTTTTAAGGGTCAGTGCTCTGGGAGCTGCTGTCTTATCTGTCCAAATCTGGATGCCAAGGCGGGCTCTCCACCACAGATTGCAAAGAAAGATGATGTGAACCCAGCTATGAGAAATAAAATATCTCGGTGTGAGTTTTCCTGCAGTGTGAGGGCCTCTTGGGGATCTTTGCTCCATTGCCCGGGCTGTCCCACCTGCAGGCTCCAGCATGGGACTTCACTCACACCCTTTTGGGCAACCAGAAGACAGGATCGCTTGTGAATTGGCTGAACACAGACGTTCACAGAAAAAGAAACAAACAAAAAACCAAGAGAGAACAGACAATCAGCAGCAGCCCACCAGGGAAGACTCTCTGGTTTATCTCACTCAGTTGAGCGTGGTGCTGAAACGCCAAAGGTCGCGGGTTCGATTCCCGTTCGGTCCTCTTGTGTTGCCTGATCTAATTGAGAGGCGTCTCTGCCCACGACAGGGAGGTTGGATTAAACGATCTCTAAGGTCCCTTCCAGCCTGGGCCATTCTAGGATTCTATGAATAAATCACCTGGGAGTTGAGCTTTCCCCAACTGCCCATCATCTTCTGCCTTTTTTTTTCTGGTATCTTAAGCTGTGCTTACCAGTGCCATCGGGTGGCAGGAATTTGGGTGCACAGCCTGGCAGTATGGCCTCCACCTGGCTCTGATCCTCCAGCTCTCTGAGCCTCCAAAGCCCCTCCAGGCTTGTCCTTTACTCCCGATACATTCTGTGCTGCGGCACAGAGTCCCCAGGCTGGCTGAACCAGCTGGTGTATGGTCTTCAAGAAGTTAAGTCCATCACTCCTTCATGGTCATCATGGAGTGAAGTACATTGCTCCTTCCTCCATCCAACCACGCTGTGAACAACCAGGATTGGAGACCTGAGTCCTGACAGCGCATGGTGGAGCCTTATGCACTGGCCACATGAGCAAATCTCTGCTCCACATTATAGTCCTGAAATTCTCTGAAGCCCATGTGTTTGAAAGAGGCAAGGACTTCTGTCTCTCCCCAGGCACCTCCTGGGGCAGGTTTCCATTTCTGTACAGGGAAGAGCTGGTATCTGTAAATCAGCTTTTGAGAAGAAGGCTTGGATGTAGGGACCAAAGGTGACCTTGCTCAGGAGCTCCTGGGCAGTCTGCAAACCTGAACACGAGACCTGTCTGCTCGCATCTTTCATTTCACTAGAGTCTGCCCTTAAAGCTGGGTCATAAATTTTTTTTTCTATGGCTGCATTTTGAAAAATGAATGTGTTGGGTTTTTTTTTCCCTGATTTTCTTTATGACGTGGGGTGCTTCTGTTTTCACTCTGACCCTGATTTTGCTACTAGCAGCCCCAGCCCACTTTTGTCTGGAATCACAAATCTGATTTGAATCCTAATTCTTTTTAAAATAAAAATGTGAAAGTTGTGAATACAAGCACATTTACTTCTATTTGCAAAATTTCAGTTTCACCAAACAGGTGCTTCAAAGAAGTAGAAGCTGCTCAGGTAGCACAAGGGAAGCTCAGGACATGTCACAGCAAGGACAGAGGATATGTTCTTTGGCAGTAACACCCTTCAAGCACCACTGAGCACACATGCACACCTCAAGGCTTTTCCAGCAACTTACGCTCCATTTGTAGGGGTCCCAAGCGTTGAACCATCCTGTGAAATTGAGGGGTTCATAGCCCTGCTTCACCAGTATTATCGGAGTTGCCAAGTCTCTCCCTGCCGGATGGGTCTTGAGATACTCCTTAGCCGAGGCAATTGCCTCATTCCTCTCATATGTGTTGGAGGCTTTGCCAATCCAAAGGAAAATCTGCCAGGAGAGAAGGTGTTGAAGATCCGTGAGTAGTCAGGAGCTGTGCAGGTTTGGCTGTTTGTTCTCCCCTGTCAGCTGGAGCACAGATAACTAGAAATCTTGTTTCCCAATAGTTCCATGGGATTTTGATCCCAGATTTAATCCCAGCTGGGAGAGATTTTGCTTTTGAGACAGGCATCAAGTATAAATATTTTGGGTAACAGCTCCTTTATGTTTCAAGGTAGTTAAACTCAGTCCTTGCATGGGCCAAAACTCCAACAACCTCAGAAAGCAACCCCCCCTGGAGACAGTTTCCAATAGTCTAAAGCAAGTTGGCATCATTGGTGCCAACAAATGAGGGGGAGGGTTTCTGAGTGCCACCCCTTGGTCTGAGCTCGCAAAGACTGGAGCAGGTCCTGCTCTTATCACCTTGGAGCAAGGTATGGACCAGGTGTCTCAGTTTCCTCCTCTCTGAAACAGGTCTAGCAATACTACCTCATGTGTTTTGTGCCTGGGTGAGAAGGCCAAGCATCATGAAGGGTTTGGAGACAGGACAAAAAGGATGTCGCCCTTGGTTTCACATTGAATGATGGAATCAAACCAACTAAGCCATAGCCTGTTTGAAAATACGCCTGGGGAGAAAGGGAGGGAGAATCTGTGCTGACCTCTTCCCACGTGTCTAGCAGCATGACATCATCTTCATCCAAATCTTCCTGGCAGAAGTCCACCACCTCTGTCATGATGAATCGACCTGTCTGGTTGGAGCACTCGAAGAGGCGAGGCTGGTAGTGTGTGATCTGCTCTTGAAACCTTCCTCGATCAAGGTAGGGAAAGAAAATAGAGATGGAAACCTTTCTCTCGTTGTTTACTGCAAGGCCCTGCTGCTACTTGTCACGATTTTGATGGAAGAGGTGGGAACATGGCAACACCCATCTGAGGGCCTGAAAGTCAGCAATGTCAGGTATTAGGGGTTTCTTGGACCATTTTAACAGTTTTTAAAAGTAACTTTTTCTCCACCCCAAGAGGGCAAAAAGCATAATCCTTCTCTTGTTGTGGAGATGACGCTGATGTCAGGTGAAAGCCACATCAGACCATTTGGCTGCAAAGGGACCCACCATCTGCCCAGAGGACTGGAGAAATCCAGGCTGTTCAAAAGCTAATCTAGTCTCATGAATCTTCTGGGGCTGCCCATAAAGTTAATAATGGCTGGAAATGGAGTATGTAGTTCATGTAGCCCTTATGACAAGCTATGGGATGTATATACTCTGGAGAAGGGAGGATGTAGCACGCCCTTGTCTGCAGGGTTTGGATCTGCAGCTCCTACTTCACTGAAGACCTGACCCAAAACCTAGGAAAGAGATGTCTCAGTGTGATTTCTAGACAAGCTTTTGGTCATATTCTGACCTTGTGCTCCCTTTAGCGAGGACACACTATCAAAGTGCTTACTCACCTTCCTGTAAAGTTTTGGTTCCTTGCTTAATATTGCCTGGTCAAGCCCAGAGGAACAAGCAGGTCACTATTACCTCTTTTCACTGGCATAAGGTGCTTTGCCTCCCAAGGCTTCCCAGAATTCTGCTGGCTCTTGTCCTTCCAGAATGGTGTGCTTGTCCCGTTTGGAAACGATGTCAGCTACCATTTTTGCCATCTCCCTCTCATCTCCACTGCATCCCTGTGTTCAGGACATAAGATCAGTGTGGAGTTAGGGACAGACTGGCGAAACTTACCTGTGAGGAAAAGCTGGCTTGGTCCTAACATCCTCTGAAGAGTTTTAGACCTGTCTGAATGCTTTTGAGGATCTCATCTGAGCTGGGCACTCAGAATCTTTTTTTGGTCCTTGAAGGGACATTCAGTGCAGCCCATGGCATCTAGAGCAAAGCTCGTATAATCAGAGAATGGTTTGGGTTGGAAGGGACCTTTAAAGATCATCTAGTTCCAACCTCCTACCATGGGCAGGGACATCTTTCAGTAGATCAGGTTGCTCAAAGTCTCATCCAATCTGACCTTGAATATTTCTTCTCTAGGCAAGCCTTTTGCTTTGGTTTGATCTACTACCTCATCCTGAAACACAGGATTAAACCAGGACAAATCAGTATGCTCTGATTTTGGTTAACTTCTTACAGCTGGAGAACCTGAGGTGCTTTACTCAGATGAAAGCTGTACAAATATCTCAAGTGAGGTGAGGTGAACCTCAAAATGGGTTACTTTTGTAAAGAGAGGGCTGTGTCACTGCTGGTTCTCCACAGACTGGGTGCACCTCCCTCCAAAATTAATGGGCTACCTGCCCAAGGATACAACCTCTAGAGCTTGGTGGAGCTAGGAGACTCAAGCCCCACCTCAGCAATTTCATCTCCCTTTGGCTGCCTCCCCTGGACTCACTGCAGTCTCACCTTCCCACACCACAGGTAGCAGACTTGGCTGGTCGTCAGCAGGAAGACATCGTTGGAGTTGAGCGAGGAGGCCCGGGCCGGCACCTCTGTGGCCTTTGTGTTCACCTCATCTGTGCCCCTCACCTGGAAGAGGCGGATCGCCGGCTCGGGCATGCTTTTCTGAGCCCGGCTCGTCCCACCCTGCAAGGAAACAGAGGGAAGGTTGGTACTGGGAGGTGAGGAGGGCACACAAATCCAAGGTGCAACTGGTTTGAGGAAGAAACCTCTTGGGGTCACAACCTTTCATGCTGCTGCAGCAAAGGACGCTGGTTTTGCATAGAGCAGGTAAGGAAATTCAAATATCTTCTGGTTACAGGTCAGAATAAAACCCACATGTCGTAACTTCCACACTTTTCGCTGGTCCCTCTGAGTCTTGACCTGCTCCCATCAAGATGTTCAAGTTCAATATGAAAGGATCTTAGTGTCTGAAATTGCCATTTAAACTGTGTGAGGCAGCTGGACTCGGATTTCCAGTTGCACCCAGCTTAGCTGAACATCTGCCATAGAAGTTGTATGGTGGGACCAACACCGAGAGCTGAGAGCAAACCTCCTCTTCCTCAACCATTTGCAATGTCTCCACCATAGATATCAGCAGCCAAAGCAGCAAGTGAAGTGAGTATAAATTCAGGCAGGGTCAATTCAAATCATGCAACTGTAGGATAGTTTGGAGGACCTTCTCTGGATAGTGGTATCTGTCATTTACAGGATGATTGTCTTATTGTAACTCTGCAGAATATTTTGGGATAGAGCTGGAAAGAACATCACACATTAACACCAGAGCTCAGGGGTGGACAGCTGAGTCTGGGTCAGTCCAGGACTGTGTTTACACATATGGTGTACTTGGGAAGCAGTAGAAATGTTCCACCACTTCCATCTGCCAGCCCATGCAGTCCTGGCAGGCTTCCTTTCCTGAATATTAGCCCGTTTTCCTGGAGTATTTCCAGGAAATACTGCCAAGCCATCGTCGGTGCTTGCACCTTCCATTGCCCACACGCGCAGAGTCATGTTACCTCGTAGATGACCAGCTTGCCCTTGAAGATGGCCAGGAAGTGTGTGGGCTCCTTGCCCATCGTCACGCGCACCTGCACAGCCTCATCCCCATATTTTTTGTCCAACTCGATGGCATTGAGGGCACAGGCGGTGATTTCATCCACAGAGGCATGGCGACCCTGGAGGGGCAAAGAGATGCCACATTCAACGTGATGAGATTGAGCAATATAAAGCTCTGCCCAATGTTACATCTTGCCAAACCTGAGCCCTGCATATAATATCATGAGATCGAAGTTAAAACCACCAGATGTTTAAATTTCACTTGTATTCTGGTTTTGCAGACTTTAGCATCCTATTTTCCGAGCTTCTCTCTGCGCTCCAGTGGAGGTAAACACACTTTAAAAAGGAAAGTAGAGATATTCATACTCATGTGACACCAGGAGCTGAGGCTTTAAGGGATGATCTGAAAGATTTTAAAGTTTGGCCTCAGCACTGCAAGCCCCATAATCCTCCACTGCTTCTGTGTGACGTTGCTGGCTCTCAGTGTGGCGTCAGCTTAAGGTCAGCGCCCACACTGCCTGCAAAGCCCAGTGTGGGATATTTGCAATGGACAATGGATGAGCAAAGGGTATCTGAGATCTTCTGGATGCTTGGGTTGGGACTTTTGTGTGCAATTGCTTCCTTTGGCTTCAGGTTTCTAGCAGACACAGCACAGTCCCTTCTGCTTCAGTCTGACCTACCTGCCACATGTAGAGGACATAGTGAGGCCTGCCTGATCTCAGGTAGGTGTACAGGACCAGGTAGCAATCACCCCCGTAGAACTGCCCATATGTCTTTGGATT
Source organism: Trogon surrucura (assembly GCA_020746105.1). Classification (NCBI taxonomy): domain Eukaryota; kingdom Metazoa; phylum Chordata; class Aves; order Trogoniformes; family Trogonidae; genus Trogon; species Trogon surrucura. The sequence goes on from CM036622.1 coordinate 55,548,554, forward strand.
CACCGGCTGCATTTGCAAGTCCTCAATCCTCCACACCTAGTGAAAGAAACATTGTGGTGATCAGCGATGGAGTCAACATGAAGACAGAGCACAGTCCCTTTGCTAGCAGACCACTGAAGTTCAGGACTTCAGTTGGAAAGACAACCCTTCCTCTCTCTCCTGGATGCCAACCCCCGTTCCCCCAGCTTAATTAAGGGCTTGCTGGCAAATTCAAGTCTCTCCAGTGACTGTCACAACACACGTGCCATTAATGGACCCTCAGCAGTTGGTAGCCCTGAAGAAGGAGCAGCCTTCAGGCGCCTCCCAGCCCCATGCCCCCTCTCTCAACCAGCTCCATCTTCCATGGGAGGCCACAGTTCCATACAACCGCTGTGTGTGAAAAGGCAGAGGTGTTTGGAAGCCCACCGACTATTGCATCCTCTGTTAGCAAAAGGAGCTGCCTCACCTCTACATCCCCGGAGGCATCATCTACCATCCTCTGCTCTGCAGCTAGCTCCGGTCTGGCGTGGAGCTGGGTGGTGTCAAACTTCACCTGCTCCACCTTGGCTGCATGCACCAGCGGAATAAAAACAAGAATCCAGTGAATGCACAATAACACACAAACCCTCTGCACCATCATTATACACGTGAGAAAAACCTGGTCCACAGTTCCAAGAAGCCAGTCTTGCCAGCAGTAAGCCAATGTTGATTTTGGAATATGCAGGAGCTCACACGCTCCAGTGTTGATCTGTTACAGGCTGGCAACTGGCCATATAGCGTGTTCCAGCAATGACTGGCTGGTAAAAATATTAGTTGTCTCCTGACTGAAAATTCAGAATTGTTTTCCAACTCTATACATATTTCCTTCCTTTTAAAAATGTTGCTTACAGAAATAAAATGGGTACACTTCTCCAGATTCTGATAAAAAGAGAGAGTATTTATGGGCAGCACAGAGAGAGAGAGGTAGAGAGAAAAGGGAGAACTTGCAAGGGAAAGAGATTTGCTGCTCTCAAGCTATTATTGATGGGGACATTCAGCATCTCTGTCACCATCCCATCATTCATCAACAAGTTCTCTCTCTTCGGTATTGTTTACTCTGGGGTTAATGCATTGTAATATTCACTTCAGCAGTGTGATAAATTGTGTCACCGTTTACACCTGATGTAAATACAGAATAATTCCACTGACGTCAAGAGAGTCTTGGGTTGATGCCAGCATAAATGAAAGCAGAATATTATTCAACACTTCTTTATCAGGTTCAGCATTCGCCCTTTATAAAGAAAATTAGGAAGGTCTGCAAGTGTGAAGTTTTGCAGGCAATTTTTCTGACAAGAGGGATTTTCTACCAACATTTACATTTGGAGTAAGTGGCAGTTTGGTTCATATAAGAAGCCCCAGCAATTCTGAATGTTGTTGGCTCCTGCATCTTTTCTGTCTATTGGAGAAGGTGGAAAATACAAGAGATGAGAGGAATGTGCACTAGATTTTCAAAATACTGAAGGCAGGAGACAGCTAATATAAATGATGTTCCTTAGCTGATGTAGGACAAGTAGGAAAAACAAATCAGGGATAAACATGCTCACCAATTTTGCCAGTAGTGTAGACTTTGCCCAGTCCCTGCGTTTCATTTTTTTCTGTCCACCTCTGGAAGAGCTGTTTAAACATGGCTGACTCTGCTCCGTCATTTATCACTTCAATGTTGGTGGATGAAGGATAGCCTTTGGCTTGGATAAAACCCTAGTGAGGTTGAAAAAGGACATTAATGGGGACAGTTTTTTATAGACATCAGAAGAAGGATGTGGACCTGAACCAGCTCAAAGAGTGCATGATCCCACTGTACCCAGTGGCATGACCAAGGACAGGATTCTCTCCAAGACTTGCATTCCAACTTAAAAATGGAGTTGCCTACAAGGTCCTACAAGTATCCATGTTTAGGGGACTGAACCCTGCCCCTGGGGTCTGGTCACCTGTATCACATTTTAAACTTCATCTCTACACGGCACCTTAGTCTTGAAGAAAATTCCACCTAATAGGTGTAATGAAAAGCCTTATTCTCTGAGACAGCTGCATAAATGGCTTCTGGTAATGGATCTAGGAGTGGAGGGAGCAGTGTTGGGTTGTGCTCATGACCCAAGAGACTAGTTCGGTTCTTTGCTTTTTTCCAACCTTTTTGTCCTTCTCTAGACCAGGGAGACTCCCTGTAGCATGACAGGGAGCCTGCATGCTAGGATAGTGAAGGAATGGAAGCACCTAAGTACCCCAGAGCATGGTGTGTGTTCTGACGGGATTAAACTCTCCAAAATATCTTCTGTTTCTTTCTTTTATTTTCCCTTTTTTCCCCCAAACCAAATTATTTCTTTGTAGTAGAGACACTATTGAGTTAGAAGACTACTTTAGAAGAGGTGCTTGATACAAGATGAGAGGGAAGAAAATTATCTGTGTTCTGCCACAATGCCAAAGTCACTGCTCATTTTTTTGGGAACTGCTGTCGTGTTTATCTCGGCAGGCTCCAGGATGACCTGGAGGTACAGTGCTGACAGCCGTGGCTCAGGGAAGGAGCCTGACTGTGGTCTTCTAAGCATTCATCTTCTGCTGTAAATACTGCAGCCACACACTACCCCCAGGGAAAAGCAGAGCAGATGGTCTTCTCATCCCTCCCACCTGCCACACTGAAAGAAAGAGATATCTTTTGTTCTACATGTGTAGCTCAGGGCCAGAATTTGCAGAGCTGATTGCCTACTAAAATACATCTGAGTAAAGCTTTTGAAAGGAGCACAGACGACTGTGAGATAAATTTTAAGGCAAAGTTTGTCTCAGCTTTACTCTTCCAAGACAATCGGTGCAACCGGTATCAAAGCTGGGTGTCTCCAGGTAAGACCTTATTGAAGGTGGAGCGACAAAAGTTCAGTCCAAGTAAGATCTCATTGAAGATGAAGCCCTTTATGGACTTCATTTCAGTGAACAGATGAATTAAAAGCCAAGTTCCCTTGTAGCATTCACTTCAACACACCAACTTGTAAAAAAACTACGAAATGCCTCACTCGCTGAGGCTCCTTTGGGGCTAATGGACCACGAATTTGTCTAATCCCATCTCGAGCCTGCTGATACTCTCTGCCTTCACTATGTCTTGTATCAACAAACTCTAGAAGTCCACCATCAACCATGTAACAAATTATATATTTTATATATTTTCCTTTCTTTAACAAATTTCTCCCTAGGTTTAGTGGCACGTCTTAGTCCGACTGCAATTTGGTGACTAACAATTTTGTATTTACATCATCACACCTCCCTTAGACATTTAACTTCTCTTTCTGTTATTACACAGGCCAGCTCCTCAAGACCTACGCTTAATTGTAGTTAGTGGTCTGATCTAGATTACCACTCAGTTAACAACCGATGACATTGTTTGCTCTATATTACAACTCACCACAGCTCGAGTGAAGGCTGCTTTTTTCTCTTCCAGGCTGGAGGCTTTTCCTCTCCAGACATAAATCTTAAAACCGCCTTGGTCTAAAATGTAGCAGTCCTGAGGTGAAACAGAAAAGAAATACGTAAAAAGCTCTGTGCACACAAAGGTTCTCCTTTGTAGCCTACTCAGGTTGGATCCTTCTTGAAGATTTAGATTAGGTGTAGATCTAGCTCATTTCCTTGCTTTGCAGAGGTCCAACCCTGGTGCAATCATTAGCAGAGGCAGCAGAGATGGATTTACTGTGGCTCATAAATAGACTACAGTCACCATCAACCCTACAGTGCCAGGGTTTCATGGGTACCCTGACTTTGCAAGAACTCCTGATCCACGCAGCTGCTCTTTAACTGTAATGCATTAAAATACGTATTTGTCTTAGGCATGTCTCAAAATTGGTCATTGCCATCTCATGAGAGATGTTCCCAAAACAACAGAAACACCAGCTGTAAAAGTCTCCAGAAGTTTACGCTGAAGTATCACCCTCAGCCTGCTGTGCTTCAGCACTGCTGATGGTGGGGCTCATTTATGCCAAATCTGCTACTGAAGGAGCAGGAAAAGTCCAAGTTAGACATTCTCTGCAGGACTATTTTGCAGCAGGATCCCAAACCCAAAGAGATGGCTGCCAAGCAGCCTGTCTCCACTGCAGAGACTTAGTGCTCCAAACATGACAACTGTCTGACCAAAGGCTCCTCGGTTTTCAAACTCAAATTTGACAAGAAAAGTGAAGAAGCTTCATGTACCTATAAGAGGGGACTGAGATTTAACAAGGCTGACACCAGGGTGAAGATGTTTGCTGGAGCCTTGCAGCACAACGCTGTTTTGCAATAAGCTGGTTTGCGCTGCAGTGAATTAAAGATGAGCTATTCTCTGCCAAATTTTAGTCAGAAGGATATAAAGAAAGCCTATTTTCTGAAAGCCTTTGGGCAGAATGTCTGTGAGGAATCTCCTTCCAGGGTGGGTCACCGAGGCCAGCCACTTGCTACAGCAGGAAAGCATGTCTTCATCATTTTGCGCGCAGAGTATTTACTTGCTCTGCATTCCGCAGACGGAGGGGTAACCCTGAACGTCAGGTATTAAGAAGCTTTATTTCCATCTGGAATTTATTCCTGGCACACAGCTCTCCTTGACTCTGACTGCCAAGCTAATATCATCCTTGGCAGAGAGGGACGATTTGCCATCTCTCGTTGGAGCATCCTCAACGCACCGCCCACCTCTGGCCACGGAGGTTGTCGTAGGATTAAGCTGCCCTGTTTTCAGAAGACACCTGAATGATGGGGGAATTTTCAGGAAACAGGGTAGCCCATTGAAACAGGTGCTCAGCTGAAAATAAAGCAAGCCACGACATCCTTTTCTTACTGTATGGGCCTTGTCTCACCTCATGCTGGAGCAGATCTTGCGTCAGGGGCCGGGTGGCGATCTCCTGTACCACCAGGTCATTGTCCTTCTCGTAGACACTGAAAGATAGAGTCAATGGGCAGAGTGAGGCGTCACTGAGCTCGCTGTGAGAAGGGGTAGGGTTTGGAGCCCATCCCCGCACTTACTGATAGAGCCGGACGTTTGCTTTCTGCAGCTCATCTGCTTTTGTGTCTGGGATGGCTTCTCGGAGCTCCCCACGCCTCTCACCCAGCACCATCTTCATGATCTGCATGAGGTCGGGGCAGTCCTTCTCGTTGTCAATGATGCCAATCTGAGCACGGCCGCCTCTTTCGCTGTCCCTGATGCTCCGAGCCAGCGCGAGACCCTGCACAAGGATCAGCAGAGGGTAAGACCTGGTGCAGACAACAAACGGCACGAGTAACTCTGACCACGGCAGCTTTGTAAGGAATTCCTCTTTGTTAGACCTAGGAAATGACTTGTTTGATTGCGAAGCCTGAGATAAACCATGGCCTGTTCCTCACAGCAGCTGCCCCTCTACCTGCTCCCCCTTCTCTGTGTCCTGACAATTTCTTTGTCTCTTCTCCATCCTCATTTGGTTCTTCTCCTTTAGCCAGTGTGTCCTGGAAAATTGCCTTCCCTGTGAAGTTTCCCCCTCTCTTAGCTTATCAGGTGACACCACGTGAAGAGCAGACCCACCTGCCTTTTAAAGTGTATAATGACCAACTAAGAGTTTAGTGACCAACTTTGCTGCTGATCCATTGATATATCTTGCTTTACATCTCTGTATCTTGGTTTCTTCATCAGGAAAATAAGGATAATGACCCCTTTGCAAACCATCTTTAGGGCTATGGATCTGACCCATCAACACCTGGGTTATGTCTTCTACTTGTCTCATACTGACTAAGCCAGAATTCCCTGTGATGCTGCAAAAAAAAAAAAAAAAATCATCTACCCTTGGCGTAGTTACTGCAGCTAAATTTACTGGCGTTGCTGATGTTTCAGTCCTATGTCATGCAAACTACAGGGCACAGAGGAATGGAGATGAACCTCCCCAGAGGGAGCTGGACACCTTTTTGGAGCCAGAGCTAGTGATGTGCTAATGGTCATCCATGAAACCCAAGCTGAGGCGAGGTCTGAACTGGAGAAAAGCACTCCTGTGCCTCTGATACCAGCAGATGGGCAAGTAGAATATTTATCATGATTTTTTCTGTTCACCTCTGTGCTACTGGTTTTACTGAGATTTTTTCACTGTGTAAACATTGATTGCCATTTCTCTTTTTTCCCACAGGCACCAAAATATACTGCTAGTACACTAAGTGGTTTTTGCCTGTACTCACTCTGGATTTCTCAGCAATGCTGCAGTTGGGTCCGTTCCACTGAATCAGCACTTTCCCGAGGTCCAGCAGGAACACATCTCCCTTATTGAAACTGTCCCAGGAAAGTGCTACCTGTTACAAGGAAATGAAAACGTTCAGCAAGCAGGGATAACAACAAAAGCTGCAGGAGACAAGTCACAGCAATTCTGAACCTGTTCTTGGGGCTGTAACAACTGGCCTGCAATGACATGCTCATTTTTCTAACCCTCAGCTATCACTGAGCCCAACGGCTTCTCTCATGATAATATCAACCCTTCGAGTGAGAGCTTAAAAACTCCTCTGTATTAGGGGCCCTTGAGCAGAGATGAGCTCTCTAGCAGGCAAAGATGGTCAAAAATGGATGTAGGAGGTCAGGCAAGGAGAAATGATCCGTAAGGAGAGATGGGTCTTCTTCCTACCTCTGTGGCTGACACATGCTTCTTCCCCTTGACATGAAGAAGACGCTTGATGTTGTACATATTGGTCTCCACATGCTTAAATCCTGAAGCCACTCCTCCCTTCTTGTAGCTGTTGTGTAGCAGGGGATAAAGAGTTAGAGCTGGTTAGAAAATACCTTCCCTGCTATCCTCTGAGAATACACCAAGCTTTTGGTAACAACTAAAAAATTTGGAGCCAATATAAGCTCGAAGTCCTAAAATTGGAATTTCAAATGCTCTTATCTCCTCACTCTACTGTTCATGGTCCCTGATCAGACCATGACTCCTCACGGTGTCCATCTGCCTGTTAGAGGTGTTGCGTTGCTGTCAGGCATCTTAGGAGAAGGTGTGTAGATGAACAGGCAGGCCAGGGATGGCAATGGAAACATAACCCAACCAAACTGGAAATCCCATTAACCAGAGCAGTGCCATCTCAGAGTTGAAATATTACATAAATGTTCCACTGAAAAATGAAACAGACTTTGCAGAAGACAGACTTTTTGCTAAAATTTGGTTTTCCTCAGAATAGCTTGTCTATTAAAAGTAGCTTAGGTAGGAAATTGTTGTCCTAATTGTTGCCTGTGGACAGGTACGTCAGTGATTGACGCTACTTTAGCCTTGTGTGGCTCAGTTTAACATAACCACAGAAGGATGCTCTGATGATTAGTCCATCTGCCCAGGGTGTGGAAAGAACCTGCTTTAATTTCTCATTCCACCTCAGACTTCCTGACTTAAGGATGTGGTTTAGACCAAGATGAAGTCTAACTCACACAAAGGCAGATGAGTTTCCAAATAGACTTCTAAATCTATGTGGGTTTGAAGGTTTCAATGTTAGTCCTTCATTGTCCCTTACTCATCTTTAAGATGAGGGTAACAGCAATTTTCTCTCACAAAAGTCCCAAGGAGACTCATGAGAGGTTGCAAAGATGCACAATACAAAGGTATCAGAAACCAGACTGGGATATAGGGTATTGACCAAGGATGGGTTTTCATCTGCATTTTCTCCATCTGTATGAAAGTAAGGCACTTAAGCCTTTTATTACCAGTGAAGGTTCTCCTGGAGGACAGCTATTGGGGCCCCCTTCCAAAGACCCCAGAGTGAGCAAAGACCACAGGATTGGATTCAACAGTATCTTTTAGATTGCAGAAGTTCAGAGCCAAGCTTTCCTTCCACTACAGGAATATTACTGCGAGCGTGAGCCAAATCAGCACTTCTCTTCAAGGTGAATATTAGTCTGAAGTGCCCTGAATAGGCATATTAATCTAAAGCATCTGGAGGAGAGGAAGGAAGAACCTAGGGTGAACAAAAGGGAGGTTGAGATGCAATTACTACAGATGTCTGGGAAAACACCCAGTAGAACAAAATGACATTTTTCCAGACTCAATGCTTATAAATAATTCTTTCAAAATGGGAAACTTCATCTGAATATTGACCGACTTCAGTGCAGATCCATATTTTTCAGATTTTTGAAATGCTGACAGCTCTGAGAGTTGGAGAAGCAGAGGGAACGCCAGGGACCGCGACCCACCTCGTCGAAGGGTATTTCAAGCTACTCACATAATGCCGTTGCGGAAATAGCTCTGGAAGGTCTCAGACTCATGTCCCTGCACCTCCCGGTGCTGCACGGGGTTCCCTCGGAGCGCAGTGTCCAGCTGGGTGACGTACAGGGCCGCGGCACCTTGCTCATCCTGAGATGAATCCTTGCCAATCCAGTAATGTAAATCCACGGCGGAACCGCGAGAGGTTCTTTTGGTCTGGAAGAGGTGGGAAAGATGGGTCAGGATGAAGACACAGCCCATACGTGTGTTTCAAAGGATATTGCTGACCAGGGAGACTTGGCAAAAACCAAGTGATCATGGAGCCCTTTCCCAGAGCATTTCCCAGTTCTGCCTTTCTCCGGGGCAAGAGGAGACAAGATAAAGCCTCTGGATGCTGGGCCTGGAGCCAGGGACCTTATTCAGGGAAGCATTTATGGGGTTGTTGTAAATATTGAACTGCAGGGTGTTTCTGTCTGATATACTTTTATAACTTTGTTATCAATTACAAAAATGAATTCATTTAACCTGCCCTGCTTTTGAAGAGTTTAGTACTAAAACTTTTTAAAATGTATTTATTTGCCTGGAGATATTATCCTTTCTTTCCCGTTCTCTTCTTCGTATCCCACTACACAGTAACACAAACGGCCTCTGAATTCCTGCTGACTTGCAAAACAGACTTAGCTCCAACAAAGCTGAGCTGGCATGTGCATGCTGTGATTCATCTTATTAGAGACAAGCCCAACAAGGCTAGGAAGAGGAGGCAAGCAGGCTGGCAACAGGTGTACTTATCCTTACCTGAGTTCTGCCAGTTATTTTTTGGCACATACTGTGTTAAAGCCTGTCATGGCCACCCAGGAAAAGTAATAAAACTGGTTTTATAAACTGAATTTGACACTAAGTTCTGTTTATTTGCTTTGTGCGGTGATACCACAGCGAAACACGCTAGAAGAACTTGAATAAAACACATCTCACATCCTCTAGGCACAGCTAATTAATTTGTTGCAAAATCACTCAATTTAATACACTGTTATTGAAGCTGATCAAAGCCCAGTTGTCCTGTGGACTATCTTTGTTTGGAGAACCTCCAGCCAAGATGCAGAATGCAAGGATGTGTGTTTTTACCCTCCTGTCTTCAGGGGGAAAGGAGAGTTGTGGGCTGATTAAGGGCTTTTCCACCTGGAGAAGCTACTGCAATACCAGCTGAACCTGTGAGCATCAAAATCCATAGTGGTATCTATAGGTATATGTCTATAGGCACATACAGATATACATAGGACGTAGAGATATATGTAAAAGACATTCATATTCTGCTTTAAACGTGTCCTTGGGTAGCTGCTACCAAGTTGATCCAGCAATCCAAAGGCAACATAAAAGCATGCGCGTGGTGAATCAGAGCAGGAGATTCATCCTGTGTCGCCATCCCAGCCTGCTTTCCCAGCTCGACGTATAGTGGGTGTGCATTTAGTTCTTGTGGGCTGGTGGAGGCTTTGCTGTCTCTGGACTGATGGAGATGTTTGCAGAAGGGGCATGAAGAGCCAGGAAGTGGGAAATGCTTCTGGTTTCCACCCTATGGACGTCGTTTGACGCAACAGGGTCTGGATTGCCCTGCGCAGGTGAAGAGATTTGGAAGGATGTCTGGGAGCTGCGCGCAACGCATCATCCTCCCGCAGAGTTTCAGGAGCACGAGGCACTTTGCACAGCCCGTGTAGTAGAGTTGGTTCTCAGATGTTCCTCACGCTTCTGGCTAGCCTGGGTTCGGCTGTTTGCAAGTAGGTCTGGGCCAAATTTGAGAGGGACAGATGAAGTGCCCTAATGGGGACACAAGAAAGGCTGCAGAGCCTGTCTGTTGCTTGTGTGACACAGAGTAGGTGGCTCACCTCGATAACGACCATCATCTGCTGAAAGTGAGACCCTCTGCTCAGACAACTCTCACACCTCCAAAGATTCCTGTAAGTCCTGCAAATTTTGGCCTTGATTTAGTTTCCTGGGAATGTACCGGCCGTTTTGCCATGCCTGGACATCACTGAGTTGATTAGAAGATAAATAATTTTAATGAATTACTAGGTTAATAGTTCTTCTGCACTTCTGGTTTACTAAACACAGTGTTGTTGCAGCAGCCACCTCAAATTCAGGCGCGTGACTGCATGCACAATCATTTTTACCCACAGTGAGGGTACCTAGGACCCAAGCCAGAGCTAAACAAAACAGGTTGAACATAGAGACCTATGTTTGTTAGTCTTACTTACATGCAGAATTATGTAACAGTCTCCTTCAAAAAAAGTCCCGTAAGCCTTTTCAGGTACAGGAACCATCTTCATGTTCTGTAAGGAAACAAATGTTTGGGTCATTGCTAGAACTTCAGAGTGAGGAGTTGAGGGGTGTGAAACAGGACAGCAGGGGTGCACAGAACACTAAGGTGACAATCAGGGTTTGGAGAAGGAAGAATCAGGGCTGCGCTTGTGAGCTGGGAAAAGCCACTTCTGGGGAAAAATCCCAAAAGTACTAAGAGTGAGGAGGGAAAAATGATAGTGCTGCCTGGAGAGACTGAAAAGTATTCTTGAGTCCCCTTCTGCAATCCTGTAGGTCTAGAGCAAGAAGCCCTGGAGATCAGGCTGAGGTGCTCCAGAGCTTTAATTTGTAGGGAATTTCCCAGGACAGTGAGAACGTCTCATCCTAGGTTTAGTTTTGAGTGTGTTTTTTGCTCAGTATCATAAGTTCAAGGACAACTTGCAGAATTTTCTTAGGATAACCGCTTTGCCAGGGATTCACAGTAACCAGCAGTGGCTGAGAAAAGACAGACCTGAGGACACAGGTATGTTCCTCAGCCCTCCAGACCCTAACTGCACACTTCATCTGGTACAAGTGCACAATTAACCAGCCATGCCTGCCCAGCGTAGGTGCCTGGATGTGTCACCCACCACTACCCACGCAGCTCTTGAGCTTGAACTGGCTCTGTGGCTCCTTGAAATTAGAGACAAACATTCTTCTGGTTGCCTGACTTGTTCCTCAGCATACCAGCTTGACCTTTGTGAACTGACATGTCTCTAATGACAGATCCTCTGGAAGGAAGTTTGGTGCAGTGCTTTGGAGAGAAATGTAAAGGCGAAGACCCTGCGATATTTCAAACATTGCTGGGACCTGTAGAGTGCCACCACCACCTGGAGACACGCGTTGGAGCCCCTTCCCACTGCTCCCCTGAGTGGGCTCTACACCTCAGTCCATGCCCCCTCTCATTGCAAGGGAATGTTCTTGGCAAATTGGACCAGAAAAAGGCAGAGTTGAGCACTGCCCAGATCCAATCCGAAATCAAATACCACCCCAAGCAGACGGTGACCTCGCAGGCTGAGTTATCTCTCCTTGCAATAATCAGAGTGGGAAAGACAAGGATGAAGTGCAAACAGACTCCACGGGGTGCCTCTGATGCAAAAACAGGCATCTTCCGCATGGCAACCGCCAGTATAGACTAAGGTGACCTGTCTAACCCCTCTTCTTGATGAAACAAGGAATTCATTTCTGGTGTGCTAATGCAGCTTTGAATTGGTTCCTGAAGAGAGTGAGAAAGCCTCCAGTGCTGGAGGAACAGCTTCAGTCCCACCACATTCATGTTTCCTTAGTCAACATTGCCCATTTTACAGAGCAGGAAACCAAAACAATAGCATGTTGAAAGTTGCACAGGGAGACATTGGGTCTCCTGTGTTCCATTGTATCTTATCTGTAGAACCCTCTTTTCCCACCCAGATTACTTCAAGAATATCTCTTTCTCAAAACATACACTCACACATGCAGAGGACATAGACCATCATTGCCTCTTGTCGTACCTCTATGCCCCATATCTGCAGTCCCAGCTTTCTCTCGATAGTTGGGAGATTCATGTCGCCGTCTGTCATCCTGCAGTCTGAGCTAGAAGGAAAAGGAAGAAGGAAAAATAACTCTATAATTGGATACCATAGTAAGTGCGTTATCTGGATTCCTCTTACTCTCTATGGAGGTTTAACACAGATAAATCCAGACTTTAAATTGTCTGTCTCTCTGCTGACTATGAAGAGAGCACAGCTGTAGTTGGCAACAGTTAGGTGGGATGAACCCCCACTCCCAGGGTATCCATGCTCATGGGCGGGGGCAAGCAAAGTGTGGGGTCACCGCCCAGCAAAGACTGGATAGGAAAATTTTCTAGTGTGGGATTATTCTTCCCCATCAGAATAATTGGAAAGGATTCATTGGAGTGTTGGACCTGGCACCAGTACTGCTTTGTTCTCACTCTGGGACAAGGGGTGGCAAAGACACTGGTAGACCTCCAGGAGACTCATGCCTTCCTGGAGCAGCCACTGAAGGTCAGGTCAGGTACCCCAGGGCACTGGGAGTCTAAGGAATGAAGCCCTTCCACATCAGGAGGAGATCTGGGGCTAAACTAAGACACCTGCAAGAACAAGTCAGGCAGAGCACCAGGCTCTCAGCTCGTTAAAGATCAAGGGACAGTCAGCAGAGCATATGGAGCAACTGAACTAGATGTCTACTTTACACACAGCCAGCAGCTCCCTAGGCTCTGCTGCCTGTAGGGGGAAGAGTTAGGCTTCAGCTGCCCACAGAAAGGTGTCTGGGCACATCCTAGATGATTTTGGTATCTCCAGCTGCCTCTCTGATGGGTGAAAATCTCCCTCCATCCTCTATCATATCTACCAGCTGTGAACAGAAAAAAGGACTACCCTTAGCTATACACCCTGCTCTTGCTGCTTGGGTAGCTGACGTTTTGCTCAAGAAGCAACCTCTGAACCCAACAAACCCCAGGACAAGTATATGGAAACACTGGGTTACATCCCAGCAGAGCTGGCTGGCCCGTGGGGCACAGCGAGTTCCCCCTGAGCAGCTCGGCTCCAACGGAGCGGCCACAGGACAGATTGTGTTTGTGCAGGGGCAAGACCCGTATCAGCCATTCCCGTATGAGTCAATCCTGCTCACGAACCGAAGCCCAGCTTCGAGAGAAAACACGGCTCGCTGGTTCCTGTGTTATGCACTCATTTGCTTCGCCACTGTGCTCCCCTGATTTGCATTTGCTCACGACAGCCTGGACGATTGTACTATGTTAAAAACAACAACTTGATTGACTGCATTTTATTCTCTGTCTCCGGATGAAAAGGCTGCACTGATTGCAGGCCACGGCCTCTCCTGTGCTCTTCTGCTCAGCTGTAGGAAACCGCCTACGAGAAGGAACGGTGCCACGGCTGCCTCGACTCAGCACAACAACCGAGCCACGATGAGATGAAGAATAGAAGAAACTACTACACAAAGCCATGGAAGAAGCTTTTTTTTTCCGAAGGATGGAAAGAACAAAGACAGATGATTCCCTGCCAGGAAGCGTGTTTATTGCTCATGCTATGAAAGCATGGAAAGACATGCTGCACTTGGAGCTGTAAAGTCATAAGAAGCAACGTTCCTTCTCCTGAAGAGTTTGCAAACCAAGTAAAAGTGTAAAAATTGCTGTTCCAGGTAGGAACATTGGTCCATCCAGATCTCCCACATCCCAGAACTACCAGACCTGGGTTCCCTACACCAGCAGTAGAGAGATGTGGGTACCTCCATGTGTGTTTTGAGCACAGCCCCAACATCCCTCTGCAAACTGAGCAGGCACCCACAGTCTGGCAGCACTCAGTAGCAAAAGTCAGACATGCTCACTCCTTCCTGAACACAAATATATCTGAAGGACTGTAGAAGACTGAGTCCACGTGGCTTCACATACCTACCAGGAGCACATTCAGCAACCTCCATCTCCCTCTCAGGTCCTCCAGATAGCTTCCAGGCAAGAAGACAAACAGTAAGGAGAAAAAGAACTCATGGTAGCCTTCCAGTATGTGAAGGGGGCCTACAAGAAAGCTGGGAAGGGACTGTTTACAAGAATGTGTAGCAACAGGATGAGGGACGATGGTTTTAAACTGGAGCAGGGTAGATTTAGATTAGATAGTAGAAAGAAGATCTTTACTATGAGTCTGGTGAGGCACTGGAGCAGGTTGCCCAGGGATGTTGTGGATGCTTGATCCCTGGAAGTGTTCAAGGCCAGGCTGGACGGGGCTTTGAGCAACATGGTCTAGTGGGAGGTGTCCCTACCCATGGCCAGGGGCTTGAAACAAGATGAACTTTAAGGTCCTTTCCAACCCAAACCATTCTATGATTCTATAGTTCTATGAAAAAAAGACATTTTTCATCTCAATTCCCAGAAAGGTAACTGAAACCCATGCAGATTAAAAGCCAGATCCAGGAACACATTTCAGTGTCTACAGAGGAGCTAGACACTTCTCAGAATGGGGTTCTGACTCACCTACTGTGAAGTGCAGGGCTATCAGGAACTGAAGCCAAAAACATTATCCCAGTTCAGATTTTTAACAGAGGCTTTTCCTTTCTTTTAATATGGCATTCGGAAGTTCCCTATCAAGGAAAAACTGAGTGAAGCCTCCTTCCCTAGGTTATCTTTTTAATTTATTTAGGTTTTTTCTTTCCAGCACCAAAACAGGGACAACGTGAAAACAAAGCCAGTGAAGACATTTGTATGTGAGAGAGAATTTGGGGGGTGGAGTGGGTAAGTTGTTTTTTTTTTAACAAAACTGACAGTGTTCACTGTGGAAGACAGCAAAGGAAATCAGCAGCTGGCCAGCTGTGAGACACAGCTGTCTCTCTGCTTCTCCCAGCATCCCAACCTCTCCCGTCAGAAACAACTTAACCCAAAGGATGCTGAGATTCCTCTGAGCGTCGCCAGCCATGCTGGACAAAACCCTCTGAAAGCCAGCGATGTTTTACCAATTCCCACCCATTCAAAACAGGGATCTTGGATCCCCTCCTCTCCTGGGGCTCCTCTCTCCATCTGAAACCTGCCCACCAGTGCTGGTCCCCAACTTTCTGGGAAATGCTGTCCCTCCCTTCCTCCTCTGTCATTAAGCTGGAAGGGAGTGTGAAGCCCAGACAATGTTGGCTGTTTCTTTGGACTTTCCAGCCTCTTTCGGCTGGTGGCCAAGTTAGAAATAATAGGAATATGACTTATATAATCAGACAGCTCATTTCATTAATGATTTAATGCGGGTTTTTAATCAGATGATCCCATAATTCAACTCCTGCCCAGACACAGAGTCCAGTATTTATGGAGTGAAAACTTCCCATCTGTGCTGAAACCAGGAAGGGCAGAAACTCTTCTAATTCAAAAAAAAAGAAAAAAAAAAGAGAAAAAAAAAAGGATGTTAAGAGGCTTGGGTTCACTGTGAGGTTTAAAGAGAGATGTGCAGGTCAGTCCCTACCTCAATCAAACCAGTCTTGCGCAGCACTAGGTGAAACACAAATTGACAAGAATCATAGAATCATAGGACAGTTCAGGTTGGAAAAGACCCTTGGGATCCTCGAGTCCAACCATTAACCCTACACTACAATTCCGCCCCTAAACCACATCACCCAACACCACATCTAAGCGACACTTAAACACATCCAGCGATGGCGACTCAAGAAGCATGAGTCGACTGTGCCTGGGGCAGGAACTCATGAGAAAAACCCTCGTTATGGGGATGGACATTTGCTTCTTCGTACGCAGACTCAGCTTTACCTCTGAAGGGGGAAGAGAGGCACTATGGCAGCTGTAGCTTCCTTCTTTGCCTCCACATTAGCAACATGCAAATACCATGTTTCCATAATTTCCAGGGAGTCTCACAAGGATAGAAGGGGGAGAAAATTTCATATTGTGAGCAGAGGCCACTGCATAGAGAAGACAACTGCCGGCCTGGAGCTCCTCTGCTGGGTCTTTAATGCTTGGTTAAGGTGCTACAAATTCAACTGCAGAGAGTAAATGCTGCTGCTGGTGAGAGCAGAGCACCTGGAAATTAAACCTCAGTGGCTGGCATCTTGGCTGGGTGGCACCGTGAGGATAACTTGAAGCCTCCAGAGCTAAAAGTAAAGCTTTCCCTAACACAGTCCCAGTACAAAGCTGGGGCGTGAGGGCAGATGGGTCTCTGTTATACCCTCTCCCCTTCACACACTGCCAAAATCACAGCAACACTTCTGCTTGCTAAATATCATCCCAATCCCCTCTCCGACCTGCACAGCGTGGGGGAAAAGCTGTACCTTCAGGAAGGACTAGATGACTAATTAAGTATCAAGGTCACTCCCAAGATTGGTTAATGAATAGCAGTCGGGGTGGAAGTGCCAGCAATCACTGCTTCGTGTTGGTCAACCTGGTATGTGTCGAGAAAGCAAACCTAGCAGGACATTTCTTCAGGTAGACTCAGGCTGTTGGGGTGGGGAGAGAAAAATAAGGACTCAGAAGGGGGTTAGGAGATCATTTCAAACTCCCGAAGTACGTTCTGAATTAAGCCTGATCTGGCTTGTCTGGGTTTTGGCGGCACACTTACTGGGACTGTAGTCACGGTAATAAAATATTAAAAAAAAAACCCCAACAACAGTGAAATGAGTAATGCTCTGTACAGCTTTGGGAAAATAGGAAGCAGCTGTGGCTCAAGCCTTTCCAGACTGAAAGGCCTAATTATTGGGAATACTTGGACTGGCATTAGATGAGGTAAACCAGGGCTGTTGAATTGCTCTCACTGTCTCCATCATAGTTGGGCATCTGGGCCCAAGTAGGTGCCATTTTTTTTGTTTGCAGAGAGGACAGCAGTTAACTCTTGTTTTGCCCAGAGGAACAAAATCCAACGTTGAGTTACCTCGTGTCACTCATCAGCTACTGCTTGAGGCCAATGCTTTGAACGGTGACTGTGCTTAGCTAGTGACTGTCCCAGAGATAAATGCTTTGAGGGGTGGCAAAAGAGGAAAAAACACAGCACAGCCCACACTCTTCCTCTGAGTTCCGTGAGGTCCAGGTTCAGGGTTCTGGCGTGGCCAGCGTGCCAAGGAGAGGGCTCTGCGCAGACACGCCTGGCTGACCACAGAGAGCACTTCAGCCTTCTTGGAAAGAGCTGTTGCCTGGCAGCTAAAATTACGTAAAGCAGGACTTGAAATAAGATGCTATTTCTGATCACGGTGGGCAATTAAATATTGGAACAGCTTATTAAGGAAGCTGGCAGGCTCGCCTTTACTTAATGCCTTTAAACGAGGTGGCTAAATGGCCTGGGTGTGCTCGCTGGGCTCGACTCCTTGGGGTCAGTGACCATGAGACCCCTCCCATGGTTTGGCATTAAGGCAGTAACACAGGCTGATCCTAACACTTCACGGCTTCACCCAACCACGTCCACAGGTCAGAAAAGAGGCCCTGTCTATGCTACCACATCATCTGGGTGGATCATGAAAGGGGTTTAAGGGCTTCTTTAGCCTTCTCTTAAGGAACCAGAACTTGGGATGGGGCATTGGACAGGGTGAACTAAGACTGTGAAGAAGCTTCTTGCTTGCCTTCTCAGGGTCAACAGTTCTGGGGTTAAGAAGGGACTTCACTAGGTTCAGATGGGCAGGTTTTCCCTTTCTCCACAAAGGGCTGCCAGGGAATCATTGGATGATGTCTCCTCCAAGCAGCTACCTGCCATCCCAGGCAGATGGTCTTTTCTGATCTTTGTTGATAGCGCAAGGGCTGGGATGCTGAGGACTGAGATGTGGCAGTCTGGTCAGCGTCATGTGGTTGAAGACGAGGACCTGGGAGAATCACTGAGATGATTTTATGTTCTTGATGGTCTCTCAAGCTGGAAGTGCTCTATACCCCAGGAGGCATTTGAATTCAATAAATGTTCAATAAATTCAAAGAATGCACAAACCTAGATCCACCTAGCCAAGTAATTTTTCAGGTTCTGCATGAGCAATAACCAGTTCATTTTTGTGTGAAAAAAAGCTGATCCGTCTCACCAGGACCCAGCTGCTGTATCACTTGAACCTTTAAAATTTACTCAATTTCCAACCACTGCCCCGGGCATTATCAAGAAGCAGACCTTCAGCTTAGTGTGCTTCTTACAACCTGTGCCTTCGTGTCCTGTTCATTTCTGGTACCTCTGACTTAGTAACTTATACACAGTCTTTCCGAGAAACCACCGATGCTGTGAATCTTCATCTTTCAGTCCTTTGTGAGCTCCACGTGAATGGGCTTTGGATCAATTCTCCAAACCTACCATTGCTCCTTACTGAAAAGGAAGGAGCACAAGGAAATGCTAGGTTACTTGGAAATAACCGTCTTTCCAGTCGCAACAGCCCTCAACCTGTATCTCATCTGTCTCTTGAAATTCCTCAGAGGACATCAGATTTAGAAGGGCAGGCAACTCGCGATTTATCTCCTCTGACTTTGACTAATCCCTGCAGCTGCCTCACTTCCACCTGTCATAAATACTAGCTCAACGTTTTGCTCTATCCAGAAAATCTTGCTCATCTCCCCACACCTCTCTTTACGACCTCTTTTGTCCTCTCTATTTATCTCACTGCTGGTAGCTTTCCAGCAGTCTGATCTTCAAGCAGATGGTCTTGGGAAACTGATTTGTAGGAAGAGATTTTTTTTTTTTTCCTGAACTGCTGCTATTTCTGAATCCTCCCTCTAAAATCTGAACAACTGACTATTTTTTTTCCCTGGGAACAGCAGAGTTGTATTGTCCCAGCAAACCTCTCAACAGCGTTAAAGAACAATGTGCTGACAATTAAACCAGAAAGCCTTAACACCCGCCATGACTCCCAAGTCATGCAGGCTGAGTTTCCACATTCATCACGTTGGATGAGGAGCCGAGTGCTCACCAGTTGTTGGCACTGGGAAAGGGAGAGCAAATTGGCTGAACACGGAGGCTGGCAGCCCTTGCCTTGGTGTCCTACGGAGACGGTCAGAGCACCAATGCAGCTCTTGACTGACTGGTTTCCCGGGAAGCCCTTCACCCCTGGGATGCCTTTGGAAGCAGCAGGCTCTCCCAGGCAGGCAGCTTTTCTGCAGGGTGAGGGCAGCCCTGTTAGACTCAAAGCTTTCGGAAGCAGCAGCAGAGTTTGAGCTGCAGTAACTTCCCCCTGAGACCAGTCCCAGGGCCTCTTAACAAACTCTTCTGGCGTGAACTCACCCCTCTCTGAGGATCCGAGGAAAATAAAAATGTGGCACAAGAAGCTGTTAAAAGCCTTCTGTGTGCAAACGCCTTGCAGCAGCCGTGCCCTCGGTATGGCGGCAGGAGCATTTTTTTTTTCTTCAAATAAAATGCAGCTCGGTGCACACCTACTTCAGGGGTATCCATTCCACCTCCAGCTCCTTTTCTTGAGGTTATTGAGTCAGTAACGGCATGGAGCCATCCCGAGGGAAAGGCAAGCATGAAGCTTGCCAATTCATTACGAACAAATCTCTCCTTTCTTTTGGCTCTTTCTCTCCTGGTGAAAGGGAGAGAGCGCTGGCTGGGGACCAGCACTGCATCGGAAGGCAGGGCTGTGTGCCACAGGGAGGGCAGGACATGCACACAGAAGGAAAACAAAGCTGAAGCCATTTTAATTCCTCTTCCTGGCTTCCAGAGAAGTGGTTCACGTAGCTCACAAACTAACTTCTAATTACTCACCACCTCCAAGATAAAAGTTACGATCCTCTCCCACATCAGCATTTTAACTGAGGATTATTTAACCTAATGGCTGCGGGTGAGTAAAACGAGAGCTGAGACATCAGGGAGGAGAGCATGTTGTGTTTGGTCACCTGTGCAGGAACTTCTTAAGCCCTGGGGAGCACCTGCACTTCAAAAGCTTATGGGAAGGGTGTGACAGCTGGGAGTTGAGGAGAGACCCTCAAAAGAAGGTTTTTCCTCAGCTGGAACTGAGGAGAGGGTGCTGCTTTGTATGCAGGGTTAAAAGACCCTGGAGGAAGGCTAGGAGAGGGAGTTAGAGGCTGGAATTTGCCCACCCTTACTTGGGTGTCTTACTTTTAGGTGCTTCAGTCTGAGGAGGACATTCCCTGGATGGTTCCCTGCACCCTGATGCTTGACCTGACAGTAACCTCCCAGGCGGCGAGCCCAGCTTGCCCCGCTGCACGTCCTCTCTCCCAGAGTGTGGGAGCTCAGTCCCATCCACTGAGCCCCAACCTCTGCTTGCCAGATCTGTCAGCATGAACAGAGCCAAATGCCAAATGCATTGGTTTCCTGGTGGAAAGCAGCAAGGTTAACAGTAGCTATCAAAAGGAAGAGACCACTCCAGTTTCGCTCCAGTTCAAACCTGCAAGCGTCACATTCAACTTGGGAAGGACTTCTGGAAAAAAAAAACAGATTTACATTTCAGACTGCAAATGAAAGGACCTGTACGGGAGCTCCATGGGTGACTGCATTTCCATCGCTGGCCTGAGGAGATGCAACTTATTCATTCACTGGGAAGGTTTGTTTCTTGAGCTGCAAGGGAAAGCTCAGCCTTTGTGTACGTTGGATGACACACCTCTGCCGAAAGGCACCTAACTTGTGTCAAAAGAATCGGGTATCAACCTACACAACCCAGGCTTCCACACTTAAGGATGGGGTGCTGGGCCAGGTCATGAGTGACCCCACATGAACTTTAAGGTCTTTGAAACAGAGCCAGACCTTCATGGGATCTTCTCTCAAAGAAACACCAGCAACACCCACCTTTTTGCTACTAGTCGCCCATAGTAGTTACTCTGTAGGCTGAAACCGGAGGGACGTTCAGCACTACAAACGTGGTGTGTTTATCAGTTTCATCCAGCCT
The DNA here is from genome assembly GCA_020746105.1 of Trogon surrucura. Classification (NCBI taxonomy): domain Eukaryota; kingdom Metazoa; phylum Chordata; class Aves; order Trogoniformes; family Trogonidae; genus Trogon; species Trogon surrucura. Next base: position 55,569,322 of record CM036622.1, read on the forward strand.
TTGCAACCCAGGGTGGGTATCAAGGTCACACTTGTCCCTTCTAGTCTTTGTGGGTGCCACTGGCTTACCACCTGTGCCTCCTCACTTTATAGGTTGGACTTAATGATCTTAAGGTCCTTTCCAACCTTGACGTTTTTATGATTCTAAGCGATCGCTCCTTGAGGAGTACTCCCATGCTTGTGCCTCCTTCCTGAGAGGGCTGTTGTGGTAGGAAAGGGGTCCAGGGAGACAACAGAGCAAACAGAGATGGGGTAGACTACTGGGAATGGGAGACATGGGGCAAGAAAGAAGCATAACTTTGCCCCTGTGGTATGATGAGCTGCGTGATGGGTGGTCATGCTGCATCATGTTTTTGTGAGATAAACCCTGCGCTGCCCAGCCCTGGGGCTCCTGCACGCAGGAGCACAGCTCTCTGCCAACACGGCACAGCAAGAAGCAAAGCCCCGGCCCACGGGGCTGGGTGTCTGGCACTTGCTTGGCATAAAAAGTGAAACCCAGCCCACGCAGGACCACGGCGCGCAAACGCGAGAAGAGCGTGCGATGCCTTCTTGGCAGAAATGAAGGCCAGCTTTGAGAGAGAGTAGCACATCGACTGCATGAAGCCGAATGAATAAAACATCCTTGCAAATACTGAAAACAGCTTTAGAAAGAGTCATTCATCCGAGACTGCTTTTTGCACCCGGAGCTGCCAATGGGAGGTTTGTCTGAGCCCACGGAGCTATTTCATACACAGCAACAAAGTACAGTAGTTCAGGCTCCAGCACACTCCCAAAGAGAAGGGGGGTATCTCCATAGCCTCTGCCACCCAAAAAAGAATGTGACTTCTAGCCCTGCCTGTTTCTTACCCTCTTCAGCCGTTTTTGTAAGAGCAGTTTTAAACAAAGGGCCAGACAGAAATGTATTCTTTCATCCCAGGGCATGGCAACAGGACATTTTTAGGCAGGAGAGGTTGACTGCCCTGAATAGCTCATTCCACAGGAACTGCCCAGGATGGAGCCCAACCATGCAATTTAGCATCCCCCGTGTCTCACGTCTTTGACGTGGATATAAATAATAACAAGTTTCACTGTTACTCTGCCCAGCACTCACTGAGAGAAGCATGAATAGGCTCAGGTAAAGACAGATAACAAACGACAGGATTTCTTTTTCAAGCAAAGGTCCTTGGAAATCAAGGCATCTGAATCAAATGCACATCATCCAGTGTAGGAAATTAAGAAAGGACTTTTTGCACTGAAGGATGTCAAAGACTTAGCAACAGTGTTCACCTCTTTCTGCATCCCTTTTATACCCAGAATAGGTGGAAATACAATGAAATATATAACAGGCCAGGATGAATCTTAATTAGGCCCTTTTCCAGGCTTGTGTTATGTGGAAAGGGAGACCACAAAAAGAGAAGTTTTAATGGGTCATAGGAGTGTGTATCCCCTTGTGACTGTACGATCTGTTTCTTTGAGGGGCCAAGAAAAGCTGAAGGATATATGTGAATATACAAAGAGCTGGAGCAGAGATATTTTGGGTGTGGTGTGTCCATGCTGGTGTCCTTCCTTGTGCAGTTGGACATTTTATAGAGAGAAATGCCAACCTGTGGATTTGTGTCAGTCTGCAGTGACTTTCAGAAGGTTGCCAGAGATCACATTCCCTGTGATGAAGGAGGGACCTTGAGGAGGGGTGGCGGTGGCATGTGTGTTCCCCAGGGGTGGCAAAAATGTGGCTGAGCCAGGTAGCACCAAGGCTGTCACCGTGCCCCAAGCATCCCTTCACTGCACAGGGTATTTCAGGGCTCTGCTTCCAAGTGGGTCATCAGGTATTCAGCTCTATTAAAATTAAGGGGAAGCTTTTAGTCCAACATGATGTGCTCAGCAGAGAGAAGAGCCCCAGCATCTTCCAGGCATGAGCCAGTCTCCTCCTCAGCTGGGAACAAGTGACCACAGCACGGGTGGTGCTGGAGGAGCAGGCTGCAGGGCAGAACTAGCCTGAAGTCACAGAGTCCATGGTGCATCTCCTCCGTGTCACATGTCACAGAGCAGAAACGTAACAACCTCCATGCTTAAAGCAGAGAAAAACCTGTGCAGCTCCACAGAAAAGATCAGGAGATACCATGATCATCTTCAGCATCCTTGGCCATTCCAGAGCAGGGAATTATTGTCTCAACAAAACCAGGAGCCCCAAGATACAAGGGAAGGCAGGAGACCAGGGTGACACTGTTTGCAGCCACGGCACGAGACTTTTGCTCTCAGCTGGAAGACCATGACAACGGTTGCCACAAAGTCCTGCCTAAGAAATAATGTCACAAGACCTACATGTCCACCACTGGGAAGGGAGCTGGAGGAGAGGAAAGGCAACCTGCTTGTACAGGAAGGAGGGGAGGCTCACCTGGCTCTGCCAGGAGGAAGAGGAGGGAAGAAGGTCGGGGTTTCCCTGACCAGCTCCGCACCAGTTAGTGCTTTGTCCTTGCGTTGCTTCCACCCGGCATCTCAGCAGGGAATGGCGAAACCCCACTGAAAAGGAAGGCCGATGTTCTGTGACTGTAATCTCTATTTTTCAGGCTCTAATCTGCCCATTTAGCAGCGGTGTGTAAAGAGCACCTGGATGATTCACCATGTAAGCGCTGTTCTTGTGGGGCCAGTTTGCTTCAGCTGTTGTAACGTTTGTTTACATCTGTGCTAGGGTAGCCTTGAATAAGTGCGAACCTCCCACAGATGCTAATTTGTATTGGTTCTCCTTTGTTTTAAATATTTACGTTCTTAATGGGCACGCCTAAGAAAAACACTGGCAGGTAAGCCTGCAGCTCAACTCCATTACAACTCAATTTTATCTCGGTGCAATTTGCATCTCAAACGAACAGGATGAGGAAACACTCTGTACTTACAGAGCAGGACAGCTCAGCAGCTCAGCCAAGAGCGGATTTATCGATTAGATGACAAGACCTGCTGATGAGAACTTCCAAGGACTCCTTGTCGCTGCCAGGACCCATAACTACATCGCAAAGGCAGGCGAGCTTTAAGCGAATCCCCACAGCAGCAAAGCATAAAACAAACCGGGCCAAAACAACACGCCGTTAATTGCTCGTCGCGTGAAATCAAAGCCAGACTGTGCAGAGCGCTCAACTAAAAGCATGTGTCCTTGGAGCTGATATACGTAGCCCAGACGGGTTCTCAATGAGCTGAGACAGTTGCTTGTTCTGACCCCAAAAAGCCCAAATCGGGATGGGCTCGTCGGTGCCAGTAAAGCCATCCTGGTTTACACCAGGTGAGTGATTTTTAAAAAACACAAAAAACTACTCATTTTTGTTTGATTCTCACTATCCCGCAGAACAAAATTCACCAAGCGGTTCCGGCCTTTAGGAATAAATCTCGGAGGGGCTCCGGGAAGCTGCTTACCGTTGCTGGGAGTCCTCGGTGTGCGCGCGGGTCTCCCTCCTCTGCCAAAGCCAGTGCCTTCTCTCCTCTTTGGTGAGCTAGTTCCAAGGCACTTTTGTTTGCTGTTCTGCTACCTTGTCAGCTCGGGAACAGCAGCGTTCGGTAATTCAATCCTCTACTTAACCGCAGAGACACTCCTACTCGGAGATCACACCCATTCCCGGGCTCACGGAGGGACAAAGAGGGAGCCGGTGTGAGAGAGTTTCAACCAACTTTCTGTTTGCATCAAATATCCAACAGCTCTGTATTCACGGAGCGATAAGGATTAAGCGCTGCTTTAATTACAAACCTGTTTTGTCCAGATTTAAAAGGGCAGGGGAGGATTTTTTTTCCCCTCTCTGCCTCTCCTCCGTCTCTTCTAGACAAAGCGGGGCGCGGTGCTGCCACGTTAACGCTGGGGCCCAAGAGTCCCGTCTCCAGTCCCTGACTCTGCCCTGAATTTTGGAGCAGTCGGTCCAAGTGAGAGGTGCTGGGGACAAACAACCTGCTCCTTTGCTCCCTGCCAGGCCGACCTGGGTGTCTCTGTGCTCCCAGGCTGGACTGTTGCAGGCCAGGGCAATGGGGAGCAGGGGTGAGGATTGTCGGCGCGATTGCCGGCTGAAACGGGGACACAACAGAGCATCGGAGCGTGCAGCCACGCTGGGAGAAAAGTAATGATAAACCAGCAAACTCCAGCAGAGCTGGCAGCGTTTGCCGGAGCCACCTTCTGCAGCAGAAAGCTGTGTCTGTGCACACCCATTGTGATGGTGCAGCTTATCCTCAAGTGAAAAAAAAGTATCTGTGAAGCTCCAAGCTTCCCTGGTGCCACTGGCTGTGCATGACCTGAAGATAAACTGTCTCCTCACATTCCCAGCAGCTCCTGCCTGGCATCTGCTTGGTGCTGCTCGCTGCCAGCAGAGAGAACATCCCCCACTGGAGAGGGATGAGGCACCTCTTCTGACTCTCTGCTTTTGGGGTACCCAAGGCTGCATCCAGCTGTGTTTTCAATATCTCCAAGGATGATCTCCCTGGGCTGGGAACTAAGTCTTTTCCTTCCTACACATCTAGCTTCTCTTGCCATTTCCTTATTTTATTTTTTTTTATTAACCCACACAAATTGAAAATAGATACAAATCAGCTCATCCTCCAGCCCACAAAAGATAGGGACCTGGAACAGGGTCTGCTTTTATCTTTGAAGTCAACCCCAAGCCCACTGCTGGCCCGTTGGTGAGGGTCCTACACCACCAGCTCTGGTGGGAGATGTTAGAAAATGGGGTTGAGAAAACCTGGAGATGTCAGAGGATGGGCACCAAACTCGATCATGCTCTGACTCCCCTTTTGCCACATGAAGCCATTATCCCCAGAACGAAGGATTTAATTAATAGCTGCTGTGTGTCTGGGTCCTTTCCAGTGCTGACATAGGCTGATATAAACCAACCCGTTTCCATGGCTGCGGCTACATTTGATTTGAGCTCTGGGATGAAGCATGTCATTCCCATCCCCACAGCTCTGCTAACACACATCAGGCTCATGCACAGGTGATGTCTGAGCTGCCTTTCCATCGTCACACTGAAAAAGTAGGAAATAATCCTGATGAGCTTTTAAGGAGCCCAAAGCTGTAGAAATATGTGTAAAGCAGTTTAGAACAGTCAATGCCAAGGGAAAAGAAAATGTTGGTCATAAAATGCCGGCTCATTCAGTGCTGAGCTGTAGGCACTTTTGCTTCCTGCTAATTCTGGTCATGCCATGGGGTTATAGAGCAGAAAACATTATTTCTGAGCAGTTTAACTCGGTACTGGTGGAAAACACAATAGCCTGACTTTCATAACTGAAACATGATCTGAGATGTTCCTGTTCCAGTATTTTTCTCATGTGCACGACCCGACGCACTCGCTTTCTTGTCCTAAGCCTTGACTCAGTATTCCCAGAGCTCAAAGACCTTGTGGTTTTGGGGTTTTTTTCATGCGTACAGAAGGCAGATGAAGCTGTTTTCAGTGTCTCAGTGCAGGCCTAAAACACTAAAGACATTGTCACAGGTTGATGCTGGGATAAATCAGAAGCTGCTGGGAGGAAGACTCTGCCTCAGTGCAAAAGCAAGGTTTGGCGCTGTAATGGCCCACATCTGCCTCAGCCTTGGCCACCCCACGTGCCTGCGGACAAAGTTAACATTGTGCACGGGGGAACAGGCTCTGCCAGGGATGTGTTTGTGAAATGACACGTCGCAAAGGTATTTCCACCCCGCTTTCGGGTATGGAGCTCCGGGAGGAAGAGGGAAGGGCCAAACCCTGCAGATGAGATAACACATCAGGGGCCTCACACTTTGGAAAAGCAAGGGAAGGAGGCAAAAAAAATGCCACAAGCTGCTCAAGAGATCAGAGCAAAGACTTAGCCCTACTTATATGAGGTTAAATGTCCTGACTTGAAGAGGCCAAAGCATTGCATGAATTCCTGGGAACATTTCAGAAGACCCTTCCTTGACCCACAACCAAAGTGTGTGACATTTTACTACACATTCCTCACGTAGCCTCACTCAGGCACTTCTCTGCCCTACAAAATTGTGGTGTCCAAATGAAAATCTACATGATGTCTCTTACAGGTGTATCCACATATCCGATAAAGGAAGATTGGGTTATAATTTACTGCTCCCTCATCTGCTGCATTCCTGGGTATGGGGAAAAAGATGAGAAAGCAATACACATACATGATGGTGAGGCCACACCTTAAATCCTGTGTTCAGTTTTGGGCCCCTCACTACAAGAAAGACATTGAGTTGCTGGAGCATGTCCAAAGAAGGGCAACAAAGATGGTGAAGGGTCTGAAGAACAAGTCTCAGGGAACTGGGGTTGTTCAGCCTGGAGAAAAGGAGGCTGATGGGAAAGTTTATCACTCTCTACAACTAGCTGAAAGTAGGTTGTAGAAAGGTTCTTCGCTCAGTCTGTGAGGGGAGGTTTAGATTGGATATTAGGAAAAATTTCTTCACCAAAAGGGTCGTCAAGCACTGGGACAGGCTGCCCAGGGAAGCAGTGGAGTCAGCATCCCTGGGGGTATTTAAAAGACTTGTAGATGTGGTGCTTAAAGACATGGTTTAATGGTGGTTCTGGCATTGGGAGGTTGACGGTTGGACTTGATGGTCTTTTCTCGATGGTCTTTTCTTAAAGGTCTTTTCCAAAGTAAATGATTTTATGAGTCTATGTATATTGATGGTAAGACGTGCAAGGACCTCACTTGGGTCTTATAACTTGATGAAGCAAAAGGCCTCCTGAGAAGTACATCTCATGCAGCCACGGCATCAAGCCTTGGCCAAGGCAGGGAACACCAGCATCTGCGAGAGACTGAACACCAGCCTCAGGATTTGGCCCAGCTGTCTGCATGAAGAGTTTTAGTCCAGGAAAGCGAACACAGCTTTGCTCTTTGGCCTGGCAGGCTCAGACTGGAGGAGGTCGGGGCTTTGCACAGACATGGTTTCATGGGACAGTGCTCTGCTAGCACCAGCTGACCAGGCAGCACAGAGCTGCCTCTGACAGGTAGCAGTGTGCTGGTTAATGGTTAACGGCAGCAAATGGAAATGTCTTGGGACAGGAGAAGGCGCCTGGGCGAGGTTTGCTCCTGTGCTGAGGTGTCACAGTGCAAGCTCTGCTGCACCGACGGAGACACAATCATCTTGAGCTGTAGGGAGTTGCTGCGTCCTCCTCCGGTCAGCTCGTGTCAGTCGGTGGCTCTCAGCACACAGAGAAGCCTTGATCTCGCAAAGGAGCCCTTTCAGCACAGCTCTTGGGCAACGCTGCCCGTGGAGCTGTGCCAATGGCGGATCCCACAGAGGCAGGGGGCAGGACAGGCCAAATCCTTTTCTCCCGATTCAGAAGAAAGGAGTGGCCTTGGCAAGGCAAGGACACAAGGGTAAATGCTGATTTCAGTCAGGAATAGCTTTGGCGAGAGCTCTATAGATGCCGTTCGCCTTCCCGGAGCCAGCAGCTCGCAGCAGGTTAAGACAGGAGCAGTCTCTCTAGCACGGGGGTTGCAACACTGAGGCAGAAGAAACCTGTAGTTGTTGCTTTGATTTATTGCTTGGCAGTCTTAGTGCAAAACCCGTTCTAAGCCAGCTCTGCTGGGCTGTGAACTGGGGGTGTGAGGCTCATGTATCCTCAGGCTCGTGGGAAGAAGTACCCCCCTGCAAAGGAGAGAGGGTCAGAGATGATGACATCTTGTATCATGACAGCAAGGTCTGCTGGGGCTTCTAGTCAGTCTTGAACCCTTCTTCTGCATCCCAAAATGTCTATAACTCATCCTCAGAGGTGAGAGGCGCAAGTCTAAGTCTCTGTGAGCAAGGAGAAATGCTTCAGTGAATATAATTGCACTGACTCTAATGATGGGATATAACAACACTGATGGAAAGAGCCGTATCGTGCCAGACCTCCCTTGGCTTTCTGCATGAGCTCTGGCTGCTACTGAAGGCTTTGCAGAGTGATAAACTACAGCCTGTTTTTTTTCCCAGAATTATATTTCAAGCAATGCAAGGAAAAATCCTCAGGGAGGGTGCTTCTTCCAGCCTCCTCCTGGTGAACAACAACTGCCTTGGAGCAAAAGAGCTACCATCACCTTTCAGGAGGTTAATCTGCAACTTGCCCAAGTGCAGGGTCAGCTGGAGATGTGGTAACCTCTGGGGGTGGGCTGACCATGCCTGTGTGCACTGTGGGCGTGGGTTCCTCTGCACCTCTCTCTCCGTTTGCTCTCACCGGCCACCGCCAAGAATTAGCAGGTGCAGTGAGAAAACAGGATGGCCGAGGTGGGACCATGACGTGGCACAGGCAAACAGCAGCTCTGGCTGCTTTCCAGCCAGAAGAGGAATGAGGCACAGGGGCCGCAGTTAGGATCAGAACGTATTCAGACCATTGTTTTATCTGGGGAGGCTTCCAGAAGGACCCAAGTCCTCCAGACCCGTCACCTCAAGGTCACCGTCAACCTCTGTTCCTGATGTTGATGTCACAATTTAGGGACCTGATGTTCTTCGGGTTATTGGCCGACAGTTTGCTAGGATGAATGAGGTTTGTGTCAGAAAAGCTTAGACTTGCTACCACTTCAGAAAATTCTTTTCCAGAATGCCAAAAAGCGTTAGAGAAGTACTTGGTGGCAATGAAGACACTGAAGGAGCTGGTCCGTTAGGTAAAGAGGTGGAGAGTCTAGTGGGGTGAGCTTCAAGGCAATGAGGTGGATTTTACAGAGTCTAAGCATGGGGGAACCACATGCAGGAGAGCAAAACTACTGTGTTCCCATTCCTGAGTGGTTTTCTGATATTTTACATCTGAGCTGAGGATCTGGACTATCAGCTGCTGATTACTGCTATTAAATTACAATCTTCTTCCACAGATCTTAAATCTCGGTTCATCCACTCGCAAAGCAAATGCAGATGATTTACGGACTTAATCCCAGGGTAAGGCATCGTGGGAGCCTTGCACTGAGATGTTTACGTGTCTCATGTCTGTCTTAAGAAGGCAGCGGGGATTATCGCTTGCTGTTATAGGGATGATACCAGGAAGGGAGCACGGGATACAGAGGGGTAGGGTTTCCCAACCAGTATCACTGCAGAAACTGGGTAGTAAAGACTAGAATAAACTCAGATCACCCAAACACGAGCCTGGCAACTCGGTAGTGAAGACCAACCTCCTCCTGTCACCACTCTGTCCTCAGTCCTCAGCCACGGTGCAGAGTAGATGTTTCCCTTAGGTAGAGCAGCACGTCTACCTTGAAGAGGAAGACAAGGAGGAGAGGAAGACAAAAAGCAGAGGATCAGTTAAAAAAAAAGACATCCCCACAAACGGGGTGGTTTTGCAAACCGCTCTACAGATAGTTTCGGAGTTTCACAAAACCTCAGGGGCCCTTTCTCAGCCCTAATGAAAACCTTATGAAACCCAGCAAATTCCAGCGTGCTTCGGTCAGGGTCATCAAGCAGAGCCTCTGCGATTTCCAGCGTCAGCCGAATCCGGCAGAAAGGAGACATTTTTTTGAAGGCTGCAGAGGCTGGGGAGGCTCAGCCTTGCCGACACTGGTTAATGGGTGTGGGAGCCTGGCAAAGGTTCACCACGGCAGTCCTTAGTGGTGAAGGAGTAACCCAGTCGTGCTGTGGTGGTGACACCCGCTGACGTTCAGGCTCCTTGGGACTGTCCCTTCATGGGAATCACACCGCAAGCAAACGAGATGCAGCATTAATGTCTCGTTCTTGTGTGGGAGCTGAAGGAAACAGAGATTATTTATGCCTTCTGGATAAGATTACATGGGATGTCTGCCCAGGAACCAGAAAGTTGACTCAGGTCCTCAGCAGCTCATCCCGACCCTGCAGGAGATGTGACCTGGCTTTTCTCTCCTATGGGGTACAAGTCTGCTCCTTTAGCACTCAGTGAAGCCAAAGGGTCCCCATGGTTTTAATGTGGGTTAAGATCACTGGCGTAGTTGCAGGACGCTTTGGCTTTACTGGTGAAGGTTGCGGGACCTCTCCCTCTCCCCGGTTTGTGAGTTTTTTAGCATTCAGGCAGACCAGCAGTTTTCATAACTGTGGGAAACCTGATTGCTCGCATTGGTGACCATACCTGAGTGCCCACAAGTAACTCCACCCTCCCTTGCAAACTTAATTTTTAAGCCGTCTCATTTCAGTGACCTGGCTTGCACATGTGACTGCAGAAAGTCACTCTCTGCTAAGGGCTGGGGTGGAGGATGAAATCCTGAAGCCCTGCCCTGCTGCCAGCACACACCAGCCTCCCCTACATCTTAGAACTGCCAGTCTCTGGTGCCCAGACACGGAGAGCGTAGGGGACATCCGTGTATCACGTCAGATGGGAACTGTGCCCGGTGAGAGGGTCTGAATTTTTCTCGGGGACTTTTGAGTTTGGTCCCCAAGAATTCCCCCAAAATAGAGCCAAAATTTCCCCAGGACAGGTAATCTCGTAGCTGAGCTGAGTTCACACCCACTAAACAGAGCTAAGGAATTTCAAATCTTTGGAGACGAATTGGTGCGAGGACAAATCACGGGAGCTGCTGAGCCCGGGGACCTGTCGGCAGAGCCAGGATCATGCCTACAAGGACTTGGGGCACAGCAGGTTGCTGGGGCTGGGGCCGGTCCTGCGGCGAGCTATTGTTTGCAGGAATGCAGCCCTGCCTGTGCCAACCAGGAAGGAGCAAGAAAAATCAATCACTGAAGACTAAGAAGGGCTACGTGTTGCCCCTCCCTGTTCTCCATGGTCCCCGAGGGGCACAGAGCACCGTCTATGCCTGACATGTGTGCTTGGTCCATTACCCCCACGCATGGTCACGTCATGCTGCTGGAAAGGAGCTCCAATACTGCTTCTGCGAGCACGACGAAGGCACTGGTACTCATCACAGCCTCCGTTCAGCTGATAAACAAACATCAGGCACTTTGCTAGGTGGCCTGTGGTCTTCTGCACATCATCTCTACCTACCTCTTGTAGACCAATTCAAGGGTTACACGTAGGAGATCAGATGCAGGTTGGGCTAGATTGGGTTATATTAGCTAGGACCCATAGAGCTTCTCTGAAAATGGAAGATCAGGGACTATTTGAGAGAAACAACTTGCTTTTTGTTAGTACAGATGCGTCACTTCTTCTAAGTGAGGGTAACGGAACACTGGAACAGGTTGCCCAGAGAGGTTGTGGAGTCTCCTTCTCTGGAGACATTCAAGACCTGCCTGGACACATTCCTATGTAGCATTATTGAGGTGTTCCTGCTCTGGCAGGGGGACTGGACTTGATGATCTTTGAAGGTCCCTTCCAATCCCTGACATTCTGTGATTCTGTGATTCTGTGATCACTTGTTAGGCAACATGACAACCTAGAGACTTAAGCTGCCTTGTCAAAAAGAATCTTCAGAATGTCAAAGCCAGACCTGAAGCCCAGGACTCTTGTATCCCCTGTGCTACCCACTGGGCCATACATACTATCATGTTGCATTTGGACCTAAAAGCTGGCTACAAGTCTGGGTGACGACAAGCAATGGTGTCCCCCAGCTGCCATCGAGCTCTGCGTGAGAGGTTGGTGAGAAATGGTGGTGCTCCCTGAAACCCTCTCATTTTCATTTTCTCTACAACTACCTGAAGGGAAGGTGTAGTCAGGTGGGGGTTGGGCTCCTCTCCCAGGCAACCAGTGACAGGACGAGAGAGAATGGCCTGAAACTGCGTCAGGGGAGGTTTAGGTTGGATCTCAGGCAGCCCTTCCTCATGGAGAGGGTGCTCAGGCACTGGGATGCTCTGCCCAGGGAAGGGATGGAGTCACCATCTCTGGGGGGTTTAAGGAGAGGCTGGATGTGGCACTTAGTGCTGTGGTCTGGCCAATGTGGTGGTGTTGGGTCACAGGCTGGATTCGATAATCTCAGAGGTCTTTTCCAGACTCAACAATTCTGTGATTCTGTGAAAAAACTCATCTTGAGGCTGATACACCCAAGTCCTCCCAAGGACCTTTTGCTGGTTAGTCCATGCAACACCAAAGCCACTCACCATTAACACGTTGGAGCAATGACACCAGAGAGGGGCTCACGTGAGCCAACAGCCTTTTCCTGGGCAGTTCCGGTTACTGTGTTTGAACATTAAAAAAAGAAACTCACGTTACTTCCCTGTGGGACCGGACTCTAATACAAGTGAGAGGTTGTGCTTGTGGCATCCTTATCCCAGCAGAAAGTGGCCAGTACATTGTTTCTCCTTCTTAGCTTTCCTGGCTATTCTGAACGACAGCCCACGTGAACAGCCCATCCTGCAAAGGGCAGCATTATCTTAGCAGTTCTTGGCATGAAGGGAAAGCATCAGAAGTCACAGAATTGCCCCCCTTGCGCCGAGGGCTTGGCTTGTTTGGATTAAACCTATTATCCAACAGAGCGAAGGGACACCATCTCTGTCTGCAGGCACCCATGCAACACAACGAGCAATTTCACTTCTTACCGAAACTGCTTGGGGACAGGTGATAACGAGATGCCAGGGACATCGCCGTGCAACGTGCACTCACACACGGGCTTTCTGGCCGTGTTTGCAAGGGTTTTGCCTCGACCTGGAGTCAGAAGCATCGATTCCTTTGCAAACAGGGAGGAGGAGGAGGGTGGTGCTGAGGCTCACCAGCCCCAGGAGGGCAAAAGGGCAGAGCAGGTAGATCAGCTGCACCCACCTTTGGTTTCTCTCTCTGGTGAGGATCTGGATGAGACCAGGACTCATCCTCTCTTTGCTCAAAGATTTACTAGGGAGGACTTTTCCAGACTGCATTCCTTCTGCACAGAAATCCAGCTCCAGACGAGCATTTTGGGAGAGGACAGCAAACGATGCCTCCAGGGTTGCATTCCTGGGCTGGTGGATGAATCATTTTCCAGTCCCACAAGGGAAAAGCCCATCTAACACCATCAAGGCCAGGATGCGGTCTGGGGAGGGGATTTGAACAGGATGGACCAGTTTCCAAGTTTCAGGCAGTGTGAGCGAAGCCCAGGGAGAGCAGTTAGCACCAAGAAATGTGTGTTTGTGTATCTTCTGCAGTGCTGCAGCCTTTGCTTCCTCGGCCGGAGCTGTGTGAACAACGGGCTCGCTGCTCCGATAACCTGCCCAGGGAGGAAAAGAGCTGCCATTTAAAAGGACTGCACTATGGACATACGAAGTGCATGCTCCAGATTTCCCTTTTTTTTTGCACGAACGACTGACAAATTAGAGATTTCACAAGAAGGTTTTCCACTTTACCCAGAAAGTGGAGATTATTCAATAAAACCCCACACCCCGGCCATTTCAGTCAAACTCCAGAATGCTTCAACTCTCCGATGATGCAGGCTTGAAGCTATTTCCTTACATCCCCTTTCTCCTCTCCTAAACCAGCTTTTCCAGTCTGATTAAACTTCCCAAAGGCTCCTCTAACGCTGCTTCACTGCGGTGCTTTGCACCTCACACTCCCTGAAAGCAAAGCAGCAGCAGATGAGCATCCCGCCTGGCTCCTGCCAGTTTTCCCCACACTTGCTTTTGAAGATGAGCCCAAATGCTCTCACGCCAGAAAATCCCAGCTGCAGACATGTGCCTACACAAATGCAGGGTGCCTTGTGGTCCCAGAGGGAAGGGAAGGGAAGAAAAGAGAAGAATATTTTAGGTGGAAGGGACCTGCATCTAGTCCAACTGCATCACACACCCTTATAGCTAGGACGCAGTTGTATCGTAGTCCTAATACATTGCTGAAATCTTTTTTTGTTGCAAATTAAGCTGTCTTCTAGCCGTGACACAAATCTGACATCCTGCTGAAAACCAGGCATTTATCCTGACAGCAACTTTCTCTCTCTTCTAGAAAAAACCTCCTTGTGTGCTGCTTTCTTACGGGCCGTGCTTTCTGTAGTCTCCTGTCTGTGGCTCTCCCAGCCCACTTTATCTCTAATTTCTGCCTTAGAGCACGATAGCACTGATAACAGCTCCAATCAAAGCCTGTAGTATCTAGCAGCAATTATTTCAATTATTTCCCAGATTTTACAGAACTCTCCTTTCTAATATATTCATTGAATAAGACTTTTTTTTTTTTATTTTTTTTTTAAACGTTGGCAATGGTTTGATTTTTCAAACTTGTCCTTTTTTCTCCGAAGCACGGTGCAATGGGTGAACCAGACCTTGTCGGCCACCACATCTCCCTGCTCTCTTCCTGCACCGTGGCTCCCTACAGTGCAGTCTCCTGGTCTCTCTTCATGTATTTGATCTGCTCGGATTTTTCACGCAGGGAGATCTTCCCTCTCACATCCCTCATTTTAATCATCGCCGGGAAAACTCACCTCAACTCCTCATGGTGTTTGAACTGCAGATCGCTTCTCCAGGGCTTCAGAGACCCATCATCTCCACTGCTGCCCTGATTTGTCTGGGAGACCATCAATCAGGTGTGATCGTAACCGCAGCTCCACTAACGATGTAATTGCATGGAGCTTCCTTAAAAATAACAGTGGTGTTGAAAAATAGTGCCCCCCTCATTTTTCCTCTACCATGACAATTTGATTCACTCAAGGCAGTAACCAAAACCATGCAGGAAAGGTTTCTCTCTGGGAGAAACTGCATTAAGAAATGATCTTTGGAAAGCCCCACCAAGCCCACCGAGCTTAAGTGGATGTCTTTGAGATAGGAGCGTTTAGTTCTTTCCACGGGGCTTTGGGCATGACTAAAGCAATTTTTGCTCAGATTTCCTGTAAGCAACGCGATTTGGGTCAGGCTGGGGGAGCTGAAGGATGAGCAAAGCTACGTTACACACCCTGGACAGGCAACGAAGGGAGACAAACACTGCCTGGAGCAGGTAACAGCAGGGAAAACACCGACCTCAAGAAGACACAACTTTTTGGTCATTGCCACCCAATGACTTGGGCTGACCCGCGGTGAGGAAGACTTCTCCCACAATTGTTTTTTTTTTCCCAGCAAAAAAAGCATCTGATGTTATTTTTCCTGATCTTGCATGTTTTCCAGCTCAGGCAGCGAGCGTTTTGTTGAAGTGCTTTGAAGATGCTGCCTCTGTTGCAGATCTGAAGGCAGCTCCGGTATCTGACAGCTTGTACATCCCATCCTCCCACCCGCCATAGCCTGATAAAGTCATTCTCCCCTCCTACCTTGCCACTGCGCATTTTTAAATAAAGCATGAGGATAAGCTCTAAAGAGATATTTAGGAAAACAGGACTTCACACAATTTTTAGGCTTGGATTGGGACCCTTTAGAAATCAGCGTCTCCCTCCACCTCTTCTCCTTGAATAGTGCTTTAGGCCAGATGCAACTTAACATTGAATATTCAGAGGCCAAACAGAGCTGACCGGTGCTGTAGCAGCCTTCGTTTTCCCTTATCTGTGTTTCTTTCATGACAGCAGCGCAGCTTATTTATAACAGCCTTTAGACCGGCTCTTGAGGCTGCTAGCAGATAAAAGTCATTAGGCTATAGTTGTCGTTCATTTAAGGGAAAAATGAGAAACAATAATCACAGAACTGCGATGAACTTTCAAAATGCTATTTTAAAATCTGACATTTTTTCGTCGCTCTAGAGCTGGTCATAAAGCAGGAGAGGCGAGCAGGAAGTTCATAGGAATTGACAGCTTTGTGGTTTGTTTTGAGAGAAGACTGGTCTTCATAAAAAGCAACCTGGAGCACTTTCACCCAGCTTTAATTGCCATCACGAGAGAAGAACCAGCTCTCCAGAGCACAGAGTACAGCCATGAGAGGACACAGAAAACCCTGCTCCATGTCACCCTTTTCCCGGCAGGATTTTCTCAGCGGTGCCATGGCAGGTGGGATGTGTTCTCCTACAGGGAAGCCTCTGACGTCCTAGAATGAAGTTAGAAGTTTCTGGGAGCACACACACATCCTTCCTCCACCAGAAAGAGCTGCTAGTGCTCACCATGCACTTGAGAATCCTCTCCTTTGGCAGGAGAGATGCTTCCCTGCAGCGAGCTTCACTGTAGTGACTGGATTGCAGCAAGACGATGCAACGGGCAACGAGTGGACTGAGAACAGCCCTGCGGAGAAGGGCTTGGGGCTGTTGGTGGATGAAAAACCCAATATGAGCCAGCAATGCGTGCTTGCAACCCAGAAAGCCGATTGCATCCTGGGCTGTATCAAGAGAGGTGTGGCCAGCAGGTGGCGGGAGGTGATTCTGCTCCTCTACTTTGCTCTTGTGAGACCCCAGCTGCAGTGCTGTGTCCAGCTCTGGGGAGCACAGGGTAAGGACATGGACCTGCTGGAGTGAGTCCAGAGGAGGCCAAAGACGGAACAGGCGGTTGGGGCACCTCCCTCATGAGGACAGGCTGAGAGAGTTGGGGTTGTTCAGCCTGGAGAAAAGAAGGCTCCGGGGAGACCTTACAGTGGCCTGCCAGGGCTGATACAGGAAAGCTGCAGAGGGACTGTTTACAAGGACAAGCAGCCATAGGACAAGGGGTAATGCTTTCAGACTGAAAGAGGGTAGATTTAGATTAGATATTAGGAGGAAATTGTTTTCTGTAAGGGAGGTGAGGCACTGGCACAGGTTGCCCAGAGAAGCTGTGGATGTCCCTTCTCTGGAAATGTTCAAGTCCAGGTCGGATGGGGCTTTGAGCAACCTTATCTAGTGGGAGGTGTCCCTGCCCATGGCAGGGGGTTGGAACTTCAAGGTTCTTTCCAACTCAAACCGTTCTATGATTCTACAAAGGCAATTTTATAAACTATAGCCAATGCTCAACCATCACCCGGGTTTACTCAAGACATTGTGCTGGTGTTCCAGATTGTCAGCTTCTGCTGAAAATAATTAATGGAGGGCAAGCCTCTACTGCGAGGCAAGAGATGGGAGGTCTGTAAAGCCTGGGGCATGGCTCACCTCGAGGTGATGTGCTGCGTCTGGAGTCGATACCTGTGGGGAAGCAGAGACAGGAGATGGTTTGTGGTTTTATACCAGGATGGAAAGAATTTATTTTGAGCAGGAAGCCCAAGTTATTCTAGCACTTGGCTGTTACATGAGCACAGCCCAGGTGACTCAGATCCAAACCAAAACTGATGCAATGGCAGGATACAGAGATACAAAGAAGTCCAGGTGTTTAAGAATATTCTACCCTCTTCATTCCTTCAGCTTTACCAAGGCCTAAGCCACTGGATGTGGTTTCTTGTAGTCAATCCAGCCCCACATAACAGCAAGCATCACAGGTGCTGGAGAGGTGTGCCACAGAGTTGATAGGGTCAAGGGTTGATAGGGACAAGGTTACCTGCGGTTGGACACGCTCTTCCTCTCCAAGCCAGGGTTAAGTAGTTTGAGCAAGTACCTGGGTGATGAACTTGTAGGCTCGCAAGATACTCGATGGGACGTTCTGAACTACAGAGTTGGACACAGAAGACCCAGAGCCAGTGTCCAAGGTCTGCCATGGGCCACCTACATGATGTGCGACGACCACTCCTCTTCCCTCCTCTCCTACACCTCCCCTTCCCACCTTCCCTCAACGGAGCGCTTCCCCTTCCACCACCACATTTCTTACAAGGCTGCTGAGGAACATGAAACGGTGACTACTGTCTTCTGCTCTGAAGGCAGAGAGACCTATAAACCACTCTGATTTCTCAACCCACTGACCGTCTTGGCAGCTAAACCTGTTTCGTTTCCCTCTGGGTTGAGTTTCATCAGATCCTGAACCGCTTCACTTGCCAGGGCACTTCTATACGTTTGTCAAACCCCTCGTCTCGCCGGAGGACGAGCTGCCATTCCCTTTAATTACCGAGGTTCATAATGATCCAATTCCTGCTTCACTAATATCACGCAATAGTTCTCGGGGGACATCTGCTCCAAAGCTGAAAAAGGTATTAGGGAAGGGAACCTGCTATTATGAGTAATTAGGTGCTTGGCTTCAACACTTGTGTCTCCAGGATGGAGTTGATACTCGTTTTGGTGGCAAGATCCCTAAAAATGGGCGAGAGCAAACGAAACCGGTGCCTGGCTAATCCAGCCTGTCAGAGAGCACATCAGATTCGGTATTTTACAGATATACCAAGAAAGTGTCAGAGCTGACAACACGGTTACGAAGCAAGAATGTAAAAGAAGGACTTGATTTTCTGTCAAGCTGAGATTTAGAAAATCTAAAGCAGTCAGAAAAACTGGTTCCCTCTGCCACCTGTAGCTGACTCCCCGCAGGCAGATGAAAAGCATTTATCCCTGAGCTCCCAAGCATGGATTTTCAGGAGAGCCAGGGTGATATGGAATGCAATGAGACAAGGCTGCAGCCTTTACACAAGGTATACTTATTATTTGTGGTTTTTTTTGACCCCTCGGATGTTGGGAACTGAGATAATTTCCTTCCTTTTCATTGGAGTGAAGGTGAGAAACACCTCTGCCCCAGCAGCATTGAAGCAACTGGAATGATTCAAGGAGAAACAGGATCTTGGGGAGATCAGAGCCAGATTTAACATCAAGTCAGGGACTGGAGCCTGACCTTTTCCCTGCTGCAAGGTGTGTCACTGTAAAGGGAGATGCCTCTCAAGGACTTGCTCTCCTTCTAATTTAAATTCGCTGTATTGTTTGGGTTACATTAATCGAGTTGCATCTTCAATCTGTAGCTCACGTGGAATATGTATTCACAGATAATCTGATTTCTGGAGCACAGAGAATGTCTCTGTTTTGCTAACAGAGCTGCAGGCATTACTTGCAGTAGCATCTCAGCTCCAGCACCTCCGAGGCAAAGCTGCCACCTAAAAACCCAGGAATTTGGCCGAGGCATGAATCTCAGTCTAGGATTTAACTTTCAAGGCAGCCTCTGTGCTCACCATGGGAAGGCAGGAAAGCCTGTGGTGCTTATTAAATCCACAAGAACAACCTTTTTCACTCTTTGCAAGGGCAGCTGAAGTTAATAAACACACCGATTTGAGGCTAGAGCTGCATCTTATCAAAATATTCGGATGCCTGTAAGAGGATGAATTAACCTTCACGGCGTATCACTTTCCCTGCTGAAGCCACATGAGGTTTGCTTCTCCCGTACCCAACTGAAAACACCCACCAGCATCTCTTGGCCCCACATTGTCTCACTGGTGCATGCCCATCTTCCCTTCTAGTAACACCTTTCCTCTAACCAAATGGCACTTTGTGCAAAATAAAAATATTCAGTCTGAATCAGAAGAGCGGTTTCGTTCTCCAGAATTAATGAGGAGCAGGGTTGCAAGGGGTCTAGCATGACCTCCAATCCAGACATTTATCACCTGGAAAAGTAAAAACAACCAGGGAAATCTGTTTTCTCCTCTAAAAGAAGGGGCAAAAGAGGGGGAAACAATCAAGCCAGAGCGAATAGTGCGTCCAAGGTAAACTGGAGGGTTTGTAGCAGAGCTGGGATACCCTGGCTGGACGAATCCCCATCAGTTGCCAGAGCTGCAGAACCCTCCTCCTTCTCCAGGAGATCTGGCCACCCCGTTCCCGCGGCCCTCCAGTCAGGAAGTGGAAGAAGATACGTGGGAACTGTAGAATAAAAGACCAGCCCAGGTTGGAAGGGACCTCGAGATTATCTGGTTTTGTGGGAAGAGGAGCCTAAATGAGGTTATCTGGCACCCTGTCCAACGTCATCTTGAAGATCTCCAGTGACGGGAACTCTACCACATCCCTGGGGAGGTTGTTGCACTGATCGATTGTTCCTGCTGTAGAAAAATTCTTTCTTACATCAAGATAAAACCTCTCAAAGTGCAATTTGTACCCATTACCCCTCATCTTCTCCATGACTCCCTGTGAAGAAAGAGCCTCTGTCCTCCTTGGAGGCACCTTTGAATGCCAAGGTGGTGCGATGAGGTCCACCCTCAGACTGCTCTTTTCCAGGGAGGCAAGACCCAACTCCTTCAGTCTTCCCTCACAGGGCAGGTTCTCCAGGTGGGGAGGAGCTCACCACTGAAAAGGCAAGGAGAGCAGAAAGCCAGGGAGATGATGGGCTGCGAGGTGGGCTCTAGGGTTGCAAAACCACCTTCTCGCAGCAATCAAGAGCTTGTTGGGTCCGTGAAGCGAACGAACAGGGAGACACAGCCCCACAAGCGTGGTCCGTTCCCCGGCAGCTGCTGCCTTGTTGGCCTGGACCCAAACCTTCCCCTTGCTTGGCTGCCGTCCCCCCTTGCCCTGGCTCAGGTCTCGGCCACGCCACGGGTGTCACTCAGCCCACCCGTGTCCGCAGGGAAGCGGAAGAGGCGCAGGGAGCGATGCTGCGTTACCCACCTGCCAGCTTGGCACTGATTTATTTCTTCCTTCTTTTTTTTTTTTTCCCCATGCTCCTGCCTCCTGGAGACTTTGCATTTGTCCACAGTTCTCGTGATGTACTCCAGCCAAAACCTGAACAATTTAAAGTGCTATTGCTTTAAAAAAAAAAAAAAAAGAAAAAAGAAAAAGGTTAGCAACAAAGCTTTTAAAAGAAAAAAAAGGTTTATCACATTAGGGAAGGAATAACAACTCAACTGTGAGAAATGTTGCTTTCCCTCTTTATCTTTCATGTGCTGATCATCTGATGCCACATTGTCATGGAAGAAGGAAAAAAAAAATCAGTAACTAAAATTATCAGGAATACTTACCTGATCTGTATTCAGTTTCAGAGCTACCCATTGCTTTTTGTGAAGGAAACTCAGCATTCATTGGGCAAACGAAGAAATCGCGTCTGAAACAGGGAAAGATCATTTTAACAGAAGGCAGAGATTATCTGCGGACCTGTGGAGATGTGACGCTGGCAGGAGATTCAGATACCACAGTTGTGGTGATGCTTCTACTTGGGATAACATCTTTGAAATTTCCTTTACGGCGCCTTTAAAAGCCAACGCTGCGCTGCTGCACCATCTCGTGGTGTGACCAAGCCCTGCACGGCCCAAGCCTTTAAAACCCTCTCCATTTTCATAAAACGTTGATCGTGGAGGTAGAAAAGCCAAGCGTGCCCGCTGCCAGACCGCGCCGCAGCTCAGGCCACCCCAGACCTCCCCCAGCTCCCATCCTTTTTGTCTTTCATCCCCCTCTCCAGGAGACTACAGCCCAGCCGTTGTCCAACCATCACCATCACCACCCCAAGTATTTGCCTGGACCCCTCTGGTTATTATTTCAAGATCTATTCAGCTGATTAGAGATCAGGCCAGCGAACTATTATTCGTTTGAACCCGCCTCAACTGAATTACTAAGACGTGTCACAGAGGAGTCAGCTGAGATCAAGGCTCTGCTCGCTATTCAAAGGAAAATTAGGAGTCACAGAGCTACAGGATGCAGCACCAAGGGCAGGACCTGTATGGGCTGACTTAGCCCTGCTCTTACGCGACACGTTGCCCCACTAAGCTAGAAATAGGCTCAGGTCTCGATGAAAATCTTCCTTTTTCTCATAAATGCTCATGGAGGAACAAAACAGCCCATGACACCAGGTATTATACCCCAAAACTTCAGGTGCATAAAAAAGCACACACAAAAATTTTAAATCTATCTGCAGTTCTCAACCTCTCATGGTATGGCAAGTAGGAACCAGGTGATTAGGTAGAGATCACACAAAAATCGTAAAAAAAATACTCTATAACATGATTTTCCTATTAATAACTCACATCAGACTTCTCATATTTCTGTGGGTTGATCTGCTAGCACGTGCTTAACTTACACCAAACTTCCTCAGTGCGATACTTCACTTGCGACTGCCTGAAGACCCAACGCAGAGACACCTTGAACCTTGGCCACCTTGAACCAATCCAACTCAGGTAAAAGGCAGCTCCCCCCACTCCCTCTTGTTCACCTTGATTATGAATGTTGGTTGACCATAGACTGGTCAACCCAAGACCAGCATCAGGTCACCTGCTCAGCAGAGACGTGTCTCCTGATCCACCCTCAGGCCCCTGTTTCCCCGTGCAACCCAGGTGAGGAAATAACCTTCTGCTTCATTGGGTGCCTTCAACCCAGTGTGAGGGACACAGGGACTAAAATAGGCTTTTTCTCCGTTTTCTCCCACCACCTTATCCCCTCCCAGAATCAAGGATCTTGCTGCCTTCTCATCCTCGGTTTCTGTGCAGGCTTCAGAGGCTTCGGAAGCACGACTGTTTAATTCAAATCTCAGCAGGTTACCAAAAATAGAACGGGAACTGAACCCACCTGCCAAATATGCTGCTAGAGGAAGGAACCCTTGATGCTTAGCAGTCAAGGCTTTAATCTTTAAGTCCAAAGAGCTGGAACAAGAAGGGAACAAGAAGCTTCTGGCCTGATTTCTATAAAGTTTGCTTCCCTCCCCCACCCCGCAGTATTTCCCGCAAAGAGAATGGCACGTGGAGGGAGAAGGGGATTCCTGAGGGTGAACCGCAACTACATGCATTATCAGACATGAAGAGGATGAAAAAAATAACACAGATAGTTTATTGTCAAACTGAATCAAAGCATGAAAAAAAAAAATAATCACAAAGTTACACGGTAAAGAAATTTGGTTTTCATCACAAAAGCTCATTAAAATCTGACAAAGAAAACAGCCCGTTGTCAAGCCAGTAACTCCCCCGACAACCCTCAGAGACTCAAGAGTGCAACATTTATTGAAATGCTGGGAATTCACAGGTGTACATTGCAACTGCACAAACAAAACCATGAGCCCTCATTACCCGGAAGACCAGCGGTTCTCCAAGGGGGTGACACGTTTCTGGCTTGATGGTGACTCCTCTGTTCGCCTTGTCCAAGCTGGAGTCCAGCCCGAGTTGACGGCTAAGGCTGACGGGGACCAGCTGCGTTTCGTTTCTTTGTCCAGCATTTTCCAGCAATTTACATTTCGATCAAACGTGTCTACGTCGCTAAATTAAAAGGCGGTTGCAAGATTAAACGATGGCGGTTGCACAGAGAAGAGCGGTGGGAGGCACGACTGCAGCACCGGGTCCAGCAAGGTCCGGGGGATACAGTGAAGCCGACACAGCCATCGCCTGAAAAACGGAGTTTGCTGCTGATTTAAGATCTAACCTTTTTAAAATCGCTGTTGGGGAAGGTGAGTAATCGCAGAGGCGGACCTGCTTTACCGAGTCAGATCAATCTCTGTTATAAACCCCGCGGTGTCAGCGTACATCCTGCGCTTCGGCAACGCCGATTAACGCGGCGCTGGGCGATCGCGGGACGACCCGCTCCCCGGCACAGCTCCCCTCCAAACGGCTTTCAACAAGAAAAGACTCCTGGAAGCTTTTCAAGTCTGCGTTTCGCCAACCTGTCCAAACCAATACGTCACCCCGAGATCATTTGTTTTCCAGCAGAACCAAGAGGAGCCCAGGAGACCTTCGCCCGGTCTCCTGCCAGCACGGCTGGGTTGGGAGGAAGCCCGGATGGTGAAAGCGGCTTCCCAGGACAAATGCTGGAAACTGCAGGAGCTGCAGCCCACCTGGAAAGAGCCCCATCCCATCTTGCAGGGAATTTCGGAGCGTTGTTGGCTTTCCTTCCGAGTCGGAACGCAACAAAAAGGGAAAACAAAAATAGATTGGAAGGCATACAACGGGTCTGTAGACTGTCGTCTACTCAGTGTTGCAGATGCGTAGTTTTCAATCAGTCAGAACAACAGGATCGTTCTCACCGCTGTAAATGAGCTGTTCGATGAATTTTGAAATACTTATTGAGAGAAAGGCATCTTTATCCTAAGTAGCAGCTAAGGAAAATGGTAAAACTAAAAAATAAAAAAAGAAGCAAACACACCAAAACCACTAAAAAAACAAAAAACCCAACCCACCAGTACAAAGTAAAGGCAGTCTAGGTCATTCCAACCGATCACGGGAGTAACTAAAAAATATTTTAAATTGCAACTGCTGTGCCATCTTGAGCCAGCTGCTTATTCTAACAGGCCTGAGGTTTTCTGCTCATAAAGCACTAATAGTCTGTGCCTTTTCCTAGAAAGGAAGGGTCTGCCTAAGCCTTACTGTGTCAAATAAAAAAGCCCCCAAAATAGACTTTCCAACCAAATAAAGTGTTTTTATTCAGATATATTCTTTTGGATATGGCAGTGATGTTAAGGACAGCCATTCAAGTAGCTGAAGTAAGCCCTTCAAAAGAAGTCACACAGCTTTGAGACTCCAACAAATTATTGTATGATCTCACCCAAGAGATCGAAATAGCTGGAACATCTGCCAGAGCCACCACCAATTTATTCAGCAGAGTTCACCAGTAGTTCATCAGCTCTGTTTGCACAAGCAGGTGCCAGGGCAGGCAATAAGGAGTCCTACACGTGTCTTAAAAAGAGGAGAGGGGGACAGAGAGGAGGGATTTTACTGTCTAACACGGATGTGCATTAGCAGGAATAAGGTCCCTGTCGAATTAGGGCAGTGACTGTTACTGAGGGAGAAGTGCAGAAATTTTCCCAGAGAAGTATTACATGCACAAGTAACTATATTGTTAAAATTTTTTTTTTATTTGTGACAGTAAAGAAACCATTCAATACCTGATTGACAACACTTCTCTCTCCTGAAAACACTCGTATGGTATCTGTAGTGTTTCTCAAGTATCGCTGGATTGTTCATTGCATTAAAGTGTAAACAGCTCCGTTATTAGAGGAAAAAAAAAAAAGAGAGAAAAGAAAAAAGAAACATCGCCATTGCTTACTCCTCTGTTAAGAAGTTCCCAAGAGGTTTTTAACAAGAAAGAAAAAGAAGTCAGCTGGATTTTTACAATATAATGTGAAACAGACAACTGACAGCTGGTTTTGCATAGTTAGCCCAGAGATTTTTAAGCAAATTGCCCCACGCCAAGTCTCACCTGCCCCTCTTGCCCCACAAAGGCATGAACATCACAGCACCTTGGAAATCAGAGGCACAAACTTGTTTTTGTTTTACAAATAGGGCTGTGCGGTACTGTGTTTTATTAGTTTAAAAAGAACCTGTAAAACATAGCATTATGCGTTTGTAAATTATATAGCTACAGATCTGTTATTTATTTATTTAATCTTTTTTTTTTTTTTTACACTGAAATTTCAAAAGCTGCAACATCAGCACACACCAGTGTCATTTAGATACTTTATTGTCCCCAACCGGTCTGATCAAAACCACGCTGTGATAAAGTGACTGCGTACACTGATAACCGAATCTCCTCAGGTGCCGAGTGGTTTGTTCTTTTTTTCCATGTCTAACTTTGCTGTTTAAAAGAAAAGATTAAAAGGGCGAAAACAAATGAGACAAATTCTTCTACCCAAATGAACACAGCAACATTGTACATTTGCTACGATCTGCTTCCATTCAAAACCTGCCACGCTTCCTGGTGGTTACCAAGTCTTCTGCGCACAGCCCTAGTTCACAAATGGCAATTTTATCGTAACGCTTCAGTTGGATTTCAAGAATCTAAGGCATTCTTGCCTTACAGCTTAATTTAAAAATACCTATACAGGCAAAAAACCTTTTTTAACCCGACATAAAAAGGACAACGGAACTTCAGGCCAGGCAGCGTTTCTTTAGCTGAACTGAATGACCAACCGGAAAAAGACTTTTTAATATTTCTATGATATCCAGAAATAGATTTGAAAACCAGAGTTTATAACAGCCCTGGCGACCTGCATGCATTAACTGCACTTCAAAAGATGCAAGAGGAAACAAGTACTTTTTCCTATTTCAATTTTTAAAATCTTGTATTTAAAATACAATCAAATACCCGTATTGCAAATTCTACACACATTCCACTTGCTATCTGACCTTATGGACACAACTATATTGCTTTGTTAAAATATAGAAACTCTAAATATATATAGCGTATATATATATTCACGCAAACTTGAAATTTCAAGTACGATGACGGTGTCAAAATAAACAACTACACCTGATTGATCCCTTTGGCCAAATTTGAATACCCAAGGAAGTCCAAACCTGACTGCAGAACACTCCAAGTTTTACTTCAACGCGAATGAGTGAAAACCAAAAATAATAAAAAGAAATCCTCAGAAGTGAATATACTAGTAAGGAAAAAAAGCCGTTGCAAAGTTTTTTGCCTTTGCATTATCACCAACTCTCACTTTGATGCTGTATGAAGTTAAAAAAACGTCGGGTTTCTTGAAATTTGTGGATTTCAAGAGGCAAAATAAACAATACAGAACAAGTACGGTTGTAGAGAACATCCTCAGAACCGCTCTTCCCGAAGCTGGTGCAGAAGTTCAGTTGTCCATTATACGCGGATTTGAAAACAATACAAGACACTTGAATAATCGAACATTCATTCACAGACTTAAGGCAACTGGTTCACGAAATCGCTGCTTTCGTAAATGCGAACTTAACGACACGGTTCGTCTCGCGTACAACAGGTCACAACCGCCAAACGGCAACGTCTCCGTGGGGTTATTTATTGTCTCATCGGAAGATTGTTTGGTCTAACGCTAGCGAGAAAAAAAAAAGTCTTTTGACTTTGTTTTTTTTTTCAGCCATTCCTATCATACCTGCACGACTAACTACAACCTGAATGCTTCCCTGCAAACTGCATTTGACATCACAAACACAGTCGAAAATACTGCTCAGAGAACAACTTTTTGGCAGCTGACAGTTTCATTACTCCGCAGTCCAACACAAGATTCACCAATCTTAAAGCAACCGTCAGTGGAGTAACCAGAATCCATACGTCCTTTTTTTCCCCCCCCCCACTTTTTAAAACATCGGTTGTGGGTCGGGTGTTTTCTTTTTTTCTTTCTGAATCCGACAGTTCTGTCTTTAGTTGTGGCACAGAGTTATACAGTACTAAGGTAACGCCAAGTGGTGAGAGAAAACAAAACGGTGACGCCGTTACGGACTCAACGGGTGTCACGGGACTGCCTCGGACATCCCTCCCTCGCCGCGAGGGGCGGCGAGCAGCTGGAGCACAGCTGCACTGCGAGGGGGGGGCGAGTCCCCTCCCCGACTTATACTGCACCTCCGACAACCTACTCACTGCCTGTGGAGGCTTAGCCTGCCCTCCTATGAATGGGTTTGTTAAGCTGCTTCGCCAATCTTCGTAGACAAGGACGACAATCCGAGTCGCGCCGCTAAAAAAAAAATTAAGGATTTTCCCCGAGTCGTTCAAGACCGAGAAAAATAGAAAAGGCAAAAGGGAGGGATCTACGATTCAGAATTTAGCACTAGGCTAATTAGAAGCACCAACTATTCCATTTAGGCTTCTCCTGACAGCCAAATGTAGCTGCCGTTTGTGCATTTGTAGATTTCTGGTGGGGATAGTAACTAAAAGGTGACGCTGGAAAGGGGAAAAAAAGAAGTAAAAAAGAAAAAAATTGTGCCTTGTTCTTCAAAGGCTTAAAATAGTTAGGAGTTATTCTTTGGAAAAGGTACCTGTGGTACTGCAGAAGGTGCTAAACAGGTTCTCAGATTCAGAGATGAGACTTAGTCAACTCCAAAGCCAGAAGACCAGTTTTACTCCAGGCCAGTAACTTCTGTCCTTGTAGAAAAACTCAATAAAGCTCCCAATCTGTATCTTACAGCTTGGGCAAGAAGAAATACAAATCAGAGATGGAGGAAAAATACTTGTTGCATTTTTCTATACCAAAAAACAGAGAGGGCTTCATCTCAACTCAATATTAAAAAAAAAAAAAAATACCCTTTTCAGGTCACCTTTCACTGAGTTCTCTGGTACATCAGATACCGTGGGATTAATCCGTAGGGGTGGGGAACGAAGCCTGCATTTTATTGCCCAAGTTTGCAGCTTACAGAAGATGTTTCATAGCACAGGCACAGTGGCAAAAACAGTATTAACAGCCGATGGTCAACTCCATTTGGTGAGTATACAGTAGCAGCAATTAAAAGAAAAAAAGTACTCCAAACAGCTCAATACAGATCCAGCTTACCCAGATGGGTTGGGTTTTGTTTTTTTTTTAAGGAAAGAAACTAATAAATAGATCTCCTCCCCATCTCCCAAGGTAATGGTTTTCCAAAGAAACGAGAGGCATGGCAGTTGTGCGTAAGCAGAGACAACAGAACTTCATTTGTCTAGAGTAAAAGGTGCTTTAGGTCTAGTAGCCACCTTAATTTCTCAATTCCATCACTCCCTAATACTCAAACAACTGCAGATATGTTCAAAACCGTGCCCGAAATCTCATCAGTGAAACCACCACGTAATTAACCCGAATCACCCCTCCCACAAACGCTTAAACCTTCTGAGCGTGACACAATGTAACACAACTTAATGTCATTGTGGAGACAGGAACCCAGCATCTTTGTTTCAACTTTTTCCTTTGTTATATATTACAGTGCTCTATAAAATTTTTCCTTTTTCCTTTTAAAGCATTTAGACAATACAAGACTAAAAGATGTCTGGAAATACGTCTTATACAAAAATGAATTTTTATCTTAAAATAACATTCAAAAAGGCACTTCATTCTGTAAGAAAAAATTCAGAGTCAGGTCAACTGCTCTAAGCAGGGGGGTAAAATTGTCTGCATAGTGGGAGGGGAAGAAAGGGAGAGAAACTCAACTGCTGAAATACAAGCTTCTTTTTTTTGGCATGTTTTAAGAAAAGCTGATCCAGTAAAAGATGTCCATTTATGAAATTCATTAAAAGAGTCCCATTTAAAATAGCTTCTTTTTTTTTTTTTTTTTTTTCCTTTAAAAAAGTAGTCTGAACACATGACCTTAGGAGTCAGGCTTCTGAAGGCTTAATAGCATCACTCATGATTGTCCTTCGTGTCCAATGTAACAGGAAGATCAAGAGTAGCACTTCTGACAGGGGTGACCTCCCCAGAGTTTACATTTGAAAGAGCTGAAAAAGATGGAGACGGCCTCTCGCGACTGCGCTCTAGGAGCAGAAGTCAGTCAAAGTTGAGGGCTACCTGTTGCAGAGTTTATGAAGCATACTGTAAACTTCTTCCTCTTTGCTTAGTCCTTCAAAGAAAGGAATAAGGTCTAGCAGCTCCGTGTCTGTCATGTCATCAAACCAGGACTGCACAGGCACCTGAAACAAAGCAACCAACAGACGCTCAGACGACTCGGTGACGCGGAGAACGTGGGAGTTCTGCCTCTGCAGACGCCCGCTGCCATCACAGCAAGGCAAACTGCTCGTCATCAGCGGACAACCAGGTTCGTGTCCACATTTTCCAGCAGGCAACACCAACCCCAAATCCAACTGGAAACCAGCTGACGTGCTGCCGACCTTCTCCTACACGTCCAGGCGACCGACGTGACCCGAGAGCGGAGAGCTCGATTTGCTCTGCCTCCTTGATATTCAGAATAGACTGGAAGATGCAGGCTCTGAAGCTGTACTGACACTTTATTTACGGGCAAGTCTTTTCCACTCCCCCTCCAAGTGTAATCAGGGTGAGCCACTAAACACAGGCACGCAGCAACAACCCCTCCTGGCATGAGGCTGGGGAGGAAATATCTAAACAGCGAGTACAGAACAGTTCTCTGATTAAAACAGTAAGACCTTGAGATGGGGTTCAGAGAACAGCGCAGATAATAACACTTCTTAATACGTGGGCTGGATTTGGGGAAGGAGTCCTGTGTGGAAGTACACCGAGGTCTTTTAAAGACTATCTTGGATCTTGTTACAAGCTCTGGTTTCTGCAGAGACTCGAATATCAGTTAAGCCGGCAGCGCTTTTCTATCCATGATTAAACCACTCTGACAAGGTCCTTAATTTCTTCTCCCAAATTTCTACAGCTCATTATTCTCTTGGCACTGAATTCCGAGATACCAAATGACGATCTGGATCAGGTTTTTAATTTTAACCACGAACATAAATTAGAGCTACAGCCCCTGGTTATTATAAATAGCAACTTTAAACCATGTGTGGCACCAACCAGAAAAAAACGTTTTCATTCAATCACTCTGAGCATCACAGTATTGCAATCTGAATTTGAAACCTGAATGCTGCAAGATAAATAGCCCACATTAAAAAACCACAAAAAAACTCCATCAAAAATGCTACTCCAGACAGGCAGGACCACGCAAAACAGTGTCCCTAATAAAAATTTCCTACATTAATTGTAACAGTTCACAAAAAAGGTGCCTAAACACATCAAAGAAAACATTGCACAGCCTGGTTGTTTAAAAGTCAGTAGTTTTAAGGGGAATTCCAGCTCACTAACCTGGCAGCTACAAAACAGATGTGAACATCTGTACTGGCAGCAGCAATGGATGGAACAAGTGCCAGACCATTCCATGAGAGTTGCTGGAGTCGATACGGAAACACGCAGCGAAAATGCACGTTGCTCCTAATTATTCCCGAAGTACTTTTGCTGCCTTTTATGCTTATTCCTGAAACTTGATGAACTTGTTGACTAATATTTCTAATTATGAAGCGAGATATCACAGAAATACTTAAAAGGAGAAGCATAACAACACAAGAGGAACTTGATTTTTCTTTTCTTCCGCTTAGCCATGAATACAGAACTCGGAGTAACCAGCAAAGCATTAATTATCTTGTCTAATAAAATGCTTTCGTTCACACGATGAAAAAAGATGGGAGTACCAAAAGCACTTCAAGTAAACCACGCTTTCGGTAATCACCACTCCAAAGAACAAAAACTATGCTGGAAGGCAGCTTTGCTTTTTAGAGCTACGTTATTCAGGCTCTACACTGCTCAGTGTTCCTCAAAATTGATGGGACTTCATGCCAAAAGCTAAAACTGAGTGCAGGTGAACAGTCATGACTATGACACGCTGTCAAGATCAGTTTGTCCCAGTCCTTCACCACTTGGCAGTGAACACCAGAACCTACCTGCAGTCTCAAAAAAATACAGAAACTAATAGAAGTCAGTGTTCCGAAAGGCTATTTTCTGAATCAGAAAGCCTGGGCAAGGGCCAGAAAGATAATGTTACGCTTGAGTACTACGAATACTTACTGCATTTTCAGGATGGAAGATGTAAGATGCAGGAGAATTATCTACTATAATAACTTTACTCAGCTCACGTCCCAGTCGACTCAGATCCTTCACGTAATTTCCTCGGTGGAAAACACAGGATTCTCTAAAGAGCCTTGCCCTGAACACACCCCAGCGATCCAGTAAGTCGGCTACTGGGTCCGCATACTTAAAAATAGAAGTTAGAAACATAAAGTTAGCAACGTGCAGATCAGGCTAATTCACAGAACTGTACAAAGGAGAGACGCAAAAGAAATTCAGACACAACGTCCCCCTCTTGATGTTCTTCCCTGCTCCTTGTTAATTAACTTACACGTCTGCAAACCTGAAGCAATTAATAGAGAGATAACGCAGAAGTAGGACGTTTATCTTTCCATGGAAGGCTAACTTGCACTCTAATGTTTTCTGCCATTTATTGATTAGGTTTTATTCGTAGGGCCAACGTGTAGCTACCCTAGGAGTTACCTAGAAGTTGATGGATCCACCGATCTCACCTAAAACTGCCATAAAACTGGCCGACGGTAACAGAAAATCTATACAGAGCCATTTCCACAAGGTGATTTGTTTCCACGTGCCTCTGAAGATTAACTGCAATGAACCCGTCTGAGCTCGAGGCAGCTTTTCCAAACGATGCCCTTGGAACGACTGGGTCAACAAGAATCTTAAGACTACCCAGTTGCATAATCAGGCCGTAAAAGATCAGCCAAAGATGTTATTAGGAAAAATACCCAGGTACGATACTCATTTTATGCACACTGATGCTTTAAGTGAGGTGCAGCTTTGAATCTAACATAACTATAAACCATCCAAGGAAAAGTATCCAAATATATCAGAATATGAAATAACCACGTTCTGGAAAATTGTACGTGTAACTTATTTTTGAAGGATAGGAGTTACCATTTTCCTATATTTTAAACTGAGAAACAGCATTAATGTTGAAATCAACCATCTTTTGACTACGGAAATATTTAACTGCAGTGTCCAACTGTTCTCTTATTTAGGATTTTCACCAAACAGAACATAGTAAGCAGAGCACAGGGAAGAATCCTCTGACAAGACGGCACTATAGCAGATCAAACAGGATCCTGTCCCCTTCCACCACCTCTACACTAGGTTGGAGTTAAAAGCTTACTATGCTAGAGTATTATTTAGAAATAAACCGTGTAGTTTTACAAACAAGACACCACAAATACAATACACTGAAAGAAGCGAAGAATTTAAGATGTCTACTGCTGTAACATCTACCACAAAACTACCTACGAGGTACTACTGCTACCGGAGAGACCAGAGGGCACAAAATATTCCTGTTGGGACGTTTCAAGTCTAATTTTCCGACTCCAGATGGCAACTGCACCTGGAGAGGCCAAAAACCGCGTTCCCAATTTTTGGACGCGGTAAATTTCTGGATCGCTCGCTGATCACGGAAATGGCGTTAAAGGCGGTGTATTTTATTTCATGCCCAGCTTTAATATTCTGCTTTACTCGCACGCTATTTGTTCTAATTTCTCACTATAACCATGGTAACTTGTAAGCCTTTCATATTGGCATTATGAGCAATGCATGGAGGCTACATTATGAGACGAGCCCATATGTGATGGTGTTACCATGGAAACACTTACCCACACACTAGCAGACAAAAGTACACACTGTCAGACAAAGAAGCAGAAAAGAAGGGGAAAAATTAAGATAGTACCAAACTCTGGAATTAATTATCCATAGAAAACCCAACCAGAAGTCCACTGACCAGCACCGTAAGGGCTAATGAGATGAAAAGAGGAACAAACCTTGGCTAGACTGGCTGTGAAGAGTACACATTCAAAGAGCTCTCCCATCCTCTGAAGAAACTCGTCCACATGTGGTCGCTTCAATACATAAACCTGGAATGAGAACGACTAATTAAGTCAAATGGTGTTTAAGGTGAAAGGGAAAAAAAAAAGGAATAACCCAACACAATCCCGAACTCCAACACCCAAAGAAACAAAAGTTAACATGGAAGCGGTTCAAATGAAATGCTGAAAGAGGGGGGGGAAAAAAAAAGTATACAAGATAAAAGTAGGCATCCAATAATGAGAAATGTGAACACGCGGGCTGCCAAGATCCACGCTGATTATGCAACTGCAAATCCTGTGCATTATCTGGGGTGATGCCTCCTGAAAAGTCTCATTAAAGGCAAAGGGAGACAGTCGGGCTTCTCAAGAACTCAGAACTCGCAACCGAAACGATTTTGGTGCTGGTGTCCTTAGCCCCGAAGAGCTTCGCAGAAGGAATAAATGTGACGAAACCTCTACGCTGAGGACAACTGCGCAATAGGAAATTCTTTCCTGTGGCTAGTTCTTTCGCTTTTTCCATTCCAGGTGACAGGTACTGTACCTCGCTGTGTACAGCTATCAGTCTCTGCAGAGAGCTTTCACCAAAAATCCTCCCAGCACCACGCACAATATCTAGCAAACGCTGCTTTCCAAATTCCACGGCAAAGTCTATGAAGTTTTCTACCGTCACCTTGCCATAACGATGGCAAAATACTCAGGATCTCTCTCCTCTTGACCAGCTGGGTTTCAGCAACACTATATTGCTTTTTTTTTTGCAATGACAACCACACTGGTGAGCTTGGCTGCCTACTGTCAACAACCCGATTAAAAGGTTTTTAGAGCCTCCTCGCGTCTCTTTTCAGAGCAAGGAAGGTGTTTTGCTTTCACAGAAAACACCAAGATAAGATAACTGCTGCTCAGAAAGCCTCCAAGTAGTTCATGATCCACTGGGAAGCTGAAGAGGGGAGTCTGCTTGAAGATTTTTTTCCCTATCTTGTTTGCACTAAGATTAGAAGTTTGAGAGAAAACACCGGCAGCATTTTATCTTTTTCGTTTGGCAAATAATGCCCAATACTGGAAACTTCAAGTGGAGAAGCGTGGCACAGAACTGAAATCAGGAAGAATTGCAAGAGTGGTGCAATTTCAGGAATTTCTTTCTTTGATATGTAGAACTAGATTCCTTGGATGTATTTTACTAGAATCATAATAAGAAAGTGGTAAAAATCATGAGGAACCCAGAGAAAAAGCCTGAAGGAGAAAAATACGGAAATGCCAGCTTGAACCCAAGTGTAAAAACTAAAGCCTTTAGCAGAAAGAAAGAAAAAAGTTGCGTAATAGGGACTTGAAATTGAAAACCTAAATCTGAAAGCAAAGCTTTATTAAAAGCACGTATGATGGAGCTGTACCTTAATGAGCAAAGCAGAAATGTTAATTACTTTTCCACTTTGCTTCAGCTCGCTGCATGAAGACATGATCTGCCTTAAGTTACGTCTACAAAGTTTAACCAATTTCTGGTCCCTCAAATTCAAGCAACACATTTAAACTTTGATACACATAAAAATCTAAAACCAGATATATTATTTCCTTTTTAAAAAAAAAAACCCAACAAACTACAGCAGCACTTAACCAATTAATTAAATGTGGCATTTTTTAAATTAAAGACAGCCAACCAGATGCATTTCAACACCGCTCTCTTTCCAGATAACTACAGCAAAGTTTCCTGTATTTCACCGGGCTTAAACCAAGTAATTTCCTCCCCTGTAACAATGCAATTGATTTTTCACTTAAATCTTACTCCATAAAGTTGCTCTGTAGTATTTCCTTTCCGAATTATACCTTCAAATTTTTAAAGACACGGGTAGAAAGACAGTCACAGTCCCTTCGTGAATGGGTACCCAGAAAGAGCCTACCCACCTCGCCAGTTATGAAAGGAAAGGGAGCGGGATCCAAGTTGTTCCTTAACTTTGCAGTCAGAATCATAGAACAGTTCAGGCTGGAAAAGACCCTTGGGATCATCGAGTCCAACCATTAACCCTACACTACAAGTTCACCCCTAAGCCGTATCGCCCAACAAAGTTCATAACAAGTTCTTCATTCTTTAGCCTTAAATTATCTCCCTACGCTTATTTTTTGAGGGCACAAAAGGGAGACTCCGAAGTCTTAAAGAGAGCATTAGCTTCCCTTTTAAAACCTACTGCTTTCAGCCACAGCAAAACAAGTCTCTTCTTGGCTCCCCGTCCTTATCTACGCCCGTGTCGGCGAAGTATTTCCACTTGGAATGTAATTACAAACTCCAAGCCAAGGATATGAACTTTGCCGCTTGCAACACAACCCACCTCCTCCATAAAGAGCGCACGCAGTAAATCAACCCAGCAGCTCCAGACTGAGAGCTCCTCAAGCACAGGCTTGAGGACAGGGGTGGGCTTACAAAACCAAGTATTTGCAATATTCTGGCAATTCCTAGGTCTCCTGACGCTCCAACTGGTCAGTGCGAGCTGTAAATATTCAGCACTTTAAGTTGTACTGTCTCCCTTCTGCACTTTAGATCTCCTGACCCAACACAGAGCACCCTCAACCTCCTCTACTTGAGCTTCTCTTGCTGTTTTGCCTTAAATCCTTACCTACTGGGCTCTGGCCAACAGATCCGTTTCTCATATTAAATGCCTTATTATTAATAACTGTGATCTACTGGGATGAGGTCTCATCATATTTTTCCTTTAATCTTCTCTCCTTGTCAGAAGTCTCAACTCCTTCACCGATTTTTAACATTCCTCTTTTGTCTTTTTTTTTTTTTTTCCCCCAGAACAATCTTAATACCCTGGATGATTATCCTCCTAGAAGTCTGTTTTTTTTTTTTCCGAGAAGTCCTACTTAGATCCTGGAAGCAACTGGAAGCGTACTGGTATCCTGGGCTACAAAATGCCTTTGGCTTACTTCACACAAAAAGCTTTCTTCAGCTCACACTGCAGCTCTTTTCTCCTCTTCCTCCTCATTTGGGATTTTTTCCCCCTTCGCTTTGTTAGCGGCTGGACTTGAATCTCAATGCCGCATGGTTATTTGTGGCTTGGCTTTTTCCTCCGGTGCCTGATGGCTTCGGTTTAAGTCTCTAGACTAACTGGCTCCTGGCATTTTTCTGAGATTTACATACTGTCTTCAGGACTTAAAAAAAAAATAAAAAGCCCTCCAGTTTCTCTGTATTGTGAGCTCACTAACTTCTTCCTTATCACAGTAAGAATGTAGAGGAATACTCTCTTTTTTTTTAATTATTATTTTAAATGAATCCTACTCTTAAATAAGGCCCAAATCAGGCACTGGGCATGTTTTCACAGGATTCTGCACTTACAGCTGCTAATGGAAGATCCCAAGTAATTATCTTTAATTGTTTTCCAGCATTTGGTATTTTCCACATACATTTTCTATACCTCAAAGCAGTCTTAACCTAAAAAGACTCAGTGTGTTTAAACCAAAAGAGAAACCCAGCTCAATTTTCATCAGTTAAACAGGACACAAAGAACTGTCTTTCCAAACCAGCTTTACAGTAACAAAATCTTCCAGTAACGACAAAGAAATCTTCCCATGACAACTCAAGCTCCTGTGATCTCCTGGTCCATGGGCTGGGTGAATCTTCTTGACAGCGAGGAAGAACTAACACGCGTCCTTGAGCCACGTCTTGCTGGTCCACACAGTCGTGGCTGCCTCCCAGTGCAAGTAACCAAGAATAGGCCAGCTAGAATGGATACAGCCTATCCTGGATTACTTGAACCGGGCCACAGCCTTCCGTAAGAAAAATAATGAATTTTTGTCCTTTGTAGAATGAGAGTTTATTATTCCAACAGCGTTTCCCCCCCACACTCTTGCCAACGAGAAACATTTTGTACATTACATTCAAGGGGTACTTGCCAAAAGTGGGGTTTTTTTAGCTTTTGACAACTGAAGATAAGCAATGGGTAATTGAACTACAAAAAAATATTACACACTTAAAACCTAGTTTAACTCACTTAATTAATTACATTCAAGAATGAAATTCCAAATAACACCAACTCAAACTCGTCCGGGCAGCCCTTTTCCCTGTTTGACACCATCAGCAAGGCACAAAGGCGCTGCAAATGCGTTTGGGTAAAAGAAAAAGGACCACCATACCCTGAAAAACTTCACCTATTTGGGACTGAAGTTATATTTAACGCACGGTTTCTAATCTGGGGGTTGTGACTGCTCCGCGCTCGTTAAACGGGAAGCGCCCTCCGAAAGAGAGGACGTGTTCTTGGCAGAAGTTACGTCAAGGGGACCAAACAGGTTGAACATCTTTTCTCCGGTCGCTACTTTCATCCTCCATAAACTTCCTCTAAAGAGCGCTCTCGGTTGCAACACATTTCACTGGACTTCCCCCAGTTCCTCACTTGCTAATTTGGTAGAGCAGGAGGAGACGAGCTCCGATTTCCTTTTATTTCAGAGAACAGAGAGAAATGAGAGAAGCGGCCAGAAGAGCGTCAGCTTGCGTTAGAACTGCCCGTTTGTATCTGTGCCACCGTTTCCAGCACAAAGCGTGGGATTCAGCTCCTGAAACTTCAGCTGCCCCGTACACGAGCGCAGTCTCTGCAGGCATCTAAAGCCCCAGAACAGAGGGGAAGGAGAGGTACCTCCACCCACGAGTTATTTTCTTGTAAAACGAAATGACGAATCCTTTGTACAGACAAGGTGAATTAAGCTACAGAAAGAAAGATGGGAGGGGGACAAGGGGTGCTCAGAAAAGTTGTTTCTTTAATCTAGGGAAGCTGGCTTACCCAAGCACCCTTTAAAACCACGATTTGAACTGCCCTTCCTACAGAAAAGCAAGAATCTCTCTGACCTTTGGATTGTAAATAACGTACAGGAAAACAAACGCCCCAAACTAAATACAGGCTTTTGCGAACACCTCTGTCGCACACACGAAAAATTTACGTTTACCACAAACAAAGCTTGTTTGCTAAGTCGGCCTCAAAACTCTTTCAAGCGTAAAGCAATCGAATTTGCCACAGCTTGTATTTTTGGAATACGAGATCTGCAGAATCTCAAATTTCCTTCCGAATGGGCACTTCTGAAATGGTGCTCTCCATTTTTTTTTTTCCATAGGGTTCTGTCTAGAGCAGAATT
Source organism: Trogon surrucura (assembly GCA_020746105.1). Lineage (NCBI taxonomy): Eukaryota > Metazoa > Chordata > Aves > Trogoniformes > Trogonidae > Trogon > Trogon surrucura. The sequence continues at coordinate 55,606,883 of CM036622.1, forward strand.
CAAGTACAACAATGCTCTGTCAGACCATCTCCTGACCGATGCGACACCGGGTTTACTGGTAGAGCAGGCAGGGACACACGCATGGTTCCACAACATTTCACCCATCCCATGATATTTTGAACAGGTGGAAGTATTTCCCAATGAAAACAACTCATCTCTGAGCATATAAACTGCTTAAGAAAATGGACAAGCATTATACAGATGAGAAATTCCGACAGATAAAAAAAATTGTTGTTGCCAGTTCACGCTCTTAAGAAAAAAAAACACTACAGGTTTGAATTGGGAGCCAGTTATCAAAGCCCACCAGACTGAACCTGAATGTCTGCTTTTGCCCTTTAGATGATCACAGTTTAAAAAAACCCGACAAACCAAACCCACAAAACTGCTGGACAACAATGTACTGCTTTCCTACTTTCCCTGCAGAGGTACGACAAACCCAGCGATCCAAGACGTTGCCTTTTCTGCACGCTGCACAAATTACCTCTATTTCGAAGATCACAAATTCCTCACAACTAATTTCATCTCTACCACCCACAGGTGACGGAGATATTTACCTATTTTAGAGATTAAGAGCTTGAAATACAAAACGTTTTCCCTGAAAATCATGCAGGAAGCCTCAACAAAGCACAGTTGGATGCTAATGCCACTGGACCTTCTCAAGGATGCCAAGACCATTCTTCTCCCTGCTCACGTTCAGAGTATGCACAAATCCACTCCCTCTGACCAGTTTTTGTTTGTTTGTTTGTTTTCCTCTCCCATATGCAGTCATTTTGAGTGCCTAACTGCATTACAGCTGGTGACAAATCTGAACGTTTGCAGCAGGGAATGGAAAAGCAACAGGCTCTTGAAGTGTAAAGGCCAAAAAGTCTTTTATTTGGGTTTGTTTCAAAATGCAAATCTATAATCTCGACAAGATGAGGGGTCACAATCCTAAGCCATTCAAAATTGTTAGGCCTTCACCTGGGTCGGGCCAATCCCAGGCACAAACACAAACTGGGCACAGAGTGGGTTGAGAGTAGCCCTGGAGAGAAGGATTTGGGGGTGTTGATAGACGAGAAGCTCAACATGAGCCGGCAGGACGCTCCTGCAGCCCAGAAGGCCAACCCCATCCTGGGATGGATCAGGAGAAGCGCAGCCAGCAGGGCAAGAGAGGGGATTCTCCCCCTTTACTCTGCTCTTGTGAGACCCCACCTCAAATACTGCGTCCAGTTCTGGTGTCCGCACCATAAGAGGGACATAGAACTCTTGGAGCGCGTTCAGAGGAGGCCACAAAGATGATCCAGGGGCTGGAGCACCTCTGCTACGAGGACAGGCTGCAGGAGCTGGGATTGTTCAGTCTTGAATAGAGAAGACTTCGGGGGGACCTAAGAGCTGCCTTCCAGTACCTGAAGGGATCCTACAGGAAGGCTGGGGAGGGACTTTCTACAAGAGCGTCCACTGATAGGACAAGGGGAAATGGGTTTAAGTTGAAGGAGAATAGATTTAGATTAGATCTCGGGAAGAAATTCTTCAGTGCGAGGGTGGCAAGACTTTGGAATAAATTGCCCAGAGAAGTTGTGGCTGCCCCCTCCCTGGAGGTGTTCAAGGCCAGGTTGGACAGAGCCTTGAGTAGCCTGATCTAGTTGAGAGGCGTCCCTGCCCGTGACAGGGAGGTTGGATTAGATGATCTCTAAGGTCCCTTCCAGCCTAGGCCATTCTGTGATTCTATGATTATTTCCTTTCAGAAGCATTCTAGAAATGTTTAGGAGAGAAAACGTCTGCGTCCCAGCACCAAACACAATTAAAGCCCACATCAAAGGAGGCTCAACAGTATCACACTACAAACTCCCCAAAATTTCACTTCTGTGTTTTAAGCATTCAGCCGTGGTGAGCGTTACAGACATTGAATTGTTCTACACAAAACAGGCACAGCATAAACCTGTCAAACCAACTATCGCTTTCAAACACGTTTCGGTCCACTGACTGACATCTGGTAATTTTTTTTTTTAGGAGTGACAATTACATGGATGGTTTTCTTAACAGGAAATCAGATAAAACTACGAGCTAACGTTAAGATCTATCAGTTGTTCCCTGATCAAAATACAAACCTCTTTGCCCAAGTAAAAATAAACCACATAAAAGACAGCATTTCAAAAATCAAAGTATTTATAATCTCCATTAAATCACATCCAGGGAAGATCTGCAACCCAATAGCTACGTTATCTTTAACCTACAACAACCAACAGAAGATGTTTCAAACAATTCGCAAAATCCACATTTATCGGAAAGGCTCAATTTCACATTAACCAGTAAAACCCGTCTCCAGCAAGATCTTTAACATGTCTGAAGAGGAAAATTTATGACACTGTAATTTCTTTCATTTAACATTTTGAGAAGTGATTACTGATTAAAGCGACCAAGCTAAGATACATGAAGGGGACCGATTTTCAAATTATGGGTGTTTTACATTTACTGGAAACCATTTCACAGAGTCTTAAGTGTAGTTCTTCAAGAGTAAGACGTAAAAATTAGTCTCCTTGCAATTTTGTCCTTTTAAAGATGCTGAAGTGCATAAAAATTTGTATTAGAGGAACTTAAATTACTTACAGGAAGAAAAGAGGACAGAACTTAAATACAGATGGGTCACAAAAACTGAAGAAAAGTCTGTTCTTCCTTAATGCTTTTAAAAAGCTTGTTCACATGAGCTACCTACAGTCATTAAAGCAAACTTATGCCCCGTTTGTCTGCGGAGGGAATCAGAAATGTGGTCCTCTAGTTTTTTTATCTGGGCCCAGCAATGTTTGAAAGCCCATCCTTAAACCATTTCTTGTTGGAAAACGTTTTTTAAAAAATCAGCAGAGTCAAGTGTTCAAGTCCTGAAAGAGATTATTCTGGAGAGCTGAAAAAAGTTAAAGGTGAGACTTGGTGGTTAGAAATTCCACATCTGATCCAACATGGATGTCTGCCTGCATGACACATTCCGGAGTACACGCTTTTTGTATTTTGCAAGAAGACAAGTTATGGAATGCAAAGGAGTAAATGGAGAAAGATTTAACGTTCTGGGATGCTCAGGACAGTTCCACTACTAGAACAACAGCACTTACCTGATGTATGGTTCCATCGATTTCAACAGGAACGATGAAATCAGCATTGCTAATTGGCTAGAAAAAACGACAAGGAAATAAGCTACCGTTAAAAAGAAGATTACTAGAGGAAAAATTTCCAAGGCGTAAAAAGAGCACTTACATCAGGAGCAGGCTAATAAGAATTATTGACTTGACAGACCCACTCTGTGTGTGTGCCCACTACACAAGCCTGGAGCCAGGCTGGATGGGGCTCTGAGCAACCTGGGCTAGTGGGAGAGAGGTGTCCCTGCCCACAGCAGCGGGGTTGCAACTAGATGGTCTTCAATGCCCTTTCCAACCTGAACCACTCTATGGTTCCATGAGCCTCACACAGCTGTGTTCAACAGATCCTGCACTTCACCCTTCCCTCCTATTTCTAAGCTTCACACAGTGCAATGTGCTTTACTGCTTGAATAACCCCCACTAAGCGTGTTTACCAGCAGAAGCATCTTTTTGGATAAGTCCTTCATCAGGTCTGTGTGGATGACAACGAAATTCAGCGATGTGCTTCACCTGTTCTACTCCGGGTCATGGCTGAGTAATTAATTAATTAACAATGAAGATGGTGGAAAAAGTAATACCTCATGGATATATTTGAAGCAGGGGCTGCAACCAGGCTTAAGTTGTACAGTTAAATGATTCTCAAGATGTTGTACCTCAAGAACGTCCTGTACCAATCATGTAAAACTGCCTTTTAATTCAGAAGGGAAGAGCAGGTACACTCTGCCCAAGTCCTTGCATCCATTTTTTCTAGCCTGTTGAACCCAACTTACTGCTTAAGACTTACTGTGAAGAGCTTTTGGCCAGTAAAATTATCGTGGAAAGCAGAAAAGTGTGTCCTTGTAGCCAGTTTAGGAGCGCACAGTCTAATCTTGGCTAGACAGCAGTGGTAGCTGGGGAACGCACCACTAACAACGTTTACTAGCTCAAATGGACATCAAACTTGGCAGTTACACCCATGATAAAAAAAAAAAAATTAAAAAAAATCACGTAAACACAACTGGCTGAAGTTTGTAGCTCATGCCACGATCTGCAGCTTGGAAATGGCTGCGACGCAGAGCTGCCAAATATAGTTTTAATACGACTCATTAACAGACAAGATGCTTCATGGATAAGAGCCTAAAGCGAAGGCTGGGAGTAGTCTGGCTGGTAACCGGTACGGCATTCCGAGGGCTGGAAAACATCTTCACTCAGCTCTATCAGACTTAGACCTTCCCACCTGGTTTTCTGGATCACCCAATAGACTGCTCTCTAGTGCTACCAAGGAGGTGCCCCTAAAGTATCTGTGAGACTAGAAAGAGCCTTCAAACCCATTCAGGGGAGGCAAATGGGTGCCTAGAAAGCAGAAGAGCAGCCAAGGTAAAGAGACTGAGAAGCAGATCGCACACTGGGGAGCCTAAACAGGTGCTCTGTGAAAAAAAAATGGAGAAAAAACCAAAAAAGAATTCTGCAGTATTAACCTGATAGCATCACTCTGATCCCATTCTCTGGAAAAAGAGATATTCTAATTCCCACTGTCAAACAACCTTCCTGCAAGGAGAGCAAAATGACTGTAAGAATTTTTCAGGAGGGCAACACCCTCTCTCGGGAGGGAAGTAATAAGGGGGATGGATGGATCAGAGATCTGCAAGTGCTGCGTCGCAGGGCAAAGCAGAAGCTACACTCGCATCTACTCCTCCTGACCAACCAGTCCTGGCACCCAAACCTCCAGCTGATGACCACTGCGCTAGTCACCATCTAAAGAATTCCTCAAATGCTCACAGGCACAATCTTTGTTTCTTTTTAGCTGACATGCAGCAATTCCCAAGATCTATCCCCCTTTCCGCTTCTGAAAAAGACAGAGGGGACGCTCCTGCCTGTCACCTGCATGAAGCCCCTCAGCCAAATACTCTGCAGCATCTCCAGCAGCCACAGAACAGGAACACAAAAACGTTCTGAAGCTTTACCTTAAAAGAAACCCAAAGGAATTGTCAAGAAGACTCAGACACCAGTTTTCCAGCGGGTGCCAGCTCCGTGCGTACACTGAAGAGACGTGCCTGCACTTGAAGAGTTTATACATGCCTGACTCCCTTCAGCAAGGCAAATACTGCGCAGCAGCAGGAAAAGGTCACCGCAAGTTGCTACAGTTTTGAAGCCCACTGATAAAAACGCAGCCACTACCAAACTTTAAGACCAACCAGATGCAAGAAAACCACATTCTGTTGGGACAACTGAATTTTTGCCGACAAATAAAACTTGCCCTTGAACTGTGCAACACTCAAACTATTCTTGAGCCCATATTGGCTTCCCCCACTTATAATTTAGGCACTACGGAGCGTTCTGGTTGTCATAAGTGACAAGGAAGAGAGCACGGACTTGGGTTCTGCGCTTCGTCGTCACGGGAAGACAGGAGAGAAGTCTGCGACGATTCGCTGCACGAAGGCTGCCGGGGTTGCACACCCGAAGCACGTACGCGCCTCGAGCGGGAACCGCAAGAGACGGAGCGTGAAAGAATGTATTTCCATTGAAAAGCCTTATTTCGGTTAGAACTGCTTCTATTTCATAAAGAGCTTCGGAGTTTTGAATGTTCTAAAAGTGTTTCACAGCCAGTTTTGAATACGACTGCATTCCAGGCTTGCATGTGGTTTAATTCACTTTATACACAACCATGTTTACATGTCCTTGATTTAATAATTCATGATTTTTGCTTCTATTATTGTTTTATGATGGGAACGATAACTACAATGTCGATCTATTCCTTTTTTACTTTTGCCAAAGCACCCCAAACTTTATTCCTTTAATGTGCACTTAACATGAAAGACTAGTACCTCCTTAAAGCTTCCCAAATATGCAGGGGCATAAAAAGACAAGAATTACCCTCCTTCAGATGTTGCTGCTTTCATAAAAGAGCACTTTAAATACTCCGCCTCTCTGGTTGTGTTAAAAAAAAAAAAAATAAAAAAAATCTGCACTTGAAATACGAAGCCCGTTTCGTAACAGAACTACGAATTCTAAAATGCCATGTGTTTTAAATAAAGCCTTTCGTAATAAAAAACCACGAATTTGCGCGTGCTTTTACGTGTGAAACTGGCTGGGTAGAGCAGACGTGTTTTAGTGAAGAAAGAATCTGTAAAAGCAACTCGATTACTCGTACAGGTGTCGCGCCCTCCCTCTCCTGGAAATCCGCCGTGATTTTTTGATGACCGCAACGGCCTCACCTCAGCTGAATTATTTCCCTTTAAGAAACAGAATCCAAACAGCACCCCTGGCCGCTGCCAGCTGCTACTAAAGTCATTTTCCTCCAACACTTGGTTTCTTTCACATATTCCTATCCCAGGGTTTCACAACAGGGTAATGCCATCGCAGCATCAGACTCCAGCAGGGCACAAACTCCAACATTTGCCCAACGCTACTCACTCCATGCAAAAAAGGGCCAGTTTTCTTTTCCTGACACAAAACACTATTCAGTTCAACGCTAAGCAGAATAATCTTTTGAGTATTTGACATAATTTTCATCCATTTACTATCGTTTAAATAGCCACTAAATGTAATTTGAGTAAATGGGATGATTAAAACGAGCCCGCTAAGAAAGTACTCTGCAATAAAGGCAAACCTCAAGCCTACAAGAAAGGATTTGCAGTACGTCGACCATTAAACACGTATTTCTCTAAAACGGTAAAAAAAAAAAATTAATAACCACCTAAATTGAATTTCATTTTGTTTCAAAAACCAGAAGCATCCCAATATAAAGTTACCCACAGCCTTCAGAAAGCAAACATATTTTTACCTCTCAGATCACCTTAAGCTTTAATACTTGATTATTTTTATGGAAATTTAGACTTTTAAATTCAGCTTGCCTTTCCTATTTTTGACTCCTGTTTAAGGAGGAAGGCATGCTCCCTCCCTTCCCAATCGGGCTGCGTTTCCAATCTCCCTGAAAAATTCTCAAGCGTGAGCTCAGGCTGGGTATAAAAGACAAGGACCTGGCGCTGAGGTTGAGAGGTTCCTGTGCGCCGCCACAAAATGACATGTACTCCATTAGGCACAAAAAAGACAGAGAAGAATCTCAGTTTTAGTTTGAGGCCCAAGAATATTTGTTCCAGCGTCTCCATATAAGGTCTTCTTCAAGTCAACAAAGGCAGGCTGTTGCCAAATTCTAACCACACCGTGAGTTATGGTTTGCATAGTTAAACGCTGGCAACTAAATATTGCGGGATTAGAATGTTGAGTTTGTGCTGGCAGGGAAAAAAAGGGAGTGCAACCAAAACCAGAAGACTATAAAGCTGGTGATAACTCCAGCTTGTTACTAGTAAGGTGAACGTATTATTGATTCTTATAAATTCTCCAGCCGAAGTATAAAATTAGCTGATGTTTTATCACGTCTGACATTCGCTAATTAGAAATGCTACCAGTACTGTGAGCCAATTTAGGTTATTTGGGTTTCTGAACTCTCCTGTTCTAACTTTAGCCCTAACTCAAACAATAGAAAAAGACCACCTCTTCCAGCACATGCTGGAATCTGAAGGATAATAAGAGCTGCTTCTACAAGGTGACTGATTCATCAGCAACAACGAAATGCTATTTGCTTTCCTGTTGTGGAAGTTAAACACTTAAAAACACTTGGTGCAACGGGGACAGCAGCCTTACAGGGAAAGCAGCCTTCAGCAAAAGATGACGACATCACTGGTGCTCAAAATCTACCTGTTTAAGCAACAACCACCTAACACAAGGCTGTGCTGGGATCCTCTTCTCCTAGACTAACTATGGCACCACTTCAACATCCAAACCGAAACCCTGTTTTCAGAGCCACAAGTTTTGTACCTGTCAGAACACAGGTCTTTGTCGGAGCAGTTCCCATTTAAAGCCATAAAATCGGTAACTATTCCAAAGCCTTGCTGCATTCAGCGTGACTTTCTCAGAATCACAAAAATAAAGTGCAGCGTCTGTGTTACTCCCCTTACAGCTAAATTAGGATGAATAATCATAGGAGCAACAACCAGGTATCCCGGGAGAGCCTGTAAGACTGGTTAATGTGCTAAGAGGCTTAACAGTTCCTACAACATTCACTGACAGATTAAAGTTGCAAGAGCTCGCTTTGGAATTTACTTACCTTAAATGAACTGTGCACTAAAGTTTCATCTAAATCAATGACCACACACTTCTTCCCATAGTCCGATGCTGTCAGTTCTGGCAGGAGGTATTTAGCTGGTGGCTAAAAACAAGAAGAGAAGAGGAAGACAACAGAAAAAAAAAAAGTAAAACCTCTTTTGAAGGGGCGCTCTTCTGCCAACTGGACTATTCTAGTAATTATTGGGAACTGAAATACATGACTTGAAGTTGAATTTTTTTGGGGGCTCATTGCAAGTACATGTATGGAAACTGATGGTTCATGCAATACCCCTACAGACTTTTTTTTCTTTTTCTTTTTTTAAATGACACACTCGCTTAGAATGCTCTCCAAAGCATTGGAAATGAAAATGGTAAAACACCACCACTAGCTAAGAAACAAAGGAGAAAAATAGGACATTTGATACACCGGTATCTTTGTTCCAGTGGCCTTCTCTTCCTAATGCCTCGGGGCTTTGGTTGCTGTTGTTACCCTACTGAAAGTCAGTGCCACTTCCAGCCACCTCCCACCGCTGGACATTTACACGACGAGTTATTTCTGTTTGCCATCAAAGATGTGAAAGTGGAGAAATCCATCCTGAAGGAAGACGGCATTACTGATTTCATCTTCCAGGACATGTCTCCACTCTCATTTTTACCACTCGTGGGGGTGCTGACCAGGGGCTTTCAGGTGGATTTCGTTCCCCATCAAGGTGGTAAAAGTGCAGTAAAGAACCTAAACCAGGCTCTTCCGCAGTACGCTGCCCTTACTAAAAAATGGTACCAGTGACATGAGTTTTTCTGAAAGCAATGCTGACAGTCGCGCAGGCTTCCCATCGTTCATTCCCCACTGGGACATCCCAATCTGCAATAGTTACGCTACTTTAGACTTCGATATCTCCCAAAAATAACAGAAGTGGAAGAGAACGCTTCCATATGGAGCTGAAACGTTGTTGCCACTCACTCAAAAAGGGTGGGTTTTTTTAATGAAGGAAAACAACTGCGTTTATTTTGAAGTATCAATAGGGAAAAGCTCAAGACCAAGAGGAAATTAAATTAATTAAGAACTGGATACGAACTCTAACTCCATTCTTTCGTTATCTATTTATCCGCTCGGATCACGTTGCTCCGGTTATGATGCATCTATCATGTTTTTTTTTTTTCTCTTTTCAACAGCCTTGCATAGAGGTGCAGGCAGAGATCTGAGGCCACCCCTTTGCAGCCAGCGGGTGACACGGAGGAGTCAGACGCTCCCTGGCCCCACTGATGGCTTTCAGATGTCACCTTACGTTGACAGATACTGGCCAACGACATCTAGTGAGCTCTTGTTTGAATACAGTAAGTAACAAACGGGATCCTGGACTTAAATAGAAGCCTCTTTTCGCTAACGCAGGAGTTATCGGGGGATTTTTAAGAGCGCTCACTGAAATGGATATAGATCCTTACAATTACCAGCAACGACAGTTTCATCAGCTGCCAGGATGGAAGCTGCCTTGCTCACAAGTCCCTTGGCTCAATGCATTTTCCTCTCGGCACACACCTAACAATGACCTTCAAGAAAAAACAACTTCTGCTTAATGCCTGTGGAGTATTTATCCCGTCCCAGTAACCGAGCCAGGACACCCTTTCCAGGTTATAGACAGTCTCACGTCCACGTTACTTCAACACCCGCTTGAGCTCTACTTCTGCTTGTTTGCAACTGGGATCAGATCTAAAGAATTTCATTTTCTTACTCCTGTTCAAAAATCTAAAAGGTAGTTAGGCACCCCACCTCAATTTTTTGTAGTAAGAAGAATCCAGACTTGCAACCTACGTAGACTAAAAGTTGACTGGGGAAAAAAAAAAAAAAAAAAAATCAAACCCATTTAAAGACAGTAATTTTCAGAACCCATGTTCTGATACTGATTTCTTGTCTTTAAAGAAGAGGAAAAAGGTAGGAATGTCTCAAGAAACTTAAGCATACTTTTTTTTTTTTTTTAAAAATTCAAGAATAGCTCAGTTCATTTTTGCACTGTTAGTATTTAGTTCGAATTTTTTACTAAGTTAATCTGCACCAGCAGTTCAAAGCCAGCAACTTCTTCTGCTATGTGAGTTCTTTTTCAAGCTGAAAATATCAATATATATGGAAAACATATGGAAATAAGAGATATTCTTTCATATATAAATATGCACATGAAAAACAGGAGCACTGTTTTACCACAAATCTCCTTATTTTTTTACCTAGAAACTACTACTACTAGAAACATCTATCAGGAAAAGGATGGACACGCACCAAGGACTACAAAATTTAAGAACTTTCGACTCTGAGGACCCAAATTCCTCGTCTGTGTGGTGAGAGTCCTCAACAGCAGCGACCGGCAGAGGAATAAGCTCACCTGCGGCACCTACACAGGGGTGCTGCTGACTGCTCACGTTTCTCCGCCTTTTCAGCAGGGCTTTAGGAGGTGACGTGCACTTACCGACCTGACTTCACCTAACAAGACCGTACCTCAAGGTTTTTCCTGGGGGAAGTCTCCCATCAGGGGAAACCAACCTTCCTACAAGCTCTGGCTTCTCGTATTCCATCTGACCCCGTTTTCAAAAAGACGACTGGTCGCACACGTGAAGATCAGAAGAAATAAATTTTTCCGTTTCAAAACCTGTATCTCTGTTGCCCTCATGTGCCATCTGATAACATAAGGATAAGGAAACTGTTCTAAAGCTGAAGGCAGTATAAAAGGTGAGACTGCTGAACATCTGGCGTTGGGCTTTGGAGCAAGAAGGACATTTTTGAGGCTTTAGGAACTTAAAGGATTTGTACGTGGGGTATCAGTCCATTTGTTTTGCTGTTCAAGCTTTCTGATCTAAAGCAATCTCCACAACTTTTAGCAGAAACAAGCATTACCCAGTATCGTACTTTAATTTCCTCACTAATGGAGACATATCCAAGAAGAGCTCTAATTACCACATTTCCATCATAGTTAATAGCGAATATTTACAGACTTTTGATAATTTCTTTTTTTTTTTTTTTTTAAACACAGCAGCTTTAAAAACATCTAAGATGATTAAGAGTCTTTAATTGCGGCTCACGGCAACTCAAATTTACAATGTCAGCCTCTCCGAAGGACTGCAGGCTTCCAGAGAACTTGGCAGAAAAAAAAAATGACATGTGGTATCTCAGCACTGGAAGTCCTAGCTTGGTTTTCAGTTTCAACACGACATAAACCGTAAACAAGTTAAAGCTTTTAAACTAGTCACTGTTTGGGATTTATGCATTCCAGCCAGGTCTCATGGCTGATCAGCTTAACAGACCTTGTAGTGAAACGACTGCTGCACTGCTTCAGTCCCGTGGAAATAGTATATTCCCTAAGAAAAAAAAAAAAAAAAAGGGGGTGGTGGTGGCAAGAAAACAGGACTTTTGGTTGAAGCATAAACAGCTGGTCAACACAAACCTTTCAGAAATTTACTGCATAAAACAACCATAACCTTTCTTCCCTGCAGGCCCGTATTTCCCACAGAGACAAGTATGAGAATTAATAAGCCCTTTCTTTGTGCACTGGAAATGTTTGTGTAGCCTGAGCGCAGCACGTTAATTTGTTCTTCGTGTTCCCTTCAATGCCTGCTTCTGCTTGCCCTCTGCAAAGCTAACAGCTTCTCCCAGAAGTTCCGTGTAAGAAATATTCTAAGAGAAGATAAAATGATTCCCACTTAAAACAGAGCTGCCAGAAGACGGTAGCTCCTGCTATGAAACAGGCAGCTCGCAAATTTTGGTTCTAGGAAAAATTGTAACAAGAAATTGTCTACACGGAGACGAGGAGAAGTGAAAAAACAATAGCGCAGGGGAAAAAAATTTAACTTCTGCAGGGGTTCCGAGGACTGATTCTGGTACCGCTGCTCAATCCAGGGATTTTAAATTGGACAAAAGAAACGGGCACCAACTCATTTACGAAGGTGCAGGAGTATGGCTTTGGGCTTCCACCTACCTTTTTGCTCAAAAGCATGAAAACGAGTGCTGGAGTTACGAGGGGTCTATTTTGATTTCTCGACCGCACTCCTTTGCAAACAAAACTGAGAGAAATACCTGAAAGCACAGGTGTCCTGAGCTACACTCCATGTATTTTTAAGTTGGTTCTATCACGATGTGTCAGCTGGTACTGTTCTTTCTCATTTTGTGTGTGTGTGTGTGTGTGTACTTCAGCTCTAGAAATAAATCATTTTGCAGTATTAGGAAAAAAAAAATCAATTACGCTGCTGTTTAATCTATGCCTTACCTGAAAACAGTTTCAGAGTACAAGACACAAACAGGACAAAATTCATCTTTCAAATAACCCCAAGCCCCACTGTCTCTATTTTCTGAAGAACCTAACTTGAAGCTGCAACGTTTCTTAGCAGTTAGCTCTATCAACAACCAAGTGAAAATTCATATTAATGCAAGTTTTTCAATTAAGAGCAGTTAACACAGGAAAAACCTGATGGAGCAGACGATAAACTTTGATGATTCGCACACACGCACATCAAGCCATGGAAGTTTTCAAACAGGTGACCTCAGCAGACCGACAGATTTTAGACATGCACCAGAAAGCTCCAGAAAACCTCCTATTTTTTTGACTGGAGGCTTCGACTTGCGAGTTTAATGAGTCGGGAGCAGGCAGTGCTCTTTTCAAAGTCACTACGGGATTCTCTAAGCGCTTGAAGTGATTACATTTGCAATGAGCCCTACGAAAAGTAAATGTCTGAGTCAGTTGTGACCGAGCTCACTGTGTCTGTTTGGAAGATTCCTCTTGCCGTGTGTACAACACGCACAGCTCAACCAGCCTATTTCTCATCCGCGACCCTGCGTAGCGGAGCGTCGAGAATTTCTGCCTCAAAGGGTCTTAAACGCCCAGTTAAGATCCATCTCGGAGCGAACCCCCGGGCTCCAGCGCTCAGGAAAAACAGCCCTCGTAAGACTTGAAGAGGACCGCTTAGATTTTAGGCTTTTTCCTCACACCACGTTGCAACTTTGTTCCTACCGCCTCCTCCACGCGTGGCTCGCTCCTGTCTTTATTTAGGCTATTATGCACTAATGCTCGCTGGCTTCTGGTGGAGAGCCAGAGGCCCGCCGATACCCGGGCTGTAAATGTCCCAGGGCTGCCCACGGGCAAGGGTTGCTTGCCAACACTCGCTGCAAGAAGGCATCAGGTGGCACCGGAGGAAAGGAACAACGAGCGGGTTTAAAGTCACCCACTCACCGAGAACTCTACGTCGTGACTGCAAAGATAAGCTCATTCAACTGCCTTATTAAAGGGTTGGGAATGTAAGTCAGCAAAAATAGAGTTGTGCGACAAAAAGAAAACAAAAGAAGAAAAAAAAAATAAAGAGACCCCTCTTCTTTAACTGCTCGTTGTGCTACCACTGCTCAAATCTAACAGGGCACTGCTTTAACATCCCAAAGACAGTGTTCTAGCACAGCATCTCATTTCATGTTTGCACCTGACAGAGCTGTACTCATTTGTCGTTTCAAAATTTTGTTCTCTTTCAACAATACCTACACTTTTTCTTAGGTAGCGTTTTATTCCAGGTCAGAACACAGCCAGAACGTGTTTTACATTCAAGTAACTACTAGTTGGCCAGCTACAGGGACCAAAAAGTATCTGGCAGGTTTGTAAAAGAAAAAACAATTTAAATAAATAAATCAATCGGTATTTTAACACATCCAAAGTCCTCTATTTCCAAACTTGCATATATATATATATATACACTCATAGACGTGTGTCTGTATATATGTATACACACACACACATGTGCATGTAAACATGCATGAGCCATATTTGAAGTAATTCCAGATATGAAATAATGAGTAAACAATAAAGGGTCGTTTCTAATAGTTCTTAAATCGAAGAAAAAGTGGTGAAGGAGGGGAAGTGATCGACACAATTACAGAGGTCTCCCGACACTGTTGCGCTCCAGCATGGCCAGGGCTCATACATGAGGTCTTGTAATGTTGGGCTACATGAAAAGGAAGGGAAAGAAGATAAAAAAAAAAAAAGGTATCTCAGGGACCAGTCAGGTCTTTAGGGGCTCCCAAGTATCTCAAGAAAGAGGGCTGTGTCCATAACTCTACACATCAGCACTGCTATTTCCTAGAAAACTCTGCAAGAATAAAGTATTCGAAACAGCCAAGGAGCTCAAATAAAGTATTTCCAGCTTTAAAAAGCCCAAGTCTTCATCCACATAAAAATCAAGTTTAAAAAAAAACAGAAAGAGCAGCTTTTTGACCAAAAAAGGTCAAACCTAATTAAATGAAAAGCTTCAGTTTGAAGGGGGTGGTTTGTGGGGGGTTTTTTTCATTCCTTTTATTTAGTTTTGAAAAATAACTCGGATGTCAAACAGCATTCCAAGTTTAATCCAGGGAAGATAAGCAGAGATACTAAAGCCCATAAACCAGCAACTGATACTCAGAGCATCATCTCAAACACGAGCAGTAATGCCAGCTATGGTCACCGTGTTCTTTGTTTCAAAGAAATTATGCAGTTTCTAACTCTTATTTTCAACTAGAATAAAGGGAATACCTAGAGGAAGAGGCTTTTGTAAGTGTGCCCCATATAGTGATGATGAGTATCAAAATAAGTAATTTCTCTTTAGTATAAATAATACATGATTTCTCTTTAGTCTCTATGAAAATAAGTAATTTCAACTTTCCGACTGCTTCACCCGTTTCCAAAACAGTAAAAATTGGGAAATGAATTTAACCGAGATGCAAGATGAAGCCCATATAAAACCCAAACTCTTCTTTTTGCCCCTGTACAACACGTGCAGTTCAGTTCATCTCCGAGTGTACAACATTGCAGACAGAACACAAAACCCTTTTGTTAACATGCAACACAAACCAGACCTGTTAGACTGCAACATAAGATGACTCAAAGCAAAAGTTATGAAAATTATTAAAAGAAAAAGGGATAAAAATACATACACTTGGTATAGGCATGACCTGCATCTGGTCACCCTGGGAAAAAAAGAAAAAAAATCACTGTAAGGGTAATGGCTTTTAAGGGTAGAACAAAGGTCTGAAGCAGTAAATGTAGCACTCAAACATTTTAAACCAAAAGTTCAAAGTATTCAGGAAATCAGGGTAAAAAAAAAAACCAAAACAAAACCAGGATCTTGCATTTTAGTCGCTGAAATGATTGGTTAGTGCATTGGCATTTATGACTTTGAGGAGATTGGACCAGTAAAACCCATGCTATGATTAATAAGAGATGACAATAAGAAAGTACCTGTATTTACTGTAACTTTTGCAGCTTAAAGCTCTACTAATGGGTATATTTGCCTGTTTTCACTGCAGCGACAAGAGGCTCAGCCAGACCTCGGCAGCAGGGCAGGAGCTCACTCCCTTGAAGCAATTGCCTCGATAAAACCAGCATTTTCACTTAGGCAGCAGCAGAACATCCAAGAAGGACACGACGATGATGAACTAATCCAAGGAATCCCGCTTTCTTCACCCAGAAAGCGGAACCAGTACCAGTGCTCTTCCCGCGTTCTCATTTTTTGTACCGTTCTTGGGAGAAGGTGAGACAGTCTCAGCCGACTTGATGTTTTCTTTTGATATTGGGACCCAACAACCGGACACAACGACCCTTCTTTTTATTCACCTTTGCAGCTTCCCAATGGAGAAGCCTGGTCACCAAGTCACAGACTCAAAATATAAGACATGTTGGGAAGTAGCAACTGGATTTTCTAATTTTTCTAATCTGTCAAGAACAAGTGGTTGTGTTCGGGTGGACATTGCACATTAAAAATAAATAAATAAAAGGAAGGCGGCTTTTCCAGCACAAATCATAGACTGGCCTAGGCTGGAAGGGACCTTAGAGATCATTTAATCCAACCTCCCCGTCATGGGCAGGGACGCCTCTCAAGTAGATCAAATGTTACTTACTAGATAATATTATTCTTTAATTATTTGGACAGCACATGCTCTGACTACCAGGACACTGACTATCTACTGAGGGAGCCGTTTTCAACATCCGAACATCTTTTTCCAGCTGAGAAGTAGTCTTGTGCTCCCTCGTTTTGGAGTCTAACACAGTGTTGACACATCACTGACAAAAGTAATTCAGTGTTCTTTTTAAATTCCTCTTTTTTCCTATTGCAGAATTTTTTACCGAAGTTTGACCAAAACGCAGAGAAGCCGATGAAGCAAGCCAGAGAGCAGCAACCACCAGGAACCATCAAGAAGTTTTAGTAAAAAGCATCTTTCTGGAAAAACACAAATCTAAGGACCCAGTTTTTCCTCACAATAATGGCCAAAA
Organism: Trogon surrucura; assembly: GCA_020746105.1. Taxonomy (NCBI): domain Eukaryota; kingdom Metazoa; phylum Chordata; class Aves; order Trogoniformes; family Trogonidae; genus Trogon; species Trogon surrucura. The sequence goes on from CM036622.1 coordinate 55,623,339, forward strand.
AGAAGAAAATACGACTGAGCACGTTAAGCGCCCTGGCAGCGGAACATCCTCCGAAGCTCGTGGGCCATTTGAGAGCGGAGTGAATTTGAGGAGGTGCCAGTGAGACGAGCTGGCCCGAGATCAAATCGTTCTCGCGGATACGGTTACGCGGGTAGAGCACAGATTGCGAACCCGTGCTCTGGTTTGGTTGTAAAGGCTTTTTACGCATTCGCCGCTAGAGAGAATAAAATCCAGCGGGAGCTCCTCTTCTGTCAACGGACAAAACCAGCACGTGAGAGGTAGAGGCATATCCACAGCTACGGTGCCAGATTCTCTTATTCATGGACACAAACATGGTTGTGTATCACGTCAGGTTTTCTCACAGCCTGCAAGAGGAACTCACCACGGGGTAAGTTGTTGTCTATTTTGGCAACCTCCTGAAGCAAGAGTTGCACCCCACCCTTAAGCCTGCCTTTCGTGGGAATCCAGAATCGAGGTTGCTAAAAGACTTGGGTTACCGTTCGCTTTGTTTTTCTTGCAGAATTTCTAAAATAAAATTAAAAAAAAAAAAATTTCCCCAAGAAAACCAAGCAAATTTCCTAAAAGGAACCTAGGCAAAAAGCAAAATGTAACGATGACAACTGGAAAAACAAGCAGGAAGACAAACGCAAGAGGCTGTTGGTAGAACATCAGCGCTCATGAACAGGCTTTTTCAAAACAAGCCTGCTCTGGGAAACTTTTTACAAGCGTCCTGCCTCATTTCCTGATGCCTTGGAACAGGAAGGCAAATAGGTCATAACGCTATCGTTTGAAATAGATGACAGACGACTGCATTTGTTCAAGCCTTTCCACGAGCTCCTGATGGTGGTAACAGGACAAAGCTGTTCCTAGAATGCCAAAATTTCCCCATTGTATCACTAAGACAACCCAGGAACTGCTGTTGTCCAGCCATTGAATTTTTTTTTATTTTTTTTCTTCCCTCATGGTAGAATATATACAGACGAAATGATAAATTGTACCTTTTCCCTTAGCTACGTAATTTTATTTCGAGGCCCGCACCGTTTTCAGAACTGAGCCCGTTCCTTAATGCTGCAGGGGATCAACGAGCAATAAGCAACAGGCCACACCCTTCTGCTTTTTTTTGGGAACAGCCTGGATTCAAAGCTAAGGAGCTGTTTCATTTTAAAAGAATCAGCTGATTTTTTTAAAAAAGAAGCAGCTGATCAAAAGAACAGATTTATCACGCTCGTTTCTTTAACACAAAGCATATACTAGACCGTGATTTGTTCTTTAAAAATAATAATGCAGTTACTATTTGACTCTGTCACTGATTTTGAATATCGAGCTTTGTCTCTTAATACAGAAGACGTTTTGGGAGGCAAAGGCCAAAGAGAGAGGAGCCAACCACAGCCGTGCAGAGGGAGTTTTTGTTTTCTAAATAAGCCTGACGAACAGAACCGAACACTAGGAGTTCTCTTGCTCTGATCAGTGAAGGTTAAGCAGGAGGAAGAGCACTATTATTGACATTAATCCCAATTATCTTCCTCCACACTGGAGAGCAAGACTGGTGTCCACATCTGGGCAGAGACAATGCCATCAACAGTCCCCCATCACAGTCCCTGCTCGTGCTGCTTCTCTAGGTGTCCTGCAGGAAGGCAATCCTGCTTTTGACCTCGAGAACATGCTCCTTACAAGCTTTTTTTCTTGCTCTAGTGAACCATATTCACATGGGACAGAGAAAATCCCTCTTCCTGTCCTGCGTTTACATAGAGACCTCTGAAGCAGAAAAGAGGGTCGAAGACGTGACAATAGGTCACCAAAACAGCTTTCCAGCATCCTTGGATCCAGCATCGTTGCAGCAAAAAGCAGTGGGGAGAAGAAGACCTAACTTTTGTAGTGGTTGGGATGAGTGAGGTGGAAATACAAGGACTTGACCTTTCTGGCTTCATTCCTGTTCCAGGGAAAGCAGCGAGGGCAGCTGCTGCCCCCAGAATAAACCTTCTTCTAATTCCGTCTTCTTCCCTGTCGAGTGTGCATCAAGACCTTCTCCTCTAATCCAACAAGTATAAAAAAACAACCCTTTCCTCATTGATGCTTCATCCCGTTGAACGCGAGCCAGCTGCTCAATTTGGATCTAACCTGGAAATAAAGGCCAAGATGATTCCAGTGGGAGTGGGCTGTAAGCGAAAGGGCAAAGCGCCGATAGACTTGGCAGCTCCCGCACCCATCACGACTCAAGGCAAAGGGAAGAATGAGCAAGTCTGTGTCTAGCTTTCCTCATCTCTATCTGGAAGCCTGCAAATGAAATCTGTATCTGCAATCACTTCAAAACTCACTTAAGAAACTCACCCAGAAAGGGAAAAAGCAGCAAGCTGGGAAAAAAAACCCACAAGAATTGAGTCAAGAGCAGAAACTGAGATTTGAATTAATTCAGACGGAAAGGAAAAAACAAACTACTTGGCTCTCCCAACACTCTGGCCCCTAAGAAACCACCTGGTTGGAAGGTGTTGGTGAGCTGCCTGCTGCTGAGGAGGCAGGAAAAAATGAGCAAGGATTTCATGAGGCTGAACGTTGTGTGCGCCCAGCGACACATCTGGCTCGGCATCCAAGCTGCAGACAGGCCGATATACCCACCGTAAGAGACAGCACGTTTTAGAATGCATCTTTGTGCTGAAAAGCTGTCACACTTTAAGAGAAAACAAACCCACCCTAGTTTCAGTAAATACAAGTTATTATTGAAAAATGTTGTATTGAAACTTTAGAGACAGAATGGACCGTTCGTTACCAGTATTAGAGTCACACTTGGACAAGCAGCTGCTCTGTGAGTAGGTTTAAAAATGGACTCAATACTTTAAAGAAGTTTTTGGGCTTTTTTTTTTTCCCCTAACGGAATAGAAGTCAGCACTCTGTTTACGGAGAACCATGCTCAGTTTGGTGTTTCAGCCCTACGAAGAAGTGACATGACACTTGCCTTGCCAAGCACAATCAAGTCACATCATTTGGTAAAACACTAAACGAAGCCCCGATTCATTTCAGGCACCGATTTTTTTTTTTTTTTTATCCCCCAATGGCACAACGCGATTACTCGGAACAAAATTTCAGAACCGCATTTTCAGTTACTGTATCAAATACTCTTCCTCGCTTTCTCTCCTTTCAAACGGGTTGGCATTTAAAGAATCGAGACTCTCAATTAGAAGGAAATTAGCTTGTCCCATCAACTTCGAGAATATTGCCAGAAGCAAGATAGAACAACACTGAATTCCTGTGAAATCAGCAGAAGCTCTGGTCGGTCCTTTCCGCTCTCTCAAGTCTTTATCATCATTTTTCACGTAGCAACTTCACTGAACAGTAAAGACAGAAGGGAAGTGCATCCAAGCCATTTTCTACTAGTTTCTAACGGTAACTATTTAACACGGTGCAATTTGCTTTTTCCATTTTTTGAAGGGAAGGGCCAAACACATGAAGTGACTGGGCTGTGGTCAGGGGTCACCTGTGATGTGATAAATAACTCATAAAAGACACAAAAGAGATGGCAGATAAAAGTAAGTGACCACCTGAACAGCAGCTCAGCAGAATTTAAACTATTTTAAGCCGGAGTTTAGGCGGTGTGCTGGCAGGCTTTCTTTTCCTTCCTAAAACAGGTAATTTTGCCATTTCTGGACATTGAATTTCACCAATTTAGAAACTGAGGGCCACTGTTGTATGTAATTTTCCCCAACTTGTTTATCACTTCTGCATCTAGACAAGATGTCCAGCGCAACTCAACCAAATCCAACCAACCTGCAGAGTTCTAAACCACAACTCTCCCGGTGAAAAAACCTAGCCTGACAGCGTAATGACACTCATACATCCAAGTCTTCAACGCTGTTTTTCTTTCTTTAACATAATTTCCTACTTGCATTAACCATGCTAGCGCTCAGAATAAAAGCAGCCGAAAAAAACCCCACATACAAGCTTTTAATATTGCATTTAAAAGAGAAACGTGACAGATTTGAGCTCACTTAAGAACTACCCAAAAGCTTAGCCCTACTTGATTTCTTGTACGAAGATCTGTACGCATCTGAGTGCCTTTCACTATATTTGAAGAAAATGCACTCTTTCTTAATTCTTTTTAACATATTCCTTGGACTTTTTTTACTCTGTTAAGCTGTAGTCTGGTAATTCTATGAATATTGTGACTTTTGTCTTGGGCTCATGTGAGTGTTGTAAAACTTCCAAACTGCTCACTACAGTAGCAGAGTGAGGATGGAAACTTGTGTGAACGTACACGCAGTCACTTGCTCAAGGCACAAGATATATTTAGAAAGTAATTAAGTGTTTTACAACATGCAATGTGAAAACTACTGACTTCAGACCATTTTAACTTCTGTTTCCTACAGAAAAAAAACAAGCTCTTTTCTTTACGTTTTTCTTTCTAATGAGTTCTCACTTTCTGTCAGTTGTTATGATTTTGCTACTAGCCTCACTTCTCCCTCTTTTCCATTCCTTAGCATGGTGGAAAGGGAAATTTTCCTGGTTTTCCATTCCTTTTGTTTCTCAAGGGAATGTGCACATACCTGCTACACACTATTCAGCTTTCCCTTCAGCACATCCAGGCTAGAGTTCCCTCATTTCAGTCAAAATGTACCTTGGCTAGCAAGATAAGTCTAAAAATACACGTACAACTCCGCCTTTTCGCAGAGGAATTCTTTCTCAGTGCGCTTTACCTCTGCCTGAGCAGTTTTAACATGAACTGTTGCAGTTCAGACTTTACCTCCACGTGCATTGTTAGTCTCCATCACTTCTAATCTGCTTTGCTTCTCTCTCCCACACCAAACATTTCCTTTGCTCTCTTCTCCCGAGCTTTTTGGGATTCAAACGTGACCAGCAAAATTCAAAACAAAATAAAATACGGGCTGGACAATGTAGGTAAGAAATCAGCTGCATCAATGTGAAACATTGGTGTGAAGGGTAGATGGTGAAAAGATACAGACATCTCCGTATCTGATATTGTTCCCCATCGTGGATACACCTACATCAAAGCTCTTTGAAAAGTGCAAGGGGAATAGTGTTTTGTGCTGAGGACAGCACTAGCAGAGATTTGAGAGTGCTGGAAACCAACGTGGTACAGAAAACAGCGTGTTTATGTTTGCTGTGTTGAATGGAATTCTTCATTTCATAGCGCAAACACTCCCAGTGTTACCAGATTTAAAGAAAAACATCCAAAATCACTTGTGCTGCAATTTTACAGAAGTCAATGAAAGCAACATGCTGCTCTTACATACAATGCTTTCAAGTGTTAGAAGTTTTTATCAAATAATTTGAATTATTAGGCAAATAAAACTTAATAACCTGGAAAAATGGCCAAAAGCTGATACCTCTGGACTCAAGAGTGGATTAAATACAGGGGAACTGGTTAGGAAAAAAGTTGCAAACATTACAATTTTCCCTCTTTTTGAACTGTTTTTATGCCACTGAAAACCCATTCCAAGTGACATTCGAGTAGGTTCCACTACACCCCAGTGAACACATTTTAACCTTCCTGTACTTAAGAAAGAGAACCAAAGCTAGAGACCACTCAGCACCTGATGTTTTACAAGAAGCCCACATTTTTTAGTGTCTTATTCAGGTTTTCAACGTTGTTTGCTTGTAAAACGTACAGTGCCAACACCCTTTATGGAAAAGTTAGTTTTAAATTGCAGCTGAATATGTAGTATTAGCACTTCACCACCCAAAGAGAGATGTTTTCTGTAACTCGTAACATGTTCCCTGTGAGGGAAACCTATTAAGACAAAGCTTCAGAGTTAAAGCTTGGTTACAAGGAGACCCACGTGACAGCAAAATAGGAGAAAAGCCTGACCTTCTGAAGTCCTCCATTCTCCTCCACCAAAGGAGGAAGAGCACTGGTGCTGTTGGTAGATGGTGGTTCGACATTGTAGTCACGAAAGCAGCAGAATAAGGTGCTAAAGATACTTCGACTCCTCTGCTTCTTCAAGCTGATATTACATTGGGACACTAGGAGGAAAAAAAAAAAAAAAAGAAGAAAAATAAATCCATGGAGCACAGATCTAGTTTTCCAGACCACAACAACTGAATTTAACACGCATGGTGAGTACCTCAAGTCCTCCTCAAGTCTGAGGATAACCTCACAGAGATTTTCCACCCCATTGAGAGTCCCTTCCTTCCGTTTCACCACATTTTTTTCCCTGTCAACCTCACACGGTGCCGCTCGCCTGTCACTAACCCACCCGATGCCTGCACAACCACAAGTCTTGTCACGCTGCGACACCACATTGAGAGTTCTCCCAGAAATTCCCAGAATCGAAACCGTAAATTATATTAAATAAAAAATGGTAAAAAAAAATACGTTGAATTTGCTGCTAAAATAAATCTCCGGACTGAGGAAGCAAACAGGGCTGATCTAAAACAGAAAAGACCCAGTGAATGCCTCCTGATGCTCCAGCATATTCTCCACCCAAACACATGATTGAACACCCGAACTCTTGAGAGTGTCAGAAGAGATTCCGATATGTTTCTGAGCTTCCTCAGTTACTGTTTGACAAAAGACACAACACGGAGGCAGGACGAGGAGCTGCAACGCTGGCTGCGGGAACAAGGGTGGGGAGGGTGATACTAAATAAACAGGAGTCTAAGCCTTTCTTTTGACTTGCTTCTTGGTCTATGAGGATTTTAAAAAAAAACACAAAGCGGTAAAAAAAAATTACAGCTCAATGAAAGCAAGTGTAGCATTTTTAAAGATTAAAAACTATAGATAAAAGCAACAGTTTGGAGAAAAAGAAATGCACGTAAGACGCCCAGTGATCCTGAAAATCAGAGCTTGGCCACACATTAAAATTAAAACAAATGGTCTGTGGCAAGTGACAGGACGAAGGGAAATGGCCTTAAGTTGTGCCAGGGGAGGTTCGGGTTGGATACGAGGAAGAATTTCTTTCCTGAGAGGGTTGTCAGACACTGGAACAGGCTGCCCAGGGGGGTGGTTGAGTCGCCATCCCTGGAGGAGTTTAAGAGAAGGGTGGGTGTTGCCTTGAAGGACGTGGGTTAGTGGTGTTGAGAGGGCTGGGAAAAGGTTGGATCCGATCTTGAAGGTCTCTTCCAGTCAAAATTGGAACTTTTTTTTCAGAATATTTGAAGTAATACTCGATACGATCACCAAATACTGGAATGACCTGCTGTTAGCTAGAAGCGTTTATTGTTCCCTACACTCTGGCAGGGAGGGGACTGGCGGGTGAACCCTTTTCACCTCTCCCTTTCCCCGATGTTTACCTACCCCACCGCAAGGCACGGCACTGAGCGGCACGGACACTCAACGGGGTAAAATCACGTGGGAACACAACGAGAGGCAACCACGTCACGTGCGTTTTGCAAATAACTGCTTGACCACAGCTATCGCCGTGAACACCACGTGAAACCAAACCCCCTCCCGCTGTCGCCTTATCTCAGCCTGGCCCTGCCCACCCTCCCCAATAAGCAAAAGAATATTTTAGACTACAGAGATTAACAGCGTCCTTTTCCGAGCCAGTAAATTACTTAATTTCTAATCCATGCAAGCAAGCCCAACCAAGGGTTCTTTTTTATTTTTATTTATTTCTTTTTTTGTTTCTCCACAGCAGCATATTGGAAACTAGCAAACTTTAAAAGGTGAATTACACTGACATGAAAAAAAAAAGTAGCATCCAGGAGATTAATAGCCACCCATCCACTACATATGCTTATTTACCTTGTGCATTAGAAGGAACAAAACACTCTTCCCATCCCAAAGTTTGAGGGCAAGCGGAACTCGTACTAAGTCCCATTACACACCATATAGAATTCCTCACCATTCCTCCCCTCTCAGGTTATTCGGGAACTGCATCTGCTTTTCTCCTGAAATTCCAAATATATCAAGCACAGCCCAGGTGACTCACAACAGAAACGCAAATAACACAACTACTTGTGTATAAAGAGAAGTTCAGAGCAAGAAGAGCTGGGTATGAAAGGGAACAAATCCCTCCTGGGAGACTCCAGGGATGCCATCGGGCTCCGGAGGCAGGAGGTGTGCGGGTACACATGAGCTTTCAAGCACTCTCTGAAAATATGACCCAAATCTCCTGCTTTTGTAGAGTCAGTATAAGACCGGCATCGATACTTTCTCCTCTCAAAGCACCTGAGAAGCGTCCAACAGTAATTTTCTGTTTTCCATCCAGGATTTATTTCGGGATTTGCCAAAATATTCTTCCACCCTAAGGGAGGGAGCAATGCTCCGCTTCAGCTACTAATTGCTACTGAGAGGGCACCAGTCTCAACAACTAAATGGGTTTTATAAGCTACGAACTTTCGCCATTGAAAAAGCGCTCAGATAAAAGAACAAAATGAAAATTGTGCACAGATTTGCGCGCTTGAGGAAGTGTTTCATTACCTTAAACCGAAACCAATGTAAACGCTGCTTTTCAATACTCCAGTTAAACACAACACATACGCAAAACTGGCCACTGGCGGTGTCAGCTACAGTAAAAGATTATCTCAAAACACCACGTTCTGTTTGCAATGTATTTGCAGAGACGCGCATACAGAAATCCCCAGAGGATACCTGTGCAGCTACGAGGGACTTCTTGAAAATAGCACTCGCACAAACCTGTATCGCAAGCACAAACAAGTTTGCTGCAGGATCATCCAGGCAAGGGGAACTCCCTCCCGACCTTAAACACTGAAATGCGCCGAAATTAGAACGGGATTTGTCCCGTTCCCTACAGCCAGCGCCACAGAAACCTTCCTAATTTGTATTTTGTTTTCAGCCTCTACTTAAAAATACGACAGCAAATAGTCACATCTGAATGCTTGAAACAGAAACGCTCTTATGCAGCATTTAGCATTAAGCCTTGGTTTTTTTCTGCACTTCCTAAGATACAAGAATGCAACTTTAAACTTCTTTCCGCAAACAATTTTTAGGCATAAAATAGTCCTTCCAAAGCCAAGAGTGCATTTCATAATATAATTATATAATATATAATATGTGATTATAGGATATATAAGATCTGTTTGCTAGATTTGCTTTTCTTGAAGCACAGTACAAATATAACAACTAAAACTATAAATTTAGATATTCCGGACACCAGCAAATTTTAATGAGAACAAAAACACGGAGGAAAAACCCCAGTGTTCCTACCAAGACTACAGACAAGGCACCAGGCAGTGATGATACCAGAACAATAATCTGAATTATCTAATGACCAAGTCTCAGCAGCATCCAGCTTGGGGAATTTACAGGGCTTGTTCTTTTTTTTTTTTTTGGTCCTTCTGTCTTTTGAGAGTTACAACCTTCATTTCTAGAACTAATTTCCTACGACATCCACAGCGATACTATACTCATTACCCCTACGGGTACCAACGCTCAAGACAACTTTAAGTGACCTTTTACAACTTAAACGCTGCGCACCCAACACGCGAATGCTGCGCACCGAGAAAACCCAGGCAAAACTTCAAAATACGAAAATGTGTTTTCCGTGCAAGCAGAGAAGACTGCGACCAGCAGGTATCTGCAGAAGAGACGAAGAAAGGTATAACTTAAAATACTGGAGTGATGCTTTCCCTCGACATCACCCCAAGCGCATTCTAACTGAAGCTTAAGGACCTCCCTTACCTGAAGCCATCAAGCGTCATCAACAAATTCCTCTTCTGCGACTTCGTCCCATCACGTTTTGAAACTACACCAACTTCTAGCGCCAAAAGTATCACGGAATCGCAGAATGGTTTGTGCTGGAAGGGACCTTACAGGTCATCTAGTTGCGATCCCCTGCCCTGGGCAGGGACACCTCCCACCAGACGAGGTTGCTTAAAGCTCCGTCCAACCCGGCCTTGATCACCCCCAGGGAGGGGGCGTCCACAGCTTCTCTGGGCGACGTGCTCCAGAGTCTCACCACCCTCACAGTGAAGAATTTCTTCCTTACACATCATCTAAACCTACCCATCTTTCAGTTTAAAGCCATTACCCCTCATCTTATCGCTACACGCCCTTGTAAAAAGCCTCTAGTGACAAGAAGGTCCACAGCTTGGTCAACAGTTGAGCTGTTTCACAACTGTGACTCTCCTCGTTTCTTACCCTTGCGCCATCTCTAATCCAGATTTCAGAGCAGGAGTAGAGGGACTAGAAACTACACACAACATCCAGGATGAAAGGAGAGCACTGCAAATTTATATGCCCACACAATGGCTTTGTTCTCTCTTACTTTCCAAATAATTCCAAATATCTTACTTGAGGTTTACAACAAATGAGTACTGTGCTCATATATTGAGGTTTACAACAAATGAGCATTGTGCTAATGTGATTTTCCAGGAGATCTAATAACCCCGAGATCTCTTCATTAGTAGATGTTTCAGGCATCACTGCAAATGCAAGTCAGGAATTGTTTTCTCATGCAGAAAATCTCACACGTATCTACATTTGCTCTCATCTGCTATTTTAGAGGCCAGCACTGCAAAATCCTGTCGTCTTCCTACAACCCTTCAGTTACGTTTGAAATCTATATACAGGGGCACATACGTTCACATCCGTGTGCGAGTGCACACTCCTTTTCCCTCCCAAGTTTTACCACCTTATTTCCTTACTCCCTTTCCCACAGGGTTTAGCGCTGTGCTGAAGGGCAGTTTCCTCCCCAGGGATCCCCGGGAGGTCTGCAAGAGCTACCGGCGAAGCGCTTTGGTCCATTATCTGAATTTGTAGAAGATGATCAGCAGTCAGAAACGGCAGCGTGGCTCTTCCTGAGAAGAAGGGAAGTCCCTCTGGTGGAGAAGTCCCCCCATTCCAGCAGGGTTTCGCCTCCAATTTCCAAATGCTGTTGCTAATGATGAGCCTCAACACTCGTAACCTGTGTGCTCCCTGCTGCTGGTGGGTTTGTCGAGTCTTAGAATGGCCCAGGCTGGAAGGGACCTTAGAGATCATCTAATCCAACCTCCCTGTCACGGGCAGGGACGCCTCTCAACTAGATCAGGCAACACATGAGGACCCAACGGGAATCGAACCCGCGACCTTCAGTGTTTCGGCACCACGCTCAACCGAGCGAATTGCCTGCAACTTTTTGGAACCCAAAGATGGTCCAGAGAACCGTGCTTCCTGAGGTTTCCTGCCAAGTCGTAAGGAATCCACAGCATAAAATAAATTACATAAGGTTAAATGGCAGACACACGACCATACTGGGTGATTGTACAAAGAGAAGAGGAAGAAAAATAACCGCAAACATCAAGCCTCAAGTATTACAGACAAGTGTTAAAATAGAAATTAATAAAAGAAGGCGCTAATAGAAGTGATTTACAAAATCTTCTCAAACCTCCTTCCACTCAAGCCACCCGCTGGAGGCAGGAGGGTTGCACGCTGTTCTCCCACCAGGACAGAAAAAGCTTTCCCCTCATGTACTGCCTTCCAAAAAGTTTAGTTTGAGGCTTCTCCCACCAAATTTTGCTGTAGCTGTGTGAAAACACACACAACTCGCTGCTGCAGGAAGCCACCGTGGGAGGACCGGAGGGCTCCTAATTCAGCCCATCCCTTCGCTGCGCAGGAGTGAGCTAATTACCACTGATTTTTTTCCTAATTAAATGAAGGCAATAGCCAGTTCTCCCAAATAATATAAACTGGGTAATGAAAAGACTTCCCATATGCTTACAGATGAACTCGCTAAATGCAATAAAGTGAACATCTGTGTATCACGGGCTCTCCGCTAACAAGCTTGTTTATAGCACAACATGGAAAGATGCGAGTCAGAATAAAGCTGTATTAAACAAAGCCTGTCTTCAAAAGGAAGTGGTTTCAAAATTTATAGGTGATTAGAGATGCATAAATTCCCAATCTTCTTAAGAGGCTGTATCTGCTCTTATTAGAAAAATTCAATTTTACATCCCACATGACTCAAGCAACAAACGGTTCAGTAGTAGAAAACCATCAATTTTGCTTACACAGCTCCTACTTTCATGATGTATTGACCAGGACATAGAATCATAGAATGGCCTAGGCTGGAAGGGACCTCAGAGATCATCTAATCCAACCTCCCTGTCACGGGCAGGGACGCCTCTCAACTAGATCAGGCTACTCAAGGCTCTGTCCAACCTGGCCTTGAACACCTCCAGGGAGGGGGCAGCCACAACATCTCTGGGCAATTTATTCCAAAGTCTTGCCACCCTCGCACTGAAGAATTTCTTCCCGAGATCTAATCTAAATCTGTTCTCCTTCAACTTAAACCCATTTCCCCTTGTCCTATCAGTGGACGCTCTTGTAAAAAGTCCCTCCCCAGCCTTCCTGTAGGATCCCTTCAGGTATTGGAAGGCAGCTCTTAGGTCCCCCCCAAAGTCTTCTCTTTTCAAGACTGAACAATCCCAGCTCCCGCAGCCTGTCCTCGTAGCAGAGCTGCTCCAGCCCCTGGATCATCTCCTCTGAATACGCTCCAACAGTTCTATGTCCCTCTTATGGTGGGGACACCAGAACTGGACGCAGTATTCGAGGTGGGGTCTTACAAGGGCAGAGTAAAGGGGGAGAATCCCCTCTCTTGACCTGCTGGCTGCGCTTCTCCTGATCCATCCCAGGATGGGGTTGGCCTCTGGGCTGCAGGAGCGCCCTGCTGGCTCATGTTGAGCTTCTTGTCTATCAACACCCCCAAATCCTTCTCTCCAGGGCTGCTCTCAGCCCACTCTGTGCCCAGTTTGTGTTTGTGCCCGGGATTGGCCCGACCCAGGTGCAGGACCTTGCATTTTGACTTGTTAAAGCTCCTGCAGTTTGCACTGGCCCATTTCTCAAGCCTGTCAAGGTCCCTCTGGATGGTATCTCTTCCCTCAAGTGAATCCACAGCAGAAAATATTTTACAATACTTGGTGTCAAACCTGTATGTGATGGCCACGTAACTTTGGTTTCAAATGCCCCCTGAAGTTTATCACTGGAAGGTTTAATCTTCCCTGTAAGCTCTGAAGAAAAGACAGCAGTAACAGCACTGTTCACATGCCTGAAAAAGTTGCCTACAACAGGTTTAATCTCCACACACGTGTAACCCAAGCAAACTGCTCTGTTTATATCCAGCATGAGAATTATCTCCATTTCAGCTGAAGCTGGCAACATCTCCTCCCTCCCCACACATAAATAAACTTCAGGGCTTCGTTTTGTTCCACTGAAATTATTTCTCTGAAGGGAGGCATCACAGATCAGTTTAGTGAACGAAAAATCTTTCCGAAACATTAAACTTCCCCTCCCCACCAAACCCTTTTCCTTACACTGCATTAGCAGTTTGCTCTGGATGGAGCCGATCACACAGTCAGGGGTCAAGAAAAAACACAAGTTTAAATATGTAACATGGGTGGGGACATAGGGGGGAAAAAAAAAAGCAAGTAATTTATTTTTACTTTTGAGATAATCTCTTCTTCATCTCACTTTATCTAAAGGAGGCCACTGCACCCAGATCTGAAAAAGACGCCAATATTATTTACAAACTTTCAGGAATCAGAAAAAATTGAACTCTGCTCTTATAAACCTATTTCATGACGCTTTGGAAAACAAGTCCAGAAGTTGCACCTTTACGCTAAGATCAAACGGTTACGCCAGAAAAGCTTATCTCACTCAAAGAGACGTTATCTAGTGGCTACCAGAACACCACGGTTTGCTTTCCATGCCTGCAGAAGTCCTATAAAATTACACTTTCACGTAGTATCTAGGCCAAAAGGAGAAAAATCAGAGCTAATATTAATTCAAGATAGCTAAAGCTGGACGAAACAGAAAGACCTCCCCCTAACCAAAGCTTTGCAGACATTTTTTGTTGAGGCAGCTTAAACGCCAGACTTCTTTTGCCCTAGATAAATTATTTATTACAGTCCTCAAATCTGGGTGGATTAAATACCTGCTGTTGGTTAGTGGGTGCTCATTTTCTAAAGATCAAAAGGGGCGAAATTCCAAGTTCACTTTTTTAATACACAACAGGGAACTCGGCGCTGCTTTCTGTGCACGTTGCTGTGACACATCATGAGATACAGCAGGTAAATTCTAAAACCAGCGACTGCACCCAGAAGCCTCTTAACTGACAAGCGAGGATAAGAAACCATGAAAAGGCTCAAACACGCCCAAAAACCCTACGGATGCCAAAGCAAATTCCAAAACCATAAAGAAGCTGGTTCGCCTCGGTCTGCACGCTGAGGTTGAGTTGGACACCCATAAATAGGAGGGAATAACCTTCGTATCACGTGTGTCACCTTCTCATACAAGCCACGATTTAAACAGGCCCTCTCGGAGCACTGTAGTGCTCAAAAAAAAGGCAAGTGGGTTGCTGCTAGGAAATCCCGTGGTAGAAGAAATTCATCCCTTGGAGCCCAACTCCTCGCAGTTATTCGGCTCAAAGACTGAAGGCAGATCCACTGCTTCAGGGGCATCTGCGTTTCATGATGAAACTGGGAAGCTAAAAGCTGTTTTAACAACCTAATTAACCTGCTGGACTATGTTCCCAGTGAAACACCTTCACGTTCCAATTAAGCCACGCAGATTTCGGCCACCTCCTTTCCTGCTCCAGTGCTTTCGAAGCTAACAAGCCTGCACTGAGACCACTTCCAACCTTTGAGAAGCAGCACGCGTAGATCCGTACCTCCGAAGGACTGAAAACCAGGTCTCCCTGTGAGCCAGGAAGGGACTCATTAACACTTGGCACTTCCATTTTTGTGCCTGTACCGCTCGCCACCGCAACAACCAGGACCAGAAGCTGGACACGAATACAAAGGAGAAGGCAGGGGGTGTCCATCTCCAGCGGCATTCCAGTGACAATTCCAGCAAGATGAGCCCAGGAGCTGCTGCCTCTTTGCCTTACAGAACATTTTGGGGTGGAAGAGACCTTAAAGACCATCTAGTTCCAAGCACCTTCTGTTAGACCAGGTTGCTCTAGCGTTGCCTTCCGGTTCAGCAGCTGGGCAGTGCTTAAACAGGAGCTGAATGTGCCCGTCCAGCCTTGCCTGAGTTCTCTGAGCTGGAGGAGAGCCCGAGACGCGCTCAGGTCCTCTCCTGGTCAGCCCGCGGCGTCCTGCGAGAGAGTGGTGAGGACCAAGGGCCAGGACAGGCTGCCCTGGGTCTTCAAGGCTTCGTTTCTTCTTCACGTAGGACCATGTAGCTGCTGAACACGCTACAAACGGATACACAACTTTTCTTAACGCATATATGCACATACACGCGGTTCACAGCTGACCCTTGTCTTAGTATTTTCTGAAAACAGCCACAGCACTTCATATCGTGGAACCACACAGAGTCATTGAGGCTGGAAAAGACCTCTGAGATAGTAAATCCAGCCTACAACCCAACACCACCACCACGTTGGTGTGTTCCACAGAAGCCTGTGGATCTAAATTCTCAAAACATGCATCTGCTTGAAAAAATAAATAAATTAATAAAGTTAGCAACTGAAATAAAGAACTAGCCACACCCCACAGTCACTGCTCCATCAGCTCGCAGTCTGAAATGCCAACAGAGCTCCCTCCTGTACAAAGGACCAGAACCACTTGAATAAAATGATAAAAAGCTAAAAGAAATAAAATCTTTGATCTTGCTTTCACACTACACACAAGGCAAGGTCGCAGAACCGCAAGTGTTTGCTGCCAGAAGTGAGCAAACTCCAAGCTTTTTCTTTTTTCCTCTCGCTAAAACAAGGTATTTCACTTCTAAAGTAAAACTCGTGCAATGCAAAAGCGATGCTTCGAGACAGGTTAAGGGCAAAATAAAATGCAGAAAATGATAAAAAGTAGCTCCTGGTACCAAAAGACTACAAGTATTTTTAACTAGATGGAACTGAACTATGCAGGCAACGTTATGGAGACCTATTACGCTACAAAACAAACGTAACTTTTTGTAGTGACATTATGGAGCCATCTCTATTCTGACAGAGCTTCACAAAGTTTAATGTTTAGTTTTGGTCACAGTAATGTATAAAGAGTGTAGTAACAATATTCCTAAAATCTGATACGTTTATATGTTTAACACAGCAGTACACCATGAAGATTCCCTTTAAAAAAGTTTTTTTTCTGCAAAATAAAAATATAAATTAAAAAAAAAAAAAAATCAAAGCGTTTCAGAAGTTGCAGCTTTTCTTAGTGGTTTGAGCAAGGACCGAGCCGCTCGCTCTGGAGATTTTCCCAGCGCCGAGGTTTGGAGCAGCAGCCGAACAGGAAATTCTGCGCAGTCTGTGCATGCATCGCATTCCTGTCCCGCCCCGAGCAGGGCGGGGGGGGCAACAAACAAACCTTTCTTTTAGTAAAAGAGGGGGAAAAAAAAAAAAGCAGACTGAACAAAGTTCACTGGCAGATGTGGCCTATGAATCCAAACCGGCCTTTTCTGCTGATAAAAAAAAAAAAGAATTCGATGCATTTGCAGTGTCGGTGCAACGTCACGGGTTTGTGAAGCTGGATCAGCAAAGATCTGGGCGTTTAAAGATGCAAAATCTGCAGGGCTGAGCTGCTGCAGGGGGCTGGAAGAGAGCAGTAATTACACATATGTCAGAGGGTTTATTTTAAGAAGGTTTTTGCCAAATATTAGCAGCAGCTTACAATCAAGCTGCAACTGTCAATCAGAACTGAATTCGGCGTGGCAAAAAAGACCTGCCTGCAAAAAAAAATTAGATTATTTCCATTTTATGGGAAGTATTTATTTATTTCCATTTTATGGGAACTATTTATCTATTTCCATTTTATGGGAAGTATTTATTTATTTCCATTTTATGGGAACTATTTATCTATTTCCATTTTACGGGAACTATTTATTTATTTCCATTTTACGGGAACTAACGAACAAGAACTCGGCACTTCAGGCTTGCCTTCCACAGTGAAGTAAAACACAGCAACGAGAACATATGTTTGTGTATCTCGACTCTTTTGAACTGCTCCCAGGTTGGCCCCTGAAATCCTGGAAGATATTTAATCATAAATTTGCTAAATACTTGGGAGGGAAGGCAAAGGAGAAACAAACAAATGGAAACACACGGGGTCAGAACGGCAGAATCGCCGGGTTTGTTGGTCACGGCTGATACCCTCTGGCATCGGAAGAGGATCAGAGTCAAGATGGCAATGAGGCAAATGTAAACGGGCACGTGAGAGAGCAAAAAAACACGTGCAGTATCTGATCTGCCTCAGATTGTGCTTCCATGGGACATGGTGGGGAAGGAATGGAACGGTGAGCGGCTGGAACACGGCAAAAGCGAGAGAGAAGGGAGTGACGCGCGGGTATCCGCCTCACCCCACCGCCAAACCCTTGCCTGTTGGAGCCAAGCATCATAGAATCATAGAATCACAGAATGTTAGCGATTGGAAGGGACCTCGAAGGATCATCAAGTCCAATCCCCCTGCCAGAGCAGGAATGCCTAGACTGTGCTACACAGGAACGTGTCCAGGCAGGTCTTGAATGTCTCCAGAGAAGGACACTCCACAACCTCCCTGGGCAGCCCGTTCCAGTGTTCCATCACCCTCACTGAGATGAGGTTTCTTCTCGATTCAATCAAAGCTGGTGTAACATAAAAAAAAACCAAAACCCAAAAACCAAACCAAAGGGAACTGTCTTTGCATCAATGCTGCTTAAACAGCAACAACAAAAAGAGAAAAGCTGAAAAAGGACACTTGTGGAGAGCGTGTTTTCTTATTCCACATAGTACGAACGTGCGGACGGATGGACGGACGCTCGCGCGTGGCACGGACGCAGCTTCTGCAACCCAAGGCCACCTTTTCCTAAAGAAGTTATGCCATGAAATCGGTCAGAGCTGTAAAAATCCCTTTTTTCATCCTTCACAAACACCGGCACAGCGAGTGAAACACGATAATTACCCACTTGCCACACGTATTTTATCCAATCCATCATTTTTTACAGTCGAAGAATGGTCCAAACCCTGAAGAGCACTGCCGGCCACGGCATCTATGATCGGCTCATTTCCTTACTAAGCTTGTTCAGTTTACTAGATAGATGCTTGTCTTTTTTTTTTTTTCCCTCCATCAAGGACCAAATTCACAACCTGAAGTTGTGAAATTAAGCCGAGTTTTATTCTGCCTCCTGTCACAAACAGGTCGACTCGAACACAGATGACGGTTTTAGTATTTTTTTAACTCGAAAAGTATGAGACAAGTGGTTCACCAAACTCAAGCAGAGAAGAAATTCTTCTACTCCCTTTCCCCTCAAAACTCCTACTCCACCTCCAACCAAAGCCTTACCAAAACCTTGCTTAGCCAAGGAAAGTAAGCTTAATTTACTTTTCCTAATTACAGCCATAATAAGATGCTCCCAGCAACATTCCCAACTGCTCTTTACAGCACATACTTCAATACAGTATCGAATCCAAAGTATTACCCTATTTTTTTGTGAGCTTTCTCATCCCTCTCCCAGGAACAGCTCTTCTCTAACAGATCCATCACGCAAAAATGCCGTGAAAGGGCGCTGCCTCGCGAGGGACAACTTTGTTCCTCCATTCCGCCTTATGAATTTTTCATTCGCTCCCCGGGGGATGTTTTTGGGACAGGCTACAAATTCTCATTCCTTGCCAGGGAAACCGTTCATCCAAAAGGTTTGTTCCCCGAAAGATACATCCCTAATAGTAAAAAAATCAAACCGGGACATGTTTTATTTCAATTTTTTTTTTCCCCTTTGTAGCTCCTTCGATGCTTATTTCCACCCACCACGGATTTCTCCCACCCTGTTGCTATTTTGTGGGTACCGAGTGCAGTTCTCATAAAACACCCATTCTGCGAGCAAGCACACGTTAAAACGACGGCGCTTCTGGCAACGTGCTTTATAGAACCAAAGCCTTTTAAATCACATCATTTCTGGAAAAGACCGTAATAACGGAGTGGGGAACACGCATGAGTACTTAGGAAATATTTGCCTTCTTTCTTTGGAAGAAAAATAAAGTTGTGTAAATTCAAAAGGACTTTAACAGAGATGCAGTTATTTGGACCGATTACTGCTTCTCCCAGTTCCTCCCTTCTCCTCTCCCAGTTTTTCTGTATTATGCAGCCCAGATATAAAGAGGAATCCCAAGCATCTGGAAGAGGAAACCTTCTCTAAATCATTGTAATTATCCGTGCTTCAGTCATCAATACCACCCAGAAGTCATCGCTGTTGCTAACAGCTCAAAAGGCTCCCGAAATCAAGTTACAGCAGCATCGCTTCAGCAGACTATCGGAATTTGGTACTTCTAGGGGCAAAATGAAAACATCAGGTTTTGATTGGGGGGTGGTTAGTAGGTCGAGAGAGGTTCTCCTTCCTCTCTACTCTGCCCTAGTGAGACCCCATCTGGAATATTGTGTCCAGTTCTGGGCCCCTCAGTTCAAGAAAGACAGGGAACTGCTGGAGAGAGTCCAGCACAGGGCAACTAGGATGATTAAGGGAGTGGAGCATCTCCCTTATGAGAAAAGACTGAAGGAGCTGGGGCTCTTTAGTTTGGAGAAGAGGAGGCTGAGGGGTGACCTCATTAATGTTTACAAATATATCAAGGGTGAGTGTCACGAGGATGGAGCCAGGCTCTTCTCGGTGACAACCACTGATAGGACAAGGGGTAATGGGCTGAAACTGGAACATAAGAGGTTCCGCTTAAACTCGAGAAGAAACTTCTTCTCAGTGAGGGTGACGGAGCCCTGGAACAGGCTGCCCAGGGAGGTTGTGGAGTCTCCTTCTCTGGAGACATTCAAGACCTGCCTGGACACGTTCCTGTGTAGCATAATCTAGGCGTTCCTGCTCTGGCAGGGGGATTGGACTTGATGATCTTTCGAGGTCCCTTCCAATCCCTGACATTCTGTGATTCTGTGTGATCAGAAGTTGTTGCATCTTTAGTTACAGGGGTTTCTCAAGGAGCAGTCTGTCAGACACTTGAGTGTATCTGCTGGAATCTGACTCGGAGCAATTGCTGCCAAAGTAATTTCTCCTCCGGCGTTACCTTCCATGGAGCAGATTTTGCTAAGCCTTAGATTACCCTTCATATCTAGTTTTTTTAATATTTGCAATATTTAAGGACATCTAAAAAGTGCGTATTAAAGAGAGAAAAGTGTTGGCAATTTTTGTCTTTGAGCCGTTTCACCAGTTAAGCTAGAAAAAATTTTGATGAATTTTTCACAGCAGGATCTACACGTATTGAGTAACCATATTAAATCTTAAGTTATTACAACATCGCCCACCGCGGGTTTTCAATTCAATGCAAGCGTCACCTGCAGAACAGCAGCACTGCCAGGTACCTCCAAAAAATATTTTAAGTTGTTCAATTCGTCTTTCTGTAACAGAGCATCTACTGTTACACTCCTAAGAGTTAAAAAAAAAAAAAACCCAAAAAACCCAAACCCCCCAAAAGCGTATTGCAAATTCCCACTGATAATTTGCTAATACCCCTCGTGAAGCATGACCCCTCTCTCCCTGGCTTTCAAACTCCTCTCCCCCGGGGTGTATTTTAAAAGGCCAGTGGGACACGTGCTGGCATTTTCAAAAGACAAGCATCACGGACTCCGAGTTAAGTTTAAAACACCTCGATGCCCACCTGAATCCAGATCAACTCGAAAAAACAACCCCACCTGACTACAGAGGAAGGAACAGCCAAACCCAGTATACATCTGATATTATTTAAAGCATTTAAGAGTCTCATACAAAGAGTTTTACTTCCCCACTGGCTGAGGTGTCATATCAAAACACAACGCTAAACTAAATATCAAAAAAGTTCGATTTAACTCATTCAGCAAGTCCACAATTTATATATAGAGATAAATGTAATACTTCACATTAAGCATTAAAAAGCTTGAAACCAACTGTTTATAATGCCAGCAACCACTGTAACAGCATGGACTGCAGGTACTGCTCAATATTAAGAGTATTTTCAACCCATCCCTAGAAATAAATTGGAAAACATTTGTTCCTAGCTCTTCTGACCTTGTGCTTTAGACTCAAGATTATTTCGCCCATTCAGCATTCCCAGACCATTAAAAGCAGTACATTCCCTCCTGGAAATATGATATTCAGAAAGCTAAGACTAGAAGAAGAATGAAACAAAATATACAGGAAGCTGCAAGCTTTGTATGATAAAGTTCCTACAGCTTTGACCAAAAAAAAAAAAAAAAAAAAAAAAAAGAAAAAAAGCAGCAAAGCTCGCCTAACTTCCAGCAATTCCTTTGTAGAACAAAGCCACAGTTTATTGCCTGTTTAGCAATTCAGATAATAAAAAAATGAAAATAAATTATTTTTTTCTTATTCCACTAAGCTGAACAGGAGGAGGGGAATTTTAAAAAGCATTTGGGTGCCTTAAACAAATACTCAGATGCCTCCACCAAGCTGGCAGTTCAGCTGCAGGTTGGAACAGCTGCAGACACGTTTAATTGCTTCTCTGCATACCCAGAACATCAAGTGCTTTTGACCTATTTGAAATGCCCTAAACTTTGTACTACAAGGAAGGCACAGACTTTAAGAGCCGGGCTTTAACTTCTAACAACCCTGTAAAGCAGAAAGCTCCCCACTTGCTGTTTTACATATAAGTCATGAATAGAAGTCATGTAAGAGTAACTGACTGCTGGGTAAGAGCTCAGGATGTTAAATAACCAGTGGTTTCAGGACTGCAAGTCTGGAGAAGTTAAAAATAAACTGTTTCCTTAATTCTGCCAGAACTACAACAAAAAAATATCAAGAACTGAAACAGTACAGCAGCTTTTTGTTGCTTACTGGAGCAAAAATGATGATATTTGTAATCGTATGGACACATTCTACAAAACCCACTCCCGTTATCCCCGAACAGAGACCATATGTTGATTTTATCTAAGGTAGAATAAAAAGGTAAAAATAGCACCTGCGCCCATTAACAAAATTAAACTCTTTCCTAGCTTATTTCTTTGGGATGTGCCTTTGTGCTAACCGTAGGAGAGAACAGAGATTAGGCTAATTCTTCAGCTCGCCCAGGTCGCAGCCTCCCTCAGCCTACAGCCTCGCTCGAGCTCTTGATGCAGAACACTTCCAGACCAGCTGGTCTCTGCCCAATCCGGAAGAAAAAAAAAAACCCAAAACACCAAAAGAACCACATCTCCAAACCCAACCTAAAAGAGCTGTTTTGCTTCACTGCTGCAGTGGGAAGGGAGTTTATTCAGCACGTAACGACACGGTACCATCCCTGCCTCTTCCCATCCTTTGCTTTCTTGGGAGAAAAGAGCCAGAATTTACCATCTACATTAACCAGATCGTACTGTCCTGGTGTTCTTGGCACCACAGCAAGCCAGGTCTTGTAGAGCTCTTATACTTCATCTCTTCGGGTGGTTGGATCCTTGTCTTATGACCAGCACTTCTAACAGCAGAGGTCCCAGGTTCACAGCTGAGGCTCTCGAGCAGGAGCCCCACATTTACCGCACTTGGCTTAGATGGAAAATCCCAGGCATACGGACCCATAAATGTTAAATCCTATCAAATCTATGCCAATATATATAACTAAGCACTTCGAAGGCCATCTTTAGGATTTGTCCCTTCTCCTCTCCCCAAAATAACAAATTCTAACCTCCCAGGCAGCACCGACGCTCCGCACCACTCCTCTTGGGTGATTTCAGGCTCCCCGCGCTGCTCAAAAATCGCTCGGGCTTCACCTCTTCGCAGCCAAGATGCTCCACGAGCAGGTGTTCACACAACAAACCCCCCTGCGACGCGGGTTGTAACTCAAACCGAGACAGAAGAAGGGGAAAGCAAAAAAAAACAAACCAATTTCTAACCAAAAAGCGTACCGGTGCCCGCGGGAGACCCAGCCGGTGGCGGTAACGCTTGGGTTTGAGAAAAGACGGTCACACCTGCCATGGCTCCGTGTGTTCTTCATCCTAATAGCTTTAAAAATCCCTTTTGGCCCGAATAATAAAGTACTATGTCCTGTGCTACAAGGCAGCATAAGTAATTTTAAAAGCTTTCTTCTGGCTACTGGTCGAACGCTATCAGTTTGGGCCAAGCTTCTTCCTGGCCCATTTAGCTCGCCGTGCTCAGTCCCGGCACACTCAATGAATTGCTAAAATCTAAAAAGACTTTTGCATTTAAATTAACCTCCTGAAGCTATATAGAGCTAAAGCAGAAAAGCATTGTAGGTCACTGCCTGCCTGCTGCTGCATAAAAAAAAAGAGAAAAAGAAAAGATAAATATCTGGCATCTCTCCCATTGCTATATAATCAAAATGAGGAGGACAAATAGCTGCGTATCAGGCTCATTACTGCCTCTCTTACACGATTTATTTTTCTTTGGGACACAGCAGAGCACAAGAGCAATGCACAGCCAAAGACGATTTTCCCCGATCAAAATTCAACACACAAATCCGGAGCCAACTCTTGCAACACTACGGAGGAGAACTCTACTCCAGTAACTCGTGTGCAAGAACCGAGGCGCGAGTCCCCCTCCCACCGCCCCAGCACAAGCGAGAAACTCCAGCCCTGCAAAATCAACCAAGCGAGGTCCGGTGCGTTTGAAGACACACGCTGCCAAAAACCTCCCGCCGAGACCCAGACGGTGGGTGGTGGCAAGTTTCCGGGTGGTAACAGGTCTCAGCATTCAACAGAAGTACTATTATTTTTCGTTTCAATTACATCACTATAGCTCCAAAGCAATTTCTGTGGATATTTCTCCCGAATCTCCTGGCAGGGCAGCCGCCGGCCCAGCTGACCACAGGCAGCGTCCTCAAAGCCAAGCTGATAAGCACTTGTAGGGTGTCATTCATCTGATTTGTCTACCCTAGAACTCAAAAATGCCGTTTATCTTTTTTTCCTAAGCTCCACTGAGAGCTGCTGCTCAATAGCTCAGCTGTTTCTACTGCAAACATTTACAGCCAGGGGAAAGATCACCACTCCCCGCACCCCCGCTTTAGTCTTTCCTGTAAGTCGGGAGAGTTGGCCAAGACCAGAAACAATCCATCAAGCTTGCTTATCCTCAAAATGCTGCAAAATAACCCCTTCAGTTAGTCCTACTGCTCCTCTAGACATAGCAATGCAACTATTTCCCAACCACTCCAAACTCTTAACCTGCAGATCCAAAATACAAAACCAAAACAAGACCATGGGGATTAACACGAGGCTCCTCAGCAAGGCTGAACCAAGAACACCGGACCCCAAAACCAACCTCCTGCACCCACCAAGTGTACCCCGGCTTTCAAAATTCCTGGGAACTCCAGCGAGTTCCTCATAAGATGCTGCAAGAAAAACGCCACGGTACGGAAAACTCCGATGCCAGAACGTTTCCTGGAAAATTGTTTGCCCAAAATATTATGTGTACCAGCTCAAAGACCACAACGCAATTCTCGAGGGAAAGAACTTACCCAAACAGGGCAAGGCTTCTGGACAGAGTCTCACAGAAGTTTTGGGGTTTTTTTTTCCTCCACTCTGCCTCCCTCATTTAGCCAAGAGGTGAAAGTGGAAAGCTTTTTCACACAGAAGATGCCTTGGACACTGAGTTACACAGTACTTAAGCGAGCGCATTACCCACAATTTTGGGTTTTTTTCCTCATTTGAGAAAACTCAATTGTTCAAAGATCTTATTTGATCCGCTAGTGTACATTTGTAAGTGGGCCCAAGTGTTGAAAATGCTGTTTCATCCCTTCCTTTAGTGAAGGACAAGCACAATTTCCAAATACCTTCGACAAGCCGCACGTTAAAACACGCTTCACCATCATCCGATAACAATGCGAGCTAATTACAACATTCGTGTAATGTTCGAGCCTGTTTTCTGGCCACAGGTTTTAAGTTTCCCACCTCTATCTTAAGTCTTGCATTCAATCCCAAAGATAAGTGTCTTTTCATCAATAACGTCAAAAAACATTTGAAATTCTACAAATCTGCCACATTCCTCCTCCTCTTCTGCTTACGGTACAAGCATCTGTCTCGCTTTGTGGCTTGTGTCATTGGAAATTTCATATCAAACATTAAGAAATGTGGCTGGAAGTAAATATGTAAAAAAAAAAGAGCCAGAAATAAGTAATTCCTCTTGCAACTCCAAGTTTTGGATGCTCCCGTTAAAAGGAAAGACAATACCAAAAAAATCCAAGTAACGCCAGAAGGTACTAACTGCTCCAAGTGACAGCTGGGGACACGGAATTGAGGTTTCCTTAAAATTTTGGACTGACAAAAGACAATACTGCATTGTATTTCTTAATAGGATACACACACTGCAAAGAGAAAAAGGTCAACACCACCAACTGATGCAACAAGTCCAAGTCTGAAGAGAAAGGGATTCACTTCTGTGCTCCACTCCCAATTCCCATTTCTTTGGGCAAGCAGTTTTGTGCCACGGTCCCTTGTCTACAGCAGAACTCCTTAAGCCCAGGGTTAAAAAGAAACCAAACCACCTACAAAATGTTTTCTGCTTGATTTTTATTCTCAGGTAAGGCACACACACAGCCTTTCACAACGAGCTCGGGGCTGAATATATATTAAAAATTGAGAGGTGCTCGTAGAATTTAATAGTAAGGTCTAGAGGAGCACTTAGCATGTAACATCCCAACTTTATTCTCTTATCACAGGTCGCATAAATTCCTGCAGCACGACCATGTGCTCTTATCCAACACCTAGAAATGACATTATCTTTATCTAGGAAACACTGCTGGATGAGGTCCTGGGTTTTAAGTAACAATTTCAGTTATGCCTTCCACAAAATACAGCTGTGGTGTTTGGCTATTACTAATTAAAGATACTTTTCCTGTTAATAAACTAATAGTTGCATGAGATTGTAGTAAGGCAATGGAAAAACGTATCTCGAGACCTCTTGTCTGAACACGCAACTCGGTATTTTTTTTTGCCCTGAGTCATTTCAGGCAACTAAACCAAGCGTGACCTAGGAATGAGAAAGTACATTGAAAAGTACAAATGAAAAAGATCACCAACAATGATGTCACTTGGCTTCTACTTCTTGTTTATAATGATAGTACAGCAGAAAACGTAATTACAAGCAGAAGGTTTAAAATATTCCATATTCAAAGAATTTATTATATTACTTAATGCTAAACAGCTTTAAGTGTTTTTCCAAATTCCATTTACATGCCATGGATAGAAGAGCTCATACACACTTTGCCTGCCTTAAAAAAACAGTGTGTATATATATATATGTTTTATATATATATATACACACACACATATGCATGAATAGCTTGCATGCATATGCACACATCTGGAAAAGCCAGCTTGAAAGTGGTACAAGTAATAAAAATATGTAGCCCAGCCCTGCATCCACACCAGAGAGGTAATAATTCTTAGACATGGAGGTTAAAGCAACTTCAATAAAGAGTCACCCTGTCACTCTAAAAAGCACATTCTAACTAGAATTTCCCTGCCTTTTTTTTAGGAATTAAATTCCTGTACTATCGTGCAAATTATTCAATGATCTTATCAGCTGATTTTCCACAAAATTCTGGGGTCTTTTGCCTGAGGAAATTCCAATACTTGCAGGCATCACTCCAGTATTAGCAAGATGTTAGTCCTTTACACGGTTCTTTTTTCTATACAGATAATGTATTCTTCAAGTTCATTTCTACTGAGGGGAGGGAAAAAAAGCTTTCGGCTTTGCTTTCCTCATGAATAATACATTAAAAATTTAATATTAGAGAACAAATCTTCTTTTTAAGCCTCCAGAAACAGTACTATATTTACCCTATTACTTTGAAAAGATTCATGTCACATTTAAATAAGGTTAAACCATAAGCTCCTGTTTTCCATAATTAAGCTGTAACAAAATATTTCATCATTTATCAGACCTATTCTAAAACAACAGCTTTACAACTGCCATCAAGAAAGATTATCACTTACCATATCCACAATAATGCATTTTGGTCCGTAACTCAGTGTTATAATCTGAAGTGGAACAGATTTTTATTTTTTTTCCCAGCCATTCACGACGAACGGTTGGTTCACACGGAGGAGACAAGAGAATCCTGATTTTGAGTAGGCATCTATAGCCCCCATTACTAATAGCATATGTAAATAAAACCAAATCCCAGAAGCAAAACCATTTGCAGGAGCAAAAAAATAATAATAAATTATATAAGAGAGCAGAGGGAGCAAAGTAACTGCCTGGTGGAGGGATGAAGACTTCTAGGAAGAGAAGAGTCCTTCTAAGAACGGCCGCTCATCGGTCCCACACTCCTGGTTTGAGCCTTGACTCCCCGGGGTTGACGGCTCCGCTACGGCCTCGGGCTGCTTCTTCCTTCTTAGGTTTGGGTGAAAATAAACAAACTGCGGAATAGGAACCCAGATGTTTCAGAAATCAGAAAGCAAGAGCCCGTTTACGCTGCTGCCATAGAAGTATTTTTAAGTGTTTGCGTCTGGCAAGGCCGAGTTCCATTCCCTGGAGCCTTCGAGTATCTTTTCCAGGAAGCCGCCGGCACGTTAACGACACTTAAGGAACTGGACAAGGTGTCCTCTGAGAAAGGAGCACACACGCTACAATCTGCAGAACACAGGGCAAACATAACAAAACACGAATTTTGTCTCCTCACGTTGCCTCAGCTGGAAGGGCGAGTAGAATGGGGGAGGCTTCTCAAGGGCAAAAGAGACAATTTTTATCGAGGTGACTGGAAGAAAATCTACAGACTCAGTTGTATGGCTGTAATTACAGGCTTAAGCCAATTGTCAGCTCAATAACCCTCTAAAAACAACTTTTAATTTCTCTTCTTTATCGTACTCTGCATGAGGGGGATGCTCTGCTCACTATCACTGCACAAGAGCAGGAAACTGAATATTCTATCATTTGCCCAATTTACTACAAATGCCTTTAAAATTATTAGGAAGTTACTGGCACTTTGAAATTTCACTCCGTGTTGGGTTTTCAGGCAGCTCCATGCATTTCCTCCAAAAAGACAAACCTAAGGTGCAAGAGGCAGAAACCAGAGACTCTCGAGCACCCGGTTTGCAGAGAACGTCGGCAAACACCGACAATCAGTTCCCAAATCCCAGATTGTGGAACGGAGCTGTAAACCCTGTCAAAACCCAGAGTTTTAACTGCGCTTTCAAAGGGAAGCGAGCTCCCAGCAAAGCTTTAGAATCGTCACTTCTGAGCAGTGAACTCCTCACGGGCTTTTCTTCACCCCAGATCTTCTATTTTTCCAACTTCTCAACGCTTGGTCTTCAACAATAAAACACGTACGAGGAGCTCTTCTACTTAAAACCTCCCAGAAATAAACCCCTCTTCCTTTCTGAATGTTAAAAACCCCAGGGGAAAGTGCAAAACGGGCCCCAAATGTCACTTGTGTCCCCACGAGCAGGAAGCCCACCCAGGGGTGGCAGCGGCCACGCAGGGCGGCAAACCGCGCCGGCTCCGTGTGTCTGCGGCCCTTTTTTTTCCTCTTGGCTGGCGTTTCGGCTTCGCGAGCTCCTCTCTCCCCTTATACAGGAAGCTGGGGCCTCAAGCTTAATCCTGCACATTCAGTTCCCTTCGTTTCCAGCTACCGCTACAAACGGATTCTCCCAGAAATTAAAAAAAAAAAAAAAAATAAAGGGGGGGGGGGAAAAAAGCGGCAGAGCGCTGAAAGCTCTCGCAAACCAATCTTTGCTAAATTTCTCCACCATGAGATTGTTTTTCTCCCTGTTTCTGGGAGAAAAATGAAGGAAAGAAAGATGAACAGATTCTTGCAGCTGAACAAATACACTGAGCGTTGCTCACCGAGACAGAGAGCAGATAGTCCAGGTCTAAAGGTACAAGCCAGCCCCGCAATGACACCACAACCAGAAAACCACCGATGTCCCAACATCTTTGTTCACGTGTTTCAGCCTCACACTTCAGTGACTTCCCCCAAACCAGACCCGGCCGCACTCAAGCACTTTCACCGGCTTCTCCATGGGCAGATCCCGGAGGGTAAAGGGAGGGAGGAGGAGTCTGCAACTCTGATTTCTCTTCTTGTAATCCAAAAGCAGCCGAGTTTGTCTCCACTAAGGCATCTCTCCCCTCTGCTGCTCTGCCTGCTCGCTCCATGTCAGTCTCTGGACTGACATAAAATCACAGAACGGTTTAGGTTGGAAGGGACCTTAAATATCACCCTCGTTACAACCCCCCAGCCGTGGGCAGGGACACCTCCCACTAGCCCAGGTTGCTCAAAGCCCCGTCCAACCTGGCCTTGGACACTTCCAGGCACGGGGCTGCCACAACTTCTCTGGACAACCTCTGCCAGTGCCTCATCGCCCTCACAGAAAAGAATTTCTTCCTAATACCTAATCGAAATCCAACCTCTTTCAGTTTGAAACCATTACTCCTTGTCCTATCACCACACTCCCAGACCAAGAGTCCCTCCCCATCTCTGCCGTAGCCTCCTTCCAGTATTGCGAGGCCACCATGAAGTCTCCCGGGAGCTTTTTCTGGGCTGAACAGCCCCAACCCTCTCTGTCCTCATGGAGGAGGTGCTCCAGCTCCCTCATCATCTTCGTGGCCTCCTCTGGACACATTCCAACAGGTCTGTGCCTATTTCGTGTTCCAGCCTCGAAACAGCTCGTTTCCTTTTCAACCTAAGAGAGCGAATCTCCTTTTCCTTTTTCTCGGCCATTACAACATTGCCAGGACTACTCCAGTATGTTCTGGGGGAGGTAAAAAACACAACCAAGCAAATAAGCATCAAATTTCTCTATCTCAAAATGTAGCATTTTGTAATGTTATTTGTGTGCGTGGGTCCCAGCAGCTTCCTTAATTGCTCCTTCCTGAACCTTATGGCCTAAAATAGAGTAAAAAAAACCCTTCCTGGCATCCTTTCCAATTATTTTGACACCTCCTCCGCTACTGACTCTTATTATACGATACATAAAGGCACCTGCAATTTGCATAATTGTATACATTAAGAAGGGTAGGATTGCCCAGTTCCCAGGCTCACCATTCCTTCAGCTGCCGACTAAGATCAGCGGCCAACTCCACTCCAGTTTTTCTGGATTTACTCTCAAGAATTTTACAGCGTATGAGATGCAGACGGCGCAGCGGGAAATTGCTGTTGACTTAAGCACCAACTGTTCCATCGAGAGCCTCATCAAAAGGAGCTGCTGTATCTTCTGAAGCCCGTGGTCTGCTGAATATCTCCAGCTACTCGCCGAAAATACCGCAGGATGAGCAAAGGGCGCTGGGAAACAAGGACGAGGACCCTCCCTACCATCAGTCCCTCATCCTTTATCTCACGGTCAACAACAGAGATCCCGCAGCCATTTATATGGGATGTTTAATAATGTAACGTCAAGAAAAGGTGGAAAGAAAGGAAAAGAAATGACTAGACATGGGTTAACTACATGCAGAGTTGACTGCGTCAATACACCTTCTCTATATTAAAAATTGTACCAAAATTAGCAATATATTGTGATTTTCACCGGCAAACTAACTACCGAAACGTTGCAGTCATACCAGTAACAGAAGCTGTGGGCAGATGAATAAATAAAAACCAGGGCTGTCCCTCAGTACAAAAAGCCCCACAGTTCTCAGTTTGTCCAGCCTTTCACTGCAGTTCAGCTTTTCCAGTTGGATTTCTTTCTCCCCGCTCCTTGGAAAGCTCTCAAACCCAAATCCAACGCTCAAAGCTTTACACAGCAGCTCCGAAGAAGTCTTTCCAAAACAGGGTACAGCAGGACGACTTCACCGTTCTTACAAATCAGCTGTCACGTTGGAATGCGTAAACAGGCATATATCTTTTTTTTTTTGTCCCCTTTTTTTTACTGCTGCACGTCAAATCTGACTCCTGCAGATACCTCAGGGTTTTCCGTGCGCTAGCAGCACAACTCGTTGTCCTTTCTTCTCAGTTTTTGCAGTCAATTATTCCACAAAATCTCAAAATAAGTAACACGAAAACCCCAGGGTGTACACTTAGCTTGTGCAGTACCTTTCTATTTTTAGTGGAAACACCCAGAGTGTCTCCTATTTCGGCACCTACAGATTCGGTCTATTCTCCAGGGCATCATCCAAGGCATCACCGCCGGACCTGTGCCAGACCCAGAACAGATCCCTTCCCAGGCCCTCAACTACTGACACATTACACAAAGATTTCTGCACCCTTCTACAGCTCTTGTTAACACACAGATCACATTTGGCTGGTTTAAGAGTCCTAAAAGCTTCTCTTTTAACTCACAGTGATCTACTACTTTTTGCTTTCCTTTCTACCGAGTGACAGAAATCAGCTCAGTTTCTTTGAGATGGTTTATTTTTAAGATCTTCTAGATATTATCCGTTTCCTTGGTTTCCTGCGGTATTTCTCCCGTTTCTGTGTTCCTTTCTGAAAACTGGAATTAGAAATTCTGAAGAAGGCAGCCTAAGTATTATGTTCATTCCTGTCATTTTTTTTCCAAAGCTTATTTACTCTCCTCGAGGCGTCAGAGGTACCAGCTCACAGCTCTGAAGTTGTACAGTTTCATACCAGCCACTGGGCAGGCAGGGATTTAATTTGCCATCTGCTCTCAATTACAGCCAAAAGACTGATTCAAGCTTCCCTTCCCCCATTTTAATAAAATATATTAGTGTCAGAAGTTGGTAACTTCCTCTTCCTGCTGAGCAGGAGACCAAATCCTTTGTCCTCCTTTCATTACTACAATTCTCACCGACTGTTTGTACCTCCCGCAGCCACCGCGAGGTGCATGCTCCGGCAAGCACAAGTCACAGAACATCAAAAATTAATTAAAAAAAAATTAAAAAACATCAGCAACAAACTCCGGAGAAGCAAACACACTCTTTTATACTTATCCCTGTTCAAATCATCCCTACTGGAAACTAGGTCAGACTTTCTGCAGGCTTCCTTCCTTCTCGTGCTGAAGAAACTTATCCAGTTAGCGACTGTATTTTCTACCCTTCATTTGAACTGGGACAGCCTGTGCTTGTCTCTCCATAATCAAAAATTCTGTTAAACTGCCACCTCGTCTTAAGTCTTCTTTATCTGTAAAAGCACTCCGAATCACGTCTCCCACTTCTCAGAGCTTCTTGAGGTTTCCCATCTTGCGCTGCACTGGTTTGAATGTTTCATTCCTCTCCTTCTCCTCCCATCTTGAAATCCCCTGACAAATGCCACCGTTTCAGAGCCTCCCCCTTCCAAACCACCTTCCACTTTCATGCTGACCCCTCTCAGCTGCCCTTTCTACATCCAAGCCTGTCTGAACACCAGCAGGATGTGCTGGGCAACGTGTCCTGCTGTGCTCCTTTCCCAAGTGTCTAGTTGCAAAAAAAAAAAATACTAAAAAAAAAATCACTTCACCATCATCTTTTGCAGTTTGAACCATTTACAGAGCATATAAGATGTGTTAATGGCAAGATGCTGTCAGTTATTTGAGTGAAAGCACAGTAGGGATACAAAGATGTCCAAGAAAAAATATCTACCACAACGTGACTGAGCTGACACCATCAGTAGCACTCACTTCTACAACCCATTATACCAAAAAGAGACGTGTTTTCACGAAACTGGGCCACTACAGAAGCCGTTTGGTGCTACCACTTTACAGTAAATTTTATCATTTCTAACATTTGGTCTCAGTCTTTCCTGACAACTCCATAAATGAAGTTCAAATATTTAACTACTAAGTCCCAAAGGTCCACCACCCAACGCAAGGCCGTTGGGTTCTTCGTCACTTAAGCAAGAGCGCTCCCGAAGCCGCCAGCGTTCCGGCACGCAGCTAGGGAGCAATGGCAGCGCTGAAGGGACGTCACGACGTCCCCTAGTGCAGGGCAGCAGTCTTCAAACAGCAAATGCAAACACCATTTACCTTCTCTGTATCTTCACCGCTCCCGTTCCTACCAACTACATCTCAGACCACCCTACGTGTGTGCAGGGGGAACGTGGACCGGAGACTGTCTTTTCCTGCATCTTCCAACATCTCTGAAGTTCTTACAGGGCTTAAAGACGTGTCACCTGTCCCAGGTGAAGAACTTTGCCCAAATGGAAATTCCCTCCTCTGACAGCCCCTGCATTTTCC
This sequence comes from Trogon surrucura, assembly GCA_020746105.1. NCBI lineage: Eukaryota > Metazoa > Chordata > Aves > Trogoniformes > Trogonidae > Trogon > Trogon surrucura. Next base: position 55,656,156 of record CM036622.1, read on the forward strand.
CCACCCTTTCAAGACCCCCTCCTTCCCCAACCGCAGCTTCTGCCACATCTGCTGCACCACGTGCTGATCCTCTTGCTAACTCCACTCCGATCTCGTTAAAAAACCCAATACTTGCTGCAACAAATCTTCACGCCTAGATGAAATACGAAAGTCACTTTGAGAGAGGTGCATATTTCTCCTTAAGGGATAAATCTTACTTTCTTACCAAGACAATTTCAGGCTGTTCTCTGAGTTTAAGAAGCGCCACAGACGCAACAGCACACAAGAGCGATCTGTAATTCTGCTCAAATTCCCCCAAAAGCACCTCTCACCAGGGCACGGTTCTCCTTGTGATCAAGCGAGGACCTGATTACAGCCTTTTCTGCCTGAATGGCGAAGCTGCGCAGCTCCCTTTAAGAAAACTGTCACCAAGACCAATGTTTCCACTCCGTGACTAAGGGCACTGAAATAGAAGTATTTTTGTTTGGTGGGTTTGGCTTTATTTAGGGCTTTTGTTTGTTTGTTTTAAGCTTTTTTTTCCCTAAATTAATTCTGAACTCAAATGCCTGGAAGAGAGGATTGAAAAAAAAAAAAAAAGGCAAAAAGCTTTCTGCAATTTTGTACTGGTTCTTAATCCATCTTTGAAGCCAGCATTGAATATTGGTAAAAAGCACAGGTCCGCAGGCTTAGCAGTCAGTGCAAACACCTATGTATTTTAGACTAGATACAAAGAATTTTTACAAGGATGGTGGTGAGACACTGAAACAAGTCCTCCAGAGATGTCCCATCCCCGGAAACATTTAAGGCCAGGATGGACGGGGCTCTGAGCAACCTGGTCTAGTTGAAGACGTCCCTGCCCATGGTAGGGGGTTGGACAGGATGGTCTTCAAAGGTCCCTTGCAATCTCAACTGCTCTATGTTTCCATTTCCTTAAAGTTTTCCTTACAGGCAGAATATAAATTGAACAGCAAGATTTAAATTAGTATTAAGTATCTCTACAAGAACAGATAAAAATGACATTGTGGTTGTCCCAGTTTGATCTTTAAAGTTCTATTTACCCAACACTGTTCAGCAGCAGTGTGTTTATGTCCAAATGTTCGAAGTATAGGAAGTTTAAACATTAGAAAAGTAGAATTCAAGGAGTCTAAAAGAGGAAATCCAACGCTCAAGACTAATCATGCTTGCAGCTCAGATGGACCTCAGCAGGTTCCCATCACTTCTCAAGCCTTTCCCATAATCACCATGCACCAGAGCTAACAGAGGAGGTCCCAAACTTACAACCATCTCTTCTAACAACAAATGTTCCCACCACCACGCTCCATCCAGACGGCGGTTTGACACACAGGCAGGCTCGAATCTGCTCAGCCATTCCTCACATCCGCACGTGCCAAGCAGATGAAGAGAATCCCGTTTGCAGCGATGAACGAAAGGACCAGAGGCACATTCGTCCCGTCTCACGTCAACGGTGACGGGTTCATCTGTCAGGTTCTCAACAGGTACAACAACCTTTCCATCACGAGACGTCTGACTCCAGTAAAAGCAACCGCAACAACTGACAATTTGTTGGGCACGCTTATCTCTGCGGCTAGCTCGTGAAGCCAGGAAGAGAAAAGGATGAATCGGAAGGAAAACCAGCATCATTTACAAAGCTGACAGTAAGAGCTCAGACTCAATGCGCTTCTAAAAGTGACCTGATCCCTTTTTTTTAAGGAGCAGGGTGTTAATCTTGTTTTAATACAAAGTACGTGCACATTAAGAACATGGATTTTCTCACTGACCACACTCCAAAGATACCATTTGTTCTAGGAAATGAGAAGCCAACCAATTACCAGCAGCACACCAGGATGTAAAACCGCCAGGACTGCAACCCAAGTCTCCGGGCCGAGAGCGAGTCCGTATGCTTCAAGAACTTTTGAAGCAACTTTTCTAAAATACTTCAGGGTACAGCACTGCCAAATGCTTTTAGGCTAAACTTGATATATAACCCAGTGTCCTACATGTTTCGGGTAGCAGGCAAGATAGCGATGGAGGAGCATGTGTCATTGACAAAAAGCCAGAAGAGAAACAGCCATCATCTACTCCACGTCAAATCACATTTTTCAAGCAAAAGCCCCAAACACACAATCTTTCTCCCACCCAACACGACCCCTGTTTAAACTTCCAGAAAGCGAGACAAACGCACGTGCGGAACCAGAGAAGATGAGGCTGCAGCACCTTATCACACCACGTTGGAAAGATCTTTTTTCTGATTTTTTTTTTTTATAAATCCATTTTCCATTTAAGTGCTTAACGCCGTGGATAAAACACACATTGATTAGCTGCTATTTTTGCTTCCACTGACAGCAGTTTTGCTGAAAAGAGCCTCACTACAAACACTGAAAATAGCAGCAGTGCTAGTGTACAAAATGGTTTTCAGTAACACGTTCACAAAAAAAACCCAAAACGCTGTCAAAGATTAACTTCTTGCCTCAAAGAGCAAAGATACTCTTTTAACTCTTAATCTACCAAACTGCAATTATTAAAGAGAGCTCTGCTTATCCATACCAGAGACATACAGCACAGTATATTGTAGAAGTATACCAAATATCACCAGTAAATCAGAGAAGATTTGCCCCAAATTATTGAAAAACAAGCTACACGGATTCTTGTGGTACTAATTCAGCATTTGGCAAAAATGGAAAAATAATCCGCCTCCATGTACATGAGTAAATGCTTCAGTTTTAGCCTTGCTATCCCTTAACAGAATGTGTCAAGTAATTGGGCAATCCACTTTCAGGGGTTTTTATTTTTGTTTTGGTTTTACTTCTGTCGAATAAAGTGCAAAACCACCTTCCCCTGCCATCTCCCTGCATGAGCATAAAAGTTGAATCTTACTATACACCTTAACGATACGTTAATCTTAAAGCAAAGCTTTGGAGTGAAACACCAACACTGTCGTCAAAACAAACTAACAACCAAACCATCAGAAGAAGGTGCTGTTGGAGCTGTACGCCCCAATAAACACGAGAAACCGAAGCAGTAATTCACACAAATGGTTTTATTTGACAGAATGAACGTGAGCAATCTGCTATCACAACACGGTTTAAACAAAGGGAAGAGTTGGCTTCTTAAGGTCTATAAGAGAGATATTGAGGTGTTGGAGCGAGTGCAGAAAAAGGCAACAAAGCTGGTGAAGGGCCTGGAGAATAGACCTTACGAGGAGCGATTGAGGGAGCTGGGACTGTTCAGTTTGAGGAAGAGGAGGCTGAGGGGGGACCTCATCATGCTCTACAATTACCTGAAAGGACATTGTAGAGAGGTTGGTGCTGGTCTCTTCTCACAGGTCATTAGGGACAGAACCAGAGAGAATGGGTTCAAGTTGCAACAGGGCAAGTTTAGGCTGGACATTAGGAAGAAATTCTTCACGGAAAGAGTGGTCAGACACTGGAACAGACTGCCCAGGGAGGGGGTTGAGTCGCCATCCCTGGATGTGTTTAAGTGTCGCTGAGATGTGGTGTTGGGTGAGATGGTTTAGGGGTGAACTTGTAGTGTAGGGTTAATGGTTGGACTCGATGATCCCAAGCGTCTTTTCCAACCTGAACTGTTCTATGACTCTGTGAAAACAAAGGGCAATGCAAAAGGTGAAGCTGAAGACAAAGATATGTCAGAATTTTATTGGGAGGTACAAAAGGAAGTTTACGTTTGTTTCCTTTTCTCTTCAAGGACAGGATTCAGAGGGAGGTACAGAATGTCTACGCTGTAATGTTTTTTGAGTCTTCTGTACTGAAAATTAACATTCACAGTATGCTGATGAAATGCTAAAATAATAATTAAAAAATAAACACATTCTTTCTGAGGCTGTGTGAACAGCAGGTTGTATGAAGCATTAAACTATTTCACCTCTGCTAAAGTAAGAGGTTAGGGCAAAAAGCAGTACCTAAAATACTGCTGTCGTACATGTCCCGGGAAAGTTAAACTCAAGCAGCACAGAAAAATTATCCTATCCACAACAGGTTAAAAAAAAGAAAACCCACCCCAAAATTGAAATACAAAGAAGCCCCAGCACCAGTATCACCAAAAAAAACCCTCCTTAGCCTGAACAGTTGTTTCCCATATCTTCAGAAGAGGATTTTGCAAGGGGTTAGTTGCCCCTTGCTACAGCGAACCCCTGCTCCTCCTGCACCTTCGCACAGATACGACAGCAACGGTTCCTCTTTGCAGGCAAGGAAATCAGGGAAGCACCACATTGAAAAAAAAAAAAAGAGGGCTTAAGTCAGCTGCAAACACCAGCAACGGTTTATTTGAGGAAAGATGAATATTTTGAAGGATGCAAACTCCAGCCTGATATTCCCATCCCTGTTGTGATTTGCAGAATTTCCCGGCAATGTAAGACGTAATCGGCACAGAAAATCAGGATGGGTAGAAGGAAAGAAGGGTTGAAAAAGCACCCCCCAAAGCACCAAGGTCTTCTGTGTTGTTGTCTTCAAAACCCAACCTTCCCTACGTGAAGCCCACACACACACAACTTCACAGTAAAACCTCAAATTCTAGTTTGAATCAGTATACATTTGGGAAAAAAAAATAATTAGATGAAAAAAAATTGTAAAAAGTTGTCAGATGGCAATTTACTTAAAAGTAAACCTTTATTTACGCTTCTTGTTCAGGAACACTGACCTGTTTATGGATCATCAAGTCATTTCTGGAGGAAGATCACAACTATCTGGTACCGTTAAAGCTTTTAGTCCACTTTTTGGCAGAGCAGCAACACTAGTGCCTAAAGTTTCTTCACATTCATACTGTACAATATAAAAGCTATTAGCATAACTACTGCTCGTTCAGATTATATAGGCTCAGATTCTGTGTGTTCTGTATATCTATCTATATATAGAGAGATATATAGATATATATATCTAAATATATATCAAACTGCCATGTAAAATTGCTGCACGGTATAACGAATTGACGAGTTTTAGTGCAGAGAAAGTTGAATTTTAAAGGCAAAGGATCTTATCTAAATTTTAAATCCAGAAAAATTTAAGTGGATTTCAAGATTGAATATGCTGTTACAACAGCAAACTACTCGGGAGCGAGACCACTACGTAGTTAGGCACACATTTCTCGCCGACTGGAAAACATCCATTAATTAATAACAACATCAACTACGCCACCTTATTCCCCTTTCTACCTCTGACAAGGTGAGCTGATACCACCCTTACCTTCACATATCCAGAAAACAACAGGTTGTCTACAACCACAGTTAAACATCTCTTAAGTATTCTGTGAAATGGCCTCAAAGCAGATTAAAAAAAAAGCCATAAAGAGTGGGGTTTGGGTTTGTGGGGTTTGCTTTTTTTTGTTTTTTTCCTTACTTCATTTTTGGGGAGTTTTGCTTGAAGGAAGCACATGCCGCTACTCTATTTGAAATAGGAACCAATGCAACATTTTTATTAACAGTATCTTTTCAGTCAACCTGTTTCTAGATTTCCACGCTTTCTGGTTTGGCTTTTACTGCAATGAACAGATACGAGCAGTGTAACACTGTAGAAGTCTGCTTCCCATTTACTAACTGTAATGCTGTAGCTATCGCCCTAACTAACACACACCAGTCCTTACCCTAACATGTCCAAGATGTAAAATGACAATTTCAGTCTTCTAAAACTGGCAGAACTCTTCACCACCGACCACAGGCTTAGACGAGTGAGAAAATCGTATTATTCCTGTAAAGTGAGGAACCTAGAGCTACAGGATCTTCCTATCTTCAGGAAAAAAAAACAGAGCCAAGACAAGTGAGAGAATAGAATAAAGCATTGGCTTTAGACTGAAAAATCACTATAAACAAAAGAGAAAGCTCTTTGCAGATGAATTGTATTTAAGTGATCAGAGAACTGCTTGAGGAAGAGGGAAACACATCAGACAAACAGGCATTTTTACTATTCTTTTGTACATCTACGTTAATATTTTAGGCTGATACAGCTACCTAAGGGGCGGTTACAGAGTGAGACTCATGGAGGTACACGGGAATAGTAGACGAGGCAATGGGTCCAAGCTGCAGCAGGATAAATTCCTCCTAGATATTAGGAATTCCAGGATTCAAACACTGGAAGAGGGGCCTGGACAAGCTGGGAAATCTCCATCCTTGCAGAAACTCAAAACTCAAGTGGGTGGCACTCAGAGCATCCTCAGTCCCACTTTGAGCAAGGACCTGCCCACGCCCCTCCCAACCCAAACCCTTGCTGGGTGCTGGGAGCCTGGACACCACCCACCACAGCGACTAACCTGGGCACCTCAAGCTGAATAACAGGTATTTACAGATAGTTGTGCTCCCACATAGGTATTTAACAGCTAACTCAGTTATTTGAAGAACTGTACACAATTAGTCACAACGGCTGAAATATCACGAATGGGTTAAAAAAATACTTTTTAAAACATTACTCTGCCAGTCTTGTATGAACAATAAGCCCTTTTAAATTCTTCTACGTAGCGGAAAATTGGAGCTTAGCATTTTTATCTTGAAAAAACTACATTGCCAAATGCAAAAAACTAAAAAGGGCTTGCACGACATCTGAAAGGTGATTTTTATGTTTTTTTAAACTGACATTTGTATCACATTGAGCTCCTTAAAAGCTTTCATCCGTCTCTCCTCCAGTTTTATGTTGGCTACCTTATTCTTTTCCTCGGTTTTCTGTTCCCCTAGAAACATCAGCCTAACTTCCTTTCCAGATCCTTACTATTTAGGCAGCCTCATTCTCTTAAATTACTTCCTGGGACATTAATAGTAGAGGTAGAGCAACCAATACCACAGCCTGCCACTGGAAATAACAAACCACCTTGCTGATCATTGATCACAGAACTGCCTTGTAAATATTTACCAAATTGCAAACCTGCATCATGAATCTTACTGTGTCAAGCTCCAGCAGCGAGTTACATTTTACCCTTAGTACCCCAGACCATTAAAATCTCACCACCGAGCACGCGGTTGAGCTTACAGAGTGACTTAATCCAGGCCTAAAGTAGAATTTCAGAACACAGTTTAAAGGTGGCTGTAAACCCACATACACCCAACACAAAAACATAGAACCTGCGTTAAAATGCCTCCCCTTGAACCAGAGCTTAAGCTCAGACAAACAAAAATCCTGTAGAGGTGCCAAGTCACGTGTACCTGCAAGGTGAGATGAGATTCCAAAATACTACAGCTTGAAGTTCAAAAAAAAAAAGAAGGAAGATGGGTACAAGACAGATGGAAGCCCTATGAGAGAGGACTGGTCAGACCCCCCTGGCCCAGGCAAGGCCAAACCAATCCATGAAGGTTTCTCCATCTCTGTCCTTCCTCCTGCCACTGCTCCTTCCTCCCACCACCGAGGGCGACCTGAAGCCAAGCCCCTAATCACTGAAAGGGTAAGTTCAGATGAAATTTATAGAAAAAAATAAATAGCCTTAGTACTAAAGAGCTATGAAAACCTGATTTTGGTGCGAGTGCAGCAAATTTATGGTTCCTGAATTTAAATGTTAAAGGAGACGTACAGCAATTTTTTTAAGGGGATGCTGACTTTGCACTTTTTTTTTCTCCTTAGCAGCACCCTGAACTATCAATAAGTACAGAAGACGAATCCAACTCAGATCCATTCGAAACACTCCTGTAAGTGTGATCTCTCCCATTTCCTTCTAGAGCCAGTGCCAGCAATCATCTCATATGAATCCTCTTCCACAACTGAGCATTGATTTCCCTTCGATGCTGCAGACTTCTGGAGAGCAGGGAACTGAATTTTTCTTAGAAAGACTTTCCATAAAGAGCTATGCAAAAGATCAGGATCTCGCAGCTACACTTAGTTAGTTCACAGACAAATTAAAACAGATTTTGCGGAAATGCTGAAGGGTAAGTATATAAAAAAAAAAAACAACGTTGGTGGTACTCACTCAGGAAGGCAGCTGGCAAAATCCATCAGAGAAGGAATTAGAAGAGGCGATATATTATCAAATTCAGTCGCAGCCTTTGGCAACGGGAGATTTGCTACCATCCTATAGAAGCTGTGAAAACCGTCAGAAAGGCCCGTGGAATAATGCAGCCTTTCCATAACCCTCTATATTGTTCTCCCGGCTGCGTAACAGACACAAGGGGAAGTTTCTCTACAGTGGCAAAACAACAGCCCCTGCTGATGCTGAGATCAGGTTTGCCTCTATGGGGTAAAGCGACAGCACTTCAGTGTCACACGGAACTCACAAACCGCCCTTTAAAATACGCTGCCTCAAGTTTATCGGTGAGCAAACTACGAAGCTCTTGCCTGTAACAGCGGAAGTTCTTGAATTTCTTCCATTTTCACCGAATTCTTCATCAAATCCAGCCAAGTGTTTGGAAGCCACAGCATAGATGGACTTTAAGCACCACATTACCTAACGCTGCTCAGAACAGAGGGTTTCAAAACCCAAAAGCCCGTTTTAACAACCACCCCCAACGCTGCTAAACTTAGAGAGGCAGAACACCACCACCAACCGCTGAAATGGTTTTTTTTGCCAAGTTTTCCCTCTTCTTCTCCTCCTCTGAAGAGGAGCTAAAGATAAATGGCAGGACTCTGCAAGCCCGTATCCCTGGTTACCTTTAGCGCAGCCCAACACGAGCGCGGCGGCAGGTAGAGCGCGCGGAGCTGGCGGCAAAATGGTCAAGCCAGGATTTTAAACTCCATCCCACCTATCTCCGCACGCAGCCAAGCACAGAGGTCAGTGAAACCCTGTGCACGCTTTCTTGCCTCTTAACGGAGTCTCCAGGACATGATTCCCATCATCTCAAAGCAGATGTACTCCATCAGTGTCAGCAGCTGCATCCCACAATCACCAATTATTAAAAAAAACCCACCTTACACGCACGGCAAAGTGATGTTAAGTTGTCTTAAGTATCAAAGATCACTTTTTTTTTTAAAGAAAATAATCCCCCCCAAATCAAAATTCACACATTGAACAAAATGGGAGTTACCCTGACCTCAAACTTTATCAATCAAGGGAAGGAAAATTCTCCACCTGGTGAGGCACAGCACCATTCCCTCTTCTCAGACATGAGAACATCCCCAGCATTGCTAACAATGGCACAAGTACTTGACTGGAAAAATTACACCAGATATTTAAGTACTGCATTATTTAGGACTCCTCCAAGCAAGGCAAACGGCCGTACTTAAAATATTAGTGACGACAGAAACCTTCTTTCTAAGAAAATATTGCCAGACTAACAGCAGAGATGAGCAGCCCATCGTCTCTTTCAGTCACGCGTCCTCAGCCGAGGGACAACGAAACATCTGGCTCGGTTCTTCCTCTGAACTCAACAGCCAGGTGATGTTTGTGAATAAACAGAGCGGAAAAATAAAATCAAAAAAGCCAGCGGGGAGGGGAGCTCACGATGGGCAGTGAGAGCAGGGGCCCTGGGACACCTCCTGGCTCCCCGCAGGGCAAGAATAACTACACGTGGTCCTCCCAGGAATTAAGAAAAGCGGCGTATTTGGCCACTCTGACCAAAAGGCAGGAGGGGTTAGAAGCATATTGGTATTTCCTGCAACTGTTCCAAGGGCTGCATTTAACATTTGGGGTATTTTACGAATAGATGTGGTGATTTCCAGAGGGAAGGGTGCTAGTGGCCAGTTTTACCCAAATCTTGCCAAACCCCAGTATCTTCAGGTTAAACCGGTAAGTTCTCCATTGAGTTAACACATTTTAGATTTTTTCTAGAAGAATTAAATGATTTTTCTAATAAATATCTGACACACTAGAATACAAATCAAGAATTTAATGTGTACATATTCAACCTTCTCACTAAATATATTTTTACTATTATTTCACAGAATGGTTTGGGTTGGAAAGGACTTTAAAGATAATCTAGCTCCAATACCCGGCCATGGGCAGGGACACCTCCCACCAGACCAGGTTGCCCAAAGCCCCGTCCAACCTGGCCTTGAACACTTCCAGGGATGAGACATCCACAACTTCTCTGGGCAACCTGTGCCAGTGCCTCACCGCCCTCAGAGAAAACAATTTCTTCCTAATATCTAACCTAAACCCACCCTCTTTCAGTTTGAAACCGTCACCCCCTCATGCTGTCACTGCACTCCCTGCCCAGAAGTCCCTCCCCAGCTTTCCTGCAGCCCTTTCAGGTACTGGCAGGTGCTGTAGGGTCTCCTTGGAACCTTCTCTTCTCCAGGCTGAACACCCTCAACTCGATCAGCCCGTCCTTGTAGGCAAAGTGCTCCAACCCCTTCATCATCCTTGTGGCCTCTTCTGGACTCACTCCAACAGGTCCATGTCCTTCATGTGTTGCCCCCAGAGCTGGACACACAACTGCAGGGGGTTCTCACCAGAGCAGAGTAGAGGGGCAGAGCCACCTCCCTCCACCTGCTGCCCACGCTTCTCTTGACGCAGCCCGGGATGTGATTGTTGGGTCATTCTGAGCTTCTGTTCAACCAACACCCCCAAGTCCTGCTCCCCAGGGCTTCTCTCCATCCCTTATCTGCCCAGTCTGCATCTGTGCTTGGGATTGCCCTGACCCGGGTGCAGGACCTTGCGCTTGGCCCTGCTGAACTCCACGAGGTTTGCAGGGCCCCACCTCTCCAGCCTGGCAGCGTCCCTGGGGATGACATCCCTGCCTTCCAGCGCGTTGTCCAAACCAATTAAAACATAAGACAACTATTTCCGGAGAAGTTAACTCACGTAGACTTTGCAAAGACAGCACAAGAATTTCTCGGTGTTTTGCCACCTCGTAAACTTAAGATTTATTTTTGTTTTAAACTATTTCTGAATATTGGGTGCAAACAGTAACCGTATCACGCTAGGAAAATATTCCACGGTCGTTTTGTTACAGTACACAACCATCAAACCTCAAGAAATGGTTGATCCTTTTGCACGATGAAATAGAAAGCAAAACCAAAACCGCTTTCAAAGACATCTGCCTACCGGCCTTGGTAGTCATTTCCACCACTGCAACATTTTATCGGCTCTTGAACTGAAAATGCAGGGTAGGGATTCCCAGCCAATCACAGCTGCTGTACAAATATGGTCTTAATCAAAGCAAGAAAGCTGGTTGAGTCCTGTAAAATACTTCCTAACAGCCAGCTAGCTACCACCTAACCAGCTATTAAAAGGAGAGAACTGTGAACCTGTTTCCCAGACAGAGTTATTATCCATTCAGGACTGTCTCATTATTCTCCAAAGCAGAAATCTTTACTGACCTTATTAGCAGAGGAGAAGATCAAGTCATTTCTCACTTAAAGATGATCATACAAAGACCACGTGCAGAAGAACTTAGGAAATCATCTTCACGATGAAAAAACCTGCAGAGTTTTGTTGGTCGGTTGGTGTTTTGGTTTGTAATGTTTTTAAAAAGCAGCACGTACTGGGCTGATAATTACTTGAAAATAGTTTAAAAACAACACCGGATATTTTTGGGTTTGTTTTTCCACCTTGACTCCAACTGGTAATTTAAAGGGGCCAATAAAAACATTTTACTCCAACCTTCCACCATTAGCAAAAGAAAATAACCAAGCATTCTGGTAAGTAGTAAGTGTACTGCTTGCTAAAAAAAAAAAAGGACTTCTAAAATTATTTTAAATTTTTTACAACACCCTCTCATCCACAGTAATAAGGATACAGAAAGCCTAAACAAAACAGATATTAACCTTAACCTGTTTGAATTTAAGGTTATTCAGCCTGTTCTGCGATGAGTTAGCCCAGCCGTAATTTACTCTTACCTCTCCTTAGTACCCATTAAAGACATTTCCAAAACAAAACCAGCATTTCAGTGCAAACACTACTCAAACAAATGCACATCCTTGCACACTAACAAGGGGTTGGAGCCTGTTTTGTACAGGCTAAGTGCGAGGTTACCTAGCTACAAATCGTACTGCTGTGCCCTTCTGGTCATCATCACCAGGTTGCCTTCTGAGATTTTCAGTATTAGTTTCCTTTTCATGGCTTATATCCCTGCTGGGATTTTTGGTTGGTTGGTTGGTTTGATTACTATTTTTTTAGAGGTTTTTGTGTGTGTTCTGAGCACAGAGGAATTATTTTTCATGTCGCGAAGCTTCAGCAAATATTTTCAGATGTACAACTTAAGAAAATCACGTTATTTGAACAGTTTGGTGAAAGAAATGCTTCTACGTTGTGGGAGGGAAGGATCAGAAGGATCTGGTTCAACAGAAATTCAGAACTACTGTGGAAATTGTTTTTGAACAGAACCACAACAGCGCGAGGCCAACGCTAAGTTTTGCACTCCCGGGCTTAACTTAGCACATCACACAGTGCAAAAGGAAACAGCAGAGTTTCACTTTTTCTCTTTAGGACACTTCCTTGAAAGGATGCTTTTAACAGAAATTAGAAGCCAAACGTCCTTCTGATCTCATCTTTCCTCGAGATGTGCTGTCGCCGTTACCGAGTGCTACTCTGCAAGTGGAACCTCACACACGGATTATGGGGCACTTGGTCCTCAGGAACCTTCTGAAGTGGTTTCTTGCACCTGGGGGAGATTTTGTCTGAACGTCCGTCTTCCTCCTTTTAATATAATTACAGTTTTATGAGACAGTAGCAGTATTTAGTTATAAGATAAACAACTGTTTGATTGAAAGGTATTGAACAGAATCCATCACTACCAAAACCACCGAGGTAGTGACATTTTTAAAAACACTCTGCTCTCAGAGCTCACATGCCTGCCAGAACGATGCTAAACAGGTAATTTATCACAAAGTGCAGCAGTAACAAGTAAATACAGGAATGAAACATGAACAGAAAAATTCCTGTTTCCAACTGACAGGTTTGTTTTCCAGTTGTGTTCAAATTTTCATCTTTTTTCCCCATCACGACATGTTCACAAAAGACAAAGCGTGGCAACTGTCGGGTAACACGTTGGGCACCAACAAGCCTTAAAGACTTATAGGAAAAAAACCAAACCAACCAACAACAAACTATCATAATACTAACAGTGAACGCTCTTTGTAGAATTTAGCGTGTCTAACTTGTTAGCATCCTTCCCAATACAGACAGCAAGAATTTGCTGGAGTGCTTCGAGTTTCTTAGGGGGCACGGGAGGGGAAAAAAATTGAATTTCAGGGCACAGATTGCATTAAACTCTCAGTTTTACCCTGGTAACCTGGAGCCAGAAACATTCAAGTATTCAATCTGCTCAAAAATTAAGAAGGACATTTCTTGGGGTTTTTAGGTTTCACTTTCGCTCTCCAATAAACCTCACTGCACTTGCTCCCTTGACATCTTTAATCTCAACACAAGAGGGAATCTTCCAGAAGGACACGAGATTTGGAAACGTTGAGGAAAAAGGAGCCGCGCAACTATGTACTCACGATAAACCCGATTAAACAAATCCACTTAAAATCTCATTCCTTTGTGGATAAGCACAGACCTCTACACAGATGCAAATTGTTTTACAGTTATGTTGTAAACCCCCTCCCTTCTGGGGCTTTTCAATTTATGTCAATGTGTAATTAGCAAATGAATTGCACTGGAGATTGCATTCACCACTCTTTTCCTTTTCTTTTTTTTTTAATTCCTCAAGTAACACAACCTTCCCCCCCCCCACCACACACACGCCCTGCTTCGAAATCATTTTCAACTTACTGCTTCTCAACGAAATCAGCTTCGTATTCTAAAAAGTAACGAGAATTGGCGGCTGGCCAGCAAACGACTTGGTGGAAGGAATCATTTTCCAGCACATAAAACCCATCACAGGAAAACTGCTGGTGAGAGTTCATGATAAATGTAAGTACAGACACTTGTCCTGTTCAGTCGGTCCCTACGTAAAGATATTTTTCCCCTTCCCTCTCTTGCTGACTGGGGACACACAATCCATACACTGAAATGTGATCAGCACCTCTATGATATTTTTTTTTTGGTACCTTCGTAAGACTACTTTTATTATAATAAATGCAAACTGCTGTCAGTTAATCCTATTTAGGAATTTCCAGATAAACTATTTTGGCAACCGTACCTTCCAGGATTACGCAGGTCACCCGTACGATGCGTGAGCAAACGCTTTCTTTTACCCAAAGGGGACATTCTGCCTTTAATTCTGAAGCCGTGCTGTACTGTGGAAAAAGCCCTGGCATATCTATTTTACTAGTTATTTTTCACACCCTTCCTCTCTTTAAAAAACAGCACAACCTTCATGCAAGGCTTTTTAAGTAACTGTAACAAAGAAGAAATAAATGTCCTGGCTTTAAGAACCAAACCTGCGGGGATTCTGCATCAGACTTAAGATGAAGACCTTTATCTTCCTAGATTTTAATAGGGAATTAATTAAGAGAAACAGAGAACCTCTCTCCTCACAAGACAGATCCTGTGCCACTTTGCCAGGGGCCAATCTGTCCATGCAATATGGTCCTGGGTTCCTCCTCACCTCATTCCCCAAATATCTACCACAGCTTCTCGTTAGCCCTGGACACGGCCACCAGCGCCAAACATCTCTGGGCTTCTTAAACTTCAGCATCATCAGAGCTCAAGGAAGCAGCTGTTGCAATCCAGAAACTTAGGATGAGAAGACAAAAAAAGGCCCGAAAGCAAAATAAAGCAAGGGAGAGAATTAAAAAAAAATCCAAACCCAAAAAAAGGTCAAAGCTTCAGTCCAAAAATCTCCGTAAAATACACGCTTAAATTGGTTTTACTTTGCTTTACACTGCATTCATCAAACTGATCATGTGCATCTTTAACCAGTTTTAGTTTACAAGAAGTCCCAGAAGCCTGTTTTTTCTAAAATCTGGAAAGCTTTTGTGAAGCTTTATTGAGGTCTTTTATAATCTGAAAAGTTCCTTTCTTTCTAGGCGGTAGACACTAGCTCTTTGAACGCACTTGGCTAAAGCCGGTATAAATGATGAAATATCTTCTAGGAATGTGTCACTACTGACCACTCCTTTGCAGAATACTTCCATGTGAACTATCCCTAGGAAAAACGGCCAACTTCACCGTTCCAGTAAACCTTAGGCTGTAAAACAACTTCAAAACCTACGCCTGCTGTTTTAAACTTTCCCAAAGCTTTCTGATAATTAGATCCCCAGAAAGCACATGCAGGTGCAATCATGGGTAACCGATAAATATTCAGGTATGTATATACAAAATAGTTTTTGTGAAGAAAAAAAATAAAGCAGAGCTGCACGCAAGCGGTTCAGTGCCTGCTCAGAACAACTTTGTGCAAAATTCAGACCTTAAAAGAAATTTTTTTTACTAACGTGACACCAAAGGAACACGCCTGGATTCTTCTACGTGTGTCCACCGTAGCAGCACCTGTTGTCAGAATTTCCTCCTGACAGCTGTGAAAATAGAAACTGATCCATCTACCCCAAAGATGTTCTCTGAGGTTAGGAGCTCACCCCCAAGAGCTGGAGACACCACCTCTCCCTCTCACTTCAAGATGACGACCAAGCTTCACAAATCATCAAATAAAACACGAGAGCTTAAAATTTTACCGCTGATTACAGCAGACGTAGGAACGGCAAGATTGGGTTTACTGCTAAGTCTGCTGGGGATCCTGGAGGACACGTCAGGAAGCCAGAAAGCTGCAGGGGTGGAGGAGAGCAAGACAGTGAATAAAAAATCAATATATCGCTTGCGACCGAGAAAATAAGGAGGTCCTGCAGCAGCCGCCAAAAACAAGTGTCAGAACGGGCTGACCCGGTATGAGAGATGAGTTGACTTCAAACAAAACCATCAGTACAAAAACTGTAACTTCAGGGCGACATTCAGGAAATATTTGTTGCCTACAAAACTGTTCTGAATTTTTACGAACATTTTTTAAAGTTATATTCATATATACACGGGGGTTTGACACATCAGTCATCCTTCATTTGGGGTTACTCTTCCGTGCAAAATACGTCCTGCAGCATCTTATTTGTCCCTGTCTGTTGGGTTTTATATATACTAATAAACATTCAGAAGAGAGTAATAGTTCTTCTTTGCAAGAAGAAATGAGGAAAAAAATTTCATTTAAAAAAATCTCGACACCCCTAGAATCCAAGTCTACCACATATTCATTCAGATTTAACTCACAATAAATTTTCTAGGTAATGGAATTCTAGTTCCTAGTGCAGCTGATCACTTCCAATAATGGGATTTTCTTTTTTTTTTTTTCCTTTTCCACAAATCACACTTTATTATCTTGTGCAAAGAAAAGAAGACGTGGCACTTTTATGCAAGCAATCACTTGATAAAACTGACGAGAGCCCACAAACTTTCTGTAGGCCCAACAGCACGCACAGAACTTTCTCTCCTCGTTTGTCTAACGCTGGTGTTTTTATCACTAATATTCTATGTTACACAGTAGTAGCTGGTAACTGAAAGGACTGGACTGTATAGGATTCACTTGGGTTCTTTTGTCTTACAGCAAACATTCTCAAAATACAAAACCCACAAAAATTATACCCCAGTAGACCACATGGAATGTATTTTTACCCTGATCTATTTAGATGCCACTTACGCCTTCCGTATTTGTCACATCTACATCCCTTTTACGCCTTAACCTCTCCACTTAAAAATAAAGCAAGCTCCCACCAAGCACCAGCAAAAGCAGAATTTATGGAAGATGAACATTTCCAATGCGAAACTATTAAAAAACATCTCTGACTACATGACAGCACAAAAGGCATCTTTCCTCTGTGCCTTCCCGCAGCCCCTTACAAAAAAAAAAAAAGCTTTGGAAGTTTAGCAAAGCATTTAAACCCACTGATACCACGTCATCCTTTTTGAGCCTCCTGGCCAAGAAGATGAGCATTTAAAATACAGCTTATACCAATACCATTCAACAGAGCAGACACAAGGAGTCTTCAGAGATGCTGCTGAACGTTTCGGTGATAATTTTCCACCCAGGTCTCCACTGCTGAGAGAAATCGAACAGTACGTCACCCGTACTAGCAATCCAGATGTGGTCTTTCAGTATCTTGCTCATTAGCTCCATCGGCCGTTCTCTTATTCCAGCTTGGAAGATTCCTGCCCCTTTCTGGACATAGTTATGAACTGGGATATGGGAAGACACGCAACCTCCCAACTGGGTGGAGTCTCTCCATCGTGAGAGCGCTCCTTGCCCAGGAGTGGGACGAGGATGGATGGGGTCAGAGCAGGTTGGGAGCCCGTAGCAGACACAAAGTCTATTCCCCACCATAGAATGGTTCAGGTTGGAAGGGACCTTGAAGATCATCTGGTTCCAACCCCTCTGCTGTGGGCAGGGACAGCTCTCTCCCACTAGACCAGGTTGCTCAAAGCCCTGCCCAACCTGGCCTTGAACAACTCCAGGGATGGGGCACCTACAACTTCCTTGGGCAACCTGTTCTAGCGCTTCACCACTCTCATGGTGAAGAATTCCTTCCTTATACCTAATCTAAATCGACTCTCTTGCAGTTTCAATCCATTGGCCCTTGTCTTATCTCAAAGACTTTGTAAAAAGCCCTTCTCCAGCTTTCCTGGAGGCCCCTTTCACGTAGTGGAAGGCTGCCATTAGGTCACCCCGGAGCTTTCTCTTCTCTAAGCTGAGTAACACCAGCTCCCTCGACCTTTCCTCACAGCAGAGGTGCTCCAGCCCTCTATTCATCTTCATGATCCCCCTCCGGACCAGCTCCAGCAGATCCGTGTCCTTCTTGTAGTGTGGGCTCCAGAACTGGATGCAGTACTCCAGGTGGGGCCTCACCAGAGCAGAGTAGAGGTGGAGAATCACCTCCCTTGACCTGGTGGTGATCCCGCCATCAGTCTCCGTCTGGGCGCAGCAGCCTTAGGAGTCAACGCTTCACACCCTCTGCTCTGTGCCTCCAACAGGCTGGAGCACCTGGGCAGGTCTCTTCTCCTTCCTGGTCCTACCTACATCCACGTGCCTGGCTCCTCTCCCAGCAAGATACAACCTCCAGGCAAGGAGGAGGAAGAGGGATGAGCCACATCTTCCCCTACTGACCCACACAGTGAGTAAAACCCTACGGAATAATGTAGAGCTAGACCTATCTTTGCTTTTTCTCCTTTTTTTTTAAAAAAAAAAAAAAGAAAATGTTACATCTTGTGGATAGGAACACTTCAAGTACAATTCAAAGTAATCCATTGGTAGGGTTGAGTAATGGACAAATTCACTCTCCAATTTAACATCATCATATCCAGGATTGTGTGAAACTGGATTTTTAATGGAAAATATAATACTGAGCACCAACCATGGAGGTCACTGTCAACAACTCTTCTAATTTAAAAATTGAGCAGAAAACAAAGACATGCTTCCTTACAAGGTGAACATCAAAGATTGGACATACATAAAAAAATAGGCTAGAACTAATTTGCAACCAGTTTCATATCGGAATGAAGACTTTGACAACATAGTAAAACTGATAAATGAAGAGTTCCGTGACAGGAAAATAAACTTCCCACCGTTAAACCCACGTGCCAGGCCAAGGGGAACACGCCTTCACCAACACCGACCAAATAAGTGAGTTTCACTTCTTTCAGCTTTCGCTTTCTCAGCATTTTAGTTTCGTATCACTTTAAGGAAACGAACACAGACCCATCATCCGGAGGCTTATTTGTAACGTTCCGACTGAATTCTAAAAGACGAAGCGTTTCACCGATTATGTCAGAAAATGCTATTTGCATTTCGGAATACTAAATTGACAAAATGTAGGTCAGTTTTGGTTTGTTTTTTGTTTTTTTAAAGGCGTGTTAAAACTTCTGAACACTTTAGTTAAATCACTGCGCTGAAACAAATACGAATTTGAGATGACACGCGCTACGAAGAAATGATAACGCTGCAGCTTACCGACACGGGCTGAATATTAGATATTCATGCAAATTATCACTCCCTTACTGCCAGTACACTTCAGCTTGTTAACTGCTACCCTAAATCAAATCGTGGGTTACTACAGGTTACGCTGGTCTCCCTGGAACATAAAACCTACTGTACGGTTACTCTGGTTTCATATAACAACTATGTCATTAGTTAATGATTTAAAATTCCTTACGCTCCGCGAGTAATTCACATTCCAATGTAGTGCTGGAGTGGTTTCCACATTAATTTAAAAAAAAAAAAAAAAAAGCTACTTGAAAGTTAAAATTCTGAATATTATAAAAGTTTGTTGAGACGTCTCGGGAACAGTAACATACTTTAGGATGTTTGAATACTCTGAATATTGATGTAATTGGAAAAAAAAAATTCTGAAGATTTTAATGTATTTTCAAAATGCTTTTTTGTTTTTGAAGACACAACTAAAGAAACTTACTTTGGCTTTTAACCTGAGATTTTAAGAACTTGCTACTTCAAATGATAACAGATACTGGTCTCGTTGCTGTTTTTTCCAGTATTATTTGAAAGAAAGAAAGAAAGAAAGGCAAAAAGTTTGCCTGTTTGCAAAAACATCTTCGGGAAATTACCCTGTTCACTAAAAAAATTTATAACGGTTTAGGCTCCACCGTGAACCTCCTGCAAATAATCTGCTGAAGAAAACACCCTTCTGTAGGGACGCATCCAGTTATTCTGAATAACTGAAAACAGATGCTCTCACGACAGATAAATTTTATCGAATTCTAGAAAGATGTATCTGAAGAGAGAAACCACATCACCACAGCCTCAAGGATCTGGCACCTGAAGAAGGACCGGTCTGTTATTTTGCCACTACCAAACTCGGCACATGGATATAGGCAAAGAACTTGCATCAGTGACGAGGATCAAATTAAAGCACGGAGGTAAAAAAAAAGGGATATTCACATCTCTAGGCTGAGTGTCTCTCACCTCTATCCAGGATCACACCCCTTGCGTTACACTCGGTGCAAAGGCTTGTCAGCGTTGCGCTGTTTTCTACAGATTTAACTGTATAGATTTTACATTAGTGGTCCCCGTCCAACTAATTAGTAGGAATTAATACTTCCCTTATAAAATAAATGGTTGATTTTATCTGCAGAATTGATTATACGGGGATCCGGATCTTCACGTTTACTTTGCAATTTTTATTTATATTTTTTTTAGTTGCTCACAGCTATCACTGACATAATAAACCCTTTTTCACACACTTATGTCTCTATTTTACTTTCAAGTCACAAGTTTCTTTAATGCCTCCGACTTCCAGAAGTGTCAAACGGCCACAACATAAAGTATTTCTGCAAAAATAACGCTCTTTTTGTTACTTAATAAACTACCAGGGAACTAAATTCTCCGTGAATTCAGTGCTCAAAGTATTTTTCACCATTTAGGCATCGCTTCCAGTTGGCAGAATGTACGTTTCTATTTCCCAGAACTAATTTAACGACACAGATAGGGAGGAAAAAAAAAATCCTCCAGGAGCATGAACACCACAGGCATTTCAGAACAAACAGTACAATAATAATAAAACACGATTGTAGCGACTTTCCATGCTCAGCTTTCACTTTGACAGACAACTAAATACAGTGCACCACCATGTGGCAACACATTAGAGAATGGTTCATGTACCACGATCTGTTTTTTTGCCCCCCCCTTCAAAATTTTTAACTGTTTGTTACAAATAAATTCCATCTGAACACTAATGAACTCTTCTTTAACAAGCAATCACGGCTTCACTTTTGTCAAAAGCTTATTATAAATAAATCTGGATTAGCAAGAAAATATCCAGGTATTTTTATTTGTAAAGCACGGTGTTGACCTAAAAACGTAACTGCCCCATGACCAGAGAAGAAGCTCTTTTCTTGCCAACTGCACCCCCTTTCACAAGAGAAATTGAGCATAAGCATATATGGCACAGCAAGCTCCTTTAAAAACATAAACACATTTTAAAAATGAAATAAATCGTGGGCTCACGGCTGATTCAAAGTTTCCAAAATTCTTGGAGGGGAAAAAAATAAATAATAAAAATCATTCGAAAGTATACACATGCACTATTTAGCAGTTGCTCAGATAGTGCAAAACTGCTTCTCTCCAGCTTAACGACAAATAATTTATTTTTTTTTCCATGAGAAACACCAACAGAATGTCCCAAAACCCTTAAGAAAACCCCAGCTCCCAAAGCCACTACATGTCACTTCGAACCCTGGAACACGTTTCCGCAGCCAAACACTAAACTCGGAGGAAAAAGCAGGTTTTCATTAAACTGAGCAGCCTTTGCCCACACTATACGGTGCTGTTGCAATTCGCTGTATTACCAAACAGCAGAAGACCGGCTTGGGAGACGCTTGTATTCGTTAAATAAAGAGTTAATTCATTACGCCTCAACATATTTGTGAGCCATTTTGTACCAATACACCCAGTTCAATCTGAATTAGCAGCGAGGACTCGCTTTAACCATCAGCCTCCCCCTAAGAGCCCAAGAGCTCCGAGCGCTCTCACGGCTCATCGGACCTAAAGGCTTTGCTAAAAGCGTGAAGAAATCTAACAGAAAACGGGGTGACGCGACGCGGAACCACGCGAGGAAGGGTTTTCACAAGCTCCGTACCTCGAGCAGTGGGAAAACCTGTAGTGGAAGAGGCAGGAGCAAGCAGCGCTCTCCTCGCAGAGCCCAGGACGGACAGACCTGCAATTCTCTCTGCAAAAGTTGCTCTGCTGCCATTCGAAAGTCTCAAGCCAAAGCATGCATTTTAACCACATTAAAATATAAAGCAAGAATAAAAACGCAGGGAAAAAAAACCATTAATCCACCCCCTGTACTAAGATCACGCTGAAGTTTCATCTCAAACTCCAACCACCGTCCTTTCCGCTCTCCCCCAGCCCACGCTCGCTCACACGCAGCCTGAGAAGCCCCTGCCATGCAATTAAAACCACCGTGATTTTCTGCCGGGGACAAACCAATCGCAAGAACACAATGCATATTATGCAAGTTGCTGCATAGTTATGCAAGTTATAGGCATATTTTCTTTACACTGCGTAGCGCGCTGTACCCAGGACTCCGAAGACACTTGTTTGATGTGGGTGCTCGCTTTTTTTTGAGCTGTCAAATCTTCCTCTACTTGTCTCAACCGGCTTTTTTACCCTAAAATTTCAACCAGCTGCTAGCAAGATTAAAGCAGCTCTTCCAGTAGGCACATTAATAGAGGCTGTTGAGACCACCACAACATTTGAGCACGGTTTCACGTACGTCTACTCCAATCCAGGTCTTAGGAGACGTCGTAGGCAGAGCACCAGCACCTTATTTACTGTCCATACCCTCAGCTCAGTGCTGCCAAAAGGGGGGAAAACGTCAGAAATCTCTCCAGACAAACAAGGCCTCACAGTGAAGTATCGCTTCGCAAGTGGCACGAACTCAAGAGACTTACACGAGCGGTCCTACACTGAGCAAAAACTTAATTTTTCGTTCAAGCACCCCCAACTTAATGGCTTTTTATTTTACACGTACCTACACACTTCTGCAGTCGGCATCAGGTAGAGGATACCGAGATTTCACACACAGCCTCTCGTCTGAATTAGCAGGGAGCAACTTCTCCAACAATGCAGGACCCCTCAGTATTTACAAGATGAGCCACGCAAACCCGAAAGCTTTCTGGATGCTAAAGGCGTCGATTTTAAGGGGACATATACCAATCCACCATTTTTAATGAAGACCACTCAGCGGTCTATTGCCACACCTACTAGGGAAGATCACCACACACTCTTATTTCTAATTTCTGTCCTTTCTCCCCTTCTTGCCAGCACTGTCTGTAATAAAGCATAAACTTCATATCCACATAACTTCCAAAACCCACGAGCAATCACGCACAACTTGGCAGAACTCAAAACCTCCCGCTTAGGCCATACTTTCCTCCTCCCCAGCTGCAAGGACACAACCATTTACAGCCCAAGACCCTTCCGAGCTTCCAAAAGGGAACAGAGGTTAAGGACAACCACAGAAATCACCAACATCTGGACTTTTGGGGAGAAGCAGCTCCTTCGGCCAGGCTGGATTCATCTTACTTTGGAGCAAAACGCAACCCAAGCGCGACGGCTTATGCGAGCAGCAACTATTTATCGACCACGTAAACAGAGCTCGCTTTTAAAAGTAGCTCATGGTTGTTGGGTTTTGTTTTTTTTTTTCCAGAGACACACAAGTATCCTCCAACAACTGACCTGAAAGCTACACAGGTTCTTAAATGTGAGGCAAAGGAGAAACGCAGGAAAGCACACAGAAATCAGGAAACTCTCTTTTTCCAAAAAAACAGGGCGGGGAGGGTTGGAATTTAAAATCGTTAGAGCTGAGATTTCCAAACCTTCCCACGCACGGAGCACAGGTATCCTTTCCCCGAAGCAGGGCACTAACTGCGAAGCGACAACCTTACAAAGTTACCTCGGCGACCCTCCAGGAACTCCGGAGTATTTTATTTAAATAACTCCCTATTTCAACACTGTAACAAGTTCTCAGCTGTACGCCGCAAGCAGTTCCAGAGACCTTCATGCAAATACCTTCACCCCCCCCAAAAAAAAACCCAAAATCCAAAAAAACACCACCCAACAAGCCCTTCCTCTGTTCCCAGCAGCCTGGAGAGAGGATTATATGGCCACTACGGGCGTTTTTAAACCAGGAAAAAAAAAATAACATAAAATAAAATGGAACATGGAGAAAAGAGAGAAGGCGGCTCACCTTTATCCTGAGTGCAGGACAGGATCTCCTCCTCTTTGGGGTTAGTCACCTGGGTGATAATGGACGGGTTGTCCATGGAAACAGAGTGAGATTCCACCTGGCTCTCTCCCTCCCGGAGGCAGGCTTGTGTGCGGGGGGGCGGCGGCGAAGGGGAGGGGGGGGGATTTGTTTGTTTGTTTAAAAATCGATGCGCAGATTGAAAGAAAATAATTAAAAAAAACTCAAACAACTCAAGGAGCGAGGCAGGAAAGGGGGGGGGGGGGGGGGGGGGGGGAAGCACCGCGCACGGCCCCTCCGCTTTCCCCACGGAGGAGGGAAAGGCGGGGGGGGGGGAAGCAAATTAACCCCCCCCCTTAAAGAAAAAAACAACAAATCTCACAACTAACACGACGCTAATTAATGCAATTCACCCTCTCCGCGGCGCTTCCCCCCCGGGACGCCGCCGCCGCCGCCGGGCGGGGGAAGCGCCCCCGGCCCCTCCGCGCCTTTCCCCCCCCCTCCCACCCCCCCCCGCACCGAGCTCACGCCTCCTCACAGCGCCCCCCGCATCCACCCGGAACGCCCCGAGGGGCCTCCCCGGAGCGCGTCCCCCCGGCACGGAGCCTCCCCCCGCTGCCTACATACCCCCACCCCCCCCGCCGCCGCCGCCGCCCTCCTCCTCCTCCTCCTCCTCCTCCTCCGCGCTTATCTCATCCCCGCGCCCCCCCCCGCTCCCTTCCTCCTCCCTCCCTCCCTCCCTCACACCTCCGCCCCGGCCCTCCTCCCTTCGCCCCCCCGCCTTCTCCTTCCCCGCGGGCAGCGCTGCGGGCTCGGCGGAGCGACGCCGGGCCGCCCCCTCTTTCCCCTCCTCCTCCCCCCTTCCCCGGGGTCACGGGCCGCCGCCGCCGCCGTGCGCGGGCGAGGAGGGAAGCGCGCTGCGAGGGGAGGAAGGGAGGGGGGAAAGGGGCCGAGCCGAGCCGCGCTGCGCGCTCCGGCCGCGCTCCCCGCGCTGCGCCACAGCCGCCCGCCGCCACCGTCGTCGCCGCCGCCGCCGCCGCGCTCGCAGCCTGTCAGCCCGCCCGGCTCGGCCCGCGCCCCGCCCCGCTCCGCCCCCGCCCCGCGGGACGCTCCAACATGGAGGCGGGGAGCGGGCAGCGCCCGGGTCCCGCTGCGCGGTAAACAAGGGGGCGGGGCGAGGGCGAAGGGGCGGGGAGACGGGCGGGGACCGACGAGGGGCGGGGCCGGGCGAGGGGCGGGGCCTGGCGCCTGAGGCCGCGGGGCCGGGGGCGGCCATTGTTGGTGCGTGTAAAAGGCTCCTCTGTGGGGCGCGGGGAGGGGCGGAGCCTCGGGGAGGGGCGGGGCCTGCGCGGGTGCGGAGGGGCGCTGAGGGCCCCCTGAGGGGGGAACGGGGCGGCGGGCGCCATATCCCTGCCCCTCCTCCTCCTCCTTCTCCTCCTCCTCCTCCTCCTGCCTAGGGGCGGCTCCGCGTCAGAGCGGAGTCCGGTTCCCTCCGAGAAAAGCGATAAGTCCTCTGAGAGGGAGGACACGTGGGGAGTGAAGTATTTGTACAGGTGGCCACGAAGTATTTTTGAGGGGCAAGCGTGTCACTGGAAGGCACTGAGGGCCATCCTGGCAGCTTCTCTCAGAGAAAATACCTTATTTTTTTATTTTTTTTTTTTAACAAGTGTGTCTTAAAAAGCACGTTTCAGGAATTCCTGTTGCCCCTTTACTTGTGCCCTGCTGCCCCTCACACGTCTGCCATAGCCAGGGCCTTCGGGCCACCGCGGTGGGAAGGAAGGTTTAGGAGCTCCCCCCCCCGGAATAACAGCCCTTCTGGGGGCCTGCCAGAGTGTAAAATTAAAAGAAAACCTCTAAGAAAGCGTCGTGGTATATTTAATGTAAATAAGGAATTGCCACCTCCTTACCTAAGACAAAACTCGATGTGTTTCCCATGTATATACAGGCCTCTGCCACAGCTTTGTTGCAGAAAAGACAAATATCGCTTTAATTTCCATTGCCTGGTTGGGGAAACCCTTTTGAAGCTGGGGCAGAGACGGGCAATGTGAATTTTACTCATATTGGTTACAGCTATTTTTTCCCCCCCCTCCCTAAAAGAGAAAGCAGCTGTCTGCGTGCATTTCGAAATATGTTTATAAATACGTGTGTGGTTCTGAATGGTTTTGCTTAACGGTAGCAACGAACGTGGCGTTTCGGCTGCAGAAATGCCCGTTGCGTTTCATTCCAGCAACAAGAAGCCCCTGTTCCTGTTGCTGTAAAGGGGAGGCCACAGGCCCAGCCTTGAGGAATTTCTAATCTGCAGTAGTGCCACATCTCGTTTCTGGCAAAGGTTACTTAAAGCTCTGGGGCCTTGTTTTGCTCTCAGCGAGTGGGTTCCTGCAGTCGACGTAAAGATTTTACCGGGAGTCTTCAAATCGGCGCTTTTGTTAAAGGTGGAAGAAGTTGTTCAGAAATCCAGCCGTTGTTTTTCTCGCACAAAACTAGCACTCCCTAAACAGCAGCACATGCAGAGATACCAGTATTGCAGGTTTCTGGGACTCGTATTTTAGGTTTGCCCGTCCTGCTCTTACGACAAACGCTTGCACGGGGAGCGAGCGCAATGCCGCTGCTTGCGTTGCATCCAGTTGTGCAAGTTTCAACCTGCTGTTTCGTGTTGGCTCCTCGAGACAAGAGCCTTGCAGTTGCAAGCAGTCCTTTACAGGTTAGATCTGGCACAGATGGATGGGAGTTAGTACATGTTGCCCGATGGAATTAGTCCTGTTACCTGTGAAGGGTGAGAGCTCTGCCTCCTAAGCTATTATGAAGCTTTTATCACAGCGCTAGCTCTGTTGTAATCCAGCAAGTGCTTGATGTTTTACCCGCCCAGACACTAGAGGCATTTTTAATTATCTGAGCGTTAATTTGCATAGAAGCTTTTGCTGAAACAATAAATTCGTACCTCTGTTATTATTGAGGACGAGTTTCTGTATCGACGCTCGCATTTGGATAAAACCAAAGTAGCTTCCTACTAGCATTGAGACAAAGGAGTTGATTCAGAGTAAGTTTGAGAGTTACCCAGCCCTAAAAGCATCTCCCACTTCTTTGCGGGGAAAGGGCAATTACAACGTGTGGTCGGAGAACATGTGCTCTAATTCCTCTTCTCTGTGCAGGGATGAGGAGATAGAAACATCTTGTCTGATGAAAAGCGTGTTTTGCAAGGCTTGACAAATACCGTGCTCACCTTGAGCCGATGTGTTATGTGTGATTTAAACATTGGTAAGATCGTTTTTGCAATTTACACTGTAAAACTCCTGTCGAAGAGCTGGCCACTTATGCATCATATTAAGGAATTTGATACTTCAGTCTAGGGGGGGATATGCTATTTATGGTGATACATAAAGTGGAAGCAAGGGGATGTGCCAGAGAGGGATCTTTGTCCCTGTGCTTGTCCCTTCGCTACTCTCCTGCAGTCCCCCTCACCCTTCCAATCTAGAGAGAGAAAAGGCAGATCTCAACAGCGCACCACAAGATTGGCACAGGCTGCCCAGAGAGGTTGTGGAGTCTCCTTCTCTTGAGACATTCAGAACCTGCCTGGATGCTTTCCTGTGTGATCTACTCGAGGTGATCCTGGTCCCTTCCAAGCCCTGACACTCTGTGGTTCTGTGTGAAAGCCCATGGGCAGAGCGGTGGGCAGCAGAATGGAAGGTTAGGAAGCTTGGTTCTACTTGCAGAGGCGACACTGCTCTATCATAGGAAACAGGTCCCCTCCTCTAAGCAGGGCTGTTCAGCCTCTCCCAGCCCGCTCACTCCCGTTCCTGTACCGGTTATGAGACAGGTGTAACAGAATCGAGAGCGATCTGTGTTGTTTCCTTCCTGCTTCTACTTTGGAGGCACTCTGAAGTGTGTACAGTATCTTCTGTCTGTGTTTCTTTATACGCTACGTGAACTAAATGCTAAATAATCCCGTGGAACGAGTGAAGGGTTTCAGCTCCATGTTACAGATTGGAGGTGGAGACACAGTCAAAACGATACTTTGCAGGAAATTGTAGTACAGGCTAGTAGGAGATCCAGATTTTCATCGTGACTCCTGACATTTGTCCTTGCCACTAAAGCGTGTCCTCCTTTCAATGCCATAGGATGTTTTATAAGGGGAGGGGGGAATGCTTTTTGGCAGAACTATTCTACATTAAAAGGAAGCGTTTGTTTTCATTGATATCAGCTCAGTGAAGGCTCGACCCTGGGCCCACAATGGGAGTTTTAGCCTTGACTTTAATGGAAGAACAATCAAGGTCTCCTGATACTACATCCTAAAGAAAGGAAAATACTGCGGTTTGTATCAATAAGATAAATGTCTCGTAGTGTAAGCTGCTATATTCGTGCAATAAATGGTTTATTAGATTGATTGTCTTCATCTATTAATCAGTTTTGGCAGCTGTTTATTGCTTTGTATGCTTTGAAGTAATGGACGTTATTCCTTAATTATCTCATTGCACTTCATTCATTGTTTCCTAAATAGTGCCATTACAATGGTAAATTGCAACAGTAAAACAGTGTCAATACAAAGTTATGGAGTTCCCGTTTTATGATGCATTCATAAAGTTAACACAAGCTACTTAAAATGTAGCTGTGATTTCAGCACAGTGACCTATTTGATATGGCATGAGAGATTTTGATGAGAAAACAGTAGAGCGTTAAGTGTGCTGGGACTCTGCTTTCACCGAAGTAAAACAACAGTATGTTGTTCCCTGTTGGAGGATATATGCATATCAGAATTTATTAAGCTAGTACTGATTTGATCACTTTTGGTTTCACCCAATGCTGTGAGTTCCAAAGATTTTTGTGCCTTTGAACACAGTGTATTTATTTCTTCTTGCCTGTGCAAAAAGAAATGGGAAAATTCCAAGCTATACTATCATTTCGAGGTTACTATTGTCATTCCACAGAAGGATTAAAGAGTACCAAAGCAATCAGAAGGAAATGGCTGCTTTTAGTATTATCTTCAGATCTGGCAGCAATTCATAAAGTGGCAGTTGCATAACAATTTCCATTTGAAGTCGCTTTTTCAGTCAACTGTAACTGTACCTAACTTTAACATTATGAGTTGTCTGTTTCAGGCTGAGTTGTTTGGGAGGGATCGATATTACTGTCAAGCTGAGAGAGATTCGTGAAACCTGCTTTCAAAAACTGTGACAACAAATTGTCTCCCTTCTTGCTCCCCAATAATTTTATTTTTGAGGAAAAAATAACATTGCAAATTCGAGGTTCTCTTTTTTTCCTTTTGTTTACTCTCCTTGACTTTTCACAGTGCGTATGATAGCAGAAGATGTATGTCCTTAGCTTGGGTCAAATTAGTGAAAATAAGGTGAAAGGTTTTTTTACTCACATTAACCGTTTATGTTCAACCCCAAATTCCTTTAGACTCCTAATCTGGAAAGTTTGATTAAGGAATGCAAGTAAGATGAGGCCTGATTGTGCCAGATGCTAGACACCCACGTGAGGAACGATGCCTGAAGAGCGCTCAGTGCAGTGTGAAGGGAACATATAATTAAAATACCTCACCCTAATTTTGGTGCTGGGTTGAATTCAGCTGGTGACCAACAGGTGGAAGGCTCTGTAGAGCTCATCACCTGCTGACCTAGGAGTGACATATCCAGTCCTCCCTAATTGCAAATGATACACCTTTGGAAGAGAGTTTGCTTTTGTAAATTTTTTTTTTTTTCAACAAGCAACCAAATCACATTCCAGCCTTTTCAAAGGCTGGCGAAGCCTCCCATTCACTGCGTGTGCTGGTTGCATCTTCAGCTTCACATGGTCAAGTTTAAACAGTCTCCTGCCACCCGAAGGTGCTCACTGACATCGTAGAGCTGCCGGGGAGCTGCCACCAGAATTCAGGGAACGGGGATGAGTGTGGGAAAGCTCCTGTTTGGTCAAAGCCAGCTGACTCAAGGCAACTAAATAATTTTGCCTAAACCGGATTAGGGTTTACTCTGAATCTTTCAGACTACAGAACCGATACCACAGGGCCAGAAACAACCGTTTAGAAGGCAACAGCAACTTCAAGCATCGTCGTTGCTTGCCTGTCTGCAGCCATAGACTCTCTCCATGCTTTAACTTTTTGCTGTTGGTCAGAGATGAGAGGTGGGATTTCTGTGACATCAAGGGGCCTCGGTGGAGCCATGACAGCAGTAGCAGGACTTACATTTTGATTGTACTGCGGATTCACTTGTGCGCAGCAGTGGGACGGGACAAAGCTTGGCTTTGCCCTTGTCTGGTTACCCATTGTGAGCACCCTCCTCTCCAGTGCCCCGCTGCAGCGTTCCTGCTGATACGGCTGTAGAGGCTTGGTTTCCATTTTGGTTTTATTGGTTGTCAGATAGTTTATCTGTGAAACAGATATAATAACAGCTAATCTCGTGCTATGGTTCCGTGGCTGTTTACAACTCCTATTAATAGCAACCGTGGAAAGCCTGGGACTAGATTTTGTAGGGCACTGGGGTAACCAGTTACTGCACATTCCCCTGAGGCTACGTAGCATCGAGTGAAGCAGCTTGTCCTTTCCAGACTAGATCCTGCTCATCTTAACTCGGGCATTCCCTCTCTTTTCGGGATTCGACCTCACACTTTCTGTATGCTTTCTGAGACATGATTGATAAGGAGCTGATTTTGCTCCATGATTTATGCTTGCAAATGTCCCTGCAGGTTTCCAAGAGGAAGCTCCGTAATGAAGCTCCGCCTTAAGCGCCAGCTCAGGTCAGTATCTTCACAGCACCCGAAAGTGCTGTGCAGAATTGGCTGGACTTGCCCTGGAGGGAAATAGGATAGGCACATGATGTTTTGGTAGCTCTTAGAGTTTAATACTTTTAAATGCTTCTATATGTTCTGAATTATCATTTGAATTGCTGGTACCCATTGTTAAAAGTAAGTACTTTATCCCCCAAATGTGGGAAGTATTAATGTAACACCTGAGGCACTGACCAACACAACCGTTGTCACATGTAACACTTGCCTCCTTGAAAAAGGACAACAGACACTGGTTTTACTGATAGATACATGATGGGATTGCTGAATTAATAAGAGCGACGGTACATGCATGCCACGTTAGTGGCGCGGTTATGCCTTCCCATGGGAAGGTATTTGTCTACCAATTCTGGGGGAACCAACTGATGAGCTGTGAGAAAGTCCGGGCTTTGTGGATGATGAAACGGGATAAGAAAGGCATGACAAAGGCGTAAAACAGCCCTCAGCGAAGACTTCGGGTCATCTTGGCACACGGAAGTGGTAATTTTTTCTAGGAGTCACTACTGAAATCACCAGTGTGAGCTATGAAATAAAGCAATAGTGTGAATAAAGGCAGTAGAATTTGGCCTAATTGGGAAACAGAAAAGGAGGAGTGAGGAATGCGACAGGTCTTGTAAGTGCGATGTCCTGTCGTCTGAGTCAACCGATAGTCAGGATAAGTAGCCATCTAATTTTTTTTTTGAAGAGGGCTTTCTCAGTAGAAAAAACCTGCTGACTGTTGGAAAAATAAAGTCAAAACGATGAAGAACTGCAGTGAGAAATTCCAGTCAGTGCTTAATTTTATGCCCTTCATTTCAAATTGCATAAATGGTAACTTAGTTTTTGGCCCCCTGCCTGGAAGAGCACCTGAGAACACATCATTGCATCATTTCTGAGAGTCTATTGGGCTTCTTTTTTAATTATGGGCTGGCTTTGGAAAGTGAAGTGGCTTGATTGGTTAAGGCTGATACTAGACCTAACTAGCAGTGAATGACGACCACAAAAAACGCTAGCATGGAAACCACAAACTCTCTTTGAAGTCTCTGGAGCTATGCTTACTTGCTTTTCTGGCCATTTGTTTGCTAGAAGCTTTTTTTCACACGGTTTCTAGAGGAAGATGAGAGGGTCAAGAATGTGAAGGAGTGTTTCTCATGTGGTGGGGTGGCCCTGTGACTGGAAGTAGAGAAATCGGAGTCAAAGTGGGTCAGCTTGGGGGAGGAAGAGAGGAGAGAGTATCTGCAGGTGTAACCAAAGGGAGCCTTAGGCACGACAGGTTCTGTGTGCGAGCTCTGAGGGGGAAGGGTAGATGGAGGCTGTGGTAAGGCAGAGGAAAGGAAAATTAACCACAGAAAGAGTAGGAAATATGAAGTCCTTCAAGAAAAGCTCTTAACAACTCTCAGCATTTCAATCCTAGTGGCTTTCCCCTGGAGAATTTCGTGGCAGAATTTCAAATGCGGGGTGATCTTCAGCACTTCGTTGCTGGAGAGCTGCAGAAGAAACTTGGCTGTGTTTGTTGGGCAGAGGAGCTTTAAATATTGGAAAAGTAGAGATGATTTAAACAAGTACTGTGGCTGTGCTTGGGAACAGGATTATTCTCTTCTCCAGTTGTTCTTTCTGCTGCCTTTGTAGTGGAGTCCAGCAGACACCAGGAGCTCCCTGTGACTTTGCTTTCCTGAATATGCAAAGCTGTGGCAGTGCTGCTGCTTGACAGGTTCCTGGTGGCTCCCAAAACAAGAGACACTGGACGTAGTTTGGAGTAATATCCTATGCTTTTCACTCTAGAATTTGTATCCCAGTAAAAGGGCCATGAAATCAATTCGCCGATAAATTATCTGCAACTAACAGAAAAGTCTAAGCATCAGGAAGATGCACTTACACAGGACGACCAGGATGAAATTGAGGTTAATAAAAATATTTGTCGGTGTGATCAAGATAAATCAATAATCTTATCAAAATTAGTCTCATTGTGCTGGATTCTGTACAAAAAGTAGTAGGAGGTGACCCAAACATTTTTAAGTGTAAAAGAAAATACAATTTCATGTCGAAAGCTGAAGCAGGGAAAGAGCAAATCAGCTGAGATTACATAGGCAATTTCTGGCAGGGTTGGGACTATCCAATCTGCTCACTTTCTGGCCTGAGATTGAAAATACCCTTTTAAGATCTTGAAAATCAACATGGTAAAGGCACAGGATCACAGAATGTTCGGGGTTGGAAGGGACCTCTGGAGATCATCTAGTCCAACCTCCCCCACCAGAGCAGGATCACCTAAAGCAGGTTGCACAGGGTGGTGTCTAGGTGGGTTTTGAATGTCTCTAAAGGCAGAGACTCCACCACCACTCTGGGCAGCCTGTTCCAGTGCTCTTTCACTTTCAAAGTAAAGAAGTTTCTTCTCGTATTTAGATGGAACTTCCTATGTTCAAGTTTGTACCTGTTGCCTCTCGTCCTGTAACTGGGCACCACCGAAAAAAGGCTGGGCCCATCCTCCTGATACCCACTCTTTAAGTGTTTCTAAGCATTGATAAGATCCCTGAAGGAATGTAGTGTGGGAAGTTGTGTGCTACTCCTGGAAGACAGGCAAAGTCTGTAAATCCTGGTCCTGTCACCCACCCATCAGAAACAGAAGCACCGAGTGGCTTGCTGGGATGCAGGAGTTCAGCCCCGTGAGCAGACACAAAGGACTTGGAGCTTGTGCTATTGCCTCATGCAACCGCGGTGCAATCGCTTGTTAGAAAGGTGCCAAGTGGAAAAACGTAAGTGACGCCGTGTCAGTGGGTCAGTGGGGAGCCTCTGCTTGTTTATTTTTGGAGCTGCCGCCCCAGCAGGACACCGCTGAACTGAGGTTCTCACAGAAGCCGTTCCCAACCTGAAGCCTGCCCCAAGCCACCAACTTAATGAGTGCTGTCGCTGTCATTTACCTCTAGCAAAGGCATGGCTGTAAATGGAAGCAAAGAGATTGCAGCTGAAGACGTGTAGGCAGGCCTGCCACAGCAACAGACTTCACACCGTTGCAAAGTGTTGAGTGCTCCAGAGACTGATATGCCGTGTTAATTCAATTAATTGGTTCTTCAGCTTGGTTGAAAGAGCAACCTGTGAAGTACAAATATCTCAAGCCAAACAATTCTTTTCCATGTCTGTCGTGGGTAAAGTGTTCTGCGTGTGATTGTCTATCAAATGTTCAGCCGCAGCTTGTGCATCTTGATGTTCTCAGGTGACTTTATCCAAGCTTGACACCTGACAGCTATTCTACACTTCACTTTCCCTTGGGTCAGTAAATAAAACACTTTCCTTGCATTATTTGCCTTATTCAGTTATGACTAGGTACGAGCCTATGACAAAATTGGGAAACACTCGCAATGTGTTGGTCCAGGCATCGTTTGCAATGCTTTGCCCCTGGCCAGTCGTGCTGCCGCTCTGCGCAGCAGAAGCGTGCTCTGTTCCATTTGCATGCAGAGGAGACTTTGAACTGCCTGGCGCTTTGTGTGAAATTTCCCCTTGGCTGAAGGCCCTGTGCAAGATCCATGCACCATTTAAGTTCTTTGTGCATTAGCTTTTACCAGAATAGTTAAATAATTAAGACAGCCTGTTGGCCAATATATTGATAAATGAATTACTTGGCTTCCGTTGGCTGCTATTTATGTGACCGTGTGGGTTATTATTTGCAGGTATTTATGCAGCTCCAGCTGCAAGTGGAAGTGCCTGGGTCGCGGAGTGATAGTACTTTTAGGGAAAGTTGGGGTTTGACCTCATGGGGAACCCCCCCGAGCTCTCTCCCTAAGGAGGAGTTTGTGGCTGAGGGATTGGGTTGTATTTGCAGCCTGCCTGGGCCGGTGACAAAACCAACAAGCAGCTCTAGGACACCTGCTTGACCTAAACTGCTTTGATTTAAGGAAATTAAACTCTACCCCATAGAGAAAGAGCTGAAATCCTGCTGCTTTGGGGGAATGTTATTTCAATGTACTTGTTCAGTGAGTTGGCCTGGTAGTTTACAATTCAGAAACCCTAGAGCATTTGTGAATTGTGAGGGAAGTACACTATTCATTATCTGCTGTCAGGCATTCATCATTCCAGTGTAAGCTTCAGTCCTCTCATCAGGATGCAGAACATTGCTTATGACCAGTCACAGGCCATGAATAATGGCTTAACGAAATGAACAGTTCTCTAACAATTCAGACTCAGGTTTGTTAATCAAAACTATTCAGAGCCAGATTCTGGCACCCCCTCAGACGCACTGAATAACACCTATGCCCAATGCAGTCTCTTTGGTTTTAATTGCATTTATGGCTCAACAAACTATTTTATTTTATTTTTTTTTTTTTTTTAATCTGGCTGACCTCACCTAACTAGCTTACGGGAAAAGCTGGACTTTGCATCCACCAAAATAAGTAGCTCTTGTCTCGTTCTGCGTTAGCACTTGCTGTACAAAACCACTTTGGCAGTGATGACAAATCTACCTGTCTTCTCCTTAGCTCCACCAGATGGGATATCCACACTGGTCAGCACCTAAGTGCTGCCTAAGGCCGAGCAATGATTTAAATGTATCTTTTATTCTTTATGTGGGAAAAGTAAGTCGAGTGACATATCCCTTATGGGCTCTCATGCATGGCAATAAAATAGCATAACCATATTCATCCATGTATAGAATTATGCACTGTTCTAGTCAACTTCCCAGCTGAGATTTCACACCACCAGCAGTTCTTTCCTGTATATTGCCAAACATACTTCAGGCTCCTGGAAGGTGGAATATATTGGTGTATTTGCAACCAAGTCCCCAAGTATTCCTGTACAAGTGTTCAAAGCAGCTGGTAGCTCTAGCTCTCTTCCCCAGTCGTAGGAGGCTTCTTACTTTTTTTTTTGCTATTCCGAACGGTGCCAAAGAAGCTGGTACTGCATTTCCAGAAGCAGGGATTGATTAAGTTGCAACATTTCATTTACAAAGAGCTTTCTCGGTAGTGGCAGTAAAGTACAGCCCTGGAAACACTCAGCTGAATCTTTTATCTTCAATATTATCTTTGCAGTGTAAAGCACAGCCTTGGCTGTCATTACACATGTTGGATAAGACCTCCAAGAGTGGTTCCCCAGCAATGTTTCTGGGCATGGGACTCCTAGCAAATGTGGAAGTGGTAGGATATGTCCATGATCCTGGATGTATTCCTACTCCCTCTAGTATTCTTGGGCTGAGACTCCTAAAGAAACCTCTCAGGGATGTTGTTTTCAGTTTCCATTGTGGTCAGGCTTCTCTGTGTGTTTGGACAGAACTCTGTACCTTATTTTACACACTCATTTGTAAAATCATTTTCAGGGCACAATCTTTCATAACCGGTTCTTCTTCCTTGGGATCGTATTTTGGGAAACAGTCATAGCAGTTTCACCCCTGGAATGTATTTGCCCGTATGATTAAATGTCAGTCCGTTTGTATGGATAAATCAGCGCTCAAACTGAGGAAGAAAAAACCCTCTAGATTCATGGCAGAGGATCTCTCTGTCAGCAACGGCTGGTGCAGGGGAGGCACAGCTTGCTTTGGTTGTTTTTTTTTTTTTTTTCCCCAGCAGATTATGGTCTAAGGAACTGACTGCAATGAGTGGGAAGGAAGGAGCAGGGAAAAGAGGGAGAAAAAAAGAAAAGGCCCTCATCTAGAAAGAAGCCAGGAATGCTTTCTCTTTCTGTCCCTCCTCTGTCTTACATTCACTGCCACCAGCTCTTCATCATCTCCTTCTGCCCTCAGGGTTACGAATGTGGGGGAATAACCTGATGTGTGGTTCTGTCTCCTCTTGGAAGTTTTCAGCAAATTTTCATTTTGGTCATTTTTTTTTTTCTTCAGGCATTGTATGTTCTTTATTAGAGAAAAGAGCGGAAAAATGCAACCCAAACAACATTTCTCCAGCAAAGTTTCTATTTTTGATTTATTGAAAACTTGTCCAACCAGTTATTTATATTTTATCTGTGAAAGACTCAAAAAATTTCATCTGAAACAGATATTTCCATGGAAACGTCCATCTTTGATGAGTTGTCGTTCCTCAGATGTTTCAGCTGAAAAATTTTGTCAGCTCTGGCAGAAAAAAAAAAAAAAAAAAAGAGTGTGTGGGGGGGCAGAACAAACGAAGACCAGGCTCACAGAAAAACATGCAGTGCTTCAAGTTAATGGGCTAAAATGTCAGCTGGTAAACTGCCATAAAGCCAGAGAAGTCAACCAGTCAGCCCGAGTCAATGGAGCTATGCTAATTTACACAGAGGATCTGGCCTTAGATTTTAATAGAACCAGCCTAGCAAGCTGTTTCTCTGCTTACCCATCCTCCTCCCTTTTTAATAAGCTCTCAGTCATACTTGGCCTATCCTTTAATAATTCACCCTTCTCTCTTCACGATGTTTCTTCCTCCTCTGGAGATAATGGGATGAGATTTTCTGCTTGCAGCCCTCACAGAAATATCACAGACAGGTTAAACTCCACACAGCTGGCTACTGGCTTCCAGCATCTCCCTTGTGCCTCTTCCTGGACTCTGATATCCATCTTCTGTTTGGTCTTTACTTAGCTGGTGCCAACTAACTTCAATGCTATTTGCTATATATTATGATATATCGTGTTGTATTGTAACCTATAGACACTGGGATAGGGAAGTATTCGGCTCCCAGAGCAATCCATTACTTTAATGGGAGTTGTGTGTGTCTGGCCCCAGTTCTGGAAAGCAGATCTATGAGAAAGCTCTAGGACACAATCCAGCTTCTGGATCAAGAGACTGCTCTACCACAGAAGTTACTCTTTCTTTCTCGCTCGGGGCCAAATAGATATTTAAAACACAATTGGCAAGATGCACGTTGCTGTATGCGTTTTTGTTGTTGTTATGTGTAACTACAGTATGAATGACAGCGTGTAACTGCTCAGCCCTATGTAACGTGGCTGTATGAAATAAATACTTGATGACAGCCAGTGCCAGAAC
Source organism: Trogon surrucura (assembly GCA_020746105.1). Classification (NCBI taxonomy): domain Eukaryota; kingdom Metazoa; phylum Chordata; class Aves; order Trogoniformes; family Trogonidae; genus Trogon; species Trogon surrucura. Next base: position 55,693,303 of record CM036622.1, read on the forward strand.
TGCATATTTCTTACCTCATTCCCCTGAAGCCAGGATCCACAGTACTGAATTTTGTAAAACCCATCAGACTACTTTTCTTAATCTAGTTCTAATTTCTTGGTGACCGTGTCGTTCCCTCTCATCTACTTTGATTAAACAGAGTAAGGAAGTGTCGACACAGAAGAACACCCTTGCAAGCCTTAAAAGTCTCGTGCCTCTGATTTTTTGGAGAATCCTCAATGAAAAAGTGACACCTGGTTGTCTCCTGCAGAAGTTAATAGTTTCGAGCCAGCAGAGAATGCGAGCCCTTATATTCAGTGATGTATTTCAGATGCTTTGGTTCATTGTACCTGGTTTTGTTCGTGGGGAGGAGTGAAGACACCATGCAAAGTCGGAGATGTCTGTTAATTTCTCAGAAGCACGTTGCACGGAGCACATCTTTCACACACCTTTAGCAGAGTAGCTGAGATACTGTTTCATTGCTCCAGGTACAGAGCTGGTAGCTACATCTTCCGGAGAAATAAAAAGTAATGTGTGTGAATGGTTCCCTTACTGAAACCCTGTGGACTTTGTATTGATTAAATCAATCTTATGGAGCAACAGAAGTATGATTGATGTCATTTGAATTTCAGCTCAGCATCTTGGTTGGCATTCTTGTTTAAATGACTTTGCCTTGATAGTTAAATTTAATTGATGGTTATTGCATTTATTTCTGAGGAACATTGCTTTAATTAACAAAAGATCTCTGCTCTATGGAAATTAATATTCACCATCTATATGGCACAAAAGGGTATGTGGTGAACAGAGAGAATAATTAGTAGCTGTAGGAGGAGAACTTAGGACAAGGTGATTATGAATATGTAATAGAGGAAATAGATTACAAGGAAATTAAACCAAGAAATTTATGAGTAAATAATTGACCTCTGAGTAAATATGAGCATTCTCTCAACAGGCACTTGACGTGTTATTAACCACTCAGTATTTCAGAGCATTAACTACCCTTTTAACTAACCAGTTCTTTGCTATTTGCAACGACTCACTGTCTGGAGTTGTCTTCCTATTTTACGAGGTGGTTGTTTACTGTGTGCATAATGCTATACACGTGGCGCCAAAGCTCTGGAGTAGGTGGGAGAAAGGTTGCAGCTGTCACATGTGTAAATCAACCCTCAGCCAGAGGAAGTAGTTGTAGGGACTAATTGAATCTCCTTCCAGAATTACACTGCTAGAAATGAGACCAAATATTATCACTGCTACAAAATGAATACAGCTCTCTTTCCACCATGATGCCAAAAGCTGAGATTTTCAGAATCAATGAAGCTTTTAAGTTGATTTTTGAAGTTTTCAAAGTTTCCATTTTCCCTTTGATTTGGTGACTAATTAGGAGTTGTGACTTTAAAGACCGTAGGCTAGAGATCTCAGCTTGTTTCTGACAAAGTCCCAGTATCTCACAAATGAGAGGCCTGATAGATATGAGCAGATGTGTCAGCCAGAAAAACAAAACTGGTAGTGGTTGTATTCGAAGCTCCCTGAAGAAAGCCTAGGCTCATATTTTGAGGATTCAGAAATCATCATGATAAAAAAAATAAATGGTGAAGTTTGTTCATTGGGAAACTTTTATATTACAATGGCCCGTGGAGAATGAGATAGAATGGTGACATATTGAGGATAAATACTATGTTTTCATTCTGAAGAGACAAATTATTGACCTGCTGATTATGGACCAAACACGTTGCTGAATTACTGCCAGTTTTACACCAGTGAAATGGATACCAAAAATACGATATCAGTGGAACTTTGTCTTTCATGCTCCTTCCCATTAACTGCTGGTTAGAGCACAAAACATCATAGAATAGAGGGCAAGTAGTTATCTAGGAAATGTAATGATCAACTGCAATACGTGACTGATTGAATCAGGTGAGTAGTGTGAAAGATGAGGTTCACTTGCTGGCCTTGCCCTCTTTGTTTGTCAAAGGGAGATAACAAGACAAAGCTCAGTTTTGTCAGAAGTTAACAAATGACTCTGTAGATGAGAATCTTAAATCAGCCCTTTATTTCATATTGATCCAAGTAATTAATGGAGTATGCTTGGAGGTGGTAAAAGACCAAACATAACACTTTTACTATCCTCCACTTTACTATCGTGCTCTACTGGAGCACGAGTGATGCTGTTGGGAGGTACTGTCTGTATCAGTGAAGACCAGATAGAGCCTTTAGGTTTGAAAGGACCTGGGCACTGAGTTCTTTAACCTCCTTGGAAAGTCCTAATCTACGTATTTGTAGTCTGTGTGAGTCCATACCTTCAGTCCCAAGTTCCACCTTTACCTATCTTGCTGCAAGTCAACAAGTTTGGGGAGCTAAGGTTATGAGCCTTAGGGATGAAATCTTAAGCTTATTCTGAAGGAAAGACCTGGATGTGCTCCACTTTAGCACAGCTTTTATCAGCAGTGAACATTTTTCTTTCTTTCTGGGGAAAGGAGAACAACTCATAAGCTAAAAGCAAGTAGGCTACAAAAAAATGGATCCAGTCATTTTATTTGGTGATGATAGCAAGCTTTTAAGGGATACATCAACAATAGGGAAACACATAGTGTTGACCCCCTACAATTTACCTTCTCTTTTTTTTTTTTTTTTTTGTCTCAATTATTAGAATCATCCCTGGCACAATTTTTGGCCCAGGCCAACCAGCGCTGTCCCAAACAGCCCCCATTTACTGTCTGGAAGTTCACATAGGTGAGGGACCTTTCCCCAAAGGCAGTTTGGATGAGGTCACCCTTTTCTGGAGGCTGAAGGACTTTGATAGCGTGGACACAGCCAGACTGTGGTAATTGGCCTCTGAACCACAAAATGCTCCCTGGCACAATTTAGTCCACTAGAAGAGGTGTAGCTGAAAAGTTGTAGGGCTTTATTCAGACATTCAGGGGAGATCTTTCTTCAGTTGCCTCTTCAGCTAAGAATAGCTGCGATAAGTTGCGAGAGGAAGAGGGAATACATGAGATCCACATTAAAAATGACAAGACTATTTAGAAGATCTGACAGCATTTGAATTGCAGTTTAGCATTTCCTGGAGCATTCTGCTTTTCTGGAAGTTTTCAGTGCTTGTGGAAGATACGGGGCATGATGGAGAATTTGGATACAAGAATTGAGGGTATATTTTGAGCCTCTGTGCCCTGTTTCAAAACAAACAGCAGCAAAAACATAGAGACCAGGTTCAAACTGGGAGCTCCAACTAAGATGCAGAAGAAGGGAGCAACAGTGCAGGCTTCCAGAAAGCATCCTTATGCACCTCTTCTTACAGGGAAGTTAGAAACCAGGTGGTTACAGAACTCAGAAGAACCAAAGAGATTATCTGTAGGAAGAGATCTGAAAAAGTAAAGGCTAGCCTTGTTTAATCGGGGTTAACACTTTTTGAGTGTTCAGGAACTGTCTGAGATGTTCTGCATTCTAAAGCAGTGTTAAACACAGTGAGCCCATTTCATTTTTACTGGCACAAATGAGAAATAAACCTCTCCACTCACTTGAGCTTCTACTGCATGCAAGATCAAAATCAGAGCCAGAGGCATTTGGAGTCTGAAAGAAACGTTTTTGGTTTTGATGTCTATTTTTGCTGCCTCTATTTAGAACAAACATAGCCAGGGCTGGAAGTGAATACAGTGTCTCTGAAGAGGTGAAGTATTCCCAGCCAATCTGTAGTGGCAGAACTGTGGTACCTTATGGGCTTGAAATAGACCATCCTCATTAACCACATGTTGGGCCAAACTCCATTAATTTCTACAGCCCCTCAGGGCTGAATTTAGCCCATTATAACAAAGCGATAATATCGTTGGAAGCTATTTTTTGCTCTGTGCTGTAAGTTGGATTCTATGATACAGTGTAAACTACATAAAGCCAAGATATTTTAGGCTTTTTGGCATTAAGTAGTTTCTCAGTATTTGTCCATGCTTTTCACAAGAGTTCCCAACGGTAATAATTAGTGTGCATTAATGATGGTTGAAATTCAGGGAGAACTAATGTAATGAGTGTGTTGGGGATATTTATGGTGTCTTCAGAGCCATGTCCTTCAAAAGGATTTGAAGAGACCTGTGTGGTTTTTTAATATGTTGGCCAGTGATTGGTGAGACTTTACTAGTGGTAATGTTTGTAGGAGTGCCAGTGACATGGAGTGAAAGAAAACTAGGCAAGATTCTGGGCAAGTTTTCTACTAAAGTCTCTAGCATGGCCCACCTAAGGTTGTTGAGTTGCACATCAGCTCCTGTGCATCCCCCATTCTGGTCTAGGTTATGTGGAGACATCTCAGGCTTTGCTGGTGTTGAGGCAGCTGTGTGATTTAGACTTTTATTTGAGGAAAGAGTGGAGGTGTCAGGGTGGCTCAGGCTGGCATCACGAGTCCATCCTGGGACTAAACCAGATGGCTGGACCCCTTTCCACAAGGGACAGTGGGAAGCTATGAAGCAGTTGACATACCTGTTGTATGTGCTACTTATTAAGCCCTCCCCTCACTTTGCCTTTCCATTGGTCACTTGTCTCATGGCTTTTGGCCATCTTAAGATTCTGGTACACATCTCATGAGCTCAGGAGTATCAGTCACTGCTGGGTTTAGCAGCATTGATAGGACTTACTGAGTTCATATGAAAACTTTTCCTAAACATGCACGGTGTCTCCAAGTCACGGTCCCCTTCTCCAGCTGAGACAAAATCCTGGTGATGTGTCAGTTTGCCCCAACGCTACATGATGCTGTTCTCCTGTGTTGTTATTCCCGTGGCAACAACAACAATCATTTGACACATCGTCCTGCCTGACACATGCCTGAGCTGCCCTGGATGGGCTTTGCCCGGCTTTACACCTTCAGAATAATCGCGCTCTCTCTAGCTTCAAGATCGGGCGTGTGAGCTTCAGCCATTCCGAGAACAGCTTCACTGGAGCAAAAAATCCAGTTAAAGAGAGAAACACAGCAGGCAGCGAGCTGCTGAGTCATTGAGAGCCCTCCTCGGGTAGCCTTACACCAACGCAGAGGATCAAAGGTGAGGTGACCTTGTGCACTGGAGGTGAGGCAAAGTCCTCTTCTCGGGCTGGAATGTGCATTACCTCTGGAATGCAGACAGGCAAACACTGTCTCGATTAGCAGCTGTAGGCACAGGGCTAAGATTATCTGCATCTAGGGGGAAAAGCATGTGTCCAGAACTCAGGGAAGTTGGTGGAAAAGACTCCCATCAATCGTGATTCGGGTGCTCAGAGAGAGTATTCTTAGATCTGTTCTTCTGGTGAAGATTGTGGTTAGTCTGGGTGATGTTTAGTTTTGATCCACTCTGTTCTGAAGCTGGCTGAAGCTCCTGGAAAGCCTGGAAACCTCTCTTTAATTTGCTAAATAGGAAACTTACATCTCACCCTGTAATTTCACAATTCTCATTATGATCTCCAAAGAAACATTAAAATGGGTCATGTTTTAAAGATTACTATTTCTCATCCCGTTTCCAGCCCACTCTTTTTAATTCATTGGTCTAAATACCAAGATTGTTATTTCTGAGTGTGTGTGAATCAATGGTTCTGCACTTGCTGATTTCTATACCACCTTCTGGCCTGGGTAATTAAATGAAAAAGGCTTTTGACTACTTTTAGAAGGATTGTCTGGCAAGGCCTGTTTCACTGGCTTCTCATGGATCTAAAGCAACAAAGAGCCCAGTGCTGTTTGCCAGATCTCCTTCATTGCTCTGAAAGGTGTAGGACAGAGAGCACAAAGGTGTTGGTCAAGATGAAAGTAGGACTCAGGTTTTCTGTTTAGATTCCTTGCCCTGTTTTGCATTCATAGGTGTTGCTACAAGGTGCAGACTGATGAGATTCATCTCTCTTAACTTCAGACACCTGCAATGTGGATATTTACTCCTGAGTAGTCATCCTGGATCCCATTACAGTCCAACAATTTACCTCATCCTTAAAGTAGACATTTGCAAGACATACCCTGTTGGGTTATGCCCTGGTTGTCCTCGTGGACTTTGATGGGGTTTAGCAAATAAACTCAGAGATAGACATCTACTGGTGAGGTATCCAGATTTGATTAGAAAGCCTTACAGTCCAGTTTTCACTGGATCTCAGGGGTTTAAAATCAAACCTCTCTTCAGTCTATTTTCACATCAGTCAGTCACCTGTGGAGACAGATTTGCCGTCCTCCCAAGATACAATGTGATTTTGGTCCCTAAAACATCTGCTCATACAGCCCTTTGCAGAAATCATGCTTCCATGAGTTTCTTGCCCTGAGGCATACCTGTCTTTGTCCTCTGGGAGGTATTTTGTAACAGGGAAATCCGAATGGGATGGTTGTGCTTCTTTCCATTGCTACTTGGGAAACCACCAGTGACCGGGATACCCATGAGCAAAAAAAGCCACCGAGGCAGATAGCCCAGATGGGATTCTTGTAGGAAAAGCCCATCATGATGTCCTCATGAGCCAATCTACTTGCAGAAGAGGAGAGCTGCATCTGGCTCGTGCCTTATAGCACACCGTGGGATCCTCAGGATGAAAGAAGCTATATAAACGTAAAATATCTCTATTGATTATAAGTGACAGTGAAAGGGAAGTGTGTGATTTAAAGCAGTGCCAGCTCTGGTCTAACAGCAGATAAACAGCACCAGGGCTGTTGGTCAAGTGGTGTGATCCACTCTACACCACTCACATTCAGACAAACCGCAGGGGAAGGATGTTTTTTTCTATCGACACCACAAAGATCTGCGTGTTCCTATATGTCTTTCCTACAGAGATAAGAACACGGACACTGCTGACATGTTACATTCCTCTTATCTGGGGTGATTGTGCAATCCCACTGGTGTAAATCTGATGCTTCCTAGGGCGGTGGAAGCACAGAGGGAGGGTGATTTGGCGTGGCTCTGCCCCCTCCCTCCAAAGCAAGAGGTGTGACTTGTCAGCAGGAAAATCGTGGCAGCGATTATACAGAAGGTGACAAAAGGTCGGAAGTTGATGCAGGGATCTTCCAAGAAAACACTGTGCAGTCTCTGCAGCAATTCCTCTTCTCACCACCTCTTCTTACCTATGTAAGGTAACAAGACACTGCCTTACTCGGCTGGGTAACCTCCCAAAAATCTGGGCAGGACTGTCACGCTGCAGGCTGCCATTACGTGATCCATCTTTGCAAATACGGTCCCATCAGGAGCGCTTCCAAATTGTGCATTTCCAGGTCCTGCCGTCGTGAGGACTCGGGGAATGATATTCATCTCATGCAACTTCAGGGGAGCAAATCGGGCATCAAGTGCCCCTTTAGATGCCCCGTGTTATCTGAGACATTTGCATGAGGCTGGCAAGACCTGTGCCCTTCTTCAGTGGCAGCTAGAAGCCAGGTGGGATACACCAAGGCATGTCAAAGGGCATGGAAACCCTGTTTTTAGGCACCCATATTCATTCCTGTACATCTACACCCTCAGTGTCTCCATCAGAGCTGGTCACCCTGGGCTGGTTTTGCAGTTGGCATAGAGACATCAGTATTTTCAAGGTGTGGTTTAGCCAAATGGTTTTAGACACGTATTTCAGGGGGACATGAGTTCTTTCCTAGGCACCACGAACTGTCATAACTAGATTTCTGTGACTGCCATAGGAACTCAAATACAGACGTTTACATGCGATCGGATGAACCTCATCCCGGATCTGGTCTGTCTCACACTGACATTACCTTAATACCAAGAAAGCAGCAATCCACAGACCCGATTTTACTTGTAATTACAGCAGCGTTGACGAGATTAGATTCAGAAGCACGGTTTGGCAGTTGTCCCCCAAAGTGAGCTCTGACAGATCTTCATTATGCTAATGTTTTCATGGCTCCTTGTGTAAAAAACAAGAGTTTCAGTTAAGAGTTATTGTTTTGGACTGAAGCCAACTGCAAACGGCTTCGATTTTAACGGGGTGTCCCGCGACGCTTTCAATTACAACGAGGTGAGCAAGAGATGTTTTGGTTTGCTGGCAATGCTGAAAGATAATTACACACATCTATGTTGTTCCCGATCTAATAAAAAAAGTTTCACTCAATCCCGGAGAAAACATTTCAGCTCACTTTTAAGCATTTCTCACACTAAGAAGTAAAACAAAGTGAAAGGAAGTATCTGAACAAAGAGACTTTCATAGTGGAATCCATCTCAAGCAACATATTTTTTAATTCTACACGTATTGATTTGGAAAAACTGACAGAAATTCAGTGTTGCTGCCTTTTTTTTTCTTTTTTTTTTTTTTCACCAGAAGGAGCATTTAGTCCCCCTTGCCCAAAAATACACCCACGCTGTTGCAGCTGCCGTGTTCAAAAAACCACAAGGCTTTGGACCCTTGCTGGCAGGGTGGGAGGGAGCTGGGACAGTCCCTGCAGGTTGTGCATTGCACGTTAACAAAGGGCTCTTGGAAACCTTCCCTCCACGGTACTTCCGCAAGGTAAATGTTCCCGGTATTATTTGCAACATGGTCATATGTCACAGCAAATGCCAGGTACAATAAGACCCAGACAGCAAAACTGAGTATAAATAGATGAGGGAATTTCTGGCATTAGTTCTGGAGCAGTTTGGGTCTGGAACAAGCGGAAAAATAGACTTTCTCTAAAAGGAAAGTTTCTTGTAAGTAAATTTCCCCCATTTCTCCCCTCTCTTCTTTCCCCGGATTCCAGTTTTTCGCCAGGGAGAATCCAACAGTTTCAACCAGAGTTTCATTTTGCTGAACTGGCCTGATTTGGGATGCAAGCTGACCTCTGAAAGGCCGAACTTTCCCACAGGAGCAGAAATTTTCTGAATTTCGCTCATGTCTAGTTACTTCTCGCACAGAAATGGCCTAAAGCAAACAAACAGCCGCTCTCGTAGTGCAGATGGGAGAGCTGCCTGGTAAGTAGGTTAATTTGGATGGGGTTCCTTGGTGGCAGCTCCTCTTCCTCTCTTCTGCCCGGGGAAATCTGTGCAGTCATCAGCTTTGCAGACAGGGCAGTGACAAGCTTCCCTGCAAGGCAAAAATAAACGTACACTGTGTAAACTCAGAGATCTCTTCCTACAGGAATCATTTACACTCCAGGGCAGGCTGGTGTGGCCTGACGCGGCTCCGCTGACCTCAACAGAGCACCCCAGCAAAAGGATCCCCTTGTTCTATATGTGAAAATATTCAATTTTCCAGCCAAGCTAAGACCCTAAAGGATTCTTTGGTAGGCTTCACAAAGCAGCTGATAGCCCAGATGGGACTTCCTAGCTGTAGCTGGATGCTGAGAGGCTGCCAGCTGGTGATGCATCCCCGTTGGTGAGGTATCAGCACGTTCCCGGTGAGAATTGGCAAACATGCCAAAACTGGGAGCCTGGAGGGATGCGAGATGCATTCGGGCGAGTGGCTCTGGATGGAGGCAGCTGGTTCCTTCTCCTCGCCTCTGTCTCTGTAATGTGACTGCAAGGAGACGTCAGCCTCCAGAGCTGATGAAAGCCTGGGGCAAGGCAGCTCTGGGGCAGCTGGCAAGGAGAGCTGGACCCTCCCAGGTGCAGAGCACTGCTGGTTTTCCATATGTGTAGTGCATGGGATGAATCACAGAATCACAGAACGTTCAGGGTTGGAAGGGACCTCTAGAGATCATCTATTCCAACCCCCCTGCCAGAGCAGGATCACCTAGGGCAGACACACAGGAACACATCCAGGCGGGTTTTGAAAGTCTCCATAGGAGACTCCACAACCTCTCTGGGCAGCTTGTTCCCATGCTCTGTCACCCTCACAGTGAAAAAGTTTTTCCTAATGTTTTTGTGGAACCTCCTGTGCTCCAGCTCGTACCCGTTGCCCCTCGTCCTGACATCAGACTGGTAGCCCATACAGGGAAGGTTTGAGCTGTTCTGCCTCCCTGCACAAAGGCGGGTGTGCCCTCTGAGCACTGCAGTCTTGGGCCTGAAGTGTTCATAGGTTTCCACGCTGAGCTTCAGCCTTCCTCCAGCTGTGGCATAGTAATAGTCCTTTGCCTCTCATCGGGAGGATAGCAAAGTGACCTGCAAACAATTAAGTCTCACAATCCCCCAGCGAGCTGGGGAAGAATTATCTCCTCATTTTTTACCTGTCTGGAAAATGACATCGAAATTAATTGACTTCTTCAAGGTCACTCAAAGAGTCAGCGGGAGATTTGAAAATGGGACCCAGGAGTCCTGACTGCTGGTCCTTTCTAACCACCAGGTACCTAACATCAGTCACTAGAGAACCTGGTCTTAGGCTTTACAATTTTGATTAAAGATTCAAAAAAAGTTTGAGCATTAAAGGGGAAAAAAAAAAAATCATTCACAACTTTACCAAGCGATGCATGACTGGCCACAGCCCCTCTGGGAATACAGGCACTATTTAAGAAGAGCTGATCTGCTGTACGCTCTGCATGCACGGGAGGTCTTAGGCTCGCTGCCAGCTGACATGGGCAGCAGGTGTGGCTCCTGCCATTGCAGGCAGATCAGTTGGCTGGCAGGGGTTTGAATACCCATGGCCAGAAGATGAGGTCCTGAACTGAAGAAGCAGCGAGGTGTGGGGTTATACCTTGCACTGGGCTTCCACTGTGTTATGTGCTCAGAAAGTGTGTAGAATACAAGCAACCTGAGCTTTGAAAGTAGCACGTGGAGTTTAGTGGATGCGCGTCCTGCTCTCCATGTAGAAGCAGAGCAGTAAGTTGGCTCTTGGTCCAAAATCATCCTGCGTGGGGCAGAAAGCACTTTCCGTTGGGCTCCTCATCCCCTTCCCTGACCTCCCGCCCCATGGCCCTGCACTCCTGGAAAGCTCAGCCATCTGTTTCTGATGCCACCTTGTTTCTTCTCCCAGCAGCACACAGGAACACCCTTCCTACTTGCCCCTCGGTGCCACCCAGCCCCACAAGTGCCCCATAGCAAGGGCAGTGAAGGGAGCACAACCTGCCCTTTCATTTTTTCTTCCCTGCTCTTACCTCTCTGGGCTCACTTCCAACCCCTCCATCTCCATCAGCAGGACCAGCCGTGTGGCTCCAACAGCCTGACTCTCTGTTACCCTCTAGTGCTGGACCAGGCGGGTGACAGGCATCTGCCTGGAGAAAGCAGCACTGGGTTGTCTTCTCCACTCCCAACCACCTCAAGATCAAGTCCTGGCCCCAGCAACTCATCGTAAGGTGCTGAAATGTAGCCCCCGGAGGGTTTGCTGAGCCACTTGCTCTGCTTCTCATGCCACAGCTGGGCAAAGTTGTTACCCAGTTGTTAGCATGGACAAGCATTTTGGTTCACTTGATCATGTGCCTGCACACATTTTTTCCTTGCTTCCTTGCTTCCTCCCTCCCTCCCTCCCTTGTTTACTCTGATTTTAGTGGAGATACCAGTAGCCAGTTTACCCACAAAGAAGCTGACAGTGAAACACCTGCCAGGAACAATCAGGGAAAATTCATTTGGTTGGAAATTCCCATTTTTATAGGGAAAGCACTGCTGGAGAGAAGGGCCAGAGTTTATTCCCAGTCTGGACCAGTAAGAACTTGAACACAGGAAGACAGGGAAAATGTTGAAGCCCTCTTCTGCTTTCCCCACAGTCTCTGAGAATATTGCTATTGGTTTCCAAACAGCCAGGATTTTCCCTCTCTGCTGGGAGAGGAGGGGTTGGACATTGTAAGAGCAGCCTTTATGGGTAAGGCTTAGGACAGCCCCTGGGGCTGGGAACAGCCTGCTGGGATCTGACCAGGGTGGAGTGGGGAGCAAAAAAGGGCAGGGGATGGCTTTCCTGGGGAGAGTGGAGAAAGGGAATCCCTTGCAGCAGCTGAACTCTAAACCTTCCTATCCCTCCTGCTGCCAGAGGAAGAGGGTTAACATTTTTCCCTGGTTGAATTTGTCAGCGTTGGGCACCCAAAATAGATGCTTTCTCACCGCAGCCTGGCCACAGCCCTGAATGCCAATGATTCAACACTGGAAACACTAGTAAAGCTACTCTTTTTTTTTTTATTTTTTTAAAGTTTTTCCATTTCTTTTCTTCCTTAAGAAGTGCTACTAATTCCTCATTTCATATATAACAGGGATTATAACTTACTCATATGAAGAGAGTCTACTAGTCACATTTGCTATAGACTCGAAGCTGTATAATAAAGAGTTCACTTTCGCTCCCTTACACATTGGGACCTGTTTTTCCAATAAGCTTAGCTTGTTTATGGACATGCACGAAATGCAACGTGTGGTTTTCTGTCCTAGTGCATCTTGTTTGACTATATTTTAACTTCACTGAGTGTTCCCATTGATAGAATAAATATCAGTATTCGTATAAATCATTTACCATTTGAGATCCTGTGATAAAGCACGGTGAAAGTGTTTTGCCCACACCAATGAACTGAGCAAAGCAAACATCCTGTGAGATAGGTAAGGAGCATTTAGAAACTTTACGGCCAGAAACACCATTTGGTCTTTGAGTCTGAGCACTTTTATGCACACGCCATAAAAAATCACCCACGTATTTCTGCATCGTGTCCAGCAACGCATTCTTGAGTCATGCGTCTGTTCCTGGAAAACATACAGGACACTGTTCAGCTGCCTAAATGAAGGTGTATGTGGTTGGGTTTTTTTGAGATGCAGTGAGAATCTGAGACATCCACACAGGTCTGGGAGAAAATGATTCAGGCCTACAGGCTCCCTCCCTCTTGGAGCAGCTGGTGGAAGTTGGGCAAGATACTCCCAAGACCCTCAAGAGGTGTGAGGGAAGTGTTGTCAACAGCTGAGCTCCCTGCGTGATATGAAGGGTAAGGTTCAGCTCACGGATGGAGATAGCTAAACTCAAGTGTCTGCAGGATGGTGTCTACATGAGCACCGAGTGTCTGAGTGGCAGTTCAGTGGACATCTTGTCCATCCACTCAATGGACTCCAGAGAGTGATTCATTTGGTCAGGTGAACAACTCTGTTGACTGCATTAGGAGGAACTGACTCAGTTTTCTAAGCATTGGCACCTTTTTCTATGTGAGGTGCTCCAGATTTTCCAAGACAACCAATAGCCCGGATAACTATAGCATGTCTGGTGGCAGACATGACAAAGGACTTAAAGGAGACCCAGGCCTGGATGACATCAAATTCCAGAGAGACACGGGTGTCCATAGGTCTTCTATCTACCAGCAGATATGCGTGCAGATATCCAACATATCCAACATATCCAAAGAGCACTAAACACATTTGTTTGGAAACTCAGCTGAGCATCAAAACTGGAGTTCTTCTCTCCTAACTATACATTCATAATATAGATAGTATATCTAATGTAGCCACTCCCAGCTCTCTTTACCCTAGGTGGTGGGAAATGTGCACAATTTTAGATGTCTTCTCTAGGAAGACAAGAATAACTCTTTGTTTCTCCTGACCACATAGACTACATCTCTACAGGATCTAAAATGTGCATAGCAAGATAGGAGTCAGCATTGGCTTTTCCCTGTAGATACAGGCATTTAATCAGAAAAATTGCATCTTCGGGAGATAGGCAGTCCACCAATTCCTTTGATGTATTTTCCCTGTCAGTGGTAATTGTCTCATCTGAATTTGCCTGGTTTGAACTTCTAGCTTCAGTTCATCTCCTGCTTCTCTTCAGTAGACTGAAGGGCCCTTTAGCACTGCAGTGAGTCATATATTCTGATCATCCCATTGATAAAATAAAGAACTGGAGCTGCTCAAGGCCTTGCAAGATTGCTTAACGTTCTTAAGAACCGAGATAACACATGGATGAACACGTTGTTTCCATCAATGAGGACAAATGGAGCAAATTATTAAATAAATCTGTGTTATGAGGTGATTGATTTAATAATGTCATCATGATACGGCTATCTATGACAAATCAAAGCGAAGCTATGTGCAAGCTACCTATGAATGGGACAGTTTAACTGTATATCAAAGTATTTATGTCCAGAGAGAGTCAGAAAGACCAGAAAACTGGAGGGAGATCATTCAATGGCTGTAGTCACAGAAATGCTGTTAGCATTTGCTGAGAAAATGGAGAGAAGGAGAGTGATAATACATTTGACTTTCATGTCTTGGGCTAACTGTGAACCCAGAAAGAGCCTTCTGTTCTTTTCCACCATTTCTAGAGAAAAAATAAAGGGACTTTCTCAATGAACAGGTTTACACCACAGAGATCTTGATCCTGCAATAATTTCTCTTCATGGAGGCAACTCTGAATTTTGACAACTGCTTCAGCATGACTCAGAACAGGTGCCTTTCTTGAAGCATCCTGACCAGTTTCTTCAGAATACCTTTCTTTATCTCAGATTTTGGAACAGAATGTTGGGTCTTCTCTGTCCCCCGCTTTGAAACTGTACAACAGCTTAGAAGGGGCAATGGGGAAAGTTCAGGGGAGGGAAGGCTGAATGTAATTGCGTGGCTAGGAGGTAGTTTCAATCTCCTTCAGAATGGGTCCTGACACCATGACTGATTTCACTGGTCATGGTCTTGGCCTAATATCCCATGGGAGAGATGCTAAGAAGCATAGAGGATATCTGGAGTCAGTGGAATTTGAGGCTGAGCGAAAGATAAGTCCCTCGATGCTGGGTATTGCACATCAAGGAAGAAAAATCTTGAGTTACAATCCAGAAAAGAGTGCTAAGACACAAGCTGCTCACTGTCCCTTAGTGCCTCTGATCCCAAGAAGAGCCTCTGTGCATGGCTCTTTCATCACTGTCACTGCAGGTAATGTAAAAGAGGAGGTGGACGCTGTTCCAGATGATGTGAACAAGGTGAGCAGTTCTGCACTGTGACCTCTTGTTATGACTGCATGCACTGGAAAGGCATGGGGAGTCACTGTGCCTTGATTTCTCCATCTGCATGATGGAGCTGGTGGGACAAATCTACTGAATGTCTCCTGAGCTGTATAACTCTAGATGGTCTAACTCAGATGCTTTGATGGTGCAAATCAAGTCCCGTGGTGCTTACTGACAGGGATTCTGGCCTGGAGCTTGAAAAGCAACCAGAGATTCACATGTGACAAGTGAATCCCATCTCTGGGGCAAAATCCACTGCCAAATCTGGGAGCAGGAGAGGGATCTCCTTGCTAGAAACATCACAGTGGGGAGTTGTGGAGTCTCCTTCTTTGGAGACATTCAAAACCCACCTGGACGCGTTCCTGTGTGATCTGTTGTAGGTGATCCTGCTCTGGCAGGGAGGCTGGACTGGATGATCTTTTGAGGTCCCTTCCAGCCCCTAACGTTCCATCATGCTGTGATTCTGTGTGAGTGAAAAAGAAGAGCCCATGCTGTCCTCTTTCCAGGCAGAATTTAGTTGAATTTTAAACAACCTTACTCAAACCGCCCCCCATGACAACAAATGTCACTTACAAAGTACGTAATTTGTGCCTGCAGGCTTGTGTCACCCAGGTCACACGCAGACGTGTCCTCCCTGCTGTTTTCTTCTCTGCTTTGAAAAGATGAGGTTTCAGCATCGCCTGGCATCCCAGTGAGGCCTCCACAGAGCTGAGGCCTCACTGTAGCACATGTGGGCTGGTGGCCCTTGAGGAGCTATGAATGTTTTCACCACTGTGGTGGCCACCTCTGAGCACAGCTCCCTGTGTACAGCTCAGGGCACTGCCGGCACCATGTGTCTGCATCATCCAGGCTGTGAGCCCACCGAGTCTGCTGGGGGAGAGATTTCTTGCTTCTTCTTGGCCAGATATCCCTGTGTTTGGCCTTGGGCTTATATTCTTGCCAGCTGATAGACCACTTCTCGCTCCCTCGGCATCGCTGTGTTTGCAACACAGATGGAGCTCGCAGCACCCTGCTTTCCCAGCCTGACCTTGCAGCAATCTCTTTTCCTCTAACCAGAAAGCCAACATTGCTGGTTGCTCTGCAGCCTACAAATCCAACCCGTGCTGGAAGGGACCTGTGAGACCCTTGGGAAGCCCTTGGCACATCCATCTTGTGACCTATTATGGGGGGGACTCTTTGCAGGTCTTCAAGGCTGTGTTGGCCACATGATGATGGTGTCAGGGTGGGCGGCTGTGATGATCGTTCTGCTGCACAGCCCTGTGCATGTGCTGATTCATCTCAGCATTAGACAAGTGTTTCTGTTTGAGTTACTTACATTTAAACACCAAAAAAAAGCCCCAATCATATTAGACCTCAGCTATTTTGCCTTTTCTCATGGTGAAGCCTTGGCAGGCTTAAAATCACAGAATCATAGAGTCACAGAGTCATAGAATTATAGAATTGTTTCAGTTGGAAGTGACTTTAAAGATAACCTAGTTCCACTCCCCCTGCCATGGGCAGGGACATTTCCCACCAGACCAGGTTGCTCAAAGCCCCGTCCAACCTGGCATTGGACAATTCGAAGGAGGAGGGGGCATCCACAACTTCTCTGAGCAATCTGTTCCAGTGCCTCACCACCTTCACAGTAAGGACTTCCTAATATCTAATCTAAATCTACCCTTTCTCAGTCTGAAACTGTTACCCCTTGCCCTATCACTGCACTCCCTGATAAAGAGTGCATAGTGCTAGGACAAAGGGTAACGGTTTAAATAACTTCACAGCACCATCTGACCCAACAAGTGCTAAACAAGTGCTTCATCATTTTGGGAAGTGAAATTTGAGCTACTCTATCGTGCCAGCCCAGCAGACGCCTTCTGAAGCTTGTTTGTAAACTAAGAGGGTGTATGGCTCTCTTGGAGGTCAGGGACATGTGTCTGTGAAAGGGCTCTGATGAATGAGAGTCATGAACCACCAGTGGCGCTCAGCCCTGGATGATCCTATGAGGCAATTCAGTAACTTGCTATATTTCAAAGACAACCATGGTTGAAGGGCACCGTGGTAGTCTCTAGACACTCCTGCTGGGGTTAGGACCTCATTTACCAATCAAGAATACTTAAATTTTACACCTTTTAGAAAGAACTTCAAGATCTGTTTGTGATAAGTGCCTTAAAGAAGCCAAATATTGTTGTTATTATTATTTGTTCCAATGTTAGAAATGTGTCCATACCTGGTAGTATATGGATGCCACCATAGAGACCTTAAAATGCCTAGCCTAAAGGTTAAAAAAAGAGAGTATCCATGTCTCCTTTGCCATTAAGGCTCCGCTTGACAGGATGCTGGGCCATCTCATTTAAACTGTATTTCTTTACCTTAAAGAGTTGGGCTAGGTGATCCTCAAGGTCCCTTCCAAGCTGGGATTCTATGATTCTAGGACTCATCTGAGGGAGGTTAAGTGACTCGAGACTACGTAGCAATATGTGGAAGAGGTGAGACTGATTTCAGTGCTACTTTGCACGAAGCTGCCCGATCAGCTAACGTGAGGTTAGCAGAGCAAAGCAGTGATGACAGAGAAAAGTCTTGCTCCTTCCTGGCCTCTGTGCAGAGCTGTGGTCATGCTGGGCAGTGAGCCTGTGGCAAGTGAGCTGCCTTCTGTATTAGTCATAACAACATTTTGTTGGGTCTTCATGAGTCTGGTGGGACCCAGCACATGCATATAAAATACCTGGGACAGGGAGAAAGTCTGAAAACTGGGTTCTTCTTTACCCTCACCTCTTAGATGTAATGTATGCTTTGAACTTCTGTTGGAAAAGGAAGAAAATGTTTCCGTTTGAAAGCCCAAAACTAGGTGAGGGACACTGGACCTGCCCAGCCAGACAGTGTGTGAACGGAACGAGAACTGGGTCTCCATCAGATCTAACACCAGACACGCTTTAATCTGTGGTGATTAAGTAAATTAGAGTTCAGTGGGAACAGTGAAGGTGCTCAGCACCTCGGTGAGTCATCTCCTTGATGGCTCCACCGTCAGTGCCAACCTGAGCACAGGAGGAGTGGATGCTCCTCTGTGCAGTCCTTGGAGGCAGCACCGAGGTGAGCTGACAGAGCAGTCTAGAAAAGCTTGTCTTGTTGAGGATTTAATCAGAGATCAAGGGAGGACCTCAGTTTTCAGACACGTCAACCTTGTGCCTTCTATGAACGGCAATGAAAACAAGTTTCACGTCCCCGGGCTATGCTCTATGGTCCTATCCCTGAACTCAGGTTCACTGAACCTTGTAAATTCCCTCATGGGTCTGCTCCTGCTCCCGCTGAAGACCTTTGACACGAGCTCAGCTGAGAAGAGACCTAGATTTGCAAAGAGAGTCCAAGGTGGTTTTTGAGGGAGGAGGAAGTATTTTTCCTAGAGATCTTTTTTTTTTCCCCCCCAAGCAATTTGTATTTTGTTACTGCATTACCGAGGCCCTTCTTTAAAAACAGACCTATGAGCTAAGCGAGGATCCTCCTTGCAGTGTTTGTTTCTATTCCTCTTTTACCCCACTTTCATAACTGCTCCTCAACGGGTGCCGTTAATGAATAAATAAACCCTTCTTTGCCCCCTCCTCCTTCAAGTCAACCCAAGGGAATGAGAGAACACTTTAACAAGTCGTTATTAAAGTGATGGTGAATACAAATCCTTGATGGAGAGCTGTGGTGTAGGAACAGATTGCCCGATTTTCTTGGAGCCACGGAGATGTGCATGCCATTAATAAAACATCTTGTTATATGGTTTTTAATTATTTTTCTCATCTCAGTTAAGATCATTACCTCTGCTTACACGAAAAAGCAGATAACTTGATGAAGGTTGTTGTAATAGGCATTGTTGGAGCCATCATCTGCCAGAGTATCTTGGTAATTAATGGTTTGTTTAAATTCCAGTGCATAATTGTCTTCGCACTCTCAACTCTGACTGTTGCTTAGATCCTAATGGGACATTTGTAGAGAAAACAGGAGGGCAGTGGGAGTTTAATTTATCACAAATGCTCATCACCCAGGTGTGCTTCAGTGGTGTCATGTCCCAGTGGTGCCACTTTGAGAATGGCTGTCATCCTATGAGAAAACAGCATCTCTTTGCTGGACCTTCTCTAAGCAATTTCCAATGCCTAGCACTGACCCGAGGATTTATGAATAGGTGAATATGAGCTAAGATCAGCGGGATTTTTTTCTGTTGGCTCCTCTGAGCTCTGAGCACCCTCTTTTTGTGATGCCACAAGGTGTTTTTACAGAAAGGACCAAGAGATCTGATACTACTAAATCTTTTCAGGACCAACTGGCATCTTGATCTTTCAGCTTTCAGTCCAGCAAGGTCTGAGCTCCAAACCACTGTGCTCTTTGGGCTCTTTCACCTCTACAGAGTGGCACAAGAAGTCCTTTCTCCCTGTCCCTGCTGCAGCCCTGCAGCTTATTTGTGCTGCTGTCTCACCTGATTTTGTTATGAGACCTGAAATACCTGGTGCTTGTGTTCCCCACCCCCAAACTCAGTGTTGCTTCTGATGCTCGGTGTAGTAAATAAGTGCAGACATAAGAAAAAGTTCTGAGCCTTGTAAATGTGGAAGAAATTTTGAAAACGTGATCCAGGCATAGCTATGAAATTCTCAGAAAACGTAACAAAAGAAGTATCCTGTTAAAAAAACAAAATAAAATATTATTGTGACATGTATCTCAGTGGAGGCAAATCCTGAGGAGATGAAGGGACCAAAGGGTCTCCTCACACAGCAATGGGTCATGGCATTAGCTTTGTTGGGACTGTCACTTTGCAAGCAGTAAAGCATTTAGTAAAATTACAATTTGACAAATGCAAAAGCGCAAAGCCAATTTCGGTCAATGACATCCCTCTAAGATGGGTAGATGAGTGCACATCCTCACTGAAGAGGTTAACGCTGTCAGAGCCCACCAGTCGAACCAGGAATAAAAAAACATCACTGGAAACATCACCCCCACCATGCCTCGAGTATAAACAGTGAGAAATTCCTCCTTGGAGGGCGTCTGTCTGTGCCACAGGAGGCAATGACTAGAGCTGGGATCTCAAACAGTAAATATTTTTATACCTCAGTGGCTTTATGACCCATAATAGCTTTCATGGTTCTCTGCTTTAATTAGATCTCATGCTTCAGGACAGAAAGCATCCTGGCTTCGGGAAGTAATCTGCCCTCCACACAGCACAGATGCCCACAGGTGACCAATGACAAGATGCATCGTGTAAAACTACCCCCTGGAACATCCGCTCCCAATGCCTGGCGGTACCAACATTTTTCAGCCAAAATGTTGGGTGGCTGCTAATGACGAGATGATGAGTGAGCGGCTCCTGATCGTACTGTTGATTATTTTTGGGAAGGCCCCTGTTACTGTGGTCACAGGTGGGCACTTTAATTTGTAGAAACACTGTGTGTTCTCAGCTCCCCTGGCAGCAGCTGGAAGGGGCTGCTGCCTTCCAGCTGTGGTGCTGAGCTGCTGGAGCAGCACAAAGCGATTACAAGTGATGATAGAGAAAAGAGAGAGCAGTCCCCCGGGCCTGGCCGACCGATGATGACCGTCGGTGAACATCTCACCTGTCACAATAGAAGTTTGCAAAAGATCCAACTTGTTTGAGTTGCTTTAACCAACTTCTTGTGGATGTTCCCAGGGAAATTGGACCTCCGGGCATGTTGGGGTGGTGGGAACCCAGAGAGGTTTTCTCTTTCTATGGTCTTGTACTTTGACAGATCATCAAGCAAGAATCCCTTTGCAAGTTACAGTGGGTGGCCATCAGCTTGCAGAATAAGACCTAACTTTAGTTGCTTTTGTGTAGATGTCTCCATGTGAGCCAGAATCTTCCTCTACAGGAGGAACTCAGTTGCCTGAACCTGGTGCCTATTACTGCATCATCAGGCTTGGGCCATTAGCTTGGACCAGATGGTCTGGAGAGTGATGAAAGACACTTGGTGCAAGGCAAACCTGAGCAGTGTGGCTGGAACCGCTTTGGTTTCTGCCAGAACCGTGAGGAACAGCAGCGCCTCTCTCTCTCTCCCTTTTGAGCACCCATGGCTTCTCTTTTGTGTTAATTGTCATCCTCCTCCTGTTTCTGCAAATGCTGTAATTCAAAAGTAGGAAAAGGAGAAGAATGAGGCAAAACAGCTGCTTGAAAAACCCTGTTAAAAAAGGAGAACCTAAGATATAATTATGCCTCCTGGATGATATTTTCCCCTGATAACACTGGAAAAATGCTAAACATGTTCATGTGATGCTCTAGTGTGCAAGTATCTGTAGCCCATCTCCCTCCTGCTCGCTGCCTCCCTCTCTCGCTCGCTCTCTGTTTCAGGAGCTGCTGGCATTTCATGTAACTATACCTAGAGACAGCTCAGATGTGAACTTGCAGCACTGCCATGCTCTGATTTAAGAATCAATCCATGAAACTCACAGAATATTGTCACGGCAGTCCACCCCAGCAAGAAAAAGAATTACATTTTGAACCCTCTTTCCACCACAATTTGGGTCTCAGGTATCCATTTGGATGGATGCAAGCAGTGGCAGCATCGAACCAGGGGTTGAATTCTGAGGACGGGGCATCGTGGTTTAAGTGAGGTCTAAGGGAATCTAAGTACCAGAGGCTTTTGCAGCTCAGCAGCACGTGAGCCAATAAATAATCCTCCCCCCTACCTTGGGCTAATTTTGCTCCCGCTCTTGTTCCCCGCTCGATCAAACCCCGCCGCTAATTGCACTGTCAAAGCTCCGCAGGAAATTCCTGCTGCTTTCGTACGGAGGCTTCTCCTGACACACTCCTGGGGTTAGAGGATCCCAGGCTTAATTTATTCACTGTTTTCAGACTCAGGTCCTTATTTGGACCTGCGCTTTCCCTTTCACCTCTCCCCTGAGGTCTGCAGCAGCCGAAATCCAAACCCTGCAGCAGATCACCATGTTTTGCACTAATTTAACATGAAGCTTCAGGTACTTAAACATTTCTGCAGTCGTTGAGCACAAAATGTGGCCTTTTTTTTTCCCTTTGCCTCCATCCCCTCTGTTATTCGAACGCCGTTCCAAAACAATCTGAGGCACGAACCATGTTGCTTATTTCTTTCTGGCTCATTTCAATGTTCTTAAGACCAGTTTTTTCCACCATGTTAGAGGAAGGCTCACTGCTGGGCATGAGCCTCGGCAGGCTTTTGAAAACCCGAGCTGGATTTAATGCTAGTGAGAAAACCTGAAAGCAGATCTGTGTCCCGAAGCGCGGAGTTTGGGTGTCGGATGTTTGCATGTCTCAGTTCTGGGGACCTCATCATGGTTCTGATGATGTCCTGTGTAGTGAGACTTTAGCAAAGCACATTTGAGTCCTCCACGTGGGGTAGGTGACCCCATAAGCACGTAGCATGTGAATAAAGCTTTGTTCTGTTAAAAAAGGAAGACTCGCATCTGTTATGGCTTTTCAGAGCATTTTCTTTTAGATATTTCTTAACTCGTCAGAAAAAGAGATGAAGAAAGAGCAGACCTCTCATCAAATGGGGTGTAGTTCAGTAAAAAGTTAGGGCTGAAAAAAAATGAGATGCCGATATGAAACAGGAAAATGAATGGTTTGGTGTTTTCATTGTTTTTTTCTAACCTGTTGTTTCGAAAAGGTGCTTAAAATCAATTCCTCTTGCCAGCTGCAAAGGTGTCGTCCTAAATTCAACCTCCCATGAAAATTCAAGCTGCTTTGTCCTCGTCAGGGTTTTAAATTGAATTAGTTAACTGAATTAGGAATGCTTTTTGCTTTTCTGTGTTTGGTAGTGACTGATAAGCCTGCAGCCGCAGAGAAGCATCGGTTTGACTCAAGCTGCCGCCTGGACCTGCGCATGGAATCGGTTACCCGTGTGCAGGAGAGCTTTCCTGAGCCAGACCCCTATTTCCCGCATAAATGATACTCATGACAAATACCCGGTGTCATTGATATTCCATTAGTTTCCCTCACTGAAAGATCGGACAGCTTTAAAAAGCCAATAAATTCCTGCAGATTGTCTCTGAAAGGGGAAAAAAAAAAAAAAAAAAAAAGGTTCCTTGGCAGGCCACACACCATTAAGCCCAAGAAGCGAGCAGTGTTTTATGGTTAGCAGAGCTGAGGTCACTGCTTTTGGACAGGTGCAATTAAGATTCACTGAAGCTACCAAACCCCGCTGCTGCTTCAGGTGCTGGGCTGAAGGAACCTTCTTCAGACAGCAGCAGCCTCAGAGGGTTGGCTTCTTGCACCACTGCAATTTCAGGCTGTGCTGGTCCTGGGAGCATACCCCAGTGTGTAGAATCACAGAATCATAGAATCATAGAATGGCCCAGGCTGGAAGGCACCTCAGAGATCATTTTAATCCAACCTCCCTGTCATGGGCAGGGACTCCTCTCAACTAGATCAGGCAACACATGAGGACTGAATGGGAATCGAACCCGCGACCTTTGCTGTTTCAGCACCACAAACTAGCATGGATCCCACTAAAATAAAAGATTTATGAAGATCCAGGGAAATATCTTTAGAGCTAGAGCATCTGCTTGCCTTGCAGAATAGAGACCATAGATATCAACTCATTTTCAAAAGGGGTTTTGGAGCATTGTTAAACTTCTGCAGCTGAGAACACGCCCACCTCGTGGCCACCACGTCTCTGTCACTCCGGAGAGTGTCGCAAGCCATGTGGCTTTCTTTTTTTGTATGCAGACAATCAGAATTTGTGGTATGAAATTACAGCAGCTTCCTCATTGCCCGGCGTGCTCAGGAAATCCGGATACTGTCAGTTTTCGGGTGCCATTTCCTGACGTTTGGGTGTCCTTACATCCATCTATCTGTTGAAGTGATTTCCCCAGAGCTTGCTCTAGCTGTAATCTTTTGGCAAGTCCTTTGTTCCCACTGTTCTTCTTATGGCTGAAAAATTGTGTTATTCCTGCCCAGATAAATCTTTCAGCTATTTGCACTCAGATGTAGAATTTCAAGCTAGTTGGTTTTTTTAAATTATTTTTTGTTTGGTACAGGTAAACCAGATCTTTTTAGCTAATACAAGAATAAATGAATACGCAGATTTATAATTTTTTTTTTTTTTTTCTGAAGGTCTCGAGCACAAATGCTTGCTTTGATGAATGACTCATTCCCTTTGTTACAGTAGCATTGTTGAAGCTCTGGTGTTTTCAGGCTATGAGCAAGGCAACGTTGGGAGGAGGAGTTATTGTCTTTTATTAGACTGGATGATACAGTTGGAAAAAATCAGGCAAGATTTCAGGCACATGATCCTTCAGGTTTGGAGCTGCTTTTGCAGTCTTCAAGCTGATTACAAGTTAAGAACAGCCATTGCAGTATTTGAGTTTAGCCAAAGTCGGCGCGGTTGTGCCCGGCTTTTCCTTCTGACCTGGAAAAAGAGCCCTGGAGCTCTCTGCCAGCATTGCCTTATGATTTCATCCATTCAATGACAGCAACCCCTTTGAACATCCTTGCCCGCATCTCTGTTTAGCTTCCAGTCACTCCTACGTACATGATAAATAAAAGCAGTTGGAGATAATGAATGGTGTTTTTGCCTTCTTCCTCCTGACACTGGGAAAAAATCTCAAGATTTCGGTAATTCCAGTCCCATACAACAATTGCACAGAAGGAAAAGGAGGGAGTGGGGAGACGGTGTAATTTAAAACTTTCCATAATAACTAGGGGGAAAAAAACCAACAAAACAAAACAAATTGATAAAACTCTGAATAAACTTTCTGAGGAGGTTCCATTTCAGAGCAGACCCTGGGGCCAAGAAACTTTTCCATCTGCTCCAGCCGTGACACATGCTGGAGCTGGGGAAGGGACAGCAGCATGAGGGGGGAACCCCGGCTCAGGGATACTTGGGGGCAGCTGTGCCTGCACCAGCAGGGAGCCAAACGGTTTGCACATCCCTGTGTGAGAGGAGGGAAACCTCCAGCCACCGTCGTGATACCCCCCACTAACAGGAGGCTGTGGGTGATGCTGCCTGTGATGGATAAGATTAAGTTAGGTTGGATTAGATTAGATATTAGGAAGAAATTCTTCACTGTGAGGGCAGTGAGGCACTGGCACAGGTTGCTGAGAGTAGTTGTGGATGCCTTATCCCTGGAAGTGTTCAAGGTCAGGTTGGACGGGGCTTTGGGCAACTTGGTCTGGTGGGAGGTGTCCCTGGTCATGGCAGGGGGGTTGGAATGAGATGATCTTTAAGGTCCCTTCCAACCCAAACCATTTTCTGACTCTGTGATTCTATGATTCTACAATTCTATGACTGATTCTCTGATCTGGCAGATTCTATGACTGATTCTATGATTTGGGAGGTTATATCCAAGCAGACCCCCAAGTCTCTAAGGATTTGCGCAGGCAGTTGTGTTTATCTGGCAAGAGTTCTGCTCTCGGCCAGGGCAGGCTGCACGCTCTCCAGCTTGTTTATTCCAGCCTGGCTGGGCGCAGGAAATCTTTCCTCCTTCTCTCCCACTGCATCTGACTCAGAAAATGTTTGAAAATCCCAGGTTTCTGCCGTCTCCTGCCTCTCCCCCTCTCGGTAAGGGGAGGCTGAAGGAGAAGCAAACAAAGGCGCCCTTATGCTCGGGAGAGCTGGCGGGTCGCAGAGCAGCAGCGACTCCTCCTCTCCTCCCGCTGCCCTCCCGGGAATCCGGCCTCCCCATTGTCTGCAGCAGCTCCAGGAATGTTAAAGGTTTCCTTGGCGTGGCTTTTGCATCCAAGCAAGGGCTGGGGCCGATAGAGAGGCTGTTGATATTAATTATCTGAACTGCACTACGAGCTTGAGTCCTTTGCTGCGCCTGCGGTCCGTTGTGTTCGCTGCTGTGCGTTGGAGGTTATAAAACCGTGGGGGAAAGGCACGGCAGGTATCTTGTTACCCTGTTCATCTGCACTGGTGTGATCTCTCCTGCCTTAAAATTATCTCACACATTTGTGGGAGGCAGAGTTTCCCTTTCTGGCGTGAAGCAACGAGCACTGCAGGACCCTGCTCCATGCCCGGGGAGCATCATTCTAACTGAAATTGTGCCATTTTACAGCTGTGAATCTGAGGGAGAGAGGAGGGCACCGATTCCTTTCCAAAACCTGTTGGAAAAGCAGGGATAGCTCAAGTCTGGATCTACTACCCCGGCTGCAGTGCCCAACCTTGTGCAATCACCCATCGAGGCGTGGGAAGGGAAGGGAGGTGGGCTGGTGTGGCAGAGCTGGGCTGTCTGCTGAACACCACCCTGCAAACAGCAGCCAAGAGCTGGTCACGGTACAGTCAACAGGAGCAGTGACATCAAATAGCGAGGGAATAAACACCGCACCTCGACACGATGAGATTTGGTTTAAATAAAGAGAAGGATGACGGAGGCTCTGCATAGGGCAGAGCAAATGTGGGGCTCCTTTTCTCTGCCTCTCAGGACTCCTATCTGCAAGCAGGCATCAGCCCCTTGCTATTTCGTACTATTTTCTTTAAATGATGGCTCGGATGTGTGCAGAACCACACTGGTCCTGCTGCAGGATGGATGTGTCATAAGGACACAGGAAAAAAGTCAGAATTTCTAGGTAAAGTCATTGTACAGGTTCAGGTTGGCACCTGGATGAGATGGGGAGAAGCATTTCCAAGAAACCTGTTGGGGAGTTTTCCGAAAGCATTTTCAAGCCTGTGACATTGTCAGTTGTGCTTCCGAACTCTGTGATGGCCAACAAACCTTCATCTCCGTGTGGTGTCCTCACCTTCTTTATATAAACTCAAGCCCCAGGCAAGGGCAGCCAGCCAAGCAAATGTACACAAACTCCTTCCTTCCCTCCTTCCACCCTCCGCTCTGCTCAATGCACGGACCCGACATGGGGCCTTGGAGAGAAAGGTCAGAACCATTTGGTGTCCTCTTACTTTGGCTAGTGAAAGGGTATCTCTGACTGTGCAAGCTTCTAAAAATAACCTGTGCCTGCAGAGAGGTTTAGCTCTCCACCACGTACAGGAATAAAAAGATGGGAAAAGTCTCCAGCGAGGGAGATGTCCAAAAGAGCTGCTACGCAGCGCGCTGCTTCTCTAGCAAAACCACCCATATGCTTCCTTCTCTGTGCGAGCATCCCTCGTGCTGAGAGAGGGGCTGAGAGGGAAGGAGATACCTCAGAAAAAGCCTCTCTTGGCCACCTGCATGGATCTCACATGGGAACAGAGACCCTCTGCAGGGGCTGGTGGCTGGGCAAGGGGTGTCCCGCCCCCCTCCACCAGCGAGCGGGCTGGTGGCAGCAGGGACCAGGGGATGCTGGCACAATGCTGGCGAGCGGGCAATGTGCCACCCTGCCAGATGGCCGCGGTGTGGATGCGCAGCAGGCAGAGCGCTGGTGTGCAGAGAGGGGCTTCAGGTGGCCGTGATTTTTTGGGGGGGACCATAGGCTGCTTGGAGTGGTAACAGCTCCTCCACCATGGAGCTGCTGGGTCAGGAGCACTGCTTGTTGCAGGAGGTGAAGATGTGGGAGAGAATCCTTTGGAAGAAGGTCTACCTGCTAGAGGCAGTACCTAGGAGAAGGCACTGAGGGAGATTTTTAGGGTTTCATTTAACTCTTTCAGGACCCTGAGGGTCCAGCAGCAAAGAGTAGGGTGCAGAGGTAGCCTTGGCATCGATGTTTTGGGCTTTGGCAAGGATCTCCTGTCATCAGAACCGGCCAGTATAAACCAGCCTACTTAAATGTTCACCCTTGCCTCCTCTTTTTCTTGGGTTTACCAAGCAAATATATCCTGTGACAGCACTTCTCCCATGATTTCAAATAGTGGTTCCAGCTTGATGTTCTAGGAAAGGCTTTTCTCACTTGAGTTTTCTCAGGCAATCCTGTATCGGCCAATTAGTTCCTCATCTAAGCATGCCCATGAAAGTGTGACAAAATCAGCAAGAGACAGTAGAAAAATGTGCCAGGAAAACGTGGAGTTACTGTGAATTTCAAAATCAGGGGAGCATTTCTATCATCCTTATGGAGAGCTCCGAAGATTTCATCCTGAATGCTGCATTCAGGTCCCCTGGGTACGAGGAGGGGGACTCAGCCCGAAGGAGCACGCAGAAGAGATATGTGAGGAAGGTAAGAGGAATGAAAAGCCATCCCTAGGAGAAGGAACTAAATCCTCCTGGTATTTTAGATGGATTTCAGTCATTCTATGAGCAGTATTATATTTTACGGCTGCCTAAACCAGCTGATTGTAGGATTTGAGAAATCACTGACCATATATTCTGTGCTGTAATCAGGAATTAATCTGGCCCATTGCCTATAGCTCTGTGATTGCATCTTTCCAAAAAGACAGCAGGGCCTTATAGTATTTCTTGACTCAGGTCTGGGGCAAGCAAATACTGGGAAGAGTCATCAATCTCTGACAAACCAGAGCAAGTGATGGTCACAATAAATAAAGCGGAGGTCACTCTGATATCCTTTAACGGGCCATTTGTGAGAAGGACGGGGTATGTGTGTATGTGAACCACCTAGCATTGTCCAGGCAACCCTTGTATTAACTGTCCCCTCTTCTTTCAACGGGTAAAATATGTAAAATGTACCCAGGGTCCTTCTGCACACTACAGGGATTTTACATCCCCGACGCAAGTCAAGCAGAGCGCAGGATCTGTGGAAGTCAGGAACACGGCACAGAGCTTGTGCATGTGTCCTGCATGGTGATGGCTCTCTGGATGTGTGTACCAAAGCCTGGGGAAAACTTCTTCGTAGGAGGGCAAACCAAGAGCTTTCTGCTCCAACAAATAGCCCTGGGCAACTGCTGTGCTGTACATCAAAGCCGTCTGAAAGCCCAGCATCAGAGGCAGCTCTGGTGCTTATGCTGGAGGACGACTCATGGCTGAGCTGAAAAATAATAAAAAATAGAAGTCCTGGTGGTAACCTGGGAAGGTTGTTGTTTCCTCAGAAAAAAGATTCACCTAAAAACCTTCTTGTCCTCCTGTTTCCGACATGAGTCACAGGGAAGAGCACTGTGGTGGGAGTCATGAGTTCAGCGCTTGTCCCACCTTGTGGTCTGCCTTTCACCGTCTCCTCTCTGTGAGATGGGGATAACCATACTTACAAAACATCACAAAATTCTTCGACAAGCGTTTGACGAATACTGAACGCTCTTATTAAGTTTTGAGTGCTGGATGTACCAACATCCATCTCCCAAACCAACCTGATGTCAGCAAACCATTCTTCACCCCTTGAAACAGCAGCCATGGTGGGCAGGGAATAATTCCTGTAATGCTTCCTATTAACTTAGAAAACACCTGTGGTCACAAGCAAAGAAGGAGCCTGAAGGCTGATCTGGCTCCTCTTTGCTCATTAGCTTCTGTGTGCTGCTGGAAACCTGTTTGCATCGTGCTCTGCTGAGAGGGAAAAGACGGGAAAAAAAAAGAGGGAAAGAATACAAACGCTGCGTCTGGAGGTTCATTTTGCAGGGACTTTCACGCACATATAGAAACTTTATTAATAATAAACAGAGTCATCTGGAACATCCGTACATCCCGTGTAGGGGTTAGTGCTTCCAAGTCAGGGGAATTTAGCAGATGAGCAAAGGGGGAGCTGCAGGGGTGTGTGGGAGCATCGGTGTCAGGCTGTACCCAGAGCTGTGAATCCCAGCAGGAGGGGATGGGGACTCGCCTGCCCTCAGTTCAGGAGAACCCACCCAGAAATCAGAAAAAGGCTGTTATTGCTGGCAACTGTCATGAAATTAACAAGGTGCATCACTATCCATCATCAGGTGCACCAGTTTTTAGCACTTAACTGGAAGTTAAAGCCTTTCTCAGCTTCATTTCCAGTCATTGGCTTTCGATTTCAGGCACAAGGAAGGGAATTACGTTGGGGGTATTGCAGGTGAGACTTCCTCCCTCCTGCCACACATTTCTGTGGCAATGCATCAGTAATGAGGCTTCATACGCCGCACCTTCCTTGCCAAAACAGAATAATTAATTCATTTCTTTACCTCGTTACTTGTCCAGAATCGCTCTGGGATGATGGGACAGAGACTAAGCCAGTGCTTTTCTTTGGTATGTGACAGCCACATCACACAGCCCTTCACATCACTGTCCCTCCTTGCAGAGGTGAGGTATCATCCCAAAATCTCACCAGGAACATGGGGGTTGTGCTCAGCCACTCCAGGTGTGGTCCCAGGGCTGTCCAGACATGCCTTTAGCAGCCCGGGATGAGGCACAAACACACGGGGCACACGTCAACTCAGTTCAATTCAAGTGGTGTGCGATGAATCCTACCGCACCCTTTGCTGTAGGTTTAGTCCTGGAGCGAAGAAATGAACAGAAGGACGCAGTGTGTGAGAGTAACAGTGTGTGAAGCACAGGAGGACTGAAGAAAAGAGCCCCTTCATTTTCACAGCAACATTAATGTGTGTTACATAGAGATACGGACTCCTTTTTGGCATTTCTCAGACAACAGCAGTGTTTCAAGGCTGCTTCTGATGGTGTCATATGGATTTCCCTTTCATAACACTCTCTCTTGTGGAAATCCCCATTGGTCCCTGCTATTCCAGCGAAGGAGACTAATTTAGCTCATTTTCCCCCGGGAAGATCCAGCTGATTATGCAATAGCAATGTGTACCAGCACGTTAATGGCGCTTGGCACCTTCCTGGGCTGCACGGGAGGCAGGGGATATTGCTGTCATTATGGAATTAGTCACGCTGGAAACACTGCAGGGTTTGTTTAATCCGAGGAGAAAAGAAAAAAAAAAATAAAAATGTTGGGGTGGAGTGGAGAGAGGCAACAACTGCAGCTTTCTGAGAGGATCCCGGCACCTTCGCTGGTGAGTGGGTGTCTCCAGGTACTTGTGGACATAAGTGGGTTTAACCAGTTGTGGGCTGGAGTTTGGGGGTTTTTCATTGTGCACAACCCTGGCAGCTGTTGGATTTTAGCTGGTATGAATGGTCATGTCCCCACAGACGCCCATGGGAGAAGAGGTTTGGAAGGAAAGATGCTGCCTCCCCTTTGCTGCAGGTGCTCACTAAGGGGACGTGTTTCTGGAGAACTGGTGGTCACAAGCTGGTGATGCTCTTCTGCTGCCAAGGAGAAGATGGGTCCAGACCACTGCTCCCTGCTCTGCTGCTCTCCAGAATTCATTGCAACAGTGAACCCAAGTCTGCCACTCTGCAGGTCCCCTCTGCCTCCCCCAGGCCTCGGCTGCCTTTATGGGGCTAGGTACCACTGCCACACACTTCCTCTAGCATCTTCTTCTCTGGAACTGAACATCCAGCCTGACAGACTACCACACAAGTGATCTGGGTCCAAGCCCTAGAGTCCGACCATCTCCTGGCTGAAAGAAGAGGTGTGTTGGCTGCAGGTGCCCCGCGAGGTATGTCCAACTCCTTTTGACCATCCTGGAGACACCTCTGCAGGAGAGCCTACAGCAGCTGAGACCCACACTGACTCTGCTGGCTTTTCAGCTCATCAGGGCTTCAGGCACCTGTTCCACAGCTGCAGCTATATGCAAGCTCTACCCGTGGAGATCACCTGCCTCCAGTCTCCTCCTCCCACACTGAGATTTAATGGTTTTTCAGCAAAGCCAGTGGCTGCTTGTCCCTGACCTGGGCCTACATCAATGCTGCTTAGATTTCATGTGTCGTAAAGGTGCTTCAGATGCTGCCAGCTGAGCCAGCCCTCACAGGGCCAGGAGAAGATTGATCTAGGGTAAATGAATGTATAGACAGTTCGCCAAAGGTGCTACAAGCCGCTCAGCCCACGGGAGCGATGGTAACATCATAGGGACCATGGTCAGAAGACTTGGGTTAGGAGAATGGATGCTGGACTAGATGATCTTCTGAGGTCCCTTCCAACCCCTGACATTCTGTGATTCTGTGATTTCTTCTGCAGCCAGCCGCCCATACCATAACCCATCTCATTAGTTTTCCTGTTGTGTGCAAGGTCCTGAGAAGGGACATTTTCTACTCCGCTGACCTGGTTGCTTCTGGTGCCACAAAAAAACCGACTGCAGCAAATCCATCTCTGTGGTGGAGCACGTCCCACTCTTCCATCTGCGTGGGACGTGGAGGAGAGATCCCATCAGCGGTCTTCATCACTCACTTGTGGTGAGGGCAAAGCAAGACACGACGAGATGCGTGCTTCCCCGCTGGGTACAAGCTCCCCAGCTGGTGTTTGGGTGTCTCCTTGTCACCTCAGTTTGCTTCTCCCAGGCACAAAGGGTGGGATGCCTTGGGCAGGCATAGGCACTGGATTTTGTCATATCATTTCCCTTTGCATGCCACGGAGAGCTAGTGAATGCCAAGAGGTAGGGTCTGAATCATGCCTCCAGAAGCACCTGGTTTTGTCCAGTGAGCACCCAGTGGCTCAAAAGTAGGTGTCCATGATCAGACTCAGATAGTTTGTCATGCCACACAGGACCCATGGGCTTTAGGGACTGTGAGCCCGAGGTAGTAAATACCTTATGCTGCTTCTGATCTCTATGGACGCCTCCTTGTGAGGGGCTGAAATTAAACGTGCCTGGTTTTATCTGGCCTTGATGGGATAACAAAACCATTCATTTTCATCTCTCAAGGCTTTGGAAGCCTGGGACAAAGGTATTTATCCTCAAGAGGCTAAACCAGAGGCTGTAGGACAACCCACCTCTCTTGGATGAGCCAAGGGGGGACAAAAATAGCCTCGATCCCACCAGAAACCTGAACCTGCAAAAGGAAATGGAGCTTGTGATTCATGCCGTGGCCGGCTGCCCACAGGGTTTGCGCAGGATCGTGCGCAGCCGTGAGTGGAGTTGTTGGGTTTCTGGCCCTGGCCTTCCTGAGCTCCTGCAGGAGGGATGGAACCTTTCTGAAACACTCCGAGGCTTGGAAAGGAGAGTCACGTCACGCCTGGCAGGAGGAACCCTCTCCAAACATAATGCACCTTCTGTTCAAGGCTCCCTTTGCCATTTTTGCATGTGCGGATTGGTGTAAAATATGCTTTTTTTCTTTTCATTTTGCTTTGGAAACCCCCTCCCTACCCCCCCCCCCCCCAGTGAAACATGAAGTGAAGGGCACTGGAAGCACAGTGGCAAAGGGATGATGGGCACAGGGACAACAAGGCAGCAACCGAAAATCTATCACCTGCTGTTAATGTTAGAGGAGTTGCTTGGCCCTGTGCTCTCCTGCTTCCAGCCTGGCAGTCCTTGCCTCTGCTTTACAAAAAAAGGAGTCAAGATGACTCACAGGAGTGATGAGGTAAAGGCTCTGGTGACCCGTGGAGCAACACCAGCAGCTTCACGATCAGGATCTGGGGCTGTGATCGGCAGCAGGCAGCTTGGAGAGGAGCAGGGATGAGTTTCGCAGCCTTTATAGCAGCTTTGGGACCAAAATAATCCTCCTTCCCAAGATTCCTCAGGCTGGAAGGAGCCTTTTTTGCACTGATCTTAGGCATCTTGACAGAAGAGGAACAGACCTGTACGGCCAGAGATCAAGAAAGCCCCAAAACAGGGGGAAAAAAAAAACACAACAAAAAAGAAGAATCTTTGCTTGCTTAATATTTGATGAATACCAGTTCTGTTTCAGCCCAGAGTGATTTGGTTCAGCTGCAGTGTGCAGGGGAAATTTCTTACATGCATTTGCAGACAGAGGCTGAGCCTCCTGGGTTCTGCTGTTATCTCAAGAGCAGTCACTCTCGTCCGTGCTGGACTAAATGAGAAAAAGTTTGGGATGAAGGAAGGGGCTCTGAGTGGAAGGGAAACCCCAAGGATGGTTTTGAATGGCAACTGCGATCGCCTGTGTGGAGATTTGCCCAGAGGGTGGGACATAAATGCTCATCTCCTTTGCAAACATGGTAGGAAATTCTTTAATTGTCCATCTTACATCTGAAAAAAACAAATTCCTTGAGCAGGAAAGCTTCATCTTTCCCCGTTCCCTGTGCTTGCAGTAAAAAATGCTTCTCCCTGCTGCTTGTCTCGCCTCTCTGATCTCTGTCTTTTTCTCAGCCCCGGTCTCACACTAGAGGTTTGAGCTTTGTTCTGCAGCTAAAAGCAAAGAAGATGGGATGGGGCTTTCTGCAGGGCAGATGCGGTGCAGGGAGACAGCACGTGTGGCTGGGGTGGGATTGCAGGGACTGGACTCACTCTCCCAGCTGGAGGCACGACATTGAGGCCCCTCTGAGGGCTCACATCCCTCTCTGCTTTTTCTCTCTCTGGAAAAGAAGAACTGGCACCTCTCTGCAGAGGGTGACATGTCACCTGGGGTCCCTGA
The DNA here is from genome assembly GCA_020746105.1 of Trogon surrucura. Taxonomy (NCBI): domain Eukaryota; kingdom Metazoa; phylum Chordata; class Aves; order Trogoniformes; family Trogonidae; genus Trogon; species Trogon surrucura. The sequence goes on from CM036622.1 coordinate 55,727,117, forward strand.
GGTGACCATCACCCAGATGTGGGCAGTACCGTGCCTTGCTGCTACCCGTGGGGCTGATTTGCCGCTGCATTTCTCCAGCCATCCCTCCTTGGGGACCTCCGTGGTGACGCAGTGGCCTTATCCAAGCAGTGTCAACAGAGCTGATAGATTCGCGCGCCAAACTAAGCAGGGAGTGGAGAAGATTAAGATGTTTCCACTCATAACTTTGAGTGGCTTCTACTCACGTCTGGAGGAGTTTGCTGCTGTTTTGGTTAGATTCACCATGTGGTGGTGACCTGAGGGCAGGTCCCATCTGGGATTCTGCTTTAGAGGTTGAGATTAGAGACTGCCATAAGAGCTGATGGGACATTTGGAGCATCATGCTGGATCCAGCATCAGGCAGCCATTCACAAAGACAAACTCTGGGGTGGCTGTGGTAGGTACTCTAACTCCTTCCCACCTGCAGGGCATCTACAGCAATGGGACAACGCTTAAATAACCAATTTCTCCCAACAGCATGGGGCGAAATGGCACTGCAGCTGCACTGTCAGCTGAATTCCTCAGCTGCAAGCCTCATTTCTCCTGACATACTGCTCTGGACATGATGTGAGGTCCCACTAATGCTGTTTCTGCAGAACTAAAGGTCGTTTACTCAACTCTGACACCACCAAAATCAGTTTTCTGAGGTTGGTGCCACAGGGCTGGTGATCCAAAAACTGAAGCAGATGTTTCAGCTTTCTGAAGGGCTAATCTATCACATAAGTTAAAGACAGTTAACTAAAAGAGCCAGTTTCCCACCCTTTCAAATTAAAATACTCTGTTTATCTAACTCCGCATGCAACTTCAAATGTCTCTTCCCCAACATGGTTCATCAGCACCTTACAGGTTTAGCCTCACTGTACATTTATGATGCAAAAAGGTAAAAAATAGACAGCTTTTCTGTTTTTCTGATCAAGGTAGGCTATCCTTCTAGAAGAGGTACATCAGACAAACCATGAGCACTAGCTAGAAGTTCCTGCATGGTGGATACTTGGAATTTAGAATGAGCAAGTGTGAATCTAATACTAGCATTAACAAAGTCCATGTGTTTCTCTGCTCTGCCCCTCAGCGCTGGGAGGTGTGGAGCAGAGACTGTTCAAAAGGTACTGATTTATTTTTCTGAGAATGATGCTGTAGCACACTGCACTGACCTAATGCAAAGGCTTAAGTTTAAATTATGATGTGCAGGATAGTTCTGAAATGGTCTTTTTATATTGTGTTTTGTCTCTGTCTTAAAAGCACATCAGCTATGTCTGGACCATTAATAAGACCAGGGACAGAGCATGGCCTCCTGTGATTATCCACAGCGTGATCCCATGATCCATGGTACTTGCACTGTCCCAGAACAATTAATTCTCCTGCAGATGGTACCCAACGTCATTCCCACCATGCAGGCAGGACACTGCAGCCCTGTTTGGGAGAGCAAAGTGAGGATGTGAGCTGTGGGGTGGAGAAAGCTGGCTCTGACCCATTTTATTTTCGACTATGGTCATAGAATGTAGACTCACCTCTACGTCAGAAAATAACACCCTTACCAAATTGAACCAAAAACATCGTTCCCCTGCAGACCCTCCTGGGCTTTGAGGGTAGGTGGATGTCTTGGGAACTATGAGCCAAGGCAAAAATAAGCTACAAGATCAGCCTGAGAGCCAGGCCCAGCAGAGTTCCTCAATGCCTCATTAGCCTTCTGAACGTCTTGTCCGATCTGCTCAGAAACATGCAGAAAATTTCTCCCCCGGACTAAGATCCATCCATGAAACTCCTGTTGGGAACCTGGTCACTGAGGTTGGCTTTGTGTTGGGACGTGTCTCTGCCACCCGTGTCCTAAGTCACTGGTAATGAGCTCCACTGGTATGCCTTGTGAGGAAGCTTCTGGAGGGAGGGCTGTTGTAAAAACCCAAACAAGAACTGGAATGAGCTGATTAGGTCCAGGATGCGTTGATGCACTGAGGTGGGAGTGATTGCCCTCTGCTGGGGCACTGCATCCCACCATCCCCTCCCTTGGCTGAGGACCGGTGTCTCAGGCTGGGTGAGACCTTCCACCTCACATATTGCTGATGGTCACCACTTGGGCCCTCAAATCTGCTTAAGAGACCATTTTTTAAGAGGGTGAGGGAAGCAAAGTCCCCTTGTTTGTTCGTTCCATCTGTGCTTGGAGAAAGAGGATTTATGGAAGTCAATTCAACTCCCTGCCTTCACTGGATATATTTCTTCCCATCCTAATTTCAGCACCATCAAGAAAGAGTTCAGAGAAGTTCTTGGACCTGATGCTAAACCCTGAGACATGGAGGGGAGAGGAAAGCCGTGCTCGGAGCACACAAGGCCATGTTAACAGCTGCCTCTCCTGCAGCAATTCCCATTGGGAAACATCAGCACAATTTAAGTCCACCTCCGCAGGAAGGGTGGTGGAGACCCAGGGATGGGAAGGGGTGGGAGAGGCAGGCAGGAGAAGCAGGTCTCCTGTGGGGCTCAGGGGCCAGCTCTGGGGATGCTGGAGCTCCAGCTCACACGCTGGCTCACCGATGCTGCACAGCTGCTCCCCTCATCTGCAGGCATTCAGAGCGGCTCCATTCAGCGACGTCGCTTCCTGGAGCTTTGAAAGGGCTGCTGATTATTTTTAATGAGCCTTCGCCTTGCTGGAGGTTTGTTTTGTGTTGGCTGCGTGGGCAGCGCCGTAGCACCCTCCCGCCGAGCAGGTTTGCTCACCCTGAGCTCCCCGGCATTGCTCAGCACCTTTGAGGAACTGGGAGTGGGGGAACTCAGCAGGTTTGAGGAACAACCGTGAAGGTTATGGATCGATCATTGCCATGCCCTACTTGAGGATGGAGGACCCTTATGGGAATGCAGGGCCCCCAAATGGAGGAAGGCAGCATAATCCCCAGCCTCGCTCTTGACGAAGGTTGGACCTCCACAACCTTTTCACAGCCTCTGGGGCCCTGCGTGATACCCACCCAGCTCTGACCTCCTCCCTCCCACCTAGCAGCAAGGTTGGGATTTCTGGGAGGCTCCTCGCCATGTAGCATTCCCAAACACCTGCCCCAAGGGCCCGGGACATGATTCAGCTCATCCCAAACCAGGGAAGATGATTCACATCCTATGAGTGCTTACATCTCTTCCAGCAGTTCCAAGGGGAGGTTGGGATGGAGAGCTGAGCTGAGCTGTCTGTCTTTGGATGCTGGGTCAAGCCCTTTACACTCTGGAAAACTGAGGAGCATCCTGTCCTTGCAGGAATTGAAAATAAAGGGGGTGATCTTGCAGCAATAGCGGCGCAAGGTGCAGTACTTGAGGCTGTCACTGGGAAACCACCAGGTCTGCTGAATGTGGGGCTGCTTCGTGCAGCAATTAGTCCATGTGATCTGACAGGACATACCCTATTGAAACCTGCTCCCCACTTTATTTTTTTTCATGTTACTCTTGCTGCAATTTCCCCCCCCCCCCCCCCTTAGAAATTATTTAAACAGATGGCTGAGCTCAGTATTAATACACTTATTTCAAAATTTGCATAGAGCATCTGTTAGCAGAAAAAAAAGGTTTGCAGGTTTAAAAAAAAAATCTTTTTTTTTTTTCCTCTTTGACTTGAATTCCAAGAATCTCAGAAGACGACTACCTCTTCCAAGAATGTATAAAAGCTGCATTTATATACCAGTAGGATGCCACTCCACTGAAATGTCACTCACTGGCAGATGATTTGGAAAAGGAGAGGAAAATGAACGTGTATGTTACAGAACTGATCAAGTCCAGATCTGAAAAAAGGGAAAACTTCTAAAAGCAAGCTCCCAAACTAATCTTTTTGCTCTAATTTGGGTCAGCCAAATTGTCTCATTTGCCTCCTTAAATAGTTCATCATTTGTTGAGCTGTTTTGCCTGCATTGCTCATTTGGCATGTGGTGGTCATCTCTTGGTCACGTCTTGAGTTCACAGTGGGCTGAGCCCCTCCTTCCCTTCTGCTCCTCCTTCCTTTTGCCTTTCTTGGGAAGGTGGGAACCACCAGGTGGGACCACCAGTGCATCCCTCCCATCCTTGCTTTGGCTGTTCTGAGCACCAGGACCTCAAAGTACATGTGGTGTGTCCTCAAAGGGTGGCCTAGATGAAGCTGTTGAGATATTGCATCTTTTCCTCTTAGAGCAGATCTGACAGTATGCCTGAATCCCATTTACCTCTTTCTTTCCCAGAAAAAAAAAAAAAAAAAGGCTCCTACAATAATTTTGGATTATTAATTTTCAGACTAGCCCTCAGAGGGGCCACAATAAAAATAAAACCTCATGGTTCATCACCGCACATTAACAAGGGGCCATTCCCTTTTGTCCAAACTCTCTGGGTCAACATTTGTTAAACCTCCAGGGCCAATACTCTTCCTCCACCCAAAGGACTAGTCTGATTCTAAGTTACTTTATTTCTCACTTCTAGGATTGTATCAAATGAAGCCAAAGCGTAAACATCTTTCTGATGTTTTCAGCGGTCTGGTCCGATGTCCTTTAATGACAATGTCTGCCCGTCACTGAAAGCTGTAAGTTAAGGTAAGCTCTGAATCCACAGGTGCGCTTGTGTAATTGCCTCAAAACCAGGTTTTCACCCTAGTTTAATACTGTCTGGTTTTAAGAAGGTGGCTATTCGTGCCTTTGATTTTTATTCTCTTCCACACATTTCCCACTCAAGTAGCACAAGGGATGCAGTCAGAGAACCAAGCCCCACATTTCTGACTCCAGATGGAGACTGATCTCAGCAGACCTCAGCAATATTGATTCAGAGTAGTACCTTTGATCTGGAGTCATTCTGGATTTGGGGCTTCACATTACAAGTGCAGGAACAGTCTTTTCATCTCTATCTCTGACCAGTTTTCCCTTGATTTTATATATCACTGTATCCAGAGCCACTATGGTCTAGGATATTATAGGCGAGAGGCAGTATTATAAATTATAGCACATACATGTTTTAATTATTTTGTCAAAATGATTTATAAGCTTTAACTTGCTGGTAAGTACCAGGCTGTACTCATGGGCTGATCTTTTCTAGCCTTTACCTGTGTTAACTGTGAGGACCTGCCCATCATCTCTTCTTCCAACATTTGTGCTCAGGGAATGGTCCTTTCCTGAGTCCAGCAGCCCCTTGGCTTGACAGCGACGGTGGAAATGTACCCAAGACTACGTAAATATTTTCCATCTCAAGCCAATGTGACACAAGCAGCCCCTGCCATCCCCCCCTCCCCTGCCATGCAGCAGCCAGCCACCCCGTGTCCCCATGCCTGGGTAACTGATTTCACCCCACAACAAACTTTTCTGGCAGGGTGTCAGCTCAGCCAGAGTGATAAAAATTCACAGGCATAGCTGAGGCAATGCCAGAAATACCTGGCATAAATGACCGCATGGCAGCACACGGGTAATGTGGTTGTGATTGAGGTCCCTTGCAGTGAGGGAGGAGGGAGAGGAAAGGGGATGCTGCTTTTTGAGCATTTTTCCAGTGTTTTCACTCTTTTAATGACCTACTTAACCCATTGCTGAAGGGTGTAATTTATGGCTCTGAAACATGACTGGGGGGGGTTGCAGCCTCCATGCTTTGGCTCCGGCTGCTTTATCACTCGGTTCATTCCTCACAGTTTTGCATGACAGCACAAGGGCTGAGCGCGATGAACGGTATGCAGATAAAAACGGGGGAGAAAGGCTTTCCCTCAAAGGCTGAGCGCCGGTGGAGGAGTGAAGGGGAGGGGGGATGGAGGGGAACATGCTTGAGAGAGGCTCTGGAGAAGCTGTGAAATGCCTCTGGAGCAGGCAGAAACACAGAAAGGGCGATGTCAGAGGGCGTGTGATGGAAACCAAAGGCTGGATGCAACCCCACAGGTACTGGGGGGTAGAAAAATCACATCTTCTTGCACTGGAATGATGGGGTCAGAGGCAGTGATGTCCATTCAGGGGCACCTGATCTTCCACCTTCTCTGTGCAGAGGCTGAACCTGGGCACATTTGTAAGGATGCACAGAAGTCCTGCTCCCCTCCTGTGCCGTCACGATTTTGCTCTTGGCTTGCACTGGCCTTACAAGCTCCAGCCTCAAATGCTGCAAAGTGGAGAGGCCCTGCAGAAAAGCTGAGTGCTGTGCCTGACAAGGCAAGGAAGCACCCGCACAGCTTCTTTCATCACAGCGGTTTCTGAGGTGCAGAGGGAAGATGTGCCCCTTTCCCTTTGCCCTTTGCTGCAGCGTGGGTGGGGGGAGCAAGGAGGAGAAACTCCTGCCTGCTCTTCTCCCCTGCGCTGAGCTGCCTTCCTTTCAGGAACTGGTGCTGTATTTAGACGAGAGGTAACACCAGGGAGGGTTGACATGGCAGAGGACTTGTTTCTCCCTGGCCAGGTTTTCAGTCAGGAGCAGAGCAGTGAAATCTTGAGACCGGTTGTGTCCCTGCAGATGGACCCAGAGGAGGCTCCTGCTCGTTTCTGGATGTTGGAGCTGTGGGCTGATGCCTTGGCAGCTTTGCAACCTGATAGGATCCAGGTTTTGTCAGCAAAAGTGGGACCAGAGCTGGGTCATGGCCCTCGCCTCTGAGCTGAAGGATGAGTTTAAAGTCCCTCTATTTCTCACCCCAGCTCCACCACAGGCACAATTTAACATCGCTGGAAAACGCTGAGTTGTGGAGTTCCTGTACACTCATGGTAGATCTTTGGGGAAGGTCCAAGCCAGGCTGTGAGAAGCATCCCCACCCATTCCTGTTCCTGATCTCTGAATATTCACTCAGAAAAGAGAAACATGTCGCTTTGCCTCTCTCTTGCTCTTCATGAGAGTCTGAGTCCAGAAATGTGCTCCCTTGCTCTGGCCATTTTCATAATTAAAGCAATAAGCAGTGGATGTGATTTAAATCAAGCCTGGCTCTTGAAAAGCCACCTGTGGTGTTAAAAGCAAGTCAGTAAAGTGTGTTAATAGAAGCGTTAACATTTCAGCAGTGCACAGGCAGCGTTAATTATGACATTCCCTGTCAGGCGGGTCGTTCCAGTATCCCTCAAGGAAAAGGCAGTGGTGATCAGTTTTGGGACTAAGTTTGGGCTCAGCAGCAACAGAGGTTGTGAGGGAGACAATATCAGGCTGGGCAGGCAGAAAGCATGGGAGATGCATCCGGTTTGCTAGTTAGACACCTTAAATGCAGGCTGGTATCGCACCCTGTGTCCCAGAGACAGCGCCTTCAACTGGAATTTAACCCCACCGTTTGCACACAGACAAGGGCTGGCTTGAAATCACCCAAAGACAAGAGAGTGGAATAAAGCATCTGTCTGGGCATCAGTACCATCACCCTGGAGAGCAATCTCTGCAGGCTGGTTACATGTTTTGCCATCTGTCCCAGGGGTGGTCTGTCCTGCTGTAGGCTCCGAGTGCTCTTCTCTGGCCTGATCATGCATGTCCTTTACTCATGAGGTTGAGTCCAAGTTATTAATTCTATTTATCTCCTCCTTGGCAGCTGGAGGTCCTCTCTGACAGGCATGAGCCATTAAAGGTCTAGGAAGAGGTATTGCAGCAGGAGAATGAACACAGGACACTCTACCACCAGCCCCTGTTATCCCAGGGCTGGTGTGCTGGGATATTTGGGAACAATTTTGACCCATTCTGGCTCCAGAAGCCACGCAGCTCTAGGTGTGTTAAGAAGTATCGGGCCCAACTCTGCCCTGGGATATTGCAAATACCTTTGTCCACTTAGAGACTTACTTTACCCAAAGACTGGAGAGCTCAGTCCATGAGCAGTTTAATATTGTGCCATGGGTTTGAGTCTGGTGGGTTTTTTTTCGTAAAAACAGAGGTAGACTCATGTGAAAGGAGGTAGCTGAGAAGATTGGGGGCGCAAAGTGTATTTAAGATCGGGTCATATTTAATGATGTATTCCTCTCACTATCCTACTTCGTAAATGGTGGTGGTGAGTTAAAACTATTTTTTTCTCCCCAAGTTTTTCTGGTTCTTTACCCATCATCTAAAAAGGTCAATTATTACCCTCCCTATCCTTAATCTCAAGCCCCTGAGCCTTTTCAGTTGAATTGTCTCCCTCTACATCACTGTGGAATTGGGGGTGGGGGAAGGAGTGAGCTGGAGGCTGCGTGGGTTTTCTGTCCCAGTTGGCTTGAACCGTGACATCATTATATGGTTCTAAGCGGAAAGCAGAGGAAAAATGGAAACAGGAGAATTTTACATTTGTAAGTGCCAAAATATTCAAACCAAATAAATTTGTCCCAAATTTACTGCCTGGAAAAGCATTGCAAAATCCTTTGCTCTTCCAGACTGTTGCGATGTGTTTGCTCACATGTGCACAGGGACAGGCTCCAAGGAGAAACAATGGCACCAGCACCTTCTCAGAAAAGCTCTGAATTAGCAAGATGCTTGGCACAGGCTTAATATTAAGCATGTGCTGTGCTTAAATCCATCCCCTAACAAAGCAGCCCTGAAACATGGTGGGGAATCCACCCTGGAGCCAGCCCATTGCTGATGCTCCAGAGCCATCAGCTGGGACTTCCTCAAGTGCTCTATGAGGCAGGGGCCAAAGTGCCACTGAGTCAGCCAAGGCTCTGTCTCTCCATTTTTAATTAAATCCCATTTTTACTGTAAGAAGAAAGTGCTCACGAGCATTTGATTAGAGCTTTTTCAGTTTTTTTGATCAGCATGGGATGAAGGACATGTTCTGAGCGTCATTAAACATCCTCTGATGGCTTCTAGAAGTCAAATACTTGTCTTAAAATATTGCATTATGTTACATTTCTCTCTCTTCCATACTTGCTGCTTCATTTTTTTTTTCCTTCTGAAAGCGAGCCTTTAGTATGTATGGAGGATGGAGAAGCATTTCTGCCTGTGCTGCCCCTTATAGCCTGTGTTTTATGCAGCATAGATCTGTTTCTGCAGAGCTTTGGGGGAGGCAGCTCCCTTACCTCCCCATTATACATGAAGAAAACATAAAGAATTTGAGTGAATAGAGCAAGGGCATGTAACAAGCTGTCAGCACGGCTGGAAATTGGGATACTTTAGCCCTGGCTCATTGGACTCTGCCTACTAATACAAACTGAGTTTGGGATTCTGGTATTTATCTCTAAGGATGAATCTGTTCTCTTAGTGCCTCGCCCAAAATGGCAGTGTCCTAATTGATTTTCATCCAATGTTTGTGTGGTTCAGAAATTCACAGACACGGGGGCCTGGAAAGCCCCTCCGTGGGACACACACAGCGTCTGGGGACAGAGTCAGAGGATGATCCTGGAGAGGTCCCAGTGGGACTATGTTCTCTCCTTCTCCCAGACAGGGCGAATAACACAAAGGGGTGACACAACCTGCTCCCGAGGCAGGTCAGCATCCACACACTGCCTTGGCCTCTAACAACACAAGGATGTTTTGCGTGGTCTGTGCCACCTGCAGATCCACGCAGGATCGATTTACTGGTGCTGAGGCAGCTCATGGACATCTCCAAGGGAACAGCAGCTCAGAGGAGCTCCCTGGGGAGGAGGTTTGGGAAGCAGCAGGATGTGTCGGTTGTGTCATTCAGCACTGTGGGTTCTGCCAGCCGACGTGGAGAGAGCACATGGCTGTGTGCTAAGCTCTTTCCCAGCCCCTGTGATGAAGCAGATCATGGATGGATGAAAGAGCTGAAGAGGGAGAGAAGGAGCTGTGGAAAAATGTTAGCCCTGCACCCGTACAGGATGCCCACACAGTGTGCCGCTCGCGGGAGATGCCATCTCAATCTTCAGGACTCTGCCTCTTGGATGTTCATGGCTGGTGCCACATTCTCTTTGCTCTTCTCCTCTTCTCTCTTTAAGAGAGTGGCAAGACTCTGAGTGCATTATCCTCTCCATCCTTCCCACCAGCACTTTCATGTGATGTGGTTGGGTCCCTCACTGTTGCCTAAACTAACTCCCTGCTTGCAAATGTGTTCTCTCAATCCATCCTAAGTTCTCAAGATTGTCTTGAATATGGAAGAAAGGGTCCAGAGAAGTGGCCATGTCTGGATGCTCCCTGGACTAGGGCTGTAAGTTTCCCTTTCCCAGCCTAGATGGGTCCCAGCTCACCCCATGTCATTCCTTGAGCTCTGCAAGAGGAGGAGTAGAGTGCTGGAAGGAGAGGGTATGGTGCAGGTATGTCACTGCAGTGGACATGCTGGTCATTCCTTCTCAGATCATCACACAAATATCTTCCCTGCTCCTTTGCACTGTCAGGAAGGAGATCTCTTGCCTTTTATTTGATACCTTAAACTACCAATTTTTAGTGCAGAGAAGATCTTGCGGGATGTGTAGAGCCTAGTGCTCTGGTCTTTGATTGTTTCTTTGGTACTGCTTGAACATGAATTATTAAAGCCCTGTGATAAGCCATCCCCTGCCACTCACCTCAGAGGCAAACTTAGTGTTTCCATCCTGGCTGCTTTGTCTGTGTTCAAACTCTTCAGGCATTTCCTTACTTGGCATTTATCACTTCCAGTATATCTACATGGACTTTATTTTTCTTGCTAAGTCAGACTTAAAACCCATCAGTTTCTTGACTGATGTGCCCGTGGCCTGTCGCTAAATATTCTTCATCTTAGGATATGCTCTTTAAAAACAGAAAGATTCAACATCTGCCTCTCATGGCTGCCGCTTAGCTAAGATACATGCGTTATTTTTCACCTCTCCAATCTCTCCTCAGAAGCCAGTCCTTCTACCCACCACCATGGCTGGGTTCCCCTGTTACATATAACTGTCATTTCGCTGGAGGGAGATGTTATTTATTGCCACTTGCTCGTTTGGCTACAGAGAGAATAAAACCGTCCCCGCAGTTGCCACACTGCTTTGAAAGGTGTGGTGGCCTCATTTCTCCACGCTCCGGTGTGAGCTACGGCTGCCAGGGAAAACTAACATCAGCGGCCGCCGGCGGAGAGGAGCTGCGAACACAAACCACACCAGACCTGCAGAGCTCAGCAGGTTTTTCTCTGGGAATCTAGCGGAGATGGAGTGTGGTGGAATCATCCCCCATCCTGAGGCTGACGGTGATGACAGGATGGGCAGCAGCACCAGAAGGAACTTCTGCCATGGCTGCTGACAGTGAAGTAGCGGGGAGAGCTCACACAGCTATCTGTTAAGCAGTTCTTTGGTTTTCACTGATGTGCAGTAATAAATTCACTCAATTTATCTCGATTAACAAGATTCTGGGACACCATAATGTGTGCAGCAGGGTGTGCAAGCTTGGTGGACCAGACATGGTGGTCAGAGTAGGACCACAGGGGAAGAAGAACTCACTTTCCTTTCTCACCCACTTGTTGAAGTTATCCCTTGCTACCTCTACTTACAACGGGGGAATTGTCAGCCAAGCTACTGCCCATGACTATCCTGAGGATTTGCACCCCAGCGGGGCAGGGACAGGCTTTTCGGGGCAGGAGGAGGATGGTGGATGGCTGAGAGCTGCAAGGCCAGCTGAGCATCCTCGTCTCAGCTGTGGGGTGAGGACAGGCACCCATCCCTGCCTCTGCAGGCACGAGGAGCAGACATGGGCATGGCTGGAGGGCAGAGCAACAGCTCCTGCACTGGGAACCTGCCTGTGCTGCTGGGCGTTTAATTTACATGTTTTTCTGTCACCTCCTCAACTTCTCTAGAAGCCAATTCACAGGCTTCTTGCTGGCTTCCTCCTCTCAGAAGATTTGAACCACCCAAAAATTGTAAATCAGGCTCCACAGAACCTTGAGATTAGCTGGGGAAAAAAAAACATCTCCATCAAAGTTTTTTTTAAAACCAAATATTTGTGGGGTACTTTTCCTGGCTGGTCACACCACGTAGGGTTGGACTGTGTAGAGCTTTTTACTTTTTCAGTGTTCCTTGCAGTGATGAGAGACTCGGAAAATCATCTTCAAAACCAAAGAGAGATTTTGCATACAGTTTACAGCTCCAGAAGCCATGGACTTATTTGAATAAAAAACCCAAATATATTTCTGATGTGGCTGGGGGAGCTGGGAAAGCAGATTCTAAATCGTACACAGGCTTGTTATCAAATGTCACCGCCACCAAAACAGGCCAAAAGAAGGAGAACCCTGTGAGAGTTAAGTCCCATTGCCTAGCTGAGAAAGCCAGGGCTGCAGAGCCTGTTGTTCCACTCGCACATTGATTTGGGACGAATACTTAGAGATACAGTCATTTTCCTAAGCAGGACGTCAGCTGCTTCGTGCTCGTTAGCGCTAATGAAAATCATACAGCCCAGGTTTGTGCTCCAGCCAGTAATTCCTCCAAGTGCTGCCATTTTCACTGTTGTCTTGGGGAAGAAACCGGAGCAGAGCCCAAGATGCTGAACTTAAAACCGGTGCCAGATTTAAATGAAGCAAAGCCAGCGCGGAGCATGCGGAGGGGTTTATTAAGTGGCCCTTGAATTTTATCCAGCTGGACACAAAGGGTCAAAAGCACCTGCCTTTGTAATAGTCCTAAAAAAACAAAATAAAAATGCAGTCGTCTCCACCAGACTCCTAAGATAATTGCTTTTGGATGCCTGCATGGGGAGAAGTCTCGTCCTGTCACGTGCTCATGAGGTCCATGTCCCACCATCCTCTACAGGGATGATGACACACCAGTCCCGTGCTGCTCTATGCACAGGCCAGTAAAGCTGTTCCTCCATGACATGGTGGAAACTCTCCCTTGAAAGCATGACTCAAAACTTTCCGCTTTCTTATCCACCGTGGGCAAGAAGCCAGGTTAAGGCTTTGTTGGTCAGGAGCATCCAGACCACAAGGATCACACATTTCCTATGTGATATTGGCCAGTCTATTCACCTCTTGGCCTTAGCTTCCTCACTTTTAAAGTCTAGGCAATAATGGCCTCTTAGAGGAAGGAAGCATGAGGATTCGTATGCTAATATTTGTTAGACACTCAAGGGATACGTTGAGGAGGTCCATAAAAATGTCTAGCAGCAGTGAGTAATGTTTTTTTCTGGGCACGTCCTGAATTCAGCCCAGACTGCTATTGTTCCCAGAGTACCTGTGGGTACTAAACCTTGGGGACACTTTCCTCAGCTCCATAAAGATCAAGAAAATGGGAGGAAAAAAGAAAATCTCATATTGCTCCGATGGGTAGAGCCTTCACTCACAACTGCGTATACCAAACCTGCACTAAAATCTGGATTCATTCCCAAAGACTTTTTATTTTTTTGGACTATTTCTTCAATGCATCCTTTGGTGACCATGCTAGTAGCTGGCTAGATCTGAAGTATTCACGCATATGTTCCATGATTAGCAGTCGCTAAAGTGTGTGCCTCTCCCGACAGGTCTCAGCAACAGCTTTCATTTTACGCAGGCCTGGGGCTGAGAGTCCCCACTTGGTTTGGTTGCTCCATTGGAAACACAGACTGAGTAGGAAAGGCGTCAACAGGGAGAAACCTAAAGTTTACACTCGCTTAACCGGGAAGAGAATTTGTTCTGAAACATTTTAGGCCTTATTTCTACACTGAAAGAATAAGGCCACTGTGAAAAAAAGAAAAACTACGGAAAGTGTCTGCTGGTGGGCAGCAGAAGGTGATCTACAGCTTTACTAATGAACAGGGTGGTGTTCGTGAAACTAAATTCGAAAGTGTTTTCCATTGCAGGAAAGCACTGGAAAAGCCTCACTCTTTAATATGACATTTCTTCACTTGATTTGCTGGTGTAATCTATTGCTTGGCAAAGCAAAGTCTTGCCTGTGCATGCAACCACTAGTATGGTGTTGGGAGGACTTCTCCGGCTGCCCTTCTGGATGGGTTGTCTTTTCATGCACTGATTAAATATGTGGAAAGCCTGATTTTCCACAAAGCAGCCTAGAAGCCTTAGGTCCAGGGAATAAGAAGAGCCTTTATCAATGTCATCTATTTCATCTGGGCTCCTGCTGGAGAGGTTAGGTCCCGGGTGTGAATGCAAGAGTTCAGGAGAAGCTGGAAAAGTGCAGCAGGGCCAAAAGCAAAGCACAGAACCCTGTGATTTTGCCCATCTGCAATGAGAAGCCCTGCTTGAGCAGTAAGAAACAGGGAGGCTGTCGCTGCAGATGGCTTGCAACGGCACCTTTGCACTGCCTGCCTCCCTACTGGATGCACGGATGCCAACGACTGAACACTCATCTGTTCCCACCCTGCCTGGATTGCACCCGGGTGGCTTTACAAACCGGTGTAAGAGCTCAGCCCTGGCAGTGAAGCAGTGGTGACACCATCCTCGAAAGAAAGAGCTGCTGAGGACATGGGAGTTGCTATAAATAACTTCTTGTTCGGTCATAAGCTGTGCAGCCCCCATGCAGACGGGAAGAAATTTGCCTCCGGCCGGCGTCCTGAGACTCATGGTTGTTCAGGCTTACCTCTTGAAGAGCCAGGAGAGACAGAAAGGCTGGATTAGGCCAGACCATTGATTTTTCAGGCATGTGGAATATGGCTGTCAGGCCTTCTGTATGCATATTTGCATGGTGCAGGAGGAAAAGTAAAACCAGCTAAAGCCCACGGCGCCACCAAACAGGAATCCTGGAGGGTACAAGATGAGGTCTTCTCGCACTTCTGGGAGACAGCTTGTGAAAACAGATGTGCTCTGACAGAGGTTGGATTCTGTAACTGGGAAAAGAGTGTGAATCCCAAAGCAGAGGGCCTTCGATGAAGCGCAGTTTGCTGCCAGGGATTCCTCCTCCCTCCCCCTCTCCCTCCGCCGAGACACTGACACTGGAAATGGTCCTGCTGATTAGACAGCGTCTGAGCTGACGAGCCCGATGCTGGAACACGGAGTACTGTTCCGATGCCCACGTTTTCAGAGGGAAGTTGAAAAATTGAGGAAGGTGCCAAAAACAGCCACAAAAATGATATGAGGGCTGGGAGAAATGGCTTACAAGAGACTTACAGAGCTCGTGTTGTTTAGCTTTTTGGAAAGAAGGTTGAGAGGACATTATAGCACGTAAGTACTTTCTCTTGAAAAAATATAAAATAATGCCAGGTACTACAGGGGTCTTTAATCTATCAGAGCACGGCATAGCAAGAACTGGTGCTGGAGGGCAAAGTCAGACAAACTCCAGCCAGGAAAGAGGATTTGTGTTTTCTGCCTAGCTCCGAAGGTAAAAAAAAAATGCTTCAGGGAGGGGACCACACTCCATCTCCTCGGATCCAGGCAGATCATTTGCTGATAATGCCATCAGTTCCAAGGTGCAGGAGCTCAAACAGATGTGGTTTGCTCTGTACCCTGGAGCTTGAAAGAGAAAATGCAATGATCCTTTCTGGCTTGAGGCCTTCTCATCATTCACAGCAAGACAGGACGAAAGAAGACATGCTGTTAGATAGCCACAACCAAACACAGATTTACCTCTCAGAATCAGCCTCATATCCTCTGGCAAAAAAAAAAATCCCCAGCAGCTGTGAACCATCCCCTGATGTTCAAAGGACTGATGACCAGGGAGCCAAATGTGATGGGACACGATGCTGCTTGGTTTTCTCCTTTGTGAGCTGAGAGACAGAGAACATCAGGAGTGCCTTGGCTGTACCATGGTCAATCTCAGGTCAGACAGGCTCTTGACCCACCTGTGAGATCTTTCTCTGGTGAGACTTCCATGCTGATGACCCCAGAAGGGGCCATGCATGGGAAGCCCTTGCCTTTGCTCTGCAGCCAAAACCAGATTGAAAATATCTCCAGGCTTTGCATGATGCAAACTCAGAGGCAGCCCCCAGAAACAGGAAAGAACCAGTGGTGTGGTCGCACATACCTCCGTGGGGCAGGGCTGGCCTATATTGAGGGCTGACCAGAACAAGAAAATGACCTACTGGAAATAGCCCGGCCCTGCTCTACCCCTGTGCCCTTTCCACCTGCATAATGAGGTGTAAAACATTCCCCAGTCGAAACATTAGCTTGTTTTTACGCTGTCTCTGACTAGGTGTGAATACTTACTCAAGGCATGAGCAAGGGGAAAAAAAAAAAAAAAAGAAAAAAAGAGAGCATTAAATGTTTTAACATTCAGGAAAAGTACTCTGTGTACCAGGAGTTTTAGCGATCACTTTGGGAGAGCCAACTGTCTGAGCAAATTAGCCTTGGATCTGACCAGCCTTGCAAACGGCTGTCTAGGAGTGAGCAAATACCATATTATTAAAGACAAATGAAAGTAGCAATTGAACTGAAGAAGACAAAGAGTTTTGCTCGTGTAGATGCTTAACAATTTTTTCCTGTGAGCGCTTCCGAGATCAAACCTGATCAGAGCCAAGCCCCTTTTATATTCATGGGCCTCCTAACGATTATTTAGTGAAGGTCTTATGCAAATTACACGTGTCACAATCCCCACTGCTATTGGGAGCCAGAGGTTCGTTTCAATTTGCAGATTATGGTACAGTGTGAGGCTTGTTTGTTTAAGAAATGCTCCCACTCTAACCTCCTCGAAGGGCTCCATTAACCACAGCACTTCCACGTTCCTCAGGAATGTGTCTCCTATTTCCAACAAACACAATGGCTAATTAGTTAGGGAGAGGGACCCAAAGAAAACAAACATGGCTGGAACAGAGACTGCAATTTCTGTAGCCCTTGAAATCCAGAGGAGGTTTTTGCAGCTGGGGAGCGTGATACGAGGCAAGGAACATCTTACACCATCTAGCTGGGCACCCGTAAAAGCCAAGACCAAGCTGGTGTGCAGAACCAGAGATACACTCCCTGTGAGCCCAGATTGCTCCATACATAGCCAGAAGCCCAGACAGACTCGTGCAATCATGTTCCAAAAGGGCTTTAGACCCCCTGGGATATGAGATAAATTTCCTTTCATGAGATAATGAAGAGGCAACATGGTAACTGCTTTCTCTTCAGTGTGTTCTGTCCAGCGGACTCCTAAATCCTTCCCACATCAGCATGGATAGGATCTACCCCTCATCACACAGAGAGCATCATCACCCCTTGAGCGTTTGCCCAGTGGTCCAAGAGGCCACGTCCAGGCTCGCGTGAAACGGCGCATTCAAAACCCCGCGTGCTCATCTGAAAGCCGGCGCTGTGCAGTCCTAATTCCCTGGCAGGCTGCCTGAGCAGCCAGATGTGCCTGACACATGGCGGGACTGACGGCATCGCACCGTGCAAAGACCCCTGAGCAAGCCCGGAGGGCAATGCCAGCAGAGAGAGATTAGCTCGATGTGTGGAGACCCAAGGGTACCAGCTGGGGCAAGGCAGTTTGCTCCTCTGCTGCTGATGCCATCCACACAGCGATGCTGTTCAGCGCAGACCAG
The DNA here is from genome assembly GCA_020746105.1 of Trogon surrucura. Classification (NCBI taxonomy): domain Eukaryota; kingdom Metazoa; phylum Chordata; class Aves; order Trogoniformes; family Trogonidae; genus Trogon; species Trogon surrucura. Next base: position 55,744,274 of record CM036622.1, read on the forward strand.
ACATTTCTGTGCGTGCTCTGTAGATGTGGCCTTTGGAAAGTCCCCCAAGGCTGTTGCGTGTCCGTTCCCCCGTGCCTAACTTGGAAGGCTCCTCGCTGCCTGGCTGACTTCTGCAAGGCTTAGCATCAGGGGACCAAGTCTCGCCGTGGGTTGCACGGGAACTGCGGGAACACGGGCTGCAGACTTCACTGACACTGCAAGTTTGGTGTTGCTGCTCAGAGCCTGGCTCCTCCTCGTGGATCTGGTGCTGAGTCGTCACTCCCTAAATTGCTAGTCAGAGCAATCTCTGCATCAAGCCTGCTCTTCTCTGGCTGTCTAGTTAGCTCATCTTGCCTGGGACTCCTCCTAGCAACAAATAGGTTTGTGCCCAACATGATAGTAAACACGAGAGGTGGAGTAAAAAAAAAAAAAGCAAAGCCAAGAGAGCTGAAAGAGGGGGCTTCCTATCTTGAGCAGAGTAGCTGGCTTGATTCTTACTGTTTTTTTTAAGCTTGGACTGTCTTCATGAGCAGAACAAGGCATCAGATATTTTTCCCTTCCTTGTCTGCACATTGTGTTATCAGCTCTGTAGGGCTGTGTGGGCTCTGCCAGGGGCAGCGATGACTGTCATGGCTAAATGGGCACTGTGAGCTTTCAGCAAACGCACAAAACTCCTGTTTGCACACTGTCAGGACCCTGTATTTAATCTATTCTTCTGTGGTTTCTTTTAATGTGGTGGTCAGGAAGGGCCGGAAGCCAGAATCACTGCCTTTTCATGCACCCCAGTCTGAATGTATTGCAATATATATTTTACTTATTGCATATATGTAGATGGAACCTGTGAACATCTAAAATGCAAGACTGTGGCTTATGTTTTCAGTATGGCTGGATCCAAAAAGTGAATAATACAGTATGTGCTGTCAAATCCTGGCACCCAAAGTCCTCTCTCTGAGCCTTTGCTCTGTGCTGATAAAGTTGTGGCTTGTGCATCAGGATTAAAGAGAGTCAAGGTCATATTTACACCCACTGGGCCAAATCAATACCCAGCTAAGGCCATTGATTTAAATGGCTGTTCAGCATAGCGGGATCTGAGAGGTGTTGGAGTAGACAGGTTATGTCTCACATGTGAATTGACTCAGAGATCCGTTCAGATCACAGAATCATAGAATTGTCAGGGTTGGAAGGGACCTTAAAGATCATCTAGTTCCAACCTCCTTCCATGGGCAGGGACATCCCCCACTAGATCAGGCTGCCCAGAGCCCCATCCAGCCTGGCCTTAAAAACTTCCAGGGATGGGGCTTCCACCCCCTCTCTGGGCAACCTGTGCCAGTGTCTCACCACCCTCATGGGGAAGAACTTCTTCCTAACGTCCAATCTGAACCGATCCATCTGTAGCTTTAATCTATTCCCTCCAGTCCTATCACTACTCGACATCCTAAACTGTTTTTTTTTCAGCCTTCTTTAAGAACAGCATCGGAGAAAGAAGTATAAGCCAGACTCCAATAATCTGAACCCATGTGTTCTCTGGCATACACCTGGCTCCTTCCCACCCTGCCCTGAATTTATGCCAACAGCGAATCTCCATGAGGTTCTGTGGGCACCTGATCATTTCCCACTGTTCACATTGGGCAGCCCAGATCCTTCCTTCATGGCACGGCCACTCTGAGGTTTGGCTGAGCCAGTTCAACTCATGACGATGAAAGAAAACTATTCCTGTGTTTTTCTCATGAAACTAGTTTTCTCCTTGTAGCTGCTCACAGTGGGTTCAGCAGTCACAAGGGGACAGGCAGGACAGCAGAGCTGAGGGTGAGAGAAGAGGAAGCAGGAGGGATGGGAGGAAGAGCAGGACCTTTGTCTCCTCCCTGGGTCCCAGGAAACTGCACGAGGGTTAGCACTTGCAAGTAATTCCCTTGGGCCTGTACCTGTATTCAACAGTGGAACACTCGCCTCAGGCTACATCACCTTTTCGGGTTATGTGGAGAAGAATTATTCACTTGTCACGTGCAGAAGAAACTCCGTTTGGCTGCTGCCGTGATGGAGCTGCTCCCTGAGGCCAGCTGGCCTCGTCCCAACACGGAGCTCGCCGTGACGCTTGCCCAGGTCTCAGCCGTCAGCCCTGTGCTTTTCCATAGGAGAGGACAGATTACCCAGCACTGTCTCTGCTTCTGCACGCCATGAACTGCAGCGTCCTGCATAGGTGCTCTGTGATGGTAAGGAACGAGAGGCACAGCCCTGTGCCTAAAACCCAGCTCCAAACTCCTGCTTACCTGCTCCAGTCTGTGCCAAGCTGCCTCCCATTCCCACCTGGCAAGTGTGTGCTCTGTGCTCATCTGTGAGCGAATCAATTCACTGTACCTTCTCTTTGCATCATTAGACCTCAAGCTCCTAGGACTTGCAACTCAGACTAATGGTAATTTGCAGCCACAATTGCCCCCCACCCAAGTGCTTCCTCCCTCTGGACGTATTGTCATTAAAAATCTTTCTAACTTTTGGCTAATTGGCAGAGGTTATGTGCATGCTTCAGGAAAAGGGTAAATCATTATAACCTCATGCCTCTGTAGTCAATTATAGATTGTTTTCCCAGCTCAGCTGATTTGGCAGGAGGCGACGTTGCAGTAAAAAATGAAAGCCTTTAGCCAGCATGCCTGATGTCTCTGCTTGAGAGCAGCTCAAACCAGAACCCTCTATCTCAGTCCGCACCCCAGTCTGGGAAGAGATGAGCTTTGGATGTGAGCCTGTCCCAGGACTATGCAGATCGGGCTAGTCTCTTATTTATCCACTTACTCCTTTTCGTCCAGGTTGGAGATGTTGCGTCTCAAGCGCAGCCAGGCTGGTTTAGCCCAGCATGTGGGGTCAGCCCCTTAAGACCATCTCTGCAGGAGAGGGTGCCCAGGTGAATCCTCACCACTGTTTGATCCTATCCCCTTCCTTGACCATTGGTTTCTCTCCTCCAGTGCAGAAGGGTGATTCATAGAATCGTTTTGCTTGGAAAAGACCTTTAAAACCATTGAGTCCAACCATTAACCTAACGCTGCGAAGTCCTCCACTAAACCATATCCCTACACACCTCATCTAAACATCTTTCAAGCATCTCCAGGGATGGCAACTCCAGTGCTTCCCTGGGCAGCCTGTTCCAGTGCTTGACAACCCTTTCTGTGAAGCAATTTTTCCTAGTATCCAATCTAAACCTTTCCTGGTGCAACTTGAGGCCATTTCCTTTTGTTCTATCACTTGTTACGTGGGAGAAGAGACTGATCCCAACCTCGCTACAACCTCCCTTTAGGGAGTTGTAGAGAGTGAGAAGGTCTTCCCTGAGCCTCCTTTTCTCCAGGCTGATCAACCCCAGTTCCTTCAGCTGCTCCTCGTAAGACTTGTTCTCCAAAGCTGTCTCTCACCAGCTTTGTTGCCCTTCTTTGGATATGCTTCACCACCTCAGTGTCTCTCTGTAGTGATTCCCTTCCACCTGGGCTCCCACATCGACCTCGGGTGCTCTTGAAGAGCAACACGATGTAGTTTCCAACTAGTTCAGTGCACACACAGACACAGACACCTGCAAGTTCTCTGATGGTTCAGCCTTGCCCAAGCTGCTCAACCTTTGTGTCCTGGAACAAATGTTTGAGGAATGTCTGGGATTTGTGTTCACAAAGGCACTTGTTGTTTGGCATACATACAGAATTAGTTTACAAGGGCACTGCAATTTCTTGTCTAGACACTACCAGGGACTGTGCAGAGGTACAAAACCCAGAGAAGCAACCACGAACTGAAGAGTCTCAGTGTCCCTTTGGCAAAACAGAAGCCGAAATATTTCTTTTCTCTTTAGAAATGAGCAAAACAAGGTATTTGCACAAAAAAAAAGAGCAGGTCTCTGGAGCATTTGTCGGGGCATCACTAGGCAATGTCCAAGTGCTCTGTTTACCAGTCCACCACCTGCTAGGGCAGCGCTGATTCAGGGGATTACAGAGGAAAGCACTTCAGGAGGTTGCTCAAACCCAGGGCAGCCTGACAGAGACTTCTCAACCATCTGCTACAAAGTGTGGTGCAGCACAGAAGCGCGGCTGCCTCCATGGTGAGCTAGGATAAGCCAGGGTTTTCAACCTATTGCACTCCGTGCTTTCTTTTATAAGTCAGTTCCTGCTTTGACATAGCATCATGAGGGTTGTTTGTGGTTGCAAACCACCCATCTTACACTTCTCTTTCACACCGCCATGGAAAGGTCTCTCCCACATTTTGAGGGTTCCTAGGACACACCACCGAGGCAGTGCTGGATCAGCAGGCTATCAAGGTGCCACAGAAGATGTTTCTGGATGGCCTAGCCCTGAGCTTACATGGTGAAACATGAAGAAGAACATAAACGACAGTGCGTCTCGAAGAGTGCTGCACTTGGGATCTTCCAGTTAAGATGGACAAGTTGGAAAATGGCTCCTAACTTGGATCTTCCACATCTTTTGCTAATCTTGTAAATGAAAAACCTCAAGTTTCTGGCTGGCTGTGAAAACAAAGGCATATGTCCTTCATCCTACTTGGGTTCAAGATTTTTGGGTTCCAGCCATTTGGCAGCTCATAAGAGTTCCAAACGTGCCTCTAACCCATGGGAGAGGACCAAAACTAAGCCTCTGAGACTGTGAGCAGCCATCTGCTCCCTAATAGGAGTGCAGAATTAAGTTGTTTGGTCCACTTAGCTTATCCAACAAAAAAATAAAAGACATTTAGTATCTTAATATGTACTCTCTGCCAGTTTCTGTGCAAGGAACAGCTTTAGAACAGGTAGCTCTATAACCTTGCTGGGGCAGTGACCAGAGGGTGAGAGCTAGTGCCAGAAAAGTTGGAAGCAGAAATAAGGCACAATTTTTTATCAGTGCAAGTGATTAACTGGTGAGAGCGCTTCCTTACAACCTGTGTGCGAAGCCTTTAAATCAGGTCTGGATGTTTTTCTAGCTGATAGACTGTAACTCATCCAGAGGTTACGAGCTTGTTGAAGTCATTCCCAGATAAAAAGCCTGAGTGGGCAGAAGAGATGGGCCGCAAACAGCAGCCCCATCTGCAGCTCCTGGTCCCAAACATGATGAAGAGCAGACCCAACATTATAACCTTACCTGCAGTTTGGCTGTGAGTTTCCTCTTCCATCTCCAAACTCTTCCCTGATCCTGACATGAGACGCTAAACAACCACCCCTTTCCTCCTACACAGGGCTTTGTGTGTCACCTGGGGTGAAAGAACAAAATATTTCTGGGATTCAAGAGCCCAGTTTGTGGTTTCGCGACATTCCTCAAGCATCAAGGGATGGCAGAAATGGGCTTTTACACTGCAGGAGCATAGATTTCCAGGAAACTCGACAAGATTAAGCAGAGTGCTGCCCACCTGCATCACCCAACCGGCAGAAGTGGTGGCTCTGAAGACAGTGAGCACCGTATCTCACTGTCATGGAGAGCTCGAGTTGGATGAGTTATTCCCAGGTGCGATCCTCATGGAGTGGTCACACTGGTAAAGCTGAGCACGAGCGTTTCTATTCAGGAGCCAACCCAGACAGGGCTAAAAAAATCAGTGTAACCACCAGGGGTTACCCAGCTGGTGTCTCCATCAGAACTGGTCACGCCAGGCTACATCCATGGTCAATGAGCTCAAGGTAGGAGTTTCTTCTCCTCCTAAATCTGTCACTCAATTTAGGGCAGAACAGCCTCATGCTTTTCAGATGTTTAGTGTGTTTTTCTCCACTGATCATAGAGGGAGCCTAGGGTGAGCGGGTCAGAGGCTCACGGCAGCTTGTAGGTACCTGATGTTAGCTGAGCCCCATCCGTGTCAGGAGCACGTGGCTCTGCCCCTGCTCTGTGGTGAGATGGGTCTCGTCCTCTCCTCCCCCTCAATTCAGTCCTTTTTCTGAGCTTTGCAGGTGCTTTGAAGAAAGTTTTCCTTTGCAAAGGCGCTCGGAGAAGCCCTGAGCTCAGTTTGAGATTTTTTTTCTGTAGGACAGCAGTGTCCTAATAATATCCTCAGCACAAAGCATGGGGAGACTTTAGGAGGAAGGAACATGAGGTTGTCCTCTTTCTTATTCAAACGTACCTAAATTACAGTGCCAGTCTTTTTAGATTTTTTTTTTTTTAGAGCAAAAAAGGGAATTTAGCTATCCAGAAATGCTGTGCAGGTTTGCGTCAGCTTTTGTTGAACTGCCCAAAAATAAATAAAAAAAGAGCCTGTAGGAATTATGTTCAATAAAGTCTGAGGCTGTGATTTCAGGATTATAAAATCAAGGAAAAATAATTCTCTTGCAAGTAGTTTCTTGATTTTAACATCTTTTAGAAGTGTTTAAACAGAGTTAAAAAAAAAAACACCTCAGTTTTCAGCTGAAACAAATCCTTCAGCAAGTTTTGTGATTTTTTTTTCCTTATTAATTGATTGATTCACTTCAAATTTTAAAAGAATTGCATTTCTGATCAGCTTAAATCTGAACTTTCATTGAACTATACCAGTTACTGAGCTGCTTTATGAGCTTAATTAGTAAATGAAGTGCTTGTTATCAGTGCCAGAGATTTCTTTGACGCAAATTACTAACACCTAGAAATGTAAATAACCCCCCCAAAATCAGTTCTGAGAAAATCACATTGACTAATTTATTTTAAAGACAATTAATGGGCTATATTGTTTGGCCAGTTAGCATTGATCTATTTTAAGCAGTAATTAACCACTCTATGAGTAAGAAATATATTCTCTTTTGCTTGTAGGAATATGTAGTTACAAAGAAGGATCGATACTGATACAGCTAAACCTCGCTGCACTGATAAATTGCTGCTGTTTGCATTTATTATTTATACCGTTTCTTAGGTATCCGAGTACATTGTATACAAATACATTGTTAATTAAAAAGTAATAAAATATCCAGTTAATTTATGGGCTGCGGTGAACCCCATGGAGAGAGGCTGGTACAAGGAGGGAGACCTCCTCTCCGTGCAAAGCGTGCACGCAGTTATCCCTGACGTTCCTCCCGCCCCTCATCTTGACTGACCTGGTTTGATTATTTTTACTCTTCTGAGTACCCCCATTTCTGAGTGATGCTGGGGTGCGACAGCTGCACTCACCCCTGCGCCCCCTTATAACCTAGTGGGCAAGCACCATATATCCTAAAAAATACTAAATATGTAAAATATAGTATATATTTAGTATAATAAATATATGAATATATTTATTATATAATGATATAGCGTTTATTATTCATATATGATTATATAGTACAAATATACTAATATATTCAGTATACTAAAAACACTAAAAAAGCCATTTTTTCACTCCCTCTTATACATCTATGAGTTTTCTATAGAGCACAGATTGCAGCGATCGCTGCCGCTGCCGGAAAGATTCTCTCTCCCCTTTACCTCCAACAGCAAAATAATTTTTTTTTTCTTTTTTTCCTTTAAATACAGCATTTGGCTGCTCTGATCAGCTGGTATCAGCTGGTTTAAGGTTGTATTTATTTTAAAAAGCCCATTAGTTATTTATGGTGTTTTTGCTGTGTATTCCAGCTAGGCAAGGTTTTGCCTGAGGGTCGAGCGCGCAAGCCCGGTGTAATCGCCTGCGTAGTGCGTCTCACAACCAGGCAAACACAATAAGGAGGCAGATGAAAGAATAAACTGTTGCTGTTGTTATGGGATTAGAGTGTTTATGCTAAGATTTTAATTTTTTTTAAATTATTTTCTTCTATGTGTGGAGTGGTTAGAGACTTGCAGTGTTGCTTAATCACATGGTACATCCTGCATAACCTCACTTCTACCCGTACCCTATCGTAGTATCTACTCAAAAGCCCCAGTTCCTGGAGCTCGGTGATTATTTGGCAGTTTAAGGACATTTCCCTTCTCAAATTTATTGTTAAAAAAAAAGTTTCTCTCCCTCGTGACTGGAGAAAGCTGCTTGAACGAAACTCATCTGTGAAAACAGCTAACACGCATGTTTTTCAAAACCCTGTGAGTCTGGGGTTTTTTTTCCCTTCCAAATCCAGTCTTATGATTTTTCGTGTTGGCTGAAGGAGAGGGGAAGTCTGCCTCGTGATCGTTGGTTCTCGTTAGCAGCCCTGTCCTCATCGTTACGTGTGGGAATGCAGCTCTAATACAAAACTCCGATGCGGCGTCCCTCGCCTTCCTCCGCAGGGCTGGGATGAAGGAAGAATCCTCCACTTGGCACTTCCAGCAGGATCGAGCCACAGAATCACAGAATCGTTAAGGCTGGAAAAGACCTCTGGGATCATCTAGTCCAGCCATGGCACGGGGTGATCACAGGCTCAAGACACAGCTCACAAAAAATTTTAGGGGTAATCAAACGATAGGTTTTTTGACCCTTTGGAAGCTGTGTACATTCACTATATGCTCTTCTGTTCATCTATGATATTTATATCAATATCACAGTTAATTGCAAGTAATATTTATAGTGTTACACTGCGCTATGTGTGCGTTTATAAATAGAGCAAGGTAATTTTATGTTTACCAGAAATGCAGAGAGAGAGAGAAAAAAAATGACAGTGATTTAATAGTTGCGAAAAAAAATACATCTAAAAATATGTTGAGAAACTGGAATTGTTGTACAGAGGAAATATCAACATAACGACATTTGTCTTAAAAATATCAGGAAAACATCAGAATAGCAGAACTTTTTGCAAGTTAATGTGGGAGGCCTGAAGTGGGACATTTCAGAATTTGGGATTTTGCCTGTTTTCAGAGGCGGGGACTGAACAGAAAAAACTAAAGAAGGGAGCGGTGAGGAACCCGTCTAAACTTCCTGAAGCAAACGAAATGTTTCTGGGCGCTAGAGCTGCATCAAAGATGGACAGTGGAGAGTTTCTCATGGATAAATTTTGCTAAAATTGCCAAGTCCTTGCAGATGACTTGGATCCCAGCAAAGCCTCCTTGTCCGAACAGAAATTTTGTGCCCAGACAACATCCATTTCCAGCCTTAGTGTGTGAGTCCCTCAGCGCAGGGGTTGGACAGTGTCCTCAGCTGATGCCAAGCTGCTGCTTTTCACAGAATCACAGAATGTTCAGGGTTGGAAGGGACCTCGAAAGATCATCTAGTCCAACCTTCCTGCCTGAGCAGGATCACAGGAACATGTCCAGGTGGGTTTTGAATGTCTCCAGAGAAGGAGCCTCCACAACCTCCCTGGGCAGCCTGTGTCAGGGCTCTGTCACCCTCACAGTGAAAAAGTTTTTTCTAATGTTTTTGTTGAACCTCCTATGCTCCAGCTTGAACCCGTTGTCTGAGTGCCCACCCTTGGGTGATCTTCTTGGGCTCTCCAGGGCAGAAGTGGAGCCTGTTCCTCCCAATGCCAGAGTAATGTCACCATGCTCCTCCCTATTCACCAGCCCTGCTAGCTGCTGGCTGGACATCCCAACCCCCTAAAAAATCCTAACTTGCTCCTGGAGAGCAGACATGAACACGTGGAGATGCAGCGCCCAACCATTTGGGAGCAAAGGGCCAAACCCTTCCCTGGGAGAGTTTTCAGTAACCAGATTGTTTAGTGGAAAAAAATTTGGAAATAATAGTTTTGAAGTCAGTGAGACTGATTTACACCATTATGTGGCCTTACTTCTAACCCAAACAGCATGAAGAATAGCTACCATTTTTGGGTTTTTTTAAAGGCAGATCAACTGTTATCACTGGAAAAACTGAACAGAAGTTCAAGGGAGACATCTTCAGCCTTCTAGGTCTGAAATCTTTCTTTAATTTCTCCAGATAAATGATGTTTGAAACATTAAAATATCCAAAATTTAAACAACAACGCTTCAGTTATAAAAAAAAATTATCTATGGTACGTATTCCATTAATATAGAATTAAATTAGAAATACAAAATATTATCTATATTTATATGATTAGAAAACAAACATTTTTTTTCATTAAAAAAAGAGAAAAATAATACCCCCCAGATAAAAGCTGTCCCTGGTTTTCCACCTGCACCAAAGATCTTCGAAAACTTAAGGGTCCAAACCTTAGAAATGCCCAACAACCACCTCCTTTGAAGCTGTTGAGGACTGAGGACATTTGAATCTCTGTAGGAAAAGGCTCTGAAAGTTTCTGGACCTCAGTTACGGAGGGGACACGGAGTGAGCTGGGAGTACTCATCAGCTGTGCAACCCAGGTGGGATCACGGGCGGAGATTTTGGGGCCAAGTTGCATGCTTCGGAGAAATGAAGACAAAAGAAAATAACCAAAATCTGAGGGAAGTGTTTTCGTCATAAACTCCTGTCCTCAAAATGCTGTGGCAGTAACAAATGCATCTTCCAGCACATAAAAGAGAAGAAATAAAGGTTAAATCTGGGTGGAACTTTATCGTATTTTTTTAAGAAACCTTTTTACTTTAATTGCCAGTTGTGATGGCAGGGGGAAAAAAAAAAAAAAAAGCAAGAAAAGCTAAAAATAGGTCAGATAAAAGGCAGCATATCTAGCCATAAATTATCCAGAGCCCAATAAAAGCTCAGTGAATGAGACAGTGGAATGTGTGGGGGCATGAAGACATAATGATATTAAATTAGACCTTGCCTTCAAAACTGAAGAGGGTTGTGAATTACTCTCATTTAAGAGCCTTGCAGTAATCGATAGCGGCTATTGCTGCCTGTGGACAAAATCACATAAATTCCCTTTTATTTTAGGTGTCTGTGAAGGAGGAATGTGTGCCATGGAGGCTTCAAGACAGGCGAGCAGAGCCGGTTCCCGCACGGCGTCTGATCCTGGCAGCCCCCGGACTCTTTGTTTCAACTGGGATTTGCTCCTCCTTCCCGCCTCCGCTCCCCAGGGAAAGCAGGGTGCTAAATGCTGGATGTGCTAATTGCAGTGCCATCGCACTTAAGAGGTAAAACACTCTCAAGCTGAGCTCCCTTTGGAGAAATTAAATCTCCCTGAAATCCTCTGCCTACACTCTCTGCATCACCCAGCTGGACCGCGTGTCCATAACGTGTCGCCGGGTTTGATTGTCTTCTCACTGTGTTTACACCAGTGTAATCCTAATATGTAGGAACACCACAGTTTTCCATCACATAATTTGCAGATCTTCTACTGAGTGCTCAAAGCATCCAAACAATTCACTTCTGCAGCCACCTGAATTTAGCAGAGCTGCCATGAAGGTCTCCTTGTAAGCCCTATCTCTTTGTAGATGGGTACTATTTGCAGACTGGTACAATTTCCATGCTTAGAAATTCCCCATATTCTGAAACCTGCCAAGAAGTGCCAATGTCTTGATTTCCAGGGTGGGAGGCAATGGTGTGGCAGATGTCTCTGGGCACGGAAGGTCTGCAGAACCCATTATCCCATAGCTGAGACTTACTATGGCCCACAAAACTCTTCCTAAGACCTTCTAACACACTTAACTATATGAGATCTCAAGCACAACATGTCACAGGAAAGCAGGAAGACACACAGAGGGCATCTGCCATGTCTCAAGTTCCAAGGGAATTCACTAAATACCTCCCAGAGGGACCTAGAAAACGAGCTATGCCTCCTACTATGGGAAAAGGTAACAAATGCCAGCAGTCCCTTGACGAGCCAAGCTTCTTTGCTTCCTGTGATATCTGCACTCCCTCTTGCATGTTAATTATTAACTGGAATCAGCTTCTGGGGCCATTACCTTGGGAGCAACATGCGCACCTCCCTGATAGGCTTTAGAAAACCAGCCTTCACCACAGATGGACATGACCCTTAGAGGCACACATGGACATGATCCTTGGCAGAGATGAGTAAGGACAGGGCTTAGTCTGGCAATGAGAAAGAAAACAAATGCCCGCTTTTGGCAACGGCATTGGCCAAAGGAGTTATCAGGAGTATTACCAGGATCTTTGGAAGGAAATTGCCCTGCTGTGAAACCCAGCATCCCTTCTCCAGCCGGAGTTTCTCAGCCCTACATGTGAGAAAGCAGAGGCCAGCAGTTATCTGCATTCCTCTCATTCCACCAACAAAGTCTCCCCACGGTTCATTTCCTCTAGAAAGGTATTAAGGAATATTAAAGGGATAGGAATCTGCTCATTAAAGACATGACCGGCAGATCCCTCCCTCACAAAAAAAAAAGAAGGAAAAAAAAAAAAAAAAGACTGCGGGGCTTAATTTACCCAATTGTTGATGATTGATTAGCAAGGCCATTTTAAAATGCTTTTGATCCCCGAGTCCCCTCATTACAGGCATGGCTGGGGCTGGAGCGTTGGACTATTCCCAAGTAATCTCGGAAGCCAAGGGAGCTTTGAGCGAGTCTTTATTAATATCCCAATCGATCAGCACGAGGGAACAGATGAAAAGGAAAAAAAAAAAAGCATTTTGCCATGTTGCATCTGCTGTGCCAGGTTTCCAGCAGGCTTGGCCGGCTCGCTTGGCCGTGGGGCTGAGTTGCTGGGTGCCTTCCACGGCTGCACGCTGGGCGTTCAACAGGACCTTCTGCACGTGTGCTCGGCCGTGGCAGCTTGTGCAGTTGTGGCAAGTGTGCAACGACCTTTAGAGCTGCCATCAGAGTCATGGGTTTTTGGAGACACGTCTGAAATGCTGGGCTGAGGAGAAATGCAAGCGTGGCAAGGCAAGATGGGCAAGAGCTGCTGGGTCATAACGTTTTTCAACGAGTCTTTTCATCTGTTGCGCTAAAATTTTCCGTCTCTCACTGGGAAGAGGTGAAGAAGATCAGAAATGGCAGAGCAACCCAAGGAGAGCCTGTCCTCCCAGAAGAAAGGTCATCGCTCCAGCCTGAGTTCCCAGTTGTGTGATGAGCATTGAAGGGAAATGAAGGTGGAGAACAGGCAGAGAAATGGCAGGACAGGTCCTGCCACTGAAGACAGGGCAAAGGCCAGAAGTTTGGCATGGGAGAGAAACCCTGCATGAAGTTGTCCTCCGTGTGTCTCTTGTGCTTCAGGCTACCCCCACGTGAACCGTCACGTCCCAGTCTGATCCCAGACCTGACTTTGAATCTGAAATCAGACAACCTCCAGATCTGATTCCAAAATTATGCATTTGAAGGCTGGTTGGAGTCTGGGCTACTCAGGAGACACGTGGTGCCAATTTGGACTCGGGACTCCAGAGACTTGTTCGGCTGCAAAGTGATCACAGGTAACTTCTCAGACACCGATGACCACATGAGGCATGCTGTGATTTGCTGATGAGAGGCCTTCTGTACAGAGTAGGCATTCATATTATTATTAATCAAGATCTCACATCTTGCCATCTGGTTCTCATTTTCAGCCGGGCTTCCAGGTGGCAGCAAGCTGTTCAGATGGGCTCGCTCTCACCCGGAGCTCCTGTGCCCATCATCATGAACATGGAGAAATTCCCTCCTGACCTGTACTTTCACCCCTGCCTTATTCATTTGCACATATAAGGGTGGGAGTCATTTGGAAATCAGAGATTTCATCCAGCTCACCTCTCTTTAGATGGCTCCAGCACAAATATCTGTCTTTAAAGTCACAGTTGCAGGTTCCTCCTTCAGTCAGTGGATTCAAACAGGGACTTTTAAGACATGATTCATCTGCTCTGTTTTAGATGCCAACTCCAGAATGAATTATGTGCTAGTCTCCATTGCCCAGACTGTTTAGATAGAGCTCAATTGTTTAAAAAAAAAAAAAAAAATGTCCAGGCTGACAAGCTTAGAAGTAAACATCTACAAGGGAAATAAACCAAATGAGAAGCTTCCTAGCACAGGCATGTTGAAAATGTTTCCTGTGAGTGGGGACTGGCAAAGTCTACTCTGGACCAGAGGACTTGAGTCTTCTCAGTAGAAAGTCCCATGAATGACACTAATAACAAACCCCACACTTCCCTGGGTACAGTCATTCCCTCTGCAGATTGAGAAATAACTACATGTGGATCCCCATGATTTTAGGTGCTTGCATGTGGGTTTCTCCACTTGAGCAAGGTGTCTCAGCAGCTATGACATTCAATGGAGATTCAGTTGACAGTTTGCAGCGGTTAGGTGTGATGCAGGTGACCAATCATTAAGGTGTGATTCAGCTGCCTAATATAAAAGATGATGGCATAAGATGTCATATCTGGCCCCTTGTTACAGAAGCAGAAAGGCACAGGTCATCTGTAAACCCAGTGTGTATGCCAGGTGCATGTGGATGACTTGGACACCTTGGGACATCTCAGATGGCACAAACCATCCACCTTTAGGCAATGAAGTTGCTCTCCCAGGACACTGTGAGTCCACAGGCTGAATTCAGACCCAGGTCACCAGCACAGTGATGACTAAGGCAAAGCCATCATACTCCTCGGAATGAAAGCGCTGCCCTGCTCTTAGTTGCTCCTCACATGGTCCCATGGCAGAGGTGTGCACTCTGCTCCTGGGTGTAGCCAGCCTGGTTACTTGTGCTGTCTTGTTAATCTGTTCACTAATATCTTCCTCCTGGGAGGTCCTGTTGAACAAATGGTAGTCAGGGAAAAAAAACAACACAGAAGCAGCAATGTCTGGGAGGAATGTGGTGACCCTGGAGAAAATTTCAATCATGACAGACCTGAATTAGTTGTCATGCTTGTTTTTGTAGCTTGATGACGTTTTAACAGCAGACATTAGCACTATTATCACTTTAATGCTTAACATAATTTCAAACACTGTCTAAGAGCTGAAGTCCATTGTGCTGGGCATCAATGCAGACCAAGGACTTAGGTCAAATAATTGCAAAGATCCGTTGCACATTTTTGCAGTGTGAAGGAGCCAGGTACTGATTGACACTTATTGGGCAACTTTAACTTTGGGTCTTCACTGAGGTGAATCCTCAAGTTGAGATTGAACTTCATGGGCATTCACTGAAATAAGTTACTTACTCCAGGGATGGGCTCAGTGGAAGATTGAAGTCCTTACTTTCAAGTCAACCAGAACTGTCGAGCTAGCTGGTTTATCAAAAACACAGCACTGGAAGGTCATATGTAAATTGAGGCTACAGTATTAGCTTTCTGGTCTTACTGGAAGCTAAGAGTACTTTCTGTATTCAGTCAGGTTTTGAAAAAAGCTTGAGGAATCCTTGCCAATTTCTCCAGAGTCTTGCTTGGAAATGCTATAAAGCATCGGTATGGATATATCAAAATAGTATTCATCTTCTTGTATCTATAATGACTAATGTCAACATACAATACTCTTTACATGAGAAGAAAATGGAAAACAGAAGAAACGCATTGCTGAAAGTCACCAGAAAATCGTCCTTACTCAGGAGGAAAGCACATTTAAACAGAATAAATAAAGGTCAGCACATTCAACCTTCAAGTCAATTCTTCTTCAGATTTCATCAACAGTTGCAGGTCTCTAGTAGATGTGGCATTTTAGGTACCATTGACCAGAGACAAAGGAAAATACACCTTCCAGCTCTCCTCAGTAGAGCCATGGGGTTTGTTGCTCTTCTTCCATTTCCCTGGAGTCAGGCAGTTACCAGGCCCCTTCAGTTTTCATTTTTGTTTCAAGCTCCTATGATGATGAAAAAAAAGAATCAACACTGAAGACTTAGAAAAATCAGTTTTTATTAATGTAAGCACCAAACTTTCTTGAGAGTGCATGGGATTTGAATCATCATTTAAATAGTGGAGTTGGTAATTCTGGACATCTGATGTATGGATTCATCTGCCACCTGGCTAGTAAAACGTCCAGCCTGCTTTTCTAGATCAAGATGGTGTCTGCAAGCTATATTAATTCTGGGACAAATTCTACCCTGGCAGTCTCATGGGCAATTCCCATTTTCAAACTTTTCTCTGGCCTGGTGTTTAACTCATCCTACACATCACTGTAGAATCTGTCACTCGCTGGTTGCATCCCTGGGGCATCTCAGTTCACAATCAGTGCAGGAAACCTATGGCTACATTTTCTTCTCCTCAGATACAGCAATTAGTTTAGGAAAGGAGTTGTAAAGATGACTATCACTCAAGAGAAAGAGACCATTGTCCCATGCTGCATGAAAAATTATAAGGAGAAACTTCTCCTTACCCAAGGAGCCCTCTGTTTGGACAGAAGAAGGGTAGATGAGACAGAGGAACAAGCAACAGGCAAGGTGAGACACAACCCCTGGATTTTGTTCCTTCACAGCTCAAATACTCTGAAGATCTTCCCAGGTTTGCTCCTCTGAATCTGAAATATTGCTCTGGCTGTGACCTTGGCAAGTGATGGGATCAGTTCTGTCTCTGCAGTAACAGGGGCACCAGTACTTGTATGCCACTGAAGCTCTCCAAGCTTACAAATTGTTCATGATCTAAACAAACTGAACTGGGGATTGTATAAACTATCTACGCACATAAATGTAGAGTTTTAAGAGGGGAAGAAGGAAGGTTTTGTTTGTGTATTTTTTATTACAGGATATAAACAGGCAAATAAATAATTTACCATGTGGTCCATGCTTTAAGGCAGCCCAAATCCTTTCCTGCTGTGTCTTTCAGAGCCCTATTCAAAGTCAGAGACAGGCAAGGGAGCAGCTACACCTTTATTTGATTGCTCTGCAAAAGGCAAATAAGCTCAAATTATTTGAGAGGAGGGAATAGAATGTGGCCATTCTCATCCCCTAGGGGATGTATTTCTGTATTTCTCTGTATTTCTTGGATTAGAGTTCATCTCACCAGCCTTCAGATGTCCACATCATGGATGTCTCCTAAAGGACTGATCATGGAACATTCCCTTTACGGAAAGTATGGGTCATTTCTGTAGCATGAGTCATCTGATCTTGTCTGAACTATTTTAGACAGTCAGATAAGCATCATCCTCTGTCTTCTGGGAGAAGAGCTGCAGCAGGGACATGGACTGGCAGCATTTGTGGGCTGAGACCAAGAGGCACAGAGGAGAGGACAAGATTCTGCTCGTTATCAGATGGCTCCAAAATCACAGAATTGGACCTTTGGGTACTGCAGGTTTAGGGGCACTGTATTTCAGCGGACCCAGGCGGTGTTAGACCTGTGCAAGAAACCGACCAGAGAAAACAAGATTTTTAAAGATACTTTTAGAGGTCATGGGAGTGGATACACAACCTGAAAATATGAGTGACCAAACTTTTTTCAGATCACTTTGCCTCCTCCTCCTGGGACTAGACCCAGGATTTAGTTGGCTACATGCTGTGATCTCCACCTAGATTAGTCAACACAGTTCCCAATGTGGGTTCAGTTCACCCCCACTACAAGCTGTCACGGCATCATTTCCCCCCCAAACCAATCATGAGACATGATCACATACAAGAAACATCTGATTTCCTACTATGAACTAACTTGAGAAGGAAGGGATGCTTGAGCATGCACCTTTAAAGCTGATAATGCAGAGTTTGGCTCAGCCTTGATATTCATGTAAAATTGCCCATCACCTCCCCGGGGTGTCTCAGCATCAATGTTCACAAACCCTAACTTGTTCCTAAATATATTAAGGAAAACAACGCTCCTTCTCTCCTGCCTCTGACTTACCACCTGGACTAGGAAACCAGAAAAGACACAAAACGAAACCCACAAAATAGGTAGGAGTTTCCTCTGGAAAATCCAGGGTCATCAGGACAAACTTCTGGGCCTGGAGACAACTATTGTGTTGAAAGGAAACTCAGTGAAATACATGGAAGGGAAAAGCCTTGTTCATGTTTCAGTAGGTCACAAGGTGCAATAAATGACCATATTATTGAATGCAAATATGTACTCTGGATCAGCTGAATGGCTCTTTGAGTTTGGTTAATCAGTTACAGGACAATGTTGTTTGCTGTTGCCTTTTCAACACACTTGAGAAATAAGGTCTTAGTTTTTTAATCCAGACCAGATTTGTCTCTTTTTAGGAAAAAAAGCCCATAGTGTGTACAGTAGACGGCACTGCCAAACCTATTTTATGCAGATTCCCACCTCCATCAGGTCCTTCAAGAAGAACCTGGCAGGATAGTGGATTGATGAGGTATGTCACGAGATCTCTGACCTAAAGGTTAAAACTCTGTAGCCTACTGCATTTTAGCAGCTCCCACCTAGATACAGCAAACGAGATCTCAGAACCACAGAATCATAGAGGAAAAAAAATGGTTGGAAGGGACTTCTGGAGATAATCCAGTCCACCCCCCTGCTCAAAGCAGGGCCAACTCCAACAGTTGCTCACATCTTTACACTTCTCCAGCCTGTGTTCAGAAATAAGGTTGGTGAGTGAGTCTTCTCTCCTTTAGCAGGAATTGTGTAAAAAAAATGTGCTTCCCAATCAGGGAGACAGTAGCACGAAGTCCAGCAGAGTTGGTTCCCCTTGTTGTCCCACTGAAAGCAACAGCCCTGCTTCTGTGCCATTTTCTTCTCTTCCACACTCATTCAGATTTGAGCTGGTGATTATCCTCCGCAACTGTGTCCCATGAGTGGGAGCCATGGCCCATCTCCTCCTTCTGTCCAGCTGCCAAGAAAAGATCATATGAAGGGTGACACACGGGAGCACAACTTGCCAACAGACTTCAGCACAAAAGGTTTCCTACAGGTATTTCAGTCTTTCGGGGTAGCCAATGATGTGGTGGATGAGAATACATGAGTAACTCTGAGGAAACAAAGCTGGAGGGGTTCATGGTGTTAATCACACTGGTTCCCGGAGCAACTGGAAGTGAAACCTTGAAAAGTTTGAATCGGTTCCTGAAGTTTTGCTAACTTTGTCTTCTGGGTCCCATCAGCAAAGCTCGTGTCTCAGGTCTGGATTTGGTCCGTACTCAGCATGGTCTTTTCAAGACCATACATCTCAAGGAAATCCTGCTACTCGTTCCCCTTCGCTGTAATTTATTAATATAGCAACCTCGTTGAGGAGAGACACCATCCCTAGTGTTAATTCAGTGATTATTCTGAAGATATCGGGGTGTTGCTGGATACACGGCGGCGCTCCGAGGGGTTTAGGAGAAGCGCTGAGTAAAGGCAACACTGCAGCAGCTGGAACAAAGGATCAACAGCAAAGCTGGTAACACACCATAAATGTCCCTCGCCGAACTCTGAATTAAACACCCACTCAGCTGAAGACGTTTGAATGATGAATATCATCATTCAGGGGGTTGGGGGAAAAAAATCTAGGCGGCTTTACTTTTTCCAGCGTTACAGAAAGTATTTCCTTCCTCCTGCAGATGTGCAGCGAGGCGCTGGAAACAGTTACCCGTCGAGTTCAAGCAGCTGTACTCATGTGTCACCAGGCAATGAGACTCCAGCCCTGAGCTGTCAGCTCCACTATTGAAATTAATGGGCCAGACTGTTTACGTTAGTGGAAATCATCCCATTTAAATATATACGTTATGCCGAATACATAACACAACTATAAACTGGCAGCACAGAGAGAGGGGGAGAGGGTCTGGGGAAGGCAAGATGGAGAGGGAAATGACAGGGTGTAAAAAGAGAAAATCCAGGAGACGGAGAAAACATCCTCGAGGGAAAGACATTAATTCCATGAAAGAAGTGTAAGGAAAGCCAAGATCTGATCAGATAGCACCAGAATGAGAGAAAGAAGGACATAGTTATACGGATGGACAGCTGGATGGATAGATATATAAGATCCGTGCAAGAACACACTTGGTGTAGGACTGCATCAGTGTCCCAAACATCAGCGACCACTTGGATCAAATATGTCCAAGGGTCAAAAAAACTTCCAGCAGTAATAGTCAACTTCACACCAGGGAAAAAAACACAGTTTGAGAAGGGATGTGTTGGGGTTTTTTTTTCCTTTTTTTTTCTTACTTGCTTAGTATTCAGCAGAAGCAGCATTTTTTTTTTTTTTTTCTGCAGCATTTTAAGAGAGTAAATAATCAGGAACATGCTGCTGGAAGAGCTAGGAATGGGCCAGAGAACACGGGTGTGAGGCTGGGGAAAGGCCAGATGCTGGCAAGGTTTCCCATGTGCAGAGGAGGGTGATGGGGACTTCTCCATCTGAGCTGGAGGCAAGGAGGGGGCAGAGTTTGGAGCCTGCCTGCACATGAATCCTGTCTTGGGACAAGGTGAGAGCCCACATTCCCTCCCAGTGTTTTGCTATGATGGTCCAAGTGTGAGTAACCAAGGATGGGAATCACTTGCCTCCATCAAAGGATCCCTCTTATTTTCTCCTTGCAAGCATTTGTCTTGCCTGGGGTTCCTGTGGAGGAATCACACCCTGTTGGGCTTCAAGGAGCCTGTTGCTGTAACTGTTTGGGACCTCTGAGGTGAAACTGGGCTGGGGGACCTCCAAGACCACTCTGGGCTGGGACACAGTTCAAGGTTAGGCAGAAACATGTGTCACTCCATGAGGAGGGATTCTGGGGACTTCTCCCTGATTTTGATGCACCAACTTAATAAGGGCAAGTGTAGAGTTTTACACTTGGGAAAAAATAACCCCATGTACCAATATAGGTTGGGGACTGCCCTGCTGGAGAGCAGTGCAGGGGAAAGGGACCTGGGGGTTCTAATGGACAGCAGGATGACCATGAGTCAGCAATGTGCCCTCGTGGGCAAGAAGGCCAATGGCATCCTGGGGTGTGTTAGAAGGGGAGTAGCAAGTAGGTCAAGAGAGGTCCTTCTGCCCCTCTACTCTGCCCTGGTGAGGCCACATCTGGAATATTGTGTCCAGTTCTGGGCCCCTCAGTTCAAGAAGGACAGGGAGCTCCTTGAGAGAGTCCAGCACAGAGCCACAAAGATGGTGAAGGGAGTGGAGCATCTCCCTTATGAGGAAAGGCTGAAGGAGCTGGATCTCTTTAGCTTGGAGAAGAGGAGGCTGAGGGGTGACCTCATTCATGTTTATAAATATGTCAAGGGGGAGTGTCAGGAGGATGGAGCCAGGCTCTTTTCAGCAGCGTCCACTGACAGGACAAGGGGCAATGGGTGGAAGCTGGAACACAGGAGGTTCCAGAAAAATATGAGGAAAAACTTTTTTACTGTGAGGGTGACCGAGCACTGGAACAGGCTGCCCAGGGAGGTTGTGGAATCTCCTTCTCTTGAGACATTCAAAACCTGCCTGGACGCGTTCCTGTGCGCTCTACTGTAGGTGATCCTGCTCTGGCAGGGGGGTTGGACTAGATGATCTTTAAGGTCCCTTCCAACCTTTAACATTCTGTGATTCTGTGAACAAGAACCAGGAACCATTTTTGTCAGGCATCGATAACATTCTTATTTTGATGGGAAGAAACAAAAAGAGGATTATCTTGAGATCAGAAGCACCATCTTTCAAAAGTGAAGTTAAAACCGGAGAATTTGGTGATGGCTTAATTTGTAAGGGAAATGGTTTTGCTGTCAAGAAAAAAGACTGTTCTGTTCAGCTCCCCACTAGTTTTTTTATAATTTTTTTCCAGTCAGAAACATGAAGCTCCTGATCTGGAAAAGAATGTGCTTTTTTTTTTATTTCTGTGTGTAAAATGTCGCATTTTTTAACATCTCTTTTTCAATGGTGCTGCTGCAGTGAAATAAATCCCCTTCTCATGCCCACACCGATGGGGCAGCGCGATGAGAGCAGGGGCTGGGAGACATCATGTTTCCCTGCATTGCCCCACAGTGCGGTCGTGCAGGGCGAAGAAAAAAGACCCAGAGGTTAAATATTGCTGCAAAGAAAACATCAGCCTCGCCTGCATGTGTAAGCTCACAACTCCAGGAGTGCGTAAACGCATTTTTGTTTTGAAGGAGTTTCTGTCACAGCGGTTGTTTCAGCTCTGAGGTGCTGCGAGAGGCGGCTGCGGGAGAGAGAAGGGTGTGAGGTGAACAGATCCCTGTGTTCAGCCGTCAAGTATTAATGGGCCAGGGGTGCTGCAGCTGTAAAACGTGAAAACAAAATAATTCTGTTTTGCAGAAGGACCTCGATGAAGATGACTCCACCAGCACACGCTTCACCAATCCATCACTTCCCGGAATCCCACATGAGAAGGTGGGATAATTACTATAATTTTAATGTACTCCAAGACGATTTAAGTACACTGGGTAAACTAAAAATATCCTGCTTTCCTGTGAAGACTGACTTTCTGAGGTAATGCTGCCCCAGAGCTGCTGATGGTTCATGTGCCAGCCCCTTCTATTACCCCTCAGGGCTCCATAAACCACGTCACAGCTCTTTCCCCTTCGGCCGGTGGAAAGTCTTTGCCTCCTGCACTTCGCATACCTCTCCTTTGGAAATAAAATAAAATACAACCTCTGGCTGTTTCTCTTGCAGCCTGGAGATCAGTCAGGGAACTACATCTCCCATGGCTGAGGTAGAGCTGCAGAAGGAACAGAGGATGGAGAAGAGAACGTTAGCAGAAAGGGTGGGGAGCAGAAAGCCTGGGCCAGATGAATGCTTCAGTATGCTTGGAAGTGTCAGTGAAGCGAATAGTGTGTTTCTAACACAGTCCTGAGCGTTGAAATGCTGCTTAAATTGCCTCCAGAACTGCCATGAAATCTGAAGACTTGGAAATATCTCCTGTGATTGATTGAGTGACTGATTGATTTGATTATATATATTTTATATGTGTGCGTTAGGGGCTCGATTCAGCTGTCTAAACACAGTTTCCTAGAGCCAAGTTAGATGCTATAGGGCCATCCAGCCCCAGACTCCAGCTCTTGCTTCGGAGCAGCGCTCGTCTTCCCTCGGCTCCGTGCCGCTTTGCCAACACCGTGGGATGTCTCCAACACAAAAGGGCATCTCAGATGGCACCAGGCTCCTGTGCATAGGCAACTGAATCCCACCCTCTGAGTCATGACGGCTCGCAGAGATCATGTTTTCAAGGTTTTTCTCCGCAGTTGCTGGGACTAGGACTTTACCTTAAAAATAAATAACATCCAAAGCCAAGATTCTTGGATAGTCAATTAATTTTGTGGGGGCTGGTTTGGAAATATTCTGAAATCTGATCCTCGCTGTAAAGTTGGGAATCTTGGCAGCAGTGTCAAGAAGCAAACTGTGTATATTTTGCCTAGAATTGTTTCTACTCTACAACCGGGAAATAATAATAACAATAATAAAAAAGAGCCTCTTATTTAATTTATTTCAGCGGTCTTCATGTGTCCCTTGCTTGTCCCCTGTCCTGCTGGAAGGAAGGAAACTTAAGATGAAGTTGGCTCTTGCATTTGTGCAAACACAAAATTCTTAGACAGCCTGTCATGACTGTTGATGTTAATCGAAGTGGGTTTAGTAACACAGAAGTTCACTGGACCATTCCTATGGATAAGTCGTGTAACAGACATGGTGAAACATGCTTCTTCCCTGGGCGAGGATCTGAGTTGAGCTTTAATCGGTGCTAGGGAGGTTCCTGGTTTGTAATTGTCCGGTTCTTTGCTCTCAAGAAAAGAATGAGGGCAAGTGGGTCAGTCCGGACTGCCAGGCTTTTGCATTCATTTGCAGGGTCTTCTGCATGAGACCTGCAGGGCAAGCTCGCACTGAAGGAAACGAAGGATTTCACAAACTCCAACTGATACAAAACCGACGACCTTTGTTCTGCTCCCCGGCTGACCACTGTGAAATTCTTATTGCAGAGATAAAGATCATAAATTTTCATGTCTGGCTTTTTTCCTAGATCCTGTTTAACAGTGTTTCTTGGCAGTTTCTTAGTAGATACTTTTTAGCCCTGGCTCTCTTCCTAGAGTACTGGCAATTAAACATATTAACATTCATCTTTAAAAATAGTGAGGAGTGGGTATCCAGCCTCTCCAGATGAACACCCCTGAATGTGGGGAGACAGAGCAGAGCCCAGAATCGAACCACACAGATGGTGGAGAGACTACCTTGTCCCTCGGCATCCTCTCCAGTCTTTGTTCCTAGGACCTACTCAACCTCTTTTCTTCTCTCGGATAAATTCATGCCCATCACTTCCAGATTTTGCATCTCCTGACTGGTTTATACAGAAGCCATCATTTCAAGAGGAGGTCTTTATCTTTAAATGAGTGCTACAGCTCAGGCTGTTTTGTTCCCGGATAGAGCGACCTGCATCTGACACGTTTTCCAGGCTGCTGCAGTGTCAGTGTGCCTGTTGAGCTGGGAAAGAAAAACCAACAAACAGCCCTTCTCCTCCCTCTGCTTGAGATCTGTCAGCGTGAAGTGGAAATGACCTGGCTGGTTAATTTAGTTTTGAGCTTCCCTGCCTGAGCTTCTCTCAGCCTCTCTAAAATGCAGAGGGAATATATTGTTATCTCCAGATACCGATGGCTGCCCAAGAAGAAACAGACCCCTCTGGGAGGCACACTTTCATCTCTGCTTCTCTCCTCACTTCTCCATCAGCAAGGACTGCTGGCAAAAAAATGGTCTGGGGAAAGACTCAGCTGTTAAGTGAGCACAGACAGAGGTGGGGGCAATGTACCCATGCTTACACCTCAACTTCACAGCGAGCCCTTGATGTGTTACCTAGCAAAGCTTTTCTTCCAGCTTTTTTTTAGGGCACTTTCCTGCACTGAAGAGATGCTCTGGGCTCACATTCCTCAGGATTTCTCACCCAGGGACACTGCGGTGATGCTTTCTCCACTGAGTCACAGAATCACAGAATGTTCAGGGTTGGAGGGACCTCTGAAGATCATCTAGTTCAATCCCCCTGCCAGAGCAGGATCACCTCGAGTAGGTCACACAGGAACACATCCAGGTAGGGTTTGAAAGTCTCCAAAGATGGAGACTCCACAACCTCTCTGGGTAGCCTGTGCCAGGGCTCCATTACTCTCACAGAATTATTTCCTTATGTTTAGATCAAAGCTTCTGTTTTCCAGTTTGAGACCACTGCCCTAGTCCTGTCACTGGACGCCACTGAGAAGAGTCTGGTCCCATCTTCCTGACACTCACCCTTTAGATATCTATAAGCATTGACGAGATTCTCTCTCAGTCTCCTCTTCTCCAAGCTAAACAGACCCATCTCTCTTAGCCTTTCCTCATCATATGGTACATGCCCTGGAGACCTAAAGCTCAAATCTCTCCCTTCCAGAAGATTTGGACAAGCCTGAGAGTGGACAGAAACCCAGGCCAGGTTGTGGGAAATGGAGGGCAACACAGTGATGGCACACCATTACCCCAAAGGGGGCTTACAGGGCTGAACCACAGCAGGAGAAGCACTCGAGTCCATGAACAGTAAAGATGTCCAAGGACAGGGGAAGAGAGAATCTGAGCAGAGAACTGGAGGAGCAGAGGGTCTGCAGATAATCAGCAAAGGAAAGCAGCAGCCTAGGAGACTGCTTCACTCCAGGAGCCTGCAAGAGCCAGCTGCCAAGCACAGCCCTGCAGAACCAGGACTCGACTTTGGGTAGAGCAGATATTTTGATTTAGGGTTCATGACAGCCAGGATACGACTGAGCTGAATTTGAATGTAAGAAGAAGCTTGTAAAATATGGAGCAAGGACACTGGAAGTGATGTGCTTGGAAGGGCAAGAAAAGCCCCGCTCCTTCCTTCTGAATCATTCCACAGGTCCCTCACACCCTCCCAGCCTGCAGAGTTGCCAGCTACTGGGTTCTCAGGGGTTGTTTTTGAGGAAGGTCAAAGGCATCAACAGGAAGACTACAGCACTATCTCACAAGAGCCAATCCTTGAGGCGATGCCTTCCACCAGACAGTTTGAGGTTTTAATGATTTTTTGGTGTTCTTCACAGTCTCATTTAATAAATCCAGGGTGGTTGTAGTGATGATTCATGCAGGATGCATCCTGTTTCTTCTCTCCCACATCTCTCTGGCAAAAAGCTGCTGTGGATTAGGAACTTTGCCCTTCATTTTTGGAAATTGCTCTCCCACTACAGACTTCAAATGAGAATTGCTGTGGTATTTCGCTGTGTGCTATTTCAGAGCGCTGGCTTCTTTGATGGAGTCATCATCTATATGGAAAAGAGGTGTGTACATGAATCAATGGTATAGTTCAGCTGCATCTGCATTAGAAAGGCATAAAAATGAATGAAATGCAGTAACTGAAATGTGCTCTCCTAGGATGCTATGCCAAATCGGCACTTCAGATATACGCCCAGACACTGTTAAAGCATGGGCTGCAGAACAAACAGGGTCCTACAATTTCACACCGCAATTTCTACACTTCCATTCTCACCTCTGGTGACTGGAGCCTGTCAAGGTTTGGGTGAGCTTCCCAAAAGTTTCATGATATATCTTTCACCTGCTACTTTAAAAAAAAAAAAAAAAAAAAAAATTGGTTTTCTACTTCCATTTTCATCTTGATTGCCCACTTCTAGAAAATGCAGATGTTTTTCAGCCTAGACTCTAGAGGAAAGCTGCTCTTCTCTGTAAAAGACGCAACAGAGCAAACTGTGCCCAATCATCTTAATACAAAACAGTTGGTCCCTGCAGCTTTAGGCAGCCTTAGGGGTGTCCTTTGCAGGAGAAGGATCTGTTTTCTGCTTTGGGTCTGCCCAGC
Organism: Trogon surrucura; assembly: GCA_020746105.1. Lineage (NCBI taxonomy): Eukaryota > Metazoa > Chordata > Aves > Trogoniformes > Trogonidae > Trogon > Trogon surrucura. Next base: position 55,770,443 of record CM036622.1, read on the forward strand.
TCACCAGCTGGGATAGTAGAGCCATCCAACCTCAGACCTCTTCTGTTGCTCTCTTTGATCAATTGATAAACAAAGTAGTTGAAAGGCAAAGTCAAAAATGCTCAGAGGAACAGGTAAGCTTCGCTGCCTTCCTTGTTCTGCAGTGACAGTGAGGGAAAAACAAAATATCCTTACTTTTGCCCAGCTTGAACCTATCACCTCTTGCACCTCCTGTGCCCAGAGCCTACCCATGAACACAGCTTGTGTCTCACTGAGAGAGGGGACCACGACACACCAGGCAGGCACTGGTGGTGGGTTTCTGCCTCTGGGATATTCAAGGTTCTGCTTACAACAGTGCAGAACAACAGGAACTGCTGGAACATGATTAATTTCATCCTAAAATTGATGTTTAAAATAGGTCAGATGAATACCCCTCAGGGATTTTTTCACCATTTTCTCACTGCCATTTTTTCACCACTGGCTCTAAAGGGTGCATGGGGCATAGCTGTAGGTAACTACTGTGAAATTATTAGGTGAGATGAATCTCACCAATTTGCTGGAAGGATCTGAACAGGTACTTTAGTTCCCTCCATGGACTGTGTAAAGGGGGCAAGCTCAAGAAAGACGCTATTAGGCTTTGTCATTGCTGCCTCGATCTCCTAATCAACTGACAAATACTGGAGACAGCAGAGCATCTCTTCACTTTCCAAACCATGCTTTAATGGCTGAGCTTCTCTTTGCCCCAGTGCTTTTAGATTATGAGTCAATAGGAACTGGGAAAATCCTTGCTCCATTTTGAGAAGCATGAAGCATTATATTCCTGCTCATTGTCAAAAGCACGAGCAATAGCAGGGAGAAGAGGAAGTGAGCAGCCAGCTCTATTCAATATTAACAGCTCTGCAACTCAGGAGGCAGCATGTTCAAGCGAGTTTATCTTCTCCCCCCAAAAAAAACCCAGAACCTGGCAGGTTGAGTAAAAGCACTTGGTAGAAGAGTGACCCCAGGGAGGATGAGATATCTTCTACATAATTATCTCCAGTCGGGGTTTGGCTCTGCTATCATAGATGGTAATCTCTCACACCCACCGCCGAACGGCCGCATAACAGATCTTGTGGTGAAATACGTGAATAGAAGGTAAAGGAATGTCATGTTCTTCTTGTTTTGCCATGGTTCAGGATCAAATGCATCAAGGACCGGTAGCACGTATCGCATCACAGAGAGCTGCGCCTTATCGCAAGGCTGTATCCTGTTGGCATCACTACATCCCCAGCCTCACAGCCGGGACTTGTATCAAGCAATCTCTGCCCTGAGGATCTTGTAACTAAAAGGTGAATGAGGGGAAAAAAAAAAAAAAGGAAAAAGTGCACGATGTTCTGAGAGAGCTCTAAGCTTTGATTCAGAAAAGGCTTTGAGGATGTGTTTTACTTAAAGGAGCTCTGAAATCCACTCCCATCTATAAACCTCAAGAACATTCTTATGAAAATAAGCCATGATTATCTCTATCCTTAAAAACAAAAAAGACAATGAATTAGAGCCAAATCCAAAGTTATGAAAATAATCACCATTAATTTACAGCCTAACCAAATGTGGGAGAGATTATTGGTTTCTAAAGGATGTTTTTAAGGCTGTTATCTACTGGGATCAATAACCACCTTGTAGTAAAGGCCCAAGGTGCTAGCAGAGGTAACCACAATATTCCCTGCTATTGTTTCTCATCTCATACTTAAGAGACTGTGGTCACAAAAGCCAGATGCAGGAACAAATTCAGACCTGGACTAATCTGACAGAGTATCTTTCGGAGAGGGATACACTCCTGTGAACCTGAATTTTAAGTAATAAAAACCCACTTAGAACTCTTCTTTTTTCTTCCAAACCGTCGATTTATGGACAATTGGTTGATCCTGGTTTTAGCACAGGTTTAGGATTTAGTATCAATGTCATCATTGCAACTTTTATATCTACAGGCACTAGTGACTGCACCTTATGCTGATAGAACCATTTTCATATGGCCCTTAACTTTGGTAATTAAAAAAAAAATAAATAATAGAATGATAGAGTCATGGAATGGTTTGGGTTGGAAGGGGTCTTAAAGATCATCCAGTTCCAATCCACTGCCGTGGGCAGGGACACCTCCCACTAGCCCAGGTTGCTCAAAGCCCCATCCAACCTCCAGGGAGGGGGCATCCACAGCTTCTCTGGGCAACCTGTGCCAGGGCCTCACCACTCTCACAATGAAGAATTTCTTCCTTATAACTCAATTTCTTCCTTATATCTATTTAAGTGAATATGCTACCTTACATTTGGGAGGAACACTCAGCACTAAGAAGAAAGTTAGTAACGGTGGCACAGCTAGCACTCTGTAACTCTTCACCCCACGATAACTGCATCCTTGAACCTGGGACAGCAAGGTGAAATGGAAGGGAGAGTGGCACTGACCCAAGCCTAAGTTTGATAAAGCACTGCCTTTTTGGAGTCTCATAAATCCAGCAAGGAAGCAGGAGTCCTAAAAGGCAGGGAGGTGTGGAGCAGGTAATCACAGCTCTTGGATGAATTACTGGCGCTTTCAGGGTGTACATCAATGCTTGATGCCCTTCCAGATGACGGGGTCTGGTTGAGGAGTTTGCAAGTGCAATTTGAAGACCTGCAGCGAGCCTTCACCCAGACGAGGTCCCTCCTGGTCTTCCAAGCTGGTGATCCAACATTTTGGCTCCACTGACCACTGGCAATATCAACTGTTTGGTGGTGGCCAGAGCATCTCCCTGCTCCCTGCCAGATCTGCCTCGTGTTCTCAGGCTATCTGCAGCCAGAGGAGCTCTCCCACCTCCTCCTTTCCCTTTTCCTATAATATCAGGGATCTCACGAGGCTCATCCCTTTCTTGCAGAGGAAGGAAAAGCCTTGTGCCCTTCAGTTCTGATTCACTTTATGCCTTCTGCTAAATCTGTCCCCAGGGCTCAGCGTGGCTGTAGCAGCGACAGGGCTTGGCACCAGGGGGGGAAGGTCTGTTTTAAGGTTGCCGCAGTGACTGTGATGGCAGCATTTAAAAATGGCACAGGCCGTTATTTAATGCCAGCAGGGCAGGGATTGCAGGGAAGGTCGGTCAGTGACCTGGCGTGACCCGTTATGGATCGGCAGCCCTTTGCAGCAGGAACGTCGCGGGGGGTGACTGGGGAGGGGGATCCACACCTGCCTGCACCTGTGGAGAGTCGAGTGTTTTGGCTGAGGTTCGGAGGAGTTTCCTGCGGGTGACAGGCACTGAAAACTGAGGCCAGGCACCACCATAACTGAAACTGGTCTTGAAGAACATGGAGCTTCATCTTACAGCAGACAAACCTGCTTTAATTACATGTCTAAACAGCGGAGTGATGATAAGAGACATGCAACAGCCCCAACAGAATTGGCTTAATTTCTTCTATGCCCTTAATTATCTTAGAGGAGGAAGGCCTTGAGAGGTATAAAGTGCTCGGGTAGGTAAGGAGGAAGGGGAGGCATCATGATCAGCTCTCCCAGGCTGTCCCTATCCCCTGAGGCACTAAATCCCAGCGTTTCGCAAGCAAAGTGCTGGGACCACCATCCTCCAAAACAAAGGACAGCTACAAACTAAGCCTCTATTTCTCAATTTAAGGTCTAGTCTGATCTCACCTGCCTGTTCCCTTACAAGTCTTCCTTGCCTCTGCAGCAAGGACCAGTTCCTCATTCAGCTTTTCCACAGTTCCTTGGAGCTTTCTTAGGAGAGGAAAAAGCACTGTTTTTCCTGTAATTGCACTGGGGTGAGGCTATTTCTCCAGGCAACATCCATATGGGAGACTCCAGGTGACACAAAGTTCAGTGTGTCCCTACCTTGGGGTCTTTGCCGACTCTTCCAGGCAGGAGGAAGACCTCATCACACAAGCAGCCTCTTAGAATCATAGAATAGTTTGGGTTGGAAGGGACCTTAAAGACCATCTTGTTCCCACCCCTTCTAGATGTCTCTTCTAAGATGCATCTTCTAAGATCAGTCAGACTCCACTGACCATATACTGAGGTGATGGACTTGCTCCTAATTAAGGGGTGCCAGGAAATGTTTCTGGGAGCTACATTCAACCAGCTGTAGTGGTAGACATGGCCCTGATGCAGCTCTGGTTTGCATCATCAACATCTTCCAGACAGACCTGGGCATGGTCAGAGGTCAGAAGGCACAGGGAGCATCCCCAGCGCGTGTCATTGTATGTACCTGTTGGCCTGGGTGTAAGGGCCAGAGTCATTCTGTCATTTCTGGGCAGAGTTAAAATTAAAATAAACAAATAAAGGTCAGAAAATAGCCCTTTAGTGTATGTAGTACTCACACGGTGTGTCCTAAATGACCTGCTAGGATGTTTTTAGGCAGCTAAAATTAGGTGAAATTAAATCCTGCTGTTATCACCCATTGATAATCACTCTGAAGCCTTTGTCAGCTAAGGTCCATCACAATCCTCCCATCTACCACACCTCCAGCTCACTGTGTGCTGCCTGGCTCACAAAAGACAGCTGGGATAAACAAGCCACCCTGCCACCTCTTCTGGGGGTGTCTTTGTCACCATCTTCCAACCCCTTCTTAGTGGGTGATGAACTCCTGAGCCGGAGGTGCCAGCTTTACCCTCCCAATGTGCATCTGAGTCATTTCACAGTGACTCCAGTCCTGGCCAAACAACGAGAGCCTGAGCATCCCCCCAAGCTCCCCTGGGCTGCTCCCACCCAGTACCAACACTAAGTGCTCTGCTCAGCGCCCCGTGGGCTGGGAAGGTCTGCAAGGGGAGGAGAATATCACTACCCAATTGTTGAGACAAGAAATTCAAGACGTATTTCTTCCAGACCACCCAGGAAATAAGTGGCAATACAAGATCAGGTTTTGGCTTAAACCAAAAAATAAATAATAAAAAAAAAAATCATCTGCAAACCACACGGTCTCCTGTTAAAATAATTTGAAGCTATTAAATGATGTTAAACTCTTAATCCTTCAGCATTTTCTCAGGCCAAACTCCAGTTAAAATCCAATATACAAAGACCTTAACATCAGGCCAAACAAAAACAAACTACTGTGATCATTTTTTTTAACCCACAAAACTGCAAGAACAAGTAATTACCCTAAATCTACACCATTCTCAGGAAGAGAGCTGTATATAAAATAGGTTCCTTATGACTGTTTGGGCCAGCTTCGTAATTTTCCTTTTGGGATATTTGAAACACTGAGAGGAAAAGGAAATTTTTAACCATATCTGCAAGAAGATGGTATGACTTTCAAATTCTATAGTAGAAGTTTGAAAATAAAAACTTCCATGTAAGCTGATAAAGCTTTAATTTAAATATCTATCCTTATCCCCTCTGTGAGTACACCCATAAAATCCTCACAGCTGGGGAAATATAGGCCTTTAAATAAAAGTGCTTTAAATAAAAATCTTCAGTGAAGGAAAGAATACAGCCTCTTTAATGACTGAACTTTGTTTATGACAACAGATTATGGACTTGAGAGGAAAATTTTTTTTAAAAAAAAATTATGGTCTTAAGACAGCCATTATGAAATATATAAAACTTTGCTGTTTACAAGGGAAGTTGTCTTAAAACTGTTATCCTTAGGTTTTCTGAGATGGGTAACTCAGTCCTGTGAAATGCAATTTCATTGCAGGGGGAGAGGCAGCCGCTTACAGCAAATAGGAATACGCGAAACACGACGGGGCAGTTTGTTATAGAGTATTTATGGAGGCAGCCTTTTTTAGGATCTTAGACGAGGCAAGAGTCCAAGTCAACGACCCGCAGAAGCCTTAACTCTTGTGTTGAAGTAGGAAAACCTGCACGTGCTCTCAATGAAGAGCCATGAAGTGGGAAGGCGTGCTTCTCCATGTGTTTGCACCAGTGTAAATCAGGAGTGTGTCTGCTGAGCTCCAAAATGTTGGGTCTTCTTCCACAACAACCAAAGGATCAGACCCAGCCACAGACGGTTGCGATGCTTTAGGTTTTGTGGGAATGTTTTAAAATAAGGGGTTTATTGTACTGCAGCAGAACTGCCTCTGAAAGGCCTTGAATGAAAAGAGTCATTTTGATAATGGGGAGAAAAGATCTGAGTTTGAGTCAACAAAAAGAGAGGCTGTAGTGGGACTGTCAGGGAAAAATGGCTCTTTAGCCTTGTTCTTCTCTCGTACAACTGACATAAAGGGGCAACTGCTCAAGTGAAGTGAGTGAGGTGATAACAGGACTAAATCATTGTAAAAAAAAAAAAGCACTGGGCCTGAGATTTCACTCCTCCCAGCCTCAAAACCCACTGTTTCCCACTAGGCTAGGTTGTGTCTGTATAAAACTTTCCTTCTCAGCTTTTTGTAGTGATTTATGTTGCCTTGCTGTATATTACTTAGCCATAAGTTACACCTCTGTGCTACATGATCTCCAGGCAGGATGCATCCCCTGGCAAGCAATGAGACAAATGAGGAACTCAAGAGATGTACAAACCTTTTTTTTTTCTTTTGTCCGAAGTGACTGGAATAAGTGTTTTCACCATACTTCCCCAAATATATTTGGGGCTGATAAGTTACAGGTTTCTAAGACCTCACGCTCAGCTGGAAACAGGAGCAGACACCCCTGGTCCTGGGAACTAGAGCTCCTCTGTACGTGGAGGGCACTCTCCAGTTATTAGAATATGTTACCTATTTTTCTCCAGGATGGACCTTAACAATAAAAAGAAAATACTAAAGTTTGTCGGGTTTTTATTGACACATTGCACCTTGCTTCTTCACACTTGATTGTTGCACTTGCACATCGCTGAGGCCTCCACACCAGATCCTGATCCTTCGGCATGCAAAAGCTGGGTTCACAATACAAGCAAGTAATATAGCCATGTCATAAACTCATGTGATGATTTGGGTTGGAGGAGCTCTCTGGAGGTCACCTTGTCCAACCTCTTGCTCAAACCAGGGCTATAGCAGTGGGCAACTTTGAAATTACACTGCATTGCTCAGGGACTGAACTCTGAAACTGTTCAGTCACTGAGGAGGGTGACTGTGATTCCCATACTTTATTATTCTTTTCTTTAAATCATCTGAGGATTAAGAAATATCTTATCTTTTAATTAAGAATCAGTTTAGCTTCATATTTCAGCATAATTTAATTTATTCAGAACGTTCCTAGAGTTAATTGACACCAACCTATATACAATGGCACTTTCTGTCTCGGTGCATTTCCCAATCTCCACCACGCCGTGGTTTGTGCAGTCCAGACAGCATAGATACATGAAAGAGGAGATCAGTTGTGCCTTGAGGCTGCTTCTTGCACCCTGAAGTCATATTGACTTCAAAGGAATCGAATGGTTTGGTCCAAGTTGAGACACTTCACAAACGGACACCTACTGAAGTCAATGGAGAGTAAAGAATAAACAATTGGCCTCATGGCTCATGTAGCTCAGGTCCCGTCCGCCAAGAGATCAAAAGTCAAGAGATCAAGAGTCAAGGGATCAAGATCAAAGGATCAAGAGCTCCAAGTAGAGTATGAGAGCAGAACAAACATATAGTGGTATTGCCTTGAACACTAGTCCCTAGTCTCATTTTGGGGCTCTCAGACTTCCAGAAGTGCTGTTCCTGCATTTAATAGCCCTTCAGGAATCTGTCTCCCATGAAATAGCTGAGTGTTGTTTTCAACCCATGTAAATGTTTTGCATTCACTCTGTGACAAATAAGCGCTGCTGCCTGACAGAGGCAGCACGAGTTGCAGGTGCAAAGATATTAAAGGCATTTTACTGCATGTGCAGATGTGTGAGCCTGAGCCCTGTGCTGAGGTCGGGATAGGCTGGAGAGTTAAATCTATCAGCACAGGGTAGCAAGGAGGTCTTTCTTTTCACGCCACTGTCTTTAAAAAGCCTGCAGTTTTCAGCCACGTCTGCCTTAGCAGCCACCATGGCTTGGCATGGCGTTCTCTAAACCACTGAAAAGAAATTGCTACAGAAATCAATGAGTACAGAAACCACTACTGAACAGCTCAGGAAGGCAGGGACCCAAGAGACAGCACAAGCATTCCAGAATATAGATGGTGTGATCCCTAGAAATATGTTGGCAGGGCAGAAACCCAGTGCTAGAGGTACAAACACGGGTTGTGGAGTCAGTTCTCACTCTTCAGCAGGTGCCAGATGATTGACTTCAATCCTGAGTGAACCAAATTCCTGTCCAGTGTGCAGAGAGATGGAAGAAAACAGTGACAAAATGGCTGGATACATTCCCACCCACTTCTATTCTCTTTGGCATATTAGTTACAGTATGTTCAAGTCAGGGTTCACCTCCAGATTTGGAAATCATGCGTGGGACACAGCTGCCCATACACACAAACCCACACGTCTCTTGTTGTTATGATGCCCTGGAGCTTCTCTCCTGACCTCCCACAACAACTCCAGGACACGGATGTTGCAGATCCCTGGTGGCATCTCAACCGCACTCCTATGCTGAAGCAGCAGAATCAAGCCCTTAAATTTTAGGAGAGGGCTAACCCAGGAGCAGCAGCTGAAGTCAGAAATATCTGAGTCTACTCACCACTACAGTGATTGCTGGTTGTTCTGAATCTGCTGCCTGAGTTATTAACACGGTGTGTCCTGGTTTACTCAGGTGTGAGACAAAAATGCACGTGTTATAGGCATCTCGGTCAGTCTGATGAGGTGAAGTCCTCCATCAGCCACAATCTTGTGGAAGCATCACTGCCTGTGGAGAAACCTGAGCGTACTCACTCCCCACTGGATGTGCACAGGCTAAGGGGAAGCTGCTCTAGCTCCAGCCGTGCACCCTGAACATGTGCCCCACGACACATGTGCCAACTCACCTTCCCCCCCCTCAGTTTTTATGACTTTGCACATCAAGACAGACGTCTCGGTGATGAGACAATGTGGTGGCAAGTCTAAGCACACTGGTTTTAACCCAAATAATTTCTGTGTGGCTACATAAATGCTTGGGTTAGCACAAATCAAGAGGCAGGATCAGGCCAGAAGCAAACAGACCGACCTTGGAGGGGATGAGGACTGCTTGCTGTGCTGGTAGAGTTTTATACTAGCTCTAAGTGCTTGTGAATCAATGGCCTGATTGAAACCATTAATATCATTAAGTATTTAATTAAGAAAGTGAATAATTAATTATATATGTTCATGCAATAAGAGTCGTGATAATGTTATTGCTAATGAACAATAATGAACAACGGGCTGTATTTAGAGAGGCAGTAATAGTGCTGACACCACTGTGATTAGGAATACGCTCTGCGGACGGTCACGGAAGCTGATCAGTCCTGGCTGTCCCCAAGGAGGCTTGGGGCAACCTCCCAGGGAAACCCTCCCGACACCTCATCCAACCTTTCTTTGCCTTCCTCACCTTGGCATCACTTTTCAAGGACTGCGGACTCTTGGGAGGGTTTCTTGTTTGGGCAGAGCATGTTTTGGGAGCAAGAGGTGGTACCACGGCTTAGGGGCAACAACGGGTGTTATCTTCCAGGGTTCATACTGCCTTCCTCTGTCCCACCCCTCACCCAAACACACATCTTCCCCTGTGCTCCCACCAGCAGGGGTTAGAGAAACTTGACCACAAAAACCGGAAAACCATCCTTAGCCATTGCTGCGCACCTTGTGTGGGGCACTGCAAGAACGTAGAAAAAGATGCCGGTTTCTTCCCCCAAGTGGTGGGTCTTGCCAAGGACTTTTAACTTGCTCTGTGTGTGTGCTAATGCCAGCTGCTCCTTTCTGAGTCCTATAAAAGAGAATTAAATAATGGCAACAGCAGTAGGGATGATGATGGCAATGTTACTGTGATATATATCCGTGCTGGATGCTTTGTGAGCTGTGGGATGAAACGTGAGCTTTCTACACAGGCAGAAAGAGCCCAGAGAGTGTTCGGAAAATTCAGGGGGAAAAATTGGTTTGATGCTTGGCCTTCTTAAGGGAGGAAATTTGCAGGAAATATTTTCCTGGCTGTGGGAGCAGCTGGTGCGGTGGGCAACATGTTCTCCGTACGCACATCCCTGTCTCACTTTGCATCCCCAGGAATGCAAGGTTAGCAGGAAAATGCAGCTGGGAATCTGCGATGAAAAATTCTGCCGACTCTTCAAAGAGCATCTCTGATCACTTTCACAGGCACGTTCAGCTCTCGAGGCGATGCTGCTGACGTGAGGGGCTTCAGCTCTGAAAGCTGCAGGACCACCCTCTGAATGGAGGGGCAGTGCTGGACTCAGGAGAAGCAGTGATGAGGCTGTTGGGAGGGAAGAAATATCTAGCTGTGGGGACCCAACAGGAGAGTCTCACATTCTGTGATTCTGTGATTCTGTGATTCTGTTGCTGCTGGGGACTGTCACGCTATTTTGGGATGTTGCAGCTGAGTAGGTTCTTCCTCGTCCAGTCACGCTATGACAGCCATCCCTGCTCCATCCATCCATCCATCCATCCGTACACTGTGTTGAGAGCCCCTCCCCAGGGGGTGCTAAGGCTTTCAATGACTTGTGCTGTCCTATTTAACCTCTTCAGCCTGCTCTCTTAAATTCCCCTGAGGTTTCCTCCCTCTTTCATTACCCAGTGGCCAAGCCCACTTCTTGGTGCAGGAAGGATGGGAGAGGAGAAGGGAGGGCCAACCGGCAAGATAAAGTTTTGCAAGAAATCCTCCTCGCTCCTGTTCCTCGCACACGCAGACACCCCCAGAAACGAAGCCACTCCTGGGTGTCAGCTGGGGGAGATGGCTCCCTCTGCAAGGGCCTGAGGTGAACAGGAGGAACAGTGATGTTGCACTTAACTCCCCAACCTCTGGACAAGCCAGCAGGGGAAAACCAAAGCTGGAAGGGACCTGCAGAGACATCCAGTCTGTGTTTAACCAGCAAAGGTTCTTTGGCCCCTTCTCCTTTCCCATAGCATCATTGCTCCAGTAGCCAGAACCCTTCTCATAATTACAACTTTTCATTGACTTGCTTTCAGTTCATTTGCCCTTAATTTTGCTCTGCTTGATCTTTCGTGTTTACCCCTGAGACAAATGTGCAGGCGGCAGCTGTATCACATCTCGGCTCCCATTTCAGTAGACTAAGCCAGCTTGGGGAGCTGCTCTTGTGGGGCAGAAGGTTCGTGGATAAAAGGCTTCGCTTTCACTCACGTCAAGTGATTTTCCCTAAGAGCAGATTTGTCTTGATGATATTAACATAGCTCACTAGAAGAAAAATGTAACGGAATGTCCTTAGTCCTGGTGATGCCAAACACATACACATAAATACATGTGTTTTTTTCCAAATTAATTGAAAAGGATGATCCATCATGATATCAAGGCTAGTGGAAAAAAAACCCCTGTGTGTTCTTTTTTTTTGCATGAGCAAACTCATTTGTGGACTTATGCTAAAAGAGCTGCTAGAGGATGAGGGCTTTCAAAAGTTAATTGATTAGAGGAAAATCCCACCTCCTTAATAGATATTCAGACTCATTTCATATTTTACAGCTATTACATAGTTATAAAGTAACCGATAGAAATGGCCCTGGATTACAGATGGGAAAACTATTTCTCATGAAAAGATCAAAGTCCCAGTTTCCATATTTGAGCACCTCTACCAATAAATCACATGCCAGAATGCTAAATTTCAGCGTCAGCTTTCTGCTTTCAGACCAACAAGACTGTACAACTACTCAAAAGCAGAGAGTTTAATTTCAATTAGATTATCAAGTGGTTTTAAAATTAGACACATATAAAGGCAATTAATATGCTCTTCAGCTCTGTCATATAACTGACATTTTCAAAGAGATCACCCATGGCTTGAGATCAGCTGTGGATGGTCACTCTTAGAAGCATTTCTTTATTAAATAGTAGCTTATTTCACTGAGAAGTTACAGTCTCATGGTGACAATACATCACAGCTCACTAGACAGGTGTTGTCAGTAAAACCTTATTTACTGCTCCTCTGACCAACTAAAAGCTTTCCAAATAAGCAAGAATAGACGTCTCCAGACAAAATGAGAGACCTTCACTTCTGGTAACAGCTCAGCTGATCCCCCAGAAGTCTGAACACACTTTTTACAGACCTGTGCCACTACACAAAATAAATCCAGTTCAGAGATCCCAAAGCTTGATCTGCCAAGAGGGCCACCAAAGTACCAAGAAAGTCAGTGAAAACTAAGCAAGGCTGACTTTGGAAGGAGAAAATAAGGAATTTTCCTGATCTCCAAGGCTTCTAAAAGGAGAAAGTTTTTAGCTCAGCTGCGGGGCAAGGCTAGGTAAGATGCTGCAACTTATCTTTCCCATTTCTCATGATTTTGTGTAGAGTCTCAGGCTACTGTCATGCTGGGAAGTCAATGGTAGTCCCCCAGAAGGCAATGCGAATTTTACTTTTGGCTTTCATGAAGGTCACCTTTTTTTTTCTTTTATGCTTTTATGTTTTTACAAATCTCCTGTCACAGGAGTCCTATGAGGATGTGAGAATCACAGGTTTCCATTTTCAGCTAAAAAGCTCTAAATTTGACTTTTAGATATGCAAGCATAGATGCTAACAAGAACTTGCAATTACTAATTTAATATCTCAGCCTTTTTTCCAGAAGTAGGTGGAGTGGGACTAAGGACTGGCCCTTGATTTTTGTCTGTTCAAGGTCAGCAAAACTGCTGAGGGAGGTTAATTTTTAACCTCCCTGTGGAGTCCTCTGATAGATAGATGTGAAGTAGGATTCTGCCTGTTTGCTTGCCACCTAGCTGTATGTCTATGATATAAATTCTTATATGTGAGATAGGCTCAAAACCCACCCTTACGTGTCTGGTGCCATTTGAAGTGGCCCAGAGTGTCCCATGGGGATCTTGAACTGGGCCAGAATGGCACATTTCCTGCAAATCCTATGCCAGACTTGTCAGCCCGGCCTTGAATGCTTTGAAGCTTCTCAAAAGCATTGGCTGCTTATGTTCATACCCTGAATCACACTACTCCTGTGTCAGAGTCAACCCGTTCTTGATGTGCTGCCCGCAGCTAACAGGGAAATACTCTATCCTGTATCTTGCCGTGCCCATCCAGCCTTTTAGGTTTGAATACAAACAACAAAGGAATCTTTGGAACTTGCCAATTTGATCAATAATTCACTGGATGGGAACAACGAAGGACATCTCAGGCTTTCCTCAAGGTCAGATGTGAGAAGGGAAATGAAAAGGTCATCATTGGCCTTGATGGGGCTCCATCAGCCAAATGATGATGGTTCTCTGTGGACAACAGGCATTTCACCTGGGTGAGATACACCCTCAGGGCGATTTTGGGGAGGTCCTCAGTACATGTGCAACCTCAGTGGGCTGGCAGCAGGGTCGGAGGGGTGAAGGAGGGGGGAAGTGCATGGCATCCACAGCAGCACTGGAAAGCAGAAGGGGCTAAGCACAGAGACAAAAGAGCTCTGACTTGCCCAAAACAGCCAGTGGAACTACGACATGCGTGTCTGGTACAGCTGCTGTCCTCCCAAGGTTTGGAGCCCGTGGATTGGACATGCCTGCCAATCCGAGCAAAAGGGAATGTGGGGACAAAGCCCCTTGCAGCTCTCAGGCCGTAAGTGAGATGCGAAGAGCTGAAAAGAGACAGCTAAAATCTCCTTTTCAAGAGGAGCTGCTCAGCCTTTTCACTTGCCTGCCAGCTGTAAAGCCTTCTCTTCTCTTCGCCATCACATTTTCCCGCTCATAATTATTTCATCAAGTCAACTTCTTCTTCTTCTCCCTTTTTCCTCCTGCAAGTTTCAAACTGCCCAACCCCACTCTGTGATAAATCTGTCTGAAACTACAGCTGCCTCTGCATCTCCCATGCCTGGCTGCCTGCTTTTATCGACTGCTTTCTATTAGACATATATACGTATACATAAGTTTGTTTTATTTTTTTCTGTGCCTTTCTTTTCCTCCCAGTGTTATTTTCTTTCCACTGCCTTGTTTCTGCTCCCTCTCTGGCCTCATATGGCCATTTGTCACTCTTTGGATGTATTTTCTTTTATCAAGATGTTTTCTCCAGGAATGTTTCCCGCCAACGCAAGCTGCCTGGCCTATTAACTTCCCGAGCTCAGCTGACAGCCTGGACTCCAAGTCCCGTTGCCTTGTGATACTGAGTGTTTCTGAGATGCGGGAATTGGTTGGTAAAATAACCTAGTCACATGCATAACAGGAAGAAGAAATACTGTTACAGGGTAAAAAAGATAATAAATTTTACAGCTGTGCTTCGGTCTCTCTCATTTTTTCCCCCTCTTTCCTCTTGCATGATAATCTGATAAATGGTTGTAAAAGTTTGACTGTTTCTTAGCTGGAGCTTTACTGAAGGATTTGCTGCTGCAGACAAATTGCTGTTAAATTTCTCACAAACACACCAAAGAGTCCAATCCATTGTCGTTTGTGAAGATCGATCAGGCTCGTGTCCATACTATTGACACAGAGAAAGGCCTCTGAAATCTTTATTTTAAGCACTCAACTGCTGCCAGGAATTATCTGTATTTAAATTAGCAGGCTTGCATTTGAGGATTCATTAGGCTTCCCTGCTAATTGGGTCTTGCTAATGATGAGAGCATCATTAAACTGACGCCGTCCTCGCCATCTTGTTAGCTGACAATTTAAGGGATCGTAAAAGGCAGTCAGCAGGGAGGCTGCATGACTCCAGAGGTGGCTGATGGCTCTGGAGCTCGTTCAGCTCCGAGTCGGTGGTTTGGTGCCAGCTCAACATGTGTCCGTGTCACAAAAATAATTGCCGTGGTAGATGCCGCGCTGAAGCGCCGCTGGAGGACACGCACGGGGCGCGAGGTGATGGTTTCTTGGCCCCACGTAGCTGAGGAACGCTGCTGCGGATGCTTGGATGTCCTCGTTAATATGAGACAAACCTGAAGCCTTCCCGGAGCGAGAAGAAACAGGCTAAAAGCCCTTGCTTAAGGGGATTTTTGTTGTTGTCCACCGTCCAGCTGACTGCAATAGCTAATTATTTACCTCCTCTGTCTTACCCCCAGGGTAGGGGACATTGCTATTAACACACAGAGCAGAGGTGCTGGGAGGGTTGCAGGTCCAAACCCCACGGAGAGCCCAGATGGACACAGCTACATGCAGGTGACGGATGACCCTGTCTCCTCTGGACAAGTATTTTCTTACAGCTAATGCAGCCCCGGGGGAATCCGACCTTCCGCCGCCCGCCTGAGGACTGCTGTGGATCATTGACTGCTGCTTCCCCTCTCCTTAAGATGAAATGCTGCCTTCGTGCTTTGGTAGCAGGAGGACTGAGGGCTGGGGCGTGCCCCAGCTCTGCTACCAATGGCTTTTGTTAGGGGAAAAAAAAAAAAAAAAAAGGCTGAGTTTTTTTTGAGAAACAGCATTTTTAACTTCGAGCCACAGTAGCTTTAAGTTAGCGCAATTTAATGGCATTTGACTGCGGTTATCTCCTTTGACACACGGTTCTTGGCAGACCTGGGGCACTCCTTACATGGTGGCACCGTTCATAGAGCCTCCTCTGGATGGTTGGGTCCCAAGAGCTGAAGTAGAGAGAATGCCAAGGGGCAAAGAAAGCAAACGAATTAGGTAGTTAAACCTCCACCTCGATGATTTAGAGATAATTACATATTGAAAAGCAAAACGAGCGGCTGTTTGCATAGCAACTGCAACATAACTACACTCTAATTACAGTTCTGTCACAGATGAAGCTGGCCACTTACAAAGCTCCTGTCCTACATGTGTGTCTTCTGTAGCGTCCGTGCTCTGTCCCCAGATGGTGGAGCAGGGGAAGGTGAAATGTGGCAGCAGCAAATGGATGGACAAACCCACCCGAGGTTGTAGGATGCGTGATGGAGTTTTCAGAGGCACGTGAGCTGTACGATGAGCCTGCGCCAATGCAACAGGATGCTGGAAGCACCCATGAATCCACTGATGGAGGAGAAGACCCGAATCATGGAAGGTCCCCAAGGAGAAGGTTGGAAAAAAGAGGTAGGTGCACCAGCATAATGCAGATCACATGTCAACTGTTCCTGCCAGCAGTGAAGGTCCAGGGAGTGTCATCAGGCAGGCAGCCCACATTTAAGACAGAAGCAGTCCACACTGAAGGCTCAGAAACAGTGTGTGTTGACATCTGAGGTTTATTTTTTTCATTTGAGTTTCAGTGTGGCTGGAAAACCAAAGAACCAGGGCAGGAATATCACAGAATCATAGAATGGTTTGGGTTAGAAAGGACCATTAAAGGTCATCTAGTCCAACTCTCCTGCAATAAGGAGGGACATTTTCAACTACATCAGGTTGCTCAGAGAATATATATGATGAAAACCCACCAAAGGTGGTCCATGGCATGCTCAGATTTATTAGGGAGTAGGTATCTGAACCTCTAAAAAGATGGTACCTGCTGGTTGAGCAGAACCTATAGAATAGACCGGGGTGGATTTGTTAATCATTATTTCCCAGTGATTTTTCCATGGATGAGTTTGGCTCCATGGCCCATTTAGAGCCAAATACTCATAGATTCTCCCACAAAGCAATGCATCTTCCTCTCCTGTCACATGATCTGATTTGAGTGTCAACCTGAAAGTGTCCTGCGTATTCCTGAACTATTCCTGAGGTCTTGACACAGAATAAAGCACCAAGACACTTAAGCAACAGCCTCTCCTTGACCTAAAGAAGGCAAAGACACAGCAGGGACAAGCAGCTGAATATCCCCCTCCATCAATCCTGAGCTGAATCTTGACCACCTTGGAGAACTCATAAACAGCATGAGGGGATGAAGCTCAGAGATTTTAGGGGTCACAACTTTAATAAGACAAAAATAAGAAGACATGCAGGCTCACAAGCATCTTGTGCACTCTCGGACCCCTCAAGCAACCAGAGATGACCTCCCAGAGGGGACAATGGTGGGTCTGGGGAGGAACCACATGGGAGCAGAAGCTGGAGGATGGGGGGGATCCAGGACATCTCCAAGTACAGCATATTTGGGGACAGTTGGATGAGGCCTTTAATTGTGCAGGCTCTGGAGTCCTGGTTGCAATTTATCACAATCCAGCACAGTTGTTGAAAATAGGGCAGATGAATCATGCCCTAAAAGTGCCTGTTTCTGCTGACTACAAAGGGAGCCTGGGGTGACCGGCTCTGCTGGAAATGTCTGCATTGTGGATATATGAAGTCAGGTGAGAGAAATCCCACATCTCCCACTGCTTCATCTCTCTTTCTTACCTGGAACAGTCACTTTTTCAAGATAAAAGGCTGTTCCAGGCTCCAGGGCTACTTAATCCTGTACTGAGCTGCTTAAATAAATGACAACGGTCAGCTGGGTAGAAATTCCTGCAGACTTGTTTGCAAAGTCAAAGTCAATTTTGAAGCAAGGCTGTTTTACTTCAGTGCAGCGGACAAGAACTCAGCAGAAATTTCAGAGCTAAATTAAAGGTTTTTAGTGCAGCCAACAGGAAAATGAGTGATGCAATCAGCCCACTCTTCCTCGTCTGGCTTATCCCGAGATTAAATTCAAACTATTGTATTCCAACCTGATGGTTTGCCCTTCCCACAAGTTCTTGTGCTGACTACATGTATTTCCCTTATGAGAATTATTGTGGGGGTAATAGGAGGAATTTGGGTTCTTATCTCTCTTCTACCCCAAGCAATCAAGCCCTGTGCCTTCCCAGGGGCAAGCAACTCATCCGAAGGTTTTTCATCAAAATGAACCCCAGGCAGATTGTTGATAATATGCAAATTGTTGTTAAAATATTATGTTTAAATGTCATCAGGTTGAACCCCTGGCAAACTGTTGATAGGAATAATATGTCTAAATGTCATGATTAAGTTTCATTGTTATCAACCTGCTACGATTCGCAGCGTCGCTCGCGCTAAAATTTGGAAACTGAAGGAGACATCAATGAATTGGTTTCCTATGTCTTCTATGTGACCATTAAAACTCAGAGTTTATACTGAAATCAATTAAATTTATAGTAGATAATGGGTTGTCACGTTTTGATTGGTGGTTTTTTTCATTGTTGTTGTTTTTTTTCCCTGGAGAAGGTAGGAGTTTGAAAAAGGAAAGAGGAAAAACTGAAGAAAACCCAGCAGCCAAGGCTGGTTTGACCATGCAGGCTTGACGACAGCACGGGTTGTGATGTATAGACTTGTGCAGTAGGAAATGGACTGGAGCCATGACAGAGCATCTGTCAGATGATAACTTGCAGTCATTTGCAATCTGTGCTGGAGGCAGACCAAAGGCCTGAGCCAATGCTTTGAGTTATCCAGGCCTTTTCTCTGGGTCTTAACTCCATCTTCTTTGCATCCCATAGAATAAGACTCTTCTGCTGCTCTACTGTAGCACAGCAGTGACATCCAGGGGCCATTTCATTTGCTGTTGAGATCAGCCTACTGATATCCAAGAGCATATGTACCTAAGCCAAAACGCCACTGAAGTTGCTTGGAAGGATCCCCATCAATGTCAACAAGCTTTTGATCCATCTGTTTTACTCCATGTTTTTTAACAGTTAGCAAAAAAAGAGAGCTTTCGTGCCCAATTACCTTGGTTGCTACCTTTTTGGCTGAGTAATCTAAGAAAAGCCTCCCTCAGTCAGCCTTCTGTTCAACACACAAAGTGACTTTGTGTGCTGTGATTCACCCAGTCCCACCACATCTCCCCAAACCGATGACCTGTAGCATTAGTAGTAGGTCCATCCACATCTCCGGATCATGCCAACAGCGCAGCCTCAAGCTTTCGCACCAAAAGCCAGTCTTATTTACTCCTCTAAACATGGGGTCAGCAAACTACTGAGTCAAAAGCAATTAGACATGGTCTCGGTCACCTTGATGAGCAGTTGACACCAAAAACCTGTCAACCTTTAGCCGTGTTGGTTAATGGGTGATCATCTGGTCTTGGTGGGGAAAACCTGGTTGAGATCTCTTGCCTGGATTTAATTCGATTTCTCAGACTCCATCTCACCACAACTTTTCTTGATGTCATTTCCAGCATTTGTACCTGTGCAGATGTGGGTAACCTGGAGTCAAGTCACTTCTTTGGGTTTTTTTGGATATGTTTTATTCACTTCTAAGCAGGTTTTCAGTGCCTAAAATCACTCTGGTAGGATTTCTCCAAATCCGTGCTGCTTCCTTAAGAACTTTTTTTGGACATGTGAACATCAGAGCTAGACATAACTTTTCAGAAATGGTCTCGCTAATGCTGTTTACAGAGATAATATCACTTCAGCACTCCCACTTCATATTTGCTGGCTGCACGGCCAAGGATTACTCCAACCTTCTTGGCTAAGGCATTGCTGGGACTTTATACACGAGCAATTGTCTACCAGGCCTGTCTGATTTGATTCTGAGTCACCACTTTCTGTATGTATCCCCCCATCTCCTAGATGTGACCCACATCCCTTGCTTCAAAACATCTTGACTTTTCCCCTGGCCCCACTGAAATAAGTTGTTCAGTGGTTTGCTCTTCAGCCACCAGCACCTGTCTGCACGATCAGCCTGTGCCCATTGTTATTTACCACCAATCTCGTTTTCATACTGTGTGCAAATCTTACCAGCTCTCTTGTTTTTTGGGTAGTTTGGGTTTTTTGGTTTGGTTTTTTTTTTTTCCATTTGCAAATACGGGGCTGCTGCTTTGTGGTTACTGGATCATTCTACAGCTATTTGCTCTTTGCGTTTTTCTTCCTCCCACTTTCTCCCAGCTTACATTTCACCGCCGCCCCTGCTTTTACTCTTTTTTTTTGCTAACATCAGTCGGATCTGTTTTTATTTTCTAAAGGTAGCTCGTTTGGCTCAAATCACTGGACATGATGGCAGATGTTTGGGTTCGAAGGGAGGTGCAATGAAAGAAGATCACACCAAGAACATGCCCTGCACGTCCGTGCTCTGCATAGACCAGACATGCACTGTGTGGCCCAATGCAGCTGCATTGAAAATGAGAATATGAAAATATTCCTCAAAACAGAAGAAGTGTATAAAGCTGCCGGAGGAGGCTTTCCAAAAATCCCTTATCCTCAGCAAAACCAAAAAGTTTTCCCATGCTCCGGTAAGTGTTTTGATAACCCTTTCCCTAGTGTACCAGAATACTAATAAATAGGTAGCAAAGGAAATATTTTGCTAAAGGCTTAACCACAGCAAGGTGAGCGCTTTCTCCATTTTCATTTTTCTCCTTTTCTCAGCTTGCAGGCCTTTTGGAGGGGATTTCCCCAGGCTGGACTGAGGAGCTGGACTGAGTGCTCATAGGAAATAAACTAAAGAACAAGTGGAGATTTTGCATTTGAACCCTTAATTCCTGGCTGGGGTGTATTGGTCAGTGAGAGGAGGACCCAGGGGAGAAAAAAATAAGAAATTATAAATAACAGGTGGTATGTATCCAGCTTGAATGGAAAAAGGCAGTGGGAAGCCTTTCACCGGAGCCTTGTTAAACACAGAAGCAGAGGTTGGGGTTTAGGGTTTGCTTATGACTCGGCCATCAGAATTATCTATATAGATGATATATAGGGATGCTATAGATCTGTCTCTTGATAGAGATCATCTCTTGCTTGGAGACTGAACTAAACGTTTCAAAGCGGCAGTCTTCTGTTTAAAACCAGCACTTCTTTGGATCTCTTCTGCAAAGGATAAAAAGCTTTTCAAAATAGCCAGCATGATTATTCATGACTACTCATTTGCAGCAGTGCTTGTTTTCCATGGCAGCGCCGATGAGCTCACCTGAATAAAGATTTGGGGGAGTGGGGGGGAGCTGTGTGGAACTGATGGCTGGAAGTCTTTGCACAAGGAAAAGTGTGAGCCAGCATGGTCCTTTTGCACCGGGCATTTGGTGCATCCTGCTGAACTGGAGAGCCCATCCCCACCCCAGTGCTGGTCCTGCCCCTGCCATGCCCTCCCAGGTCTGTGCCATGCTGGCCGGTGCCGTGAACTCATGCCTGCTTCTTTTATTTACTTATATCCACACAGGGGAAGGACTTGGGGGCAAACTGTGTTTCCTACAGAAGCTCTTGAGGGACGAGCATACCTCATGGAGTGGTGAAGATACCTACCAAAACAGCCTGAAGAGAAACGCCCAGGGTTGCCCGAGGAGGATGTGGCAGTGCTGGGGAAAGAGCCCGGATTGCAGAGGTCCCAGCCTGACTCAGGACCGTTTCCCAGCAGGCAGCCTGTCCTGTCCCCTCCTTCCCCTCCACTCAGAGCAGTGTGCTGCAAGGACTGGAATTTCCTGACTCCTGAGACCTCAGCTGCGCTGCCCTGACACCCACTGAAGTCTCCTTTGCTTCCCCCTCCCTGCTCCCATTTTGTTTGTCTGTGGTTTTTGCACAGGCAAAAAAAAAAAAACAAACAGCGAAGCAACCAGAGGTTTCCTGGAGCCCATTCTCTGTGCCACCCATCAGAGAGCAGACAATAATATTTAGCCACTTTGATCAGTTTATTGTTACAGTATATTTAGATGGGGAACTGCAAATTGCAGCGCAGCAGCGGCAGCTGCGAGCAATGTGGTGCGTGTGGCGCAGCCTGAAACACGGGCAGGATTTGTCGGCGCAGCCGAGCGCCGCTTGGGCTGTCTGCTGCGTGCTGTTACCCCTCCTTTAATTTGTTTTCCAGAAAATTCATTTTTGAGAAGCGCTCTGCAAATGGCTTGGCAGCAGCCGGAGGAAATGGGCTGGGGAGGACGTCAGCTCTCAGCCCGCAGCACCCCAACGCCAAGCCCAGGCGTGGAAGCAAAGAAGTTTCCTTCCTTGCAAGGGCTTGCAGGGTTCCCCTCCCTGCCTGGAAAGAGCCTTTGGGTTATGTCTGCACTGAATCGACCAGTATGGAGTTGTTTCTCAGTCTCAACCAGTGCAGAGACCACATTTATTTGTTTGCTTTCAGCACAGAACAGCCTGCACCTGTGGATGCGACAATAAAACGAGTGATAAATAATAAGCCAAGAATGAGCCAGCACAATTTAATCTGTGCAAGTGAATACAGTTGACTGGGGAAGGATGCTCAGGCTGGCTGGGGATGGCCTTTCTTCTGTGGGTCTGAGGATGCACGGCCAGGCTAAAGCCTTGCAGCATTTAGAAGATACAGCACAGAGAGCCTTGCCTGCTCTGTTCTGCTCCACTTGACTTTTTCAATTTATCTGTGGGAGGTGGAGGGAGCGGGGTTGGAAGAGGGAAACGCAAGGTGTGCCAGCTGCAATGGGAGAGGGTCAGAGCGGAAAGTGATCTGCTTGTCCTTCTCCTCCCTCCCTTCCTCCCTCCCTCCCACTGCTCATGTTTATCAGCACAGCAGAAGCCACTGACTTACTCTGAGTTTCAAAGCCCTGTTACACCTTCTCCTGCAAGGGAAGGAAAGATGGGTTGTTCTTTCCCATGGACTCAGAGCTGCAAGGAACCTCCAAGGCCATCACGCCCGTCTGTGGCTTCACACAGAACCTCATCAGGTCCAGCCCTTACAGATGCTCCTATAGAAGAAGCAACATCTAGTGCTTGATCTAAGAGACCTCCCCAGACTCCTGCCGCTGTGTCCTGGTGACTGCTCACTCCTCTCCAGCAGAAAGCTCTGTCTGATGCGTGGCCTCGGTTTCCCTTACTTGTCCTGCCCTTCAGGGACACAGAGAACAGACTATCCCTTAGTGCTCTCAGCAGCCTTTCAGAACCAGACCTTGACCCCATGTGCTGTGTCCCAAATGGGATGGTGAAGTCAGTTCTGCATTTCCAGGTAGCTGAATACGCAAAGGACTCCACTTTTTTTTTTTCCCAGAGAAAAGGTTCATGCATTTTTCCTTCTTCTGCCACCCCATAATTCTCACTAGGGCCATCAGGGGAGATGACTACTGGAGGTAAGGGCACTGGAAATCAGCTCCCTAACTTCTCCCACGATTGCTGAACCCAAGGCCAAATTTGGGCACTGCGGAGTAAAAATGGGAACAGGTGATGACCTTATGGCTTTAACGGGATTAACTTAACATATGCCTAAATGCTTTGCTGGAGGAGTTCAGAGGCATCTGTAGTGGGTCAATTCCAGATGTGATAAGAGAGCCCCTGATGATTTCCCTGGGCTTTGGAGCATGGCAATTGCTGAGCGTTATGGCACAGCACTATCGGGGAGCAGAAAAGTACAGACTAGCTCCTTGCTACCTTGCTACAGGTCACCTACTCCATAACTCACTGGAGTCATTTCTCCCTGCAAAGAAGGACAAGCTGAATGATTTGGTTGGCCAGATTAGATTTAATTTTTTTTTTCCCCTTTTGGAGAAATAACAGCATAGCATTTCCTCTGCCTTGTCCTCTCCCGTACTGTATGGGTAGCTGCACTGAAGCTGATTGATTAGTTTAATAACAGGCAGTTGATATGCAGCCATAAAATTATGCACTTTTACTCATCAGCCTGATTGAACTCCTCTGCTGACTGTACAGGAGCAGAATGGCAGAGTTAGAATAATGAGGGAAACAGCCAAGGGAAAAAGCAAACGCAGTGGTATTATTGTTGTTGTTTTAAAGCTGAGGAAGAAAATTACTCCAGGGAGGAGCTTTTCCAAAATAAATACCAAAATACAGAGGGAAAATGTTAAGATGTAATTAGCACTGGCACAAGTGCCATTAAATGTCTGCTGGGGTTGGAGGCGTCAGGAAAGCTTCTTTTACACCCACCTGGTCTATGTTGGGGTTTCAGGAGGTTAGGGCTGACCCTGCTGAACACCCCCAGTCCCCACGTCCTCAGGAAGGGGGAGAGAGGCTGAGCCCTTTGCACGATCAGTGGGAAAAAGTTGGAATTCAGCTTTTTTCTTTTTTTTCTTTTTTCTTTTTTTCTTTTATTTTTCTTTTTTTCTTTTTTTCTTTTCTTCTTTCTTTTTTCTTTTCTTTTTTCTTTTTTCTTTTCTCATTTTGGCGAAGGAGGGAAAGATATGACGATGGAGATGGGAAAAACCGTGTGTGGGAAGCTTTTATTCCCTCTGCCCTCTCCTCTGGAGAGGAGATGGTGTGATGGAGCTGTGCAAAGCACCAGAGCTTTTGCAGCCTGGCCTGGAGAGACTTGACTTCTGTCAGTGATGTCCCTATGGCCCTGAGCTCTGTGCTTCTGGGCACTGGAGGAGCTGAAGCCACACTTTGTCCTGCAGGGTGTCAGTCATGCTCTCCAAAGCCATGAAAAAGAGTTGAAGGTTCCCATTCAGCCATGAATCAATATACAGGAGCAGGTGGCAGGGCTCGCTGATGAAAAGCCACACAGCCCCCACCCATGCATGGAGAATGGCATTTAAGACTTTATTTCCCAATAAAATATTTCCCAGCGCTCCAGCATGGCTTGCTCGGTTGACAGGCTGCCTCTTTGCCCTGCACACATTCGTTTTATTTATAAGACTAATTTGTCTGTGAATAGGTCAGCCTGTTTCTGGTGCCCGTGATCCCCGTCGGTCTCACTGATGTGAAACGTTTTAATTGAATCCAGCCACGCGCTGTGTCCCCACTGCAGGCATCGTGCAGAGGGCTGGCTGCCTCGCCACTAGGTCCAGTCTCCATCCAGAGGGCTCCATGCAAAACTACCAGACTATCCCAGGCAGATCTCTCTGAAGGAGGAGACAGGAACAAGGAAGGGGGAAGAAACACCACTTGGCATTTTTTTATTTTTCCCAGACAAGTGCTTGGCAGATGGTTGCACAACTCATCTTGCCCTCCTCCCTGATTACACCCCATCCAGGTTGTTCCTGGAAGCAAGGCTCTCCCTTATTTGCTCCAAAGGGCTTTGGGTCAGGTCACGCATGCCTTGTATGATGCTGTTGGAGACAGCACAGCACTGACATATCTCAGGCAGCTGCTTCTCCAGTTATCCCCCTGCTTTTTTTAGGTGCCTTCACCTGTGGTTCTTGGGTGAGATTTCCTCCTGTGCCATCTCGTGTTTCCCATCTCCTTCTGGAGAGGAGCAGCTGGGTCACTGTTGGTGTGTGTTATTCTGTCCAGATGTTCTCTCCAAGAGCCACGGGTCAGAAAACTCCTCCACAGCTCCTGCCAGCCACGCGCTGGCTGGCACAGCCACCCTGCCTGGCTGAGATAAGTGTCCCCTGAGGCCAGAGCAGTATGGTTTAGAGTCACAGCAGGACCCCTGATGTCACCTCCAACACACCCCAATGCCTACGCATGGGCCCCTGAATCCTGCCAAGTGACTATCATATGGCAGACCCTGAGTTCACATACAGCCCTCTGGACTTTGCAGGGGCAGGACTCGGTTTCTGTCCCTATGCAGGATTGACTCAGTCTGTGTCACTCCTGATCGACATTTCTTATCTTTAGAAACCTCTGGTGATGGATCACAGAATCACAGAATCACAGAGTGTTAGAGGTTGGAAGGGACCTCAAAGATCATCTAGTCCAACCCCCCCGCCAGAGCAGGATCACCTACAGTAGATCGCACAGGAACGCATCCAGGTGGGTTTTGAATGTCTCCAAAGAAGGAGATTCCACAACCTCCCTGGGTAGCCTGTACCAGGGCTCTGTCACCCTCACAGTGAAAAAGTTTTTCCTCATATTTTTATGAAACCTCCTATGTTCCAGCTTCCACCCATTGCCCCTTGTCCTGTCAGTGGACGCTGCTGAAAAGAGCCTGGCTCTGTTCTCCTGACACTCCCCTTTGACGTATTTATAAACATTAATGAGGTCATCCCTCAGCCTCCTCTTCTCCAAGCTAAAGAGACCCAGCTCCTTCAGCCTTTCCTCACAAGGGAGATGCTCCACTCCCTTCAGCATCTCTGTGGCTCTGTGCTGGACTCTCTCAAGCAGCTCCCTGTCCTTCTTGAACTGAGGGGCCCAGAATTGGACACAATATTCCAGATGTGGCCTCACCAGGGCAGAGTAGAGAGGCAGGAGGACCTCTTTCAACCTAAAATACCAGGATACCCATGATCTTTCCTGTGGTGACTCCAGTGTTTCACCACCCTCAACAGAAGTGGGGCTCAGATGCTTCTCACAGACATCTCGTATCACTTTAGGCATCGTGTTTTCTGTGGCTCCACGAGATTCCTGTGAAACCACAGCTTAAGTAACTTCCCATCAAGAGCATAGTTAGGATTTCAAAAGCTGGAGCCTTGGTGAATTCACGTTCCTCAAGACAACGTCCATAATCACCTGGCTGCTCCTGGCAGGGTCTCAGTGCCACCTGCAGCACAAGTCTCTGAGTATTTCTTATAGCATGTAGGAGTGAGGTCCTGGGTTGAAGACTTTGGAGCTGGAAGCCCTGAACTCTGTTTTCTCTCTCTACTATTGTGGGCCTACCTCCCTCCTGTCAGACTGTAGTCTTTATTAGACTTAGTGAAGAGGGAATGATTTTAAACTAGAGCAGGAACATTAGCAGAATTACAGCAGTGGACATTAGGAAGAAATTCTTTATTGTGAGAGTGGTGAAACACCTGGACAGATTGCCCAGAGAGGTGGTGGAGGTTCCATCCCTGGAGACATTCAAGGTCAGGATTGATGGGGATCTGAGCAACCTGAGCTAGTTCTGGATCTCCCTGCTCACTGCAGAGAGGTTGGACTAGATGACCTTTAGAAGTCCCTTCCAACCCAATGCATTCTGTGATTCTATGTGGAATATGCACCTGAATTCAGAGTGAGTGCTGCTGGTGCTGAAGCAGCACGTTGCTCCACCGCAAAGGATCAGGCCTGTATGAGGCTCCTCGTCTTGTGGGCTGGAGCGTGTCCTCTGGTCTGTAGTAGGAAAAATAAGCACACTCTGCTGTAGCAAAGACTTTGTTTTCATTCGTCTTCACCTAAAGTAAAGACAAACCCTGCAAAATTACTAACAAATTGTTTTTCTACAAGTGAAAAAAGCTGCCAGGTTTTTATGCCTCTTTATGCAATGAAGGTGGGAAACAAATTTAACTGCTCCTTCAGGCTTCCCTTCTCTTTATTTTTCTGGCAAAAGCCCCATTACCAGGATGGAAAGCTTCAGTATTGAAAATTGCCATTAAAGTTCTAAAAAGCAACAACCACCACAAACCTTTCCAAATACTTTGAAGGAAAAAAACCAATAAAATCTACCAAAGCTTTGATTCCCACTCCTTATTTTGAGTGGGAGCAAAGAAAAGCCCTTTCCAAGGTAAAGTATGTCACAAGGAGAGGGAGGCAAAGGAAGGTAACGTGTGGACAGGAGCTGCAACAACAAACAATATTCTGACTCAAAGGATGTTGCAAACACATTGTATATACTTGGAAATATTTTTAAAGCGTTTTTAAACCAAAGCAGAAATTGAGGAGAAGGTAGACCAGGGCAGGAGGAGAAAGACATGGAGTTTGAGTTAGGAGTCTAGGGAGAATGAATGAGAGAATGAGATGGAGCTTTGGGGCAGCATGGAAGCGGGCAGGAGCACTGTCTGGGAGGCTGAGAAAGCCACCAAACTGAGCAGGCTGGCACAGGACATGGCAAGTCACTAATGCAAGAAGGAGTCATGATATAGTCTCGTCTTGAAGTCACGCAAGCAAGCAGAATGTGTACAGCAGCTTGTAAGGTGTCAAGGCCAGCGTCTGTCTGTACAGCTCCATGTACAGCTCGAAACAGCAGATGCAAAGTGTTATTGAAAAGAATGTTAATACAGCAGTTCTTGCCAGTTGAGAGGAGAGAACCTGCCTAACAGTGAGTGCCTAGTGATTTCCCACTCTGGGCAAAAGATTTGCTCAGGTGACCTCCTGAAGTCCCTTCCAACCTGATTTATGCTCTGATGACAAGTCAATGTGCTCACCAAGGTCCTTGTACATATTGTGTTAAGGATGATGAAGAGGATGTGGCAAGTGAAGATCAGAATGAATTCAGTCCACAGTGAATATCCTTCTCCAGATTCTGAATATCATAGAATCATAGAACCATTTAGTTTGGAAAAGAATGTTAAGACCACTGAGTCCAACCATAAACCTAACACTGCCAAGTCCACTGAACCATGTCCCTGAGCACCACATCTACACGTCTTTTAAATACCTCCAGGGATGGTGACTCCACCACTTCCCTTGGCAGCCTAGTCCAATGCCTGACAACCCTTTCAGTGACGGAATTTTTCCTAATATCCAATCTAAACCTTCCCTGGTGCAACCATTTCCTCTTTTCCTGTCACTTGTTACTTGTGAGAAGAGACCAACGCTCACTTTGCTACAGCCTCCTTTCAGGTAGTTGTAGAGAACAAGAAGGTCAGCTCAGCCTCCTTTTCTCCAGACTAAAGAATCCCAGTTCCCTTAGCTGCTCCTCATCAGACTTATCCTCTAGACCCTCCACCAGCTTTGTTGCTCTTCTTTGGATGTGCTCCAGCACAATATGCACATAACCCCAAGGTTATTTGCATATAACAGTGTCTTGGTCTCCTGTACAGCACTGAGGCTTTACAGAATTTTCCAGCAGAATCTGGCTTCACTTTGGTGATGTCCCTGATCACATCCACAGATTCTCCTTCCTTTCCCTCCCCAGACAGTTACAATTGCTTGAGAAAAAGGGGACTTCACACCTGGTCAAGAGAAAGAGACAGGTGCACAAGAGCTCTCAGCCCCGCTGCATCCCTCTCAGGCTCTTTGTCATTTTGGAGGAGAGGAGAGGAGAGGAGAGGAGAGGAGAGGAGAGGAGAGGAGAGGAGAGGAGAGGAGAGGAGAGGAGAGGAGAGGAGAGGAGAGGAGAGGAGAGAGAAGAGAAGAGAAGAGAAGAGAAGAGAAGAGAAGAGAAGAGAAGAGAAGAGAAGAGAAGAGAAGAGAAGAGAAGAGAGAGAAGAGAAGAGAAGAGAAGAGAAGAGAAGAGAAGAGAAGAGAAGAGAAGAGAAGAGAAGAGAAGAGAAGAGAGAAGAGAAAAGAGAATTTGCCAGTGATCTTTTATAGAAAATAGAAGGAATGTGGTATGAAGGAAACCGCAGGCCCTAAATGTGCTGCCCGTGTTTTCCCCTCTGCAGGGGCAGCTCTGTGGCTGCCCTGCCTGGCAGGACGTCTCTGCCTTTGTTTTCTTCCGGCTGAGTGACCTCCCGGTCACTCCAAATGTCACCGCGGAGCCGCGGCCCCCCCGCAGCAGCCTCTTCCGGACAGGGGGACGCTCCGTCACGGGGCGAGAAACTTGGCTTCAAACACCAGAGAGCAAACCGGTGTCAGAAAAGACCGAGCCACCGGGATCAAGAGAGAGAGGGGCTGCAAAGCTGGGGGCTCAGTCTCAGTGTTCATCAGCGATCAGCATACCCAGCACTAATATTCCACAGACTGCAACAACAGCCTTAATGGACCTAAATGCCCCAAACTCCCCTCAAACAACACCTTTGGGAATCGAGGGTTTCTTCATGTTGCTTCCCTGACAGACTTTGAAGCCCATATACAGATAAAACCTCGAGCTACACAAGCAACACACAGCAGAGAGCAGGGTCCTTCCCAGGCAACTGCTTTGTGGTTGACATTTAGCTGTCACCAAGATGGGCACATTAAAACCACAATAAGACAAATATTTGCTCAGCACAAAGAGCTGTTGATAGGTAAATTGCCTGGCATTACCTCCAGCATGTCTCGCACAGCCTGAGCCGGGATATACGGGCTGGAGCCAGGAAAATCCCAACCTCTGGCCACTCACACGCTATCAAAGATACCAGTTGCCCCTCCTGGGAGCCCATCTTCTGGCTTAAAGCTCAGTTCGCCATGTGAGCAGCATTGATTTGAAAGTATCGGGTGCTGCATCCATCTGCCTAAATCTGTTGTAACCCTGACGGAGCAGTTGATGGAGGCCAGGACACACTTGTTCCATCTTCCAGCAGAAATCCAAAATGGATCAGATGAGTTACAGCGTTTCCAAAGTGCCTCTTTCCCTCCATGGCCTGCCAAGGTGTCTGCTATCTGTACACAAGGTTTGGTGTGGGAGAACATACGTTGTTGCTCTTTAAGCGTGTCCTAATCATTTGTCACAATCCCTGTTAAAACAACCCACCTCCGTTCTAGTGCAAATTCACCAGGACCTCAGTTTTCCAGCTCTCTGCTATTGTCACATTTTTCTCCAACAGAAGTCTTGTTTTCTCACCCTTTGGAGGCAATCCTCAGCTGCAACTAAGTCCACTCTCGATTTTAGCATCTGTTTGTTAACCCTCTACCTCCGATAACCGCCTCCAGCTTTCAGATTATTTTGGTGACTCACCACCCCCAACTTCCCAGCATTGTTTTTAAGAGGAACTTGGGAACTTCGCAGCACCTGTCTCATTAACACCCTGCAACCTTACCTCTGCATCCGTCTTGTACTCATCTCACCCTCCAACTCCAAGATGAAGCCAGTCTCTTCTGACCGCTCTCTGGGGTGAGTTCATAGCCTGCTGCTTGTCCACGGTGGTCATTTTATCTTTTTGCGCTGTCACTGCTCTCCCCATGACCAGATGGGACTGTCCTTCCTTTGAATGTCACTAGCTAGTAAACATCGGTCCCAAGGCAACCATTAATTTTTTTTGTCCAGTGTTGAATTCATCCAAAGCCATCACACTGAGGTCCCCAACTGAGCGATTTCATTTTCGATGCATGATACTGCGTGTTCAGTAATGACCAGCTGTGTTTTTAGAAACGCTAATGCTGTTCTGCTATTACGGCGCAGGTTTCTCAGACTGAAATCTCTATTTGCCAAAGTCTTTTCATTTCTGCATATTATCGGCTGGAGCTCTTCTCCACTCAAATTCAATGGCTCATAACGGATCCCCACCACTACCCACTCCTGGGTAATGTTAGCTCAAAGATGCGAAGGCATGAAAAACTCTCTGGCTCTGAGCTATCAATAAATCTTACGTGGAATATGGGTTTTTTATTAATAGGTGTCCTCTGCTCCCTTTCCTCCCTTCCGTCTTCCTCCACACGTAAGAGCCCATTACTGCAGCACTCCACTTGCCTGAATCCCTCGTTTGTCACCCCAGACTCCCCGCAGTACTACACAAACTACTGAAAAAGCTCTCCTTCTTCTCTGTCACTTCGCTTCAATCTGCTCTTGTCACAAAAAATCTGGTTTTGTTTTGCATTTGCCAGCTTTACTCCTGCCCGTTTCGTATTCAGTTTAACACCTTTCTGCCTGCATTCTCTAGTTTTCAAACAAAAAAATCACCTTTCCTAGCCAGGAGCTGTCGGCTTGCTTTGTTATCTGCTCATCTTTGTCTTTTTCCATGAAACCAAAACCTTCAGCTGCGTATTGCAGAGGAAGCAGCTCACAACAGTATTTTTTGCTTTCTTTCTCAATCTCTCAAAATAATCTCCCAGCTGCTCCCCCTCCAAATTATTTCTTCTTCAGGCTCAGGGATTCTCTGAAGTCTGTGCTGACCTGTGTTAACTCCATGTGATGCTCCATCTGTTGTTGACTTCCATGTGTTTACTTACTAAGGGGAAAACCGAAAACGTGACTACAAGATCTGGCCAGTGTCACTGTCATTCTTCAAAAATAAGGTCTGCTGTGGGTTGAGCTCTGATTTTGATCTGCCCAAGCCTGCTGTGGTTCAGCCCCAGGGATGCTGAAATCCTTCCCGTGCAGCACTTCATCTCAGCCCATGGAGAACCAAGGATGTGAGTCAGGAATGGATGACACCGACCTGGTGTGCAGAGCAACCAGCAGTGAAGTTATAGCTCTTAGCTCAGAAGGGGTCCCCAGTTCTGTGTCCCCCACTCCACTATGGGGTGCAAAGCACATCCCAACATGGGCATCGTGGTGGTCACCCTCCCTAAGGACAACCACAGCAGAAGCAACACTCCAGAGCAGACTGTAACCCCCTGGTTTGAACTTGGACCAATACATGTGAACCTGTTTTAATGGGAGTTACATCCTGGTATCTCAGAATAAGAAAGACTCTGCATTCACACACAGACTGAAGGTGTGTCCAGGCTTTTAGGTGCATAATTCTCTGTTTCTATCTCCATATAAGCACATACAATGTCAACAGAGGGACCTCTAATTCGAGTATATTTATACATACGTGTATACGTGTGTGGCCAACGAGGTGTATTAAAAACAGTTTATTTCAGAAATAGCATCATTTTTCCTGGCGAAGGAGAACAGCTCCTCTTCTTTTCTGTGCCACTTGTATTTTTGGGTTTAGCAAGGCAAAATGCCAAGGAGCGACAGCGTGTTTACCTAAGAGCAGCTAAAAGAGCTGTGTAGCAATCAAGGTATTGAGTGGGCTGGGCTGAAAATAGGTCAGCTTGGAAAGACTTTGATCAAAAATGTTCAGCAGAGGCCTGGATGGCCGTAAGCACTGGTAACAACTTCTTCAGGAATATAACCCCCTCTTGCCTGAGCTAATT
The DNA here is from genome assembly GCA_020746105.1 of Trogon surrucura. Taxonomy (NCBI): domain Eukaryota; kingdom Metazoa; phylum Chordata; class Aves; order Trogoniformes; family Trogonidae; genus Trogon; species Trogon surrucura. The sequence continues at coordinate 55,802,545 of CM036622.1, forward strand.
AGGTGAAATGCTTCTGTGCAGTGCGTCCGTGGTCTGCCTCGCTGACTCGCTCTGCATTAGTTAATCCCAGCTATGGGAACTGAATGGCCCTCTCCCATCTTTTGGCATTTAACTTTCTAGGTCAACACTGAGGTGAAGAGACATGTGGAGGATCCCCCTGCACAAACACTGAGCAAGGTGCACTCTCCTTACCTCAGTCACTCCTCAACCTTGTCATGAAATGGGACTCATTATTGGGAATGTGATCTTTTTTTTTCTGGGAAAGCTTCTTTTGAGAAGATGTTTGTGGCCTCACTGGGACATCACTGAGTCCTTCACCTCAACCTTTTTTTGAAATTATTTTTGTTTAACCCCTTGAAGCTCTCCTGAGCTCCCACTAAAACAGGCTCCAACACTTTTTGAAGATGATAAAGCTGTGCCTCTTCCTTTCTTGATGAGCAGATGTGCTCTGCCCACTGCCAAGCCTAACCTACCCATTTGATTACCAAACTATTCGCCTGCAGCTTCACATATCTCACTTTATACAATAACTTGTGCCAGCTCTCCTTTCTGGGCATGTCTACATAGCTATTTTGGCCCAGGGTCTAGGTCTAGCATGTCTCTTGGCACCCTGACAGTCATGACATGTCTGTCATGATTACAGAAGAAAATGTTTGGGTTCTTTTGGCGGCTCCAGGAAAGCTCTCGCCCTGCGATAGGAGAACAAAAGCACAGTCCAGGTTCTGGCTTTCAAGGTGTAGGGTTATGACAAGTCTAGTCACAGGTCCTGGGCTCAGGTCCAGACAAAATGAACAACATTGTCATGTCTCTCTAGAACTTTGTTTGCAAGTGGTTCTGGTCCTTAATTGCCTTATTGCATAGCAAATGGCTTAGGATTTTGCACTACAAAGCTTTTTTCTTTGCAGTTTTCCAGCGGCAAACATCAGGGAGAACTGGTCACCATGTAGGGCTGGGAGAAATTTGCCCACCAGATACAGCACTGTAAACCCAAGAGGGTCTTCTCAAATTGCCAGCAATGGAGCTTGCTATAGACTTCAGTACCTACTGTCATCATGAAAACACAGTTACTTCAAGACTTTGCATTTCCAGGGCTGCCAGACCCCTAGTTCTCTACCCCATCAGTGGGAAGAAATAAACGCACCATCTAATAGTTGACTGAATGGGGTCCTGCAGCTCTCCACTAGTTGCAGAACAAGCCAGGTCCATCCTTGGTCTGGATGATATTGCTCACACCCATCTTACCAGACCTGCTGATATTTAAGGCTTTATCAGACTCCATGGGAACCAGTTTGATGTGGTCCAAGTGGTTTTCCAGCCTCCTACGTCACCTCTGGCACAACCAAGTTGAGGGTGTCAGGGTTGCTGGCTCCAGGTCTTCTCCTGGGTGACCCAGGTCTTTTGATGGCTGTGGTAGTGTTTTCACACTCTAGAGTGAAAGAAACCAAATTACTAGTTGAACACAATGCTATCAACCATGGAATTCACCCTGCAGCTCTTGAAATTTGCCTTGCTGTCCACATCAGTACTTTCCTGGATCAACTAACAGCACAAACCTCATCGTCTTTCATACATACTGCTACATGGCTACAGCTCTGAAAAAGTCAGGGAGAAAAAAAACCACACACAACAATCGCTGGCACACTTGCGTTTGGAAAGAGAAAATCAGAGTGAAAAATTAGAGAAGACAGACCTTTGCAGCACCACTGTTTTCATCCTGGGCTCATGGCTGTGCTGCTTTCCTACCTCTAGTGACGCTGAAGAAATTTCCAAACACACAAGTGGTATGAGGACCAGCAGCTTGCCGACCAACTTCTCATCAAAGAAACTTGTGGACCTCAGTAAGTCTGTGACATCTCCTGAGTGAGCCCAGAGAGGCTCAATATGAATATATCGAATACTAATGGTCCCAGTACCAACTGCTGTGGGGCTCCACTAGATACAGGCTTCCAGCTAGACTCTGTCCCATTGACTACAACTCTCTGACTTCTTTCCTTCAACCAGTTCACAATCCACCTCAATACCCGATCACCAGATTTGTCAGGCAGGATTTTGCCTTGGTGAAACCATGCTGGCTGCCACAAATCACCTCCATGTTTTCCACGTGCCATAGCAGAACCCTCAGAAGGATCTGCTCCATGACCTTGCCAAGCACAGAGGTGAGACTGACTGGCCTGTAGTTGCCTGAGTCTTCCTTTTTTCCCTTTTTGAAAATGGGGGTGATGTTTCCCCTTCTCCAGTCAGTGGGCACTTTACCTGACTGCCATGACCTTCCAAACATGATGGAAAACGGCCTAGCAACTTCACCTGCCAGTTCCCTCAGGACCCATGGGTGGATCTCATCAGGTCCCATGGACTTGTACACCTTCAGGTTCTTTAAATGGTCTCAAACCTGATTTTCACTTACAGCAGGTGGATTTTCCTTCTCCCAGTCCCTGCTTCAAGTTGAGTATTTTGTTTTTGTGTAGAGCAGCTCGTCTGTCCAGGTGAGAGCATGGTTAGCTGCCAAGCCAGGCTGTGGGTACTGAGGAGGTGGGAAAGAGCAGCCATGGGCAATCAGCAAGCATTCAACCCAGACCATCTGCTGTTGTTGGATTAATCTCTAACCCGTGCTCTCAGCTGGCCAAGGGGAACTTGTTACACTGAATTTATGTCTCCAGTTTCAGGTTATATTTTAAAATAAACCGGCACTGACTTTGGGTTAACTTAAACAGCTGGGCTGTAGATTAGAGATGGAGAAGAAGCCATAGAAGGAGCTGTACGTGATCGTCAGTGTGGAGAGAAGGAGACAATCCCACGCTACCAACAGCTTAAGCATGGCCAGGGCACCTCTCTGAGAAAAAGGAAAGGACAGTGCACTCTATTCCCTCATCCAGGTCCTTGATGAATATATTGAATAGTACTTGATGAATATATTGAATAGAGAGCACCAAGGTGAAGGGGTGGCTGAAAAGAGGCTTGGACCCATGAGAAAAGGCACTCTCCTCCTGCTCTGGGATCAAATATTGTGTACTCTGAAGAAGCACATTTGAACCATTGTTTCTCTTGTTACCATTGTTTCTTGTTACCATTGTTTGTCTTCTTTTCTCTTGCAAACCATTCTCTGCCAGAGGAGTAGCAATCCTGAAAAATTAGAAGTATTGTGAAGGAAGAACTATATTTTTTTAAATGCCCTTCTTTAAAATGTGAAATTAAAAAATATAATAATAAAAAAACCCAGATATTTTCACTGCAGGGGAAAAGTAAGGACAGAAACAGAGGAGAAATGTCTGGAGAAAAACTTTCTCGTGGCTTCATTGAATGCTGGAGCAGGACCAGAGGGATGAAAAGCACCAGCAGGAAAAAGTAAGTCTGAGGAGTGGACTTGAAGGCTGACTTACTGCTTATCCAATTCCTCTGCAAACTGGGCTGGCAGTCTCGCAGGATGGTTTCAGGTAGCATCCAACCGAGTCTCCCAACTCATCTGCGTGTGGGTTTTGGGTGTGTTTGAGCAAAGCTAAACCTGCCAGTCATTTAAAGTTTGCTTTTACATACACAGAGGAGAGCTGAGCTGGTTGGACTGAGCATTACAAAGGTTCTTTCTAGGAAAGAAGCTTTGCACAACAGAAGGGGAAATAGGCTGTTGTCAAGGTTTAGGGTACTTGCAAAAGAAAGTAAACAAGTGGTGTGGGATGGCTGGAGGAGATGGGAGGTCAGCTCCTTGCTGAGCAGAATTTGTCCCTTGCTCAAGACAAGGCTGTACATGCAAGAGGGTTTGGCTGGGAGGAAAGTCAGCCTTATGTTTATGGCAGCGGGACTCAGATCGCTGCCCTGCCCTGATTCTCCACGTGATCCCTGGCAAACCATTTAATCCCCGTGCCCTGTCTGGGTACAAGGAGGAATCACCTCCCCGTGACACCCAAGGCTTTGGGTGCCAAGCTCCGTGGGGCACAGCTTGCACCCGGGCACAATGTACCCAGAGCAAACGGGGCCGTTGGCATCGCTGCGGAGCTGCTGATAAGAGCGGGAGGATAACGGGGACAGCGGGCTGGCACCGGGGCAGTTGTACCAGCCACGGCCACAGCAGATCCAGAGCAGAGCCCGTCCCGGAGCGACACAGATGCAGAAAGAAACAAAACCGAGGTGAAAAATAACAACCACCAACCGACTGCAGAAAACCGCAAGCCCTTAAAAAACGCCCTCAGGCATTCGCCGAGTGAAATCCCGGGGGGAGCTCAGCTGCCTCCCTGGATGATACCAAACCACAGCAAGTTACCTTCCCACCACCCCCCTTCCCGCGGCGCAGGGCTGGGGAGGGAGGAAGGCTGGGCCAGCATCCCCGCATCGCCTGGTGCGAGAGTCAGTAGGATGGCTTTGCCCTTTGCAGCAAGGGCTGCGGTTTTGCCTTCCCCGGGAGGGGACGGAGCCGAGGCGGGGGCTGCGTTGGGGTTCTGGAGAACATCTGCCAGCCGCCTGGCCCCCACCACCGCCGCCAGCCCGCCAGTACATCTTGTTTGTGTTTTTCTGCCGGAGTACACTCCCAGCGGGTTATGTCAGAGGTGAGGAATGCAGGGCCACCCTGTGTCATGAGATCAGACTTACATTTTTAGGCCGAGCGCGCTTACCGTATTTGCTGGGAAGCAGCATGCAGGCGGCACGCGGGGCCCCGGAGGGGTGCGAGATACCCCTTCGCCTCCATCCCTCTTTTCCAGCCCTCGCTCCAGCAGAGCCGGGTGGAGCGGATGGGGCCCGTCTGCTGGAACAAGCTCTCCCTCTGTTCCTCGCAAGGAGCAAGAAAGGAAACGCAGTGAATTAAGGCGAATGAAAAGGTGGCAGTGAAAGGCAGCCGGGCGCCACGCCAAGCACTCAGAAAATGCTGGAGGAAAAGAAGTGGTGGCGAGCTGCTCTCTGCCGCCGCTGAAGGCATCGACACCCTCGGTTGCCCCATGGGGGAAACTCATCCAAGCACCAACACACAAAAAATATCCCTGTTCCTGGGGCTGAAAGCAGCCTGAGCCCACCCAGGGCCATCAGGCAGGCTGGGAAAGCTGGGCTGCGAGCAAAGACGTTCGTCTGACCCAAAGCACTGCCCAGATCAGTGACTTTCCCCCAGTTTTGTTGCTGGGAGCCAACCCTGATGTCCAAGCTTTCTGCAATTTCTTGATTGCTTCGCAAGAGTCCTTCTACTCGAGGAAAACTAGGGCAGAATAACCCTGCTGGTGCCTTGCAGGGTCCCTGCATTGCCCACTCCTTGGTTTTCCCAGCCTCAGAGAATCCTTTGCAGCTCTGCTTCCCACCTAGGGCAGAAAGAGGGGAGCCCCTTAGATCCCTTTAGAAAACCCACCAAGGCAGGGTTGGAACCTGGCACAGGGAAAGGCTCCCCTTCTCTGCTCTGGTGTAGATTTTTGGGTTTACTTTTTTTTTCTGTTTTTTTTTTTTCATTTCTTTTCCTGAAATAGCTGCAGTAGTAGGTATCCTGAGACTGAAAAGCCAAAAAGCAAAGAGAAACGTTTCCACAGACCATGTCCAAACCGAATGCCACTGTTTGTTGTTTTTTTGAGGGTTTTTTTTTGTTCTGTTTTGCCTTATGGAGGGTTTTGACATGGTGGTGTTTTGTTCTGTGTCAGAAGGAAAACAAACCCTGAAATACCAAATTCTTTCACACAATGGACTTTCCTTTCTCTAAACATCCTTGTGAGATGGGCCTCTTGCAGTTCTCTCCTCTTCCCAGAACAAGAGAACAAATACTAAGAAATCTGGAGAGATGAACTGCCTGGAGCTGGCTGCGGCGGGGGAGTACGCACCAGCTCCGTGTCACTCAGCGTCTCCGCTGCTGGCTGGTCCTCACCCAGAGAGGGCGAGTGAACCTCCAGGCACCATTGATGGTCCCTGTGCCACTGACAGTTTTCTGCCGTGCACCTCAGACTCCTTTTTGTGTCCCTGAAAGTGGTGACAGGGGACAATTTTGGGTCCTTGTCTATTATCCTCCATCATTTATTACAACCTATTTATTACCTGTCACCTCCATGCACAGTCCCAGGCTCCTTTTGTCACTCTACTACAGTCCCAAGAGCCTCTTTAGGAAATTCCTGTTTTGTGGCAAAACCTGGGTTTGGGTTCTCTCTAGGCTTGTGGTCCTACAGAGGCACCAGAGTGTCCTGAGGAGATGACAGAGATGCCCAGCAGGGAGAGAAGGGATTAGCAGCACCCTCCCTCGGGCAAGGGGGTGGAAGTCCCACCAAAATGTGACCACGATGTGTTGACAGGAAGAGGCCAATTGCTGTCTCATAAAAACAAGGAGGGAAAGGCTATTGTGAGGGATCCTTGGGAAAATTAGGTTTGTTTCACGGTTTAGGATGTTATCCTCTCTTTCTTCCCACTCCCTCTGCCTTCCCTTTCATGAAGTTGTGCTTTGATAAGATTTTCTGCTTTATCATTTGGGGTGGAGGAAGCAGGATGGTCTGCAGTTTGGATTCCTTTTCCCTGGATTTAGAGGGGAAGGAAAAGAGGGCTTGAGGCAGCATGTAGCAGTAGCCCTGGACACTGAACCAGGGCCTTACAACCACCAGACAACACCCGGAGAGGGGGTTTCAGGTCCACCTCGGCTGATCCAGAATATTTCTGCACTATAAATGACATGAAGAAAGCATCTTGGCTTTCATTAAATCTTTCAGGTGCTCAGCATGCTCTGAGGAACAGAAATCATCATTAGCAATGATTATATACATATTTAGGCTTATAAGTTCAATTCAACTACATTGAATTCATTTGCTTTTGTTACACTCCTTTAATTTGAGGCAAATACATTGACACTGCTTAGCAACCTTTAATCATTTTGGCAGGGAAAAATAATCTGGGAAGGTCGAAGTTTCTGTCTGTTACCCTGCTGCAGATGGTTACTTGATGTCCCAAATAATAAGTTATGTGGCCTTGCTATTTGCTTCTAATCAGCATTATTTTCTGAATCGCAGCTGAGCCTCCTGAAATCAGAATGATAGAATTCCTTAAGTCAGAAGGGACCCGTAAAGATCATCGAGTCCAACTCCCTGGTCCTCACAGGCCAACTATAAATGCGTATTGCTTGACTTTGACATTGGATTATTACTCGTTCCTCAGCAGTGCAGTGCACTGTGCTATCTCGGGCAGATCCAAGAATATAAGGCAGCAATATCTCCATCTGACACAGTCTCTGGTTTGACTCGGCACTGCTCAGCAGTGGGATGTGCTGTCCCTGCCAAAGCAGATACTGTAGGTACTTTATTTCCTAATTGTCACTTTTTCTATGACTGCTTCAAACAGAAACAAGGAGCACGGAAAGAACAGTGTTTCCCCTATCAGGGATGAGGTGGAAAAGACAGGAAAAAAAGACTAAAGGAAGAATGCGTTGAAAGGCACCACCACATCCAGGGGCCTGACTCTGATCTCACCCGAAGCAGGGTAAATGAGCAGGTTACAAAACCTCGGAGGTCTGACTGGTCTGGCACCAGAAGAATGGTGAAAACATATTTTAGACAAGTTATGCTGCAGAATATACGTGAGATTTTCAAAGCACCTATCTCTAGGTATCTCTAGATATCTCTGCCACTCCCTGCAAACTGTCTTGGGTTTGCTCTTTTCTGCTCACCCAATCTTTCCTGACCTACTACCATATTTCCCCCACTTTTTGTAACCACCAGCCATGATAAAGTTCTCTGCTCATATTCAGGCCAGGACTGTCCCTGCCTGTGCTCCTTCCCATGAAACTCACTGGAGGAGCATCTCACACACTTGGGACTCTTGAGCAACTCAACTCACCTGCACAAGAAACAATGAGGCAGAACTGGTAAGTTGGAGCAAGAGGCCCAGGCCAGCTCCTGTGGAACAATAGGACAGGATTTACAGAGAGATCTTGTTCCTTGATGTTCTCCAGGTTCCCATTAGGAGTAAGGCAGAGCTACCTGGCTCACATGAAGTCAGGTAGCTGTCCCTCCTGGTCACCTCTCCATGGTCACTAGTGCAGGCTAGGAACATGCTCCACCTTTACTCATGCCCTCCAGGGTAGACCTACAGACTTGGAAGAGCATATAGTCATGGCTGACCTGTCCAAAGGCCAAGGACTCTGGGAGATAATACTGACACCAGTGGGGTGCCTTGCCCCTACCACAGAGGGGTCTCTTGAGCGCTCTGTTAGGCTAGGTGTACGGCTTCAGGGTATGGGTAGGGAATTCCTGGAACATTGCTTTATTTGGGGGCATCTTGGGGGCATCAGGTATCCCACCCTCCCATGAGCAAGCAGATTGTCATGCCTCGTGACTTATCCTTCCTGGTTCCCACAGAGCGGGGAGAAAGCCTCAGAAGCCCTTATTGGTTTTGTTTCTCCTCAGCTGTGGTTCATTCCTCCAGTAGTTCTTGTTCTCACATCTTGCAGGACAAAACAGAAAACATCGAAGTCCAGAAGCAGTGATCAATATAAATGATCTGTCTTCCTTTATGCTAACCAAGTGCACACTCCATTGCCGTCCTACAGCTACCCAGGAGGAATGAGAAGACATCTGGAAGGTGCTCAAGGGTGCTAGTGTACTGCTGCACAAACCATGCCAGAAAGGGGTACAGGAAGGGTTTCAGGCAGCAACAGTATGGTGATTTAAGCAACTTCAGCAGGCTCTTTGCCAGGCATATCCTGTCCAGCTTGCGTTGAACTGACTGGTAATGAGGCAAGTCAGTGGCAGCCAACTCCAAATGACCAAGACTAGCCTCGTTTTAGTGCTCAGTAGCTGATTCATGTTTTGGTCTTCTGCCCCACCCAGTCTAGAGTGAGTTCAGTACTTCTGCCCAAGCTGCAGTTTCCTGCTTTCAAGGCTCTCCCTCCTCCAGAGATCTTCCCACATTCATGGCCCAATCCTCTGCCACCAGTCCTCTCTGGTCTCTCGGACTGGACAGCATGCAAGGCAGGAGCCAGCAATTAGTTGGCTTTGATTCACCATCATCTAGGAAAAATGCTGGCTGATTTTGCTGGCTATGCTTCCTCTTGCACCATCTGCTGTTCATGATAGCCATCTCCAGCACAAAGGCTTGGTGTTTATCTCCACCATCCTGTCTTTTGGGGAAAGGCCACTTCTGGGGTCACTGTTTCTCTATGGCACTGCTGAAGATGCCATCTGGGAAGTGGAGCTGTGGAAATGGTGTCATGCCATGCCCTGCCAATGAAATGGCATCCTGCCTCCTTGCTTTTTCCAAAGCTTTTGCTAAGGCAGTGGCATAGAAACATCAGCTTATCCTCAAAGCAATGCCCTCCACAAACCTCTCCACCCTGCAAGAGCACCCACGTGTCCTGGTGTGCCAGGGAACACACCTGGCTGCAATGGCCAGTGGGATGGACAGGCGGCCAGTCGCCAGGCATCATGTGCTCTGGGTTTGGCAAAAAAACATGACCATGGGACCACAGGACCACATATCCCACCAGCTTTATACCACCAGGCAATGCTCAATCTTGGTTTCAGTGACTTACCTGCCTACAGCGTGAGTTAACAACTAAAACCTGATGGTTTCCCACAGGACTCCGACTCCTCAATGATGTAAGCATTTGTGATCCCTTTCCTGAAATAACTACAGAACAGAGCCAAATGGGTTTTCTCTCCAACAGATGGGCTGCTGACAGGTGCTGTTGGAGGCTGAGAGATGGAAAATCAAAGATGCCCTGACGTGGTCTGTTACTATCCCAAAGGGAGCAGAGCAGGTGAGATCTGGTTTCCTTGTTTTGCCAGGCTATTCAGATGCTCGAGCAGCACAATTACACAAACATTTATTGATTTTTCCTCTCTCTTCTGGTGGGTCAGGAAAACATAATTACCTTGTCTTAAAGGCAGGAGAGTGGAATGTGTCTTAAAGATGGGAGACTGGGGTATGTCTTTTGGGACAACAAGGATCTGCTCACATAGCACAGGTCCCAGAATAAGCAGTGTCGTATGAGAATAGAATTCTGTGAAATAATAGAAAACAAAAGCTTTTCTTTCTCCCTAAATAAATCAGTTTTGTGTTTCCTTTGTGGTTCACTTTTAAAGGCTTGCTGAATTCATGCAGGATGTGGTCACACTCATTGGAAACTCCACATGCTACAATATATAAACACGAAACTGCATTAAAGTCACATTTTTGATTAATTAAATCTCATGTGCTTCCACTCTATTTTTCTTGCAGGGTGATGGCAGGCTGCTATAGTCTTCATGTCCCTTGGAGAGCATTTGCCCAATACCTGTGGTATCTCCTTCTTGATTTCTTTGACAGGAGACAGTCTTTTGTTATTTACTGAGGTCACTGTAGCCTAGGAGAGAAATCAACACAGTCATGAATTATGGGCTACGCTGGTAAGACATTTCATTCTAGTTGTTTGATTTTGGTGTGAATTAACTCCAAATAATTAAAGATGCGTTCAAGCTACAACGCTTCACTTTTGGCTTCTGGATTGCCCTCAGTGGTGAGGAGCACCTGGGTTGAGTACTTAGACATGGGTCATTAGGAAGGTGAGATCCTTCAGCAAAACAGGGATCTGTGGGTAGGTCTGAGTTTTGAAGAAGCCTAGTACTACAGCAGTGCAGCTGTATCTCCACTCAACTTTCACCAGACTTAAAAAAAGAGATGAAGAGGCATGAAGGCACTGACTGCCAGGACATAACATGTACTGTCTCTGCAAAGGTTACCACTAGCATCCTTGTTTTGCGTGCAGAAAAGCAACTTTGAACATTGCCTTCAAAGGAAAAAAAAAAAAAGTGGAGGACAGGGGGAACAGGCCAGATCCAGCCTAAAGAGACTTGGAGCTTATCTTCGAATTCAGGAGTTCCATGCTGCCCTACAATGAGCTTCCCTACTAGATCAGGCTGGGTCCATTTAGAGAGAAATGGTTTGCATTGCCTCAGGAGAGTCCCTGTGAGGAGCAAGGGAGTGAAGGTGGGTGCTCACTCCTGCTGTTTTTGGTGAACAAGATGAGGGGCTTTCTTCATGATGGTCGGGACAAGGAAGTCACCAAGAAGCTAAAACCAGAGAAGGAACCAAAAGAATATTTAAAGGTGAAAAAAAATTGCAGCATTTGTTCACCACCTGAATTGAGCTGGCAACTCCTCTTAGGATACACATACGAGGCACTGCTGTACTGTGATGGCCTGGATGGGCAACTCAGTCCCCAGGGAAGTGTCCAGTGACTTGTGGCTTTGATGAGACCTACAGGAAAGCTACATATAGCGGAGAGAAGCACTTCAGGTCCCAGATGGTTCATGTTATGTGCAGCCATAAAAAAGCAAATGATCATTTAGCATGCAAGCAGCGGATGGAGGAAGTTTTTTTTTAAAACAGAACCGTAATAGGTCGAGGCAAGTCACTAATCTCCATCTGTCATGGTCAGAGGTCCCCTCTGATGAATGGGGGGACTCTCCTATCCTGTGGCGGTGCCACATGGCCTGGAAATCCCTGTGGTCTTGGAGTCCAGACCCATGCAAGGGGGTGAAGGCACTGACCACCCTTCAACACCCCGTCCCACCAGAGACTGGATGGAAATACTGATTACCTTTAAGAGCTCGGGAGAGGAGGAGGATTCACAGATGCACTCGTCTCTGTTCCCAAAACAGTGGGAGTAAGGACTGCTGGGACTCAAGCTTCCCATGTGAGCATTGGCCCAGGGTGAACTAAGCACTGGATCCAACATCACATCACAACACCCATCTGGGGCGTTGCATTTATTATAGGCTTTTCTCTCCTTGAAGGCAAAGGGAATACAAAGACAAATCCCTTCCCGTGCCATGTCGAAGGCTCCCGTCATGGAGTGGGGAGGGTAACACTGAAATAAGCCTCCATAGCATGAAAGATCTTGGTCTTCTACACCAAACCACAATGCATATCCTGTCTCCTACGCCAGCTACCATGGAGCCAGCAAATAGTAAATAAACTGCTGTCTCCACCAAGATGGGCCATATTCATCCTGGCAGCTTCAAGGTGCCATCTCTTGCTGCTCCTTCTACAAAATGCCACATCTTCTCTGGGGGACGTTTTCAAGAGTTACTGCCATGCCGAGGGAGGTTATTAACCTTTCCCCTGTGACTGCCTTGAGTGCCACAGCAGCGAAATACTTGTTCTGCAGCCCCCCTCCCTGCATTCATATCAGCAGCACCCGGAGGGGAAGTACAACGAAACAGCTCCTCAATGGACAACCCACATGCACCTACTTGAAGAACAGATACTCCTCTCCAGGAATGTCACAGCCACTTTGCAATTTGGGACTCTGAGGTCAAAAGCTTCTCTGTGCACACACTTGAAGGGGCACTTCATCTACTCTGGCTGAAGGAACTTAAGTGTTTCAATTAAAAGTCAAGACTGAATCACCGCAAAGTGCTGGAGACAAGAGTCATTAATACTGGAATGCAACTTTTAAATAATTTTTAGTATGCTCTGCAAGGCATCCATAACAGGCCCTTAATCAATTTGCATTTCAATTCCTTGCATTAGGGTTTGCAGAATTTAAATTTACAGCAAATGAAGGGTCAGGAGACCAACCTGCATTTGTGTTGGAGCTCTTGCACAGCCAAACCTGGGAGACCACCTGGGTTCAAGCTGTTGGGTGAGTGTGACCAAATGAATCAGATCTTTTTAATGGCCTGTGCCAAAATGAACTGGTGGTCCCAATCCCTGGAGAATGGGTGTTGGGGCACATCATTAACATGGGGACAAATTTTTGAGTTCCTGTTCGTGACAGCAACCAGGATTTTGCTTGGCCATCTCAGCCGGTACCAAATATTCACAAGCACTATTGGCAATTTAAGCCTTACCTGACCATCCCCTGGTGACAAAAGCAGAGAGGATGACGATGGACATTAGCTCTCAAGGCTGGAGGTGCTCACGCTTGGAGACATCAGACCTTCATGTGTAGCATTCACACGCTGTCATGGCACACATCATAGATTTGATAACTCTCCCCGCACAGGTACAGGGCTAGTTTTGTGGCCCATGCAAGCAAAGCAAGCTGATATTCCTGCCTCCTGCTGCCTGCAGTGAGAGGAGGAGACCGATCATCTCACAGCGGGAGCGCAAAGAGGCACAAGCTTTTCCAAGGCAAGCAGAGACAAGGGGCTCCATCCACGAAGGCACTTGCAGGGGGGTAGGCAGTTAGAAGCTTAGCGTGTGCATAAGCATTTGGCTGGATCACGGCCAGGGGTGCTGAAAAGAAATTTCCAGCAAGGAGAAACCTCTAGGAAGAACAAAACCCCAGAGGAAACTCAGGGTGAGGTTTGTGCTTCCTATTTCAGTCTAAAAAAAAAAAACCCTGTCCCAGAGGGGGTGAGTTTCAGTAACATCCAGTGTGTCTGCCTTCCCTACCAGATAGCCCAGTTCTTTGTATCCAGAATAAGGTGGTGAAAGTAAAAGCATGTGGAAGCCCTACAGTGTAGATGTACCCTGAGAGCCTCCTTCCCTGCATCCTGAGACCCAGGGGCAGAGCAGCATCACCCTTTGAATGGTTCATAGGAGGAAGGATGCACCAAAAGGAGCAGAGATGGTTGCCGCCGCTAACTTTACACCCAGAGATAAATGTTGGACCTGGGCACAGATTTATCCCATGGCTATTTGCATGCTCTGTGCCATGGGGTTGGATGGGGCCAGCTATTTCTCTCCCCAGACAGCCCTCAAACACAGCTTGGTGGAAACCTGGAGCTGGGGAATGTACCCTAGAAGCAGGCTGGATGCAGCCACCCTGTTTTGGAGGCTTAAAAAATGCAGCCCTATAGCGGAAAGCCAGGTTAAGTTATTTATGTGCCTGCCTCAGGGCCTGCCTAGTTTACTGCCAGCCTTAAAAAAAAAACAAAACAAACGGTGCTGGGAAATAATTTTGAACCTTGCACGCACACTGCTGCAGCTCAGCTTGAGTTTGCAGGGATGCATCTGTCTGATTTTGCTGCCTTGATGCTTAAAATGAGTTAGGGAAAGCAGGCAGCCTTTCGGAGAGGGAGAGGAGGAGGAAAAAAAAAAAAAAAAGCAAAGCAAAGAAAAACATACAGAAACCAAAAAGCGGGGGCGAGAGGGAAGGAAAAGGGAGGATTTTGACTCGGGAAAAGCAGCCCGGAGGCGACGGAGCCTTGGAGAACCGTTCTCTTCATCGCCCCGCAATTGCGAAAGACCATTTTCTTTTTTTTTGCTTGAGCTCGGGTGCCCCTCGGTTTGGGTTTTTTTTTTTGCAAAGCATCCCGGCACGGAAACTCTGGCCCACGCTGCACCTCCCAAAAACGCAGCGGGAATGCTGGAAAACCGGGAGGCCCCGTGTCGGGGCCGGCAAGAAGCTCCAGAGCTGCGGGGAGCGGGCGGCGAGGGGCCCGCCTGCCATCTAGCGGCACCGGCACCGGCGTGCCCGGGCGGAGAAAAAAACACCCCAAAGCAAAGCACAAACCCCCTCCGACAGCCTTTGCCCCCTACCCATCCCTCTGCAGCGCTGGGGGATCGGTTACTCTTTGGGGAGGGGGACTCGGTGAAGGGAGGATTCTGCCAGCGGGGTCTTGCGCATCTGCCAGGAAAATGCACCGAGACGTAAACGCGGCGGAGCATAAATTTGCAAACTGAGGAGGCAGGCTAAACCAAAGAGACATGTTTCCCGCCTTCTTTCCCCCTCCTCACGCCTCTGCAGAAGATTTCTTCCTCGTTTCCCTCCCTCTCCGCGGGGGGAGCGGGGCTCTCCCCTCCTCTCCATCCCTTCCCGTCTCCTCCAGCCTCCCTCCCGCCCCGCGGCTGGCCCCAGTGGGGACCCGGGGAGGGGGGCAGGCGGGGCACAGCCACGTTTCCGTTCTCCCGCCAGTGACCTCATATCTCCTTAACACCCCCTCAGAGGTTCCAGAGGGTGCTGATGCCTGTGTTTCTGCACCCAAAAGTTTGCAAGCTGGAGAGGAGAGGTGTTCCCTGAACCCTCTCTTCCTTTGTCTCCTCCTGCAAATTCCCTAAGGCAATAAATCCCCCCTGCTGGGGGCTCCCAGACAGGTGACATGTCCTAATTCATCCCCACAGCACAGCCTCATACCCAGGGGAGGAAATGGAGATGGCTTTTCAAAGGCCACCCCAGAAGAGAATGGAGTAACCCACTCTTCCGATCCCTTCCTGCCCCTTGGGGTCATTTTCAGGGGGCTGCAGAGTAGAGACCCAATGTGGGCATCCTCAAACTGGATGCCCAAGGTGCTTATTGAATGGAAAGAGGCACAGAGTCCAAATCAGGTTTAAAAAGGGGAAAAGCTGGGGTCGAGACAATCATGAGATACTCTCCAGTGCAACAATGTGCCCGAGAGCTCTGGTGGCCCATGAGGATGCCGAAAATTAAGCTCTTGCTGGATTCTCCTTCCAAACCATCACGAGGTTCTCTGCAGCATCCACTGTGCTGGAGCAGGTCTGAGCAGTTTGGCAGCACCTCGAGACCCAAGGAGGTGGGGGACATGGTATGGGCACGTACTGGGTCTGCTGGCAGTGGATGCACAAAGCTCTTTCACACAGCTCTGCATTGATGTGAAGCTTTACTTTTAGCTCTGACCTTCTTGATGGTTTCCAGTAATAATTAGCCCTTCCCACTGAAATCACTTCGGAGATGGGGTCCAGCCAACTCCAGGTGTGACCTAGTTTTGGGGGTCCAGTTTGCCCATGGTCTCATGTTTGCTGGTATGGTTTTGCTGCAAAACACTGTCTAATTTTCCTCCCTTCCTGCAGAACATAGCAAGGATCCAGCAGTGTCCCTTGGGTCCAAGGACCCTAAACCATGCTGTCAGTCTTCAGCAGGACTATTGCAAAAGGAGCAGTCGGAGTTTCTGTGTGTACTCCCACCTCACCCTGTAACCTTGCTCAGAAAACACGTCCATCATCCTTTTTCTTCTTTTTTTTCCTTCTTTTATTATTTCATTCCTTTATCTAAAAAACAACATAACTTTAAAAGTTCAAGTTGACTGTAGAGAGTGATCCTTGTGTGAGCCCAGCGCATGAGCAATCACACGGGAAGGATTTATTCACAAGGCCAGATGTTACAGCTTGGTTTTGCTCCATATGTGCTCTCAGCCCGATGCTTTTTAAAGTTGCTTGGGGGAAGAGCTGCACACCCAGCTAGATGGGAATAAGCGGGAAGAAGGTCTTTTTGGCCCTTGTGTTGAGATTGTCGTGGATCAGCCAGCTGTGGCACTGGGAACTGGTCCCAGGAGTGTTTCATCTGAAAGGCAAAAGGTCGCAGGGGTCAGCAGCGTGTGCGAGGCAGGATTTGATAGAGGAGAAAAGGCACCTGCCTGGCCCATCTCCATCCTCAGCTGCAGCTCCACAATGCTGCCCTGGGGACCAAGCCTGTTCTGTTGCAGAGAAAGGGACAGAATCTTCTGGGGGGGGAGAAAAAACTGGCATTTTTGAGAAGCGCTGCTACCTGGTCCTCTAGGTTCAGCACAGGAGAACTGAGCTGCTGCTGGCCACCAGGGTTTCCCATCTCTCAGGGTCCTGCCCAGGATTCTTCTGTGGTCCTGGATGGTTGCCCTCTCCCCTTTCCTCCACACAAGCCAGTTTCTTCTGGGGCTGATTCCCACTATCTTCACATCTTACAGGTACGTGACAAGCTAGAACAGGGCTGCAGAGCCCTTCTGCTCTTATTAGCACTGGATTAATACAAAAAAAATAAATAAATCAGGAATACAGTTCAGCGTTAACCTCGCGCTAGAGCGGTTTCAAAGTGGGTACCCCAGCGACGTACAAACAGCAATTTGCCGCGAAATAAAAATAACAATTAAGCATTTGAAATACAAATGCACCATTCAGAACAGGCAAATATTCAGATGCGTTCCTTATGAGGCTGAGGCTGTCTCTCAAATAGACAGGTGCAAACCACCAGCCTGAATACTCCGGTTCCGCCAACATCGCATCGACCCTGGTGCTCCTGGTTTCAGGCAGCAGGAGGGGACTAAGGGGAGATGAGGAGGAGGATGGTGGGAGATGAGGAGGAGGATGGTGGCAGTGGGGAAAGCACATGTGGGAATAGTGTTTTTTGGTTTTATTTGTAATTTATCTTAGTTTTCCTCCTTCTGACACGGGGTTGTCCTCCCTCCCAGGGATGACCCAAGTCCCACCCGCTTCCCTAAACCCAACCCGAGGGGGCTGCCACCGGGGCGGGCCGGCGAGGGGAAAAAGCCTCGGCTCAGTGAAAAGCAAAACACCGCCGAGCCCAAAAGCTACAAAGCTTTTGGAGCTCAAATGATGCAGCTGATGGAAAAAACAACATTTAACCCCCTCTGCCCTCCCCGGGCCTTCCCTGCCCCGCGGCGGGGCGCACGTGCGGGGGACACAGCCCGGGGATATGCGAGGGGGGGTGTGTGTGGGGGGGGGGTGCCCTTTGCGGGGGCTTCCACGCTTCTGGGGGGGGGGAAAGTATCACCGGAGAGGAGGGGGGGCGGCAGATACCGCCAGGAAAAACGCGGAACGGGGGGGCTGCACGCACACCCGGGGTGGGAGCTGTTGCAGATATTTGCCCTTGCCCCACAAACACCCCCCCTGGAGGGAGGGGGGGGGGCAGTTGGTTTTGCCCACGCACCCCCGACGCGAGGGGGGGGGGGGGGGGTAGACCCCCCCTGCGCATGCGCACTCCGCTCGGAAGGGGACCGGGGAAGGCCCGCGCAGGCGCAGCCGGCACCGAGGAGGGGCGGTGTGCGCGTGACGCCGTCGTTCCCGCGCGCCCCCTGCCGTCCCTGTCCCCAGCGCCTCCCTCTCTCGCCCGCCCCGCCCCGTTTCGTGCCGAATCTGCGGCGCCTTCGCCGCTTTGAAAGCCCGCCCGGCTTCGACTGGCCGCCTTCCTCCTCCTCCTCCTCCTCCTCTTCTTTTTTTTGCCCGTGCGGAAAGTGCTGCGGCGGCTCGGCGGGCGCTTTTACGCCGGGGAGGGATTTCATCATGCGGGAGGGCGGGGGAAGGGCGGCGCGCCGCTCCTCTCCATGCCGCTGCCGCCCCGTCGCGCCTTGCCCGCCCTGCTGAGCCGACTGCGCCTCCTCGCCTGCCCGCCCGCCTCCTCCTCCTCCACCACCACCACCACCACCGCCTCGCTCCTCGCCCGGCCCGGCCCGGCCGCCACCCTCATGGACGGCCCGCAAGGCGAGGCGCTGCTGGCGCCGCTCCGGCAGGCGGTGCGGCTTCAGGTAACCCCGCCTCGGCCCTGTGGAGGGGGGGGAGAGGGGGGGTGGTCGAGGAGGAAGAGCCCTGGACGGGGCGGGGGGGGGTGTCGAGTGTGTGACAAACCCTGGGACCCCTTCTCTGAGGGAATGTCCCCCCCTCTCCGAGCCCTGACGGCTTGGGGGGGGCTGCGCTCCGTGCGGGGGGTTCCCCGCCGCACGGAGCGCAGCCCCCCCCCCAAGCCGTCAGGGCTGGGGTGTGGGGTCTCCAGGTGTCTACCCCCCTCCCTCGGGGTGTGGCTTCCCTTTACAGCCGACTTTTCCTTAGGTTTTGGAGGTAAATAAGCCTTGGGAGTTGCGTGTTTGCCCGCTGCGCTAAGGTGATTAATTCACATGCGCTTTTTCCATCTCATCATCACCTCTTTCCGTCTCCCTCATGGATGAGGCTGTCACCTTGAGCTTCCTTCTAACCCGAGAAGGACTTGGTTGGTCTTTTTATTTTCCTCACCGAGTCTTGATCTTGGTTCCCTCGCTGTGGACCTTAATGGCAGCAGAACCGGCTCGCAGCACATGGAAATTCTCCTCTTTTCTTGCTGTAGCAGCAAAACCTGTGCATGTGGGTTCCCCACATCCCTCCTTTAAGTGGCTGAATCTGTAGCCTTCTGCTAAGCTGCACGCACAGCTACGTGTGTGTCCAGTGTATCTATAGATTTGTTGCGTGTGTTTTCCCATTAGATGAATGGATTCGTGGTCCTCTAATTATACAAGCACCAGCACATCAATGGGTTTTTATTATGAATCATCGTACAGCATAACGCCTTGTCGAGAGAGCTGCTTGTAAATAAAATGATGGTACCTCGAACTAGCCAATTTATTTGTTTTAAAACCCTGCATCTTGGGTGCTGTCGTTTGCCTTTAAACTATCAACGCAGCCTTTCTTTCTGGTTGCCTGTGGGACAGAAGCAGGAGTGTGGGGTGCCAAGGAAAGATTTGTGTGTAAATTTGTGTAGCTGAGACCGTGGATATTGTGTTTTATAGCTGACTAGTTATTTACCGAGCTGGTTGCACAAGAGAAAAAGGAGAGAGTGAGGAAGATTGGGGTAGTTGCTGCCTTATGTTGCAGGAGATCCTGTCTGTCAGCTTGCAGAGAAGCAGGCTAATGAAACCTCAGGGACTTGTAACCTATGGAGAGGAAAGTGAGCAGCGTATCTTCCTGCAGCAGTGCCTGATGCAATAAGCTGCCGTGATCCAGGGGTGGATCCCTCTCTGCTTTACTGGTCTGTGGGACAAAGCTGCAGCAAAATTTGCCACATCGAGTGCTGCTCTGCACTCTTCTGGGTTGGGCTCAAGATCGTAGCTTTAATTAGATTGAGTCCTGTCAGCAGACGTAATTATTTGCTTCTCTTGTGTTGTGTGGTTTGTTGTTTTGTTTTTTTTTTTCCTTGCTTATGTCTGAGTGCTCTTTCACTTATAGATCAGGACAAAGAGTTGCTGCTGTATGCTGCTCTCAGATGCTCAGCAATGAGCAGGGTGGTAGCTGTGTTGAGTCAGCAGTAGCTGCTTTGCTGCTGCCTTGATGTTTTTCTGCTGCCGACCCCCCTAGCTCAACAAAGGCAATTTGGACTTACTACTTAAAAAGAAAAAAAAAAAAAAAAAAAAGATCGATCAGATCCCTCCCTCTGCCACGTTACCCAGGAATGGCAGTTGAAGTCCTCAGTCCTAGAGTTGAAACTTTCACATTTTGATATAACTAGTTAACAGGAAGGAAACAGCAGGTTTGTTTTATTTTTGCAGCCCATGGGGTTAGGGAGCCTGACAGGATTCTTACTGTTCTTTTCTTTGTGTGTGTTTGTTTTAATAGAGTCTTTTGAGTCTTCCTGCTTGTATTAATAAAATTAGCCTTTGAATCCCTTAGTCTCTGAAGCACTTTTAGCTTTTCTGATCTGATTACTGGCAATCTATGTATTTTCTTCTCTTTCTCAGTTGCCTGTAATTTTAATGTCAGAAAAGCTCAGAATGTGTGAAAAAGCTGGTTGTGGAAATACTATAATATCTTTGGATTATTTTTTTTCTTTTTGTTTAACGGAGTGGTGCAAGATGCAAGGAAGATGCTGAATTTGGAGCATCCCATCCTGAGAACACCCACTTGAGAAGCCATTGACATCTGTGCTTTTTCCTCCTGGGTCAGCTCCTTTGTCCTTCCCAGTAATTCAGGATAGACTTTGGTTTTGGCTGAAGAAGAATGGACTGAAAGGAAGACTTAGTTTACCTCCAAGAGCAATCTGGGCATGTCTGCTGAGGATCATGTTCAGAAAAGTGTGCTGCTGCGTGTTCAGGGGTTGAGCACTTCCCTGAAGTGAAAGGGGAGAATTGTCCCCAGAGGGCAGAGAGACCTTTGTGGAGCCCTAAAAAGGTGATGGTGGTTTGACTCAGGTCAAGACCTTGGTGTAAGCCCACTGCTGCTCTGAAATATTTACACTTGTGTTTTTTTTTTCCCATGGCTTTGTTGATTTTTTTAATTGTTTTTTTTGACTCCGTTCTTCCCTAAAGTTACTGGACAAGGTTTTAAAACAGTAGTGGTTTCTACAGATAATGCAATGCCTTCTTAGCTTAGATATTAGGCTAAAAGTATCTGTCTTCTGTGAGACCACCTTCTAAAAACTTGCATACTTACTGGCCAGTTTTGAACAGATACTGGCCAGTTTTGAACAGATTTTTTGAACAGAAAGCAAGTCTCAGATGGTCATAAATTTTGAAGAAAAGGAGCAGAAGGGAGAGAAGCCTTACGACCAAGAAAGTTAACACAAAACCTGCATAAAGCAATTGAGAATCCACTTAGTGCATCCTCAAAGACACAAAACTGGGATTTGCGGAAATCTGAAGTGGTACATGCGGGAGTATATTTGCACACTGAGATTTAATAGCGGGTCTGAGATTGTGCCTCTAATGATGTCTAGTTCTGCTAACTCTCAAATACTTAAGTGTTTCTCACTTCTGCCAGTTGAAGCAGCCTCTCGAGACTTGTGTGGAGGACAAAACTCTCCTTTTGGATTGCCAGGGAAGCTGAAAGGAGGAGAGTTCTTGTCTATGGCATTCAAAGAAAGAATCTATATTTTGTGTCTTGTCTCTTTCTTCTAGGGAGAACTGGTAAGAAAGCTGAAGGAAGAGAAAGCTCCTCAGGCAGATATAGACAAAGCTGTAGCAGAGCTCAAAGCTCGGAAGAGGGTCCTGGAAGCGAAGGTGAGTCCGGAAATTAAATTTGAGTTCCGCAGTTTTGTCTGAAAAGCCTTGAAATCTCTATTTAATGCTTTGTTACAGGATTGATTTGGGCTAAACAGTCACAGCAGGGTGGATTATTTGAATCACTTCTGAAATTGTTTACAAGTTTCCTACTGGTGGCAATTTCAT
The DNA here is from genome assembly GCA_020746105.1 of Trogon surrucura. Taxonomy (NCBI): domain Eukaryota; kingdom Metazoa; phylum Chordata; class Aves; order Trogoniformes; family Trogonidae; genus Trogon; species Trogon surrucura. Next base: position 55,824,042 of record CM036622.1, read on the forward strand.
TCTCTATCTGTTATGCTAATAGCTGTTAGCATTAAATCACAGTGTATGAACAAATACATGTGAGTTCAGGTTGTTCAAGCTGAAGTTCAGTGTATGTGTCACTAGTTTTTGTTTACTGTGTAAGTCTTCTTTGTGCGCAGTGAGGGGATGTGGTGTTCACTGTGGTGAGTTTCATTTTCATATTCTTTGTGCAGCATTTAAATTCCCAGCCTGGCATAGAGCATATTTCTTTAGAAACTATTTTCTTTGCTAACAGTTTAAACAAAGTTTTTTTGGAGATGTTCCAAACAGCCCATGGTTTTTCTCAGCCTTAAAGAGAGGGTTGTATTGAATTTGTGCCCCCCTTTTAAAATGCAGTTGTGCAATTTTGCAAAGGAAATGACAGAACTTCAAGTTTGTTTTTCTCTAGATCAGTAAACAAGTTAAAATACACTTCCTTATCCTCCCCTTCATGGCCTGAAACAATGAAAAGAAACTCCTGAATCGTAGAAACAGTCAGATGTGCAGATTCATACCGGAAACTGTGAGGTTCTTTCTGATTTGTATGTAATATAAAAATGATTGTAGCTGTGCTTTGGTGGTTCTCTTAAAAGTAAATGAATAAACAAGTAAATACACCACTGGTTGCAGCTAACTTATTGCAAGAATGTGAGTATACCTGAATTAAAACTGATCGACCTTTTTTGTCCTAGCGAGTCATGTGAGGCAAAGAGTTAGTGCTCTGTCAGGTGTGGCTACCTGTTTACATACCTTTAAACCAAGTAAATAACGTGTAGTTTTTACTTAGTATTCGTCATACAACTGTGCTTCGAAACCATTGCATGAAACTGGGTTCATAGCTAGGTCGCCCTGGAGTAAATAGTTTCTAAATCTTTTCCCAATTCTGTTTGCCAGCCCTTGGAAGCCTGATGTAGACAGAAGGTAGCAAGGCAGCTTAGGAGTCTTGGTATCCCCGTGAGCCCCACCTTGCTGTTGGAGGAGTGCCTGAAGGATGCGGCGGAAAGGCGTGCTGCCTGGTTACACAATTTGTGTGGGCTGTATCCCTGTCAGAGCAGGAATGACCTTGCGAACGCTGCGTCTGCCCTTGCGAGTGCAGCGCTCCGGTACGGGCTTTCCCTCCTGATGGTGTTTCCATCACCGTCGCATCTTTTGCAGAAGGCAGCAGTGTGAGCGCTCGGTAGCTTTAGCGGCGGCTCGTGCGGTTTTCAAGCCCTGTGGTTCCTACTTCACGGTAGTGGAGTGACTCTGAATCTGAAGCTTTGAACAGAGCAGAGCACCAGAGTCTAAAATTTCTTGGCTTTCTGTTCTCAAACCGTAAGTCAGTAGATGATTCTGCTTCTGTATGGGGTCTTTCTTCCACTTGAAGTCTAACATGGGCACTTCTCTGCCTTCTGTTTATATTTTTATTTATGAATGTATGCTGGAAAGAAGAGGCTATTTCTTTGACTTTGCACCCATTCTTTAGCAATTCTCTTTAGGTGGTGGAAGACGGACTCTACAAAATTCTGAACCTACTCCTGTGCTGCTGGCCATTTCTCCCTGCCAGTTCAGAACTGAGCTCTCTCGCTGCTGCTCTCATTCTGCCCAATTCTGGACAAAATCCATCCGTTCTGTTAAGAAGCTCTGATCACTGTGATATGTGATTCCTTGTTTTTTGTGCGAAGTGAGCCAAATGGATTCTCTTTCCATGCTTTAAAAGTACTCTTCCTGGTGCTTGCTGTCATGTGTGCTCTTTGACTTTCACGTAGTGACTCCTTGGCTTCTCTTAATTCATGTGAGCAGCAGAGGTACAGTGCTTTTAAAATTAGACTGCTTTTATTTGTCTTTATAGATGCTCAAAACCCCAAAGTTGTAAATTGTTGGTCGTACGATAATACTTCTTGTTACCAAATGGCTGTTCAAAATGGTAGTGTTAGCCACTTAGGAGGATCTGAACTGATTTGTTGAACTTCTTGGTTTAATTCTGTTTTAATGGTCAAAACGTTTCTTGAAGAAAATCTTGAGAGTGTATGGGCTTTGCTAATTGAATTGGTTGCAAAAATCATAGGTTTTCAGACAGAGTAGTGAATCTGCAGTAAAACGTTTTCACAGAATCTAGCCAGGGCATCTAGGCGTTCTGTAACGAAATTTTCTGAGTGCAGGGGCCCATCTTTGGGAAAACCTACAATCTGCAAAATAGATATTTTTTGTACGAGTAGCTAAATACACACCTGTGGCCAAGCGCAAGGATGATGATGTTCATAATCTTCGTAGTCAGAATTCTTTTATGTGAGGAACACTTTACTGCAAGCTGCGTATATGCCAAGAGTTAGATGTTTGTAGTCTGAACTAGTCACTTCAAGCTCTTATAGTCAGGCGAGGGAAATAGGTCAGAAGAATTGCTTTGGAAATTGGCATTTCCTTCCAGTGATTGTAAAGAAAACTGAGGATAACTAGCTCAGAGTTAGTTGCCTGAAAGGGCAGATGAGTCCACCTCAGGTGTCTAAAATGTTGCCTTCAGACAATCGGTTCGTAATTGAGCGCTTGAATCTCAGTGTGGCCGTTCCTCTCTGGAAAACGAGCGTGTTGGCAGGATACCTTTGCTTCAAAACGGTCATTACAGACTTTTGACTCATAGTGGTGAATGGAGAGAATTTCTCCTCCTGCCAGAAACAGGAGTTACTAACTGGTTTTGGTTTGCTTGAATTACAGGAGCTGGCCTTACAGCCCAAAGATGACATCGTGGACAGAGCTAAAATGGAAGACACCCTGAAAAGGAGGTTTTTCTATGATCAAGCCTTTTCTATTTATGGAGGTATGGATTTGAAGAAATTTACATTTTAATCCCTCTAGGCTAACGTTCTGGTCTTCCTAGCCGTGGGAAATGCTGCTCTCTTGCAATGGTATATTAATGCAACATAAAAGATCTTTTTAAAAATTGGCTTTAAACTTCATCCTTGAGTCTGTAAGTCTTTCAAAAGACCCCTCTTCCTAAAGTCTTTGGGTGAGGAGGGGGCTCAAATTTTGTTTTTAGCTTTCTGAACGTAGAGGAGTGGATGTTAGGATGCGTATTCTGAGCATTACATTGTAGAAGATGGTTTCTTTACAGAGGGGTAGGGTGTTCTGGTGTTTAATGGGGTGATCAGCTTATTTCCTCGTAACCATTCATTTTTATCTGAGCTTTTCTTGGCAAGATAATGCTCAGAACTAGTGTGAACTTTGGAACCTGTTAACCGTAGCAAACTTTATCAATAAACTTCATGGTACAGGTGAACAAATCTGTTAAACCTCTTCAGGTAGCTGACTTAGGCATCTCTGGGGCAGCACAATGCCTCTGTGGTTACTTCTGTATCACTTAAGGCACAAAAATAAATACTCTGGGGCTCTTCTTACCTTTTTATTTCTTTTTTCATCTTTATGCCTAACCTGGTGATTGGCAGATATGTTTTATTACTGATGATTATGTACTACTTCTGTATTCAGATTCTTCCCTTGCATAGGTTGCTCCCACAAAACTCTCCACAAAATTTAATCCCTTGGTAGAGGCAGTACAGCTTTTACAGTTGTCGGCTGCAGGTATTTATTTGTTTCAGCTTCTGCTGCTAGCTCATGCCCCAGTGTGCTCTGCAACTCAGCTGTATGGGTGAGTGTATAGGGCAGGGTCTGTCTGGCTGATTCACAGAGTTTACTTTCAGCCTTTATGTCCTGGTTTGAGAGCACCAGGATAAAATTTCTGTCCTGTTGCTCTCAAACCAGTATACTTTGTCATGGCTGTTTATGTAAAAAGCTCTCTACAGTGAGCCATGTTCCATATTCTGTTTAGCACAGGAAAGCTAATGCCTCATGCTCCGAAAATTTACTTCAGACTTGGTCCAGCCGATAGAAGCACTGAGAAGAGTGGACATTTCCTCAAACAGTGCAAGTTCATACAATCTCATACCTACATATTTTTTTGCTTTTTTTTTTTTTTTTCCCTTGCAGGTGTCAGTGGTCTATATGACTTTGGACCTGTTGGGTGTGCTTTGAAGAACAACATCATCCAGGCATGGAGGCAGCACTTTATTCAGGAAGAACAAATCCTGGAGATTGACTGTACCATGCTCACACCAGAGCCGGTTCTGAAGTAAATATGGGTCTTTTTTTTCTTCCCCCTCTTTGCAGCAGGCCTTTCTGGTTGTAGTAGGTTTTCATGGTCTTGTGTAAAATTACCCATGGGGATCTTAAGACTGAGTCACCTGATTTCATAACTTGTTGCAGTGCAAAATAATTAGATATCAGTGCGCAGGTCAACGTGAGCAGCTGTTGTTCCATAAATTAGGGAGAGCGGTGGGACTAGTGTCTGAGAGTCTAACGTCTCTAGGTAAGAAATTGCCATTATTCCTTTAGTTAAAAGATCCAAGAAGACAAGAAAAAGGCCTAGACGAGTTGCCTAAATCTGGGACACCTGGGTTATAGTTTAGGACAGTGGCCAGGTTGCTTGATTGTCCTTCCTTTCTCCGTGGAGAGATGGCAACGTGTGTATTAATTGAGCTCTGAATGCAAACGGTGCTTCTGTAGCCTTGGAGGCTGAAGGACCAGATAGAGGGACCATCTTCCACGGTGAGAGTATAGTTCAGATTCTGGACCCTTTCACCTCTCTGTATCTCTGCTAAGACTACCCACAGGTTTGCTAAATACGTTGTGAGCTTTTGGACTGAGCGCCTGAGCTGACTGCGTTACGTTGTGTGGGTGGTGGCATAACGGGCAGAAGCTTTCATGAATCCCTGGTATAAAGTAGTGAGAATGTGTTCACCTGAACTACTGGTCGCTCTTCAAAACTGCATCTATGTCTTGCTTCCATCACAATGCAGTTCCTAAAGGTACTGTCATTGTAGCGACACATTTTTAAGATTTAGATACATTGATACTTCCTCACTGATCAGATTTGCTGGACTAGTTGTAGTGCTAAATGTGAATGTGTAGTCTGAAGGAAGAGTGAGCCCACAGTTGGGGAGTGTAGGTTGAAGGACTTCTTTTTGGTAATGGTCTGTTCACCTCCTGGTGTCTGTCCACCTCCTGACGCAGTACCCAGGGCTGTCTGGTGTTAGCTTTCATGGTGCTTTTTTGTATCATCTTTTCTAGGACTTCTGGCCATGTAGACAAGTTTGCTGACTTCATGGTGAAAGATGTGAAAAATGGGGAATGTTTCCGTGCTGATCATCTCTTAAAAGGTTTGATTTTTTTTTTTTCCCAAGGCTAGGTGGGCTTGGGGATTTCTTGCAGTGGTACAAACATGGGAAAAGAGCATCTTCCTTAGGGAATGCCCATTTGTGTAGCCAGTCTTTCATACTTGGGTTTGTGTTTCGTTAATCAGACCATACCAAAGATCCCATAAATTCTCAGTTCCACTCATAGGTTGTGTTAGTGTCCTAAATGAGGTACAGGATCTCTGGTAAAAATAGAGTTGGGTCCCTTGTTATAAAACTCTGTGTCATCAGACTATAGAAGATTACTGTGTTGCCTAAACTGAGAACTCTGTATATGACAAAGTTCCTGCTGTTTTCTGTGTTCTGGTCTTTGTTTTCTTGAGTTTCAGTTGCTTTTTGTTCAGAACTGAGAAGTGATGCAGTGATGATATAAGGGGACAGAGCATGCAAAATTGACCTGTGCAAAGGTAGCTGCTGGCTTTTGGGAATGCTAAATAGTCTTCAGGCATTTCTTAGGTTTGAAAAGTCCTTGCACTTCTTTCTGATTAAAATTTGCTTAAAAAACACACCAAAAGAGTCATGTGAAGGAATCTTAAGAAACCTGTTTGAAATTTTTTTTCCATGTACAGCTTCATTGTGAATGGAAGAATTGTTGTACTCTAGCTTTAAGTGGGTTGTGCTCTCTAGTCTTCTAGCCTTTTCTTTGCAAATTGAATATATAGAACAACCTATATCGGCATTAAGGTTGTTTTTGTAATATTCAGTTAGAATTTTTGCTTTATTAAAAAACACAGAAGAGGAATGCTAACCTCTGTCCACTTTGCACACAGCAAAGAGTGTCCCTGTCTCTTCTGGAGCCACCTGCTGTCACTGCCACTGAAAAGCCAGATCGTTTTTTTCAAATGGATGTGGGAAGTCTTGGCATCACTGCTTGTATCTCACGGAGGATGTTGTTCTTGAAAGCAGAACGCAGTCTAAGCCTACTGTACCAGCTCAGTACATGGCTCTGAGGGCATTTGGATAAAATTAGCTTTGCTGCTTTGGGGTCAGATGTTGCTTTTAATTTCCAATCTGTATAGAAAGAAAATAAGGAGGAAGGGAGTATAAAGCCATTGCTTGGGTTTAGAGGAATGAGTGTTGCAAAGAAGCTGTTGTTTTCCCTGTGGCCCATCAGTACAGCAAACTGGTGCAGCTCCTCAGCTGTAGCCCTGGTGCCGTGAGTGGAATTAACCTGATAAACACTAGCAAGACCAGTGGTGGCTACACTCACTCTCATGTTGGAGAATCTTCCTGATTTGTCTAGCTTCAGACTGGGGTCAGTGATGGGCTTGCAGTATAAACTCACTATACTTTTTCTTGCTTTCAGCTCACCTGCAAAAGCTTATGTCTGACAAGAAGTGCACAGCAGAGAAAAAGGCAGAAATGGAAAATGTTCTAACACAGGTAAGTTGCTGCGTTGGCAGAGATGTGTGTGTAACAGAGGACGTGCAATGCACCGAGTCCAGGGGCAGTGTCGCTTCTGTGTCTCTCAGAAGTTTTAACCTCAGAGATAACGTGTCAGGCTGCACATGCTCCTACATACTGGAAACTTACTGGTCCATAAAAACTTGCCGGTTAATTGTATCTCCCTCCTTCAGCTGTTGTGGAGAGTTGTAGTTACTGTATTAGTCTCCTGAGTGTCGGATTGGTAGGGCTGAAGCTCTGTCCTTAGAGCAGGTCTGCTCTGTTCCACTTCACACCCTGACAAAAAGCCTGTTTCTTCTGATTCCCCCCTTTACCTTTGTAAATCCCTCTCTACGGAATTATGATACAAAGGAACAGAGATGGATGAGAAGGTTTGTCAGAGTTTTACTGAATCGCCTTAGAACCAAATTGATATATTTTACATTTGTCTTGGCTTTGAACCACTTGAGATTTAGATTTTTCCTTTGTTTACCGTAAGAATAGCTGGTGCTCCACGCTGACATTCCTGAGCAGCTGTACAGACTTTTCCCTTTATTATTTGTTTTTTAGGGTTTTTTTTTACTATTTTTAATGTGAGTTTTTTTCACATAACTTCTAGGATAAATGTTTCAGACTCCTGCATAGAATGAATATTTCCATCCAGAAAGAGCAACTTTTTTTTTTTCAGTGTATTACTTCACTGAGCAGCTGTCATTAGATTTTCCACACTACAACACTTAACTTTGACCATACTTAGGGGAATCTCTCTATTAATAAACTCGTCACCTGTCTTGAGTTTTCTGATATATGAAGGATCATGAAAATCAAATGAGCTGCTTCTAGTGTTGTTGGTCAGCTTGAGTTTTAAATTGTTGCTGTACTCTTCAGTATAGATCCTTTATGATACTTAAGTCTCAAAACTACATTCAAATGTTCGTATGCAAAAGGTTAGTACATAAATGCACAAAACATTGCCAGAAAGTGTGGCTCTTGTGTGGTTGGGTTGCATTTAGTTCTGTGGTTTTGCTACTGCTTGATTCCCACCTGCCAGAGAAAGGAGGAATTTAGGGTCTTGGAAGGTGCTGGCATTATCCCACTTGTGAAAGTGTCCAGCCATTACTACATTATTTTCAGACCAAAAGGAAAAATCTTTCACCAAGAAGTCCTGTGCTGCAGATTTGCTCTACTAAAATGCAGAACAACTTTAAGGGAGCATCTAGTGCATAGCTTGAATATTGAGTTTCGTGCAACAGAAATGAATGCAGATGAAGTCCTATGGAAATTTTAGCTTGCTTCTCTCTTGCTGCTCTACGTTTTTTCATTCCCAGCACACTGCTCACCATGTTTTAGCTGAAACTGTTGAAAAGAAGCCACTGGTGGGTGGTGATGCAGTCCCAATGACTTTTCCTCTGCTTTACACCCACACTTAGGCTCAGTGCTTGCATTTCTATCTAGACTTCTGTGATATGACTGAGTCCTGGACCTATGTTACTAAAATCAGTGCAGTGTATTCTTACCATTGGTTCAAACTTGAGCTTGCTTGAAAATTTAGATTAAAAGGAAATATTTTGGACAGGTAATTCAGAGCTGTTGATCATGCTCAGTGATGAGATCATAATTCATTCCTGTTGTCTTGTCTAGTAATTTGAATAATTCTCCTGTGTTTTGATACTAGTTGGACAATTATGGCCAGCAAGAGCTTGCAGATCTCTTTGTGAACTACAATGTGAAATCGCCGATCACTGGGAATGACCTGTCTCCTCCTGTTTCTTTCAACCTGATGTTCAAGACCTCCATTGGGCCTGGAGGAAACATGCCTGGGTAGGTACTGAACTCATTCTGCTCACACTCTCCCTTCGTCATAGATCACTTGGAATAAAAAAAAGAGGTCTCAAGTGGGTTAAAATATCCAATTTTGTCTTGAATAGCCTTCCCCTACCTTTCAGTCCCAGTCTGCTCTGGCAGGTTGGCATTTGTTGTACTCTTGGTGAAAGGAAAAACAAGGAGGTATTGCAGAATCACGAAAACACGTGAAGCAGCCAGACTATGTGGATCACAACTATGCCCTTGCCAGTTGGAGTAGTTTTCATAAAGCCAGTTAACGCTGGGTCTGCGATTGTCAGCAGCTTCATGGCTACAGAGAACTTGCTTCACTGCTCCTGTTTCAAGATGAAGTTACTTAGCAGAGTGACCCAGTGGTAGCATCTTTTACAAACTGTTTGTAGCTGCCATGTGAGAACGTAGAGGCTGTTGTCTTGAGCTGGCATCTCGGAAATGGAAACCTCCGCTGAAGAGTGGAGAATGATTCTTGCATATGCCCTGAGATGGGAGCAGAGATAGATACGTTTTGTGTGTGTTTCCCAGCATAATACATGAAGTAGCCTGTGTGGTGGTATTATCTGTGGAAGTCTCAAATCACTGTAGGAGCTTTACACTAAAGTCACTTCACAGTTTGTGTAACAGGAGAGCTACAGTCATGGTTTTCCTGTAAAATCACCATCTGTAAGCAGTTTGGTACAGCTCAGGCCTTCACAGTAAAGGCAAGGACCTCCTTGATGTCACTGGCCACTGTATTTAATTCAGACACCTTTTCCCATTTCATGCTGCTTGCATCTTGGAAGCAGCCAAGTCATCCTGTTTAGTTTTGGGAGTAACTGTGGAGTGCTGTGTTTGGGCTGCAGCTCATGTTTGATTTCTGCCCCCCCCCCCGGCCCCCCCAGTCTATTGTTTCATTGGTTTGTGTCTGGAGTTAAAAGACTCAAGAGAAAAATACCACCTTTAAGTTTTGTAGTAATTGTTTTCCTTTGCTCACTGTTTTCCTCCACCCTTTTCCTTATTTTTCCTCTGCACCATCTCCTTTCAGCTATCTGAGGCCAGAAACTGCACAGGGAATATTCCTCAACTTTAAACGTCTTCTGGAGTTTAATCAAGGCAAACTACCTTTTGCTGCTGCACAGATTGGAAACTCCTTCAGGAACGAAATCTCGCCCCGCTCCGGCCTTATCAGAGTGAGGTACTGCAGATTTCCTCTTTCAACAGGGGGCTACCCGGGAGCAGGTAGCACCTCCCATTTGTTCCAGTGTTTGTACGTGAGTGTTTTGCTTTAGTGCTTTCTCCCAGAGGACTCCTGATAATATGTCCTGGGATTCATGAGCAAACTCCTATAACTAAATTTTTAACTATGGAATTCTGTCTAAGCCTGGCTGGTAAGAAGCAGAATCTCTGAAAATAGCTGGTGTATCAGAAACGCCCAGATTAAGCTCAGTTTTACTAACAAAATGTGGTTTTCATCGTAATCTAAATTAGTAACATTAAAGGTAGCTGTGTTCTCTACAGAACGTGCAGCTTGGCTTTTTAGTTATGTGCATGTGATTAAAACTGAAATGTGCAATCAAAACGTGACTGACCTTGCAGCAGTGTTGCCTTGTTTCGGTTCTGCAGTTCTACAACTTAATACAGAGAGGAGGTTGTGAGATAACCTAACGTGGGACATATGTTTATGTCAAGCAGGGATCCTATCTCAGGATAAAAGTGATTATTGCATTTTGTTAAGGATAAACTGTGTATTTTATCTGAACTGTTCTAAACAGAATTCTCTTCCATCTACCCACACTCAGGGTGGTTCTGCTGAACACCCAGGCAGTATGTGCTGTCAACTTGGTAATTAATTAATGTGATGCCATAAATGTCACTGGAAAGCAGTGATGTCACTGACATTAAGGGACCTCATTGGAATTTTCTCAGTCCTCCTCTGTTGCACATCTGGAAATGAGAACTTTCTTCACTGAGATGCGTTTTCAGTCAGATATAAATTATACGCCTGTGGCGCATTTATTGGAGACTGTCTTGTTATGCTATCAGCAAATTACATCCCGATGCCTGTGATTTAAAGTTAATGATTACCTAGAGCTTTTTTAAAGGTTCTTGATAACAAGCTAAGTCAATGTGAAGTGATTTCAAGCAGGAAGGCTAAGAATCAATGGTTGAGTATAGATGTATTAAAGGCAAGTTCCTAAAAGCGAATGTAGGCCATTGCTGAATGTAGCAGCATCTTCAGGAAATTGTCATCTCCTCTGGCTATTTTGGGCACCTCTGGTATGAGTTAAGGCTACTGAATTAATCAGTGGTTTACCCTTCATTGACCCTGACTTCTAATATGAGCATCACAGCAGTCTGGAAAAACCCCAGATGACTTCTGGAAGTATTTCCAAAGGTGGTATTCTTTGCTCTGAATCACTGGGGATAACCAGCCTGGAGATGTCTAGAAGCTTTATTAGGAATTTGAAGATGAAATTAAATCAGTGCTGAGACTGGTTCATGTTCCAGTCTGTACATTGTCTTGGCTCTGGGTTTGCATATGTTTTTAAATTACTGACTTGCTTATGAGAGGCTAAAGTATAATCATTTGTTGGAGGGCCTGTGGCTAAAACATAAAATGTTTAATTCAAGTGGCTGTTTGTGCTTCTGTTAGGGAATTCACCATGGCAGAAATCGAGCACTTTGTGGATCCCAGTGAGAAAAATCACCCCAAGTTTCAGAATGTGGCAGATCTCGACATCCTCCTCTACTCTTCCAAGGCCCAGGTCAGCGGGCAGTCCGCCCATGTAATGCGGCTGGGAGATGCTGTCCAACAGGTAATGTTTCTCTTGTGAGCTTTCCCTTCTGAATATTGCTCTCAAGGCTACATTTCCAACTTTTGCATTGGTTCCAGCTGGGGTTTGCTCCTGGGTTAAAGATGCAACGAATCAGTGTGACAGATCCAAGCCTGGCCCTTGTTAGCCGTAACGAAAGGCTATGGGTGGTGCTGGGATAGTGGTTAGAGGTGGGACTTCACACTGAGCTAATGGGAGAGGAACAGGAAGGAATGCCAATACCTGCCAAATCTCAGCAGTGACTGGGAATCCAATACCCGGCTGTTGAGCCCCATCGAGATGCAGCCTGCATGTTGGGGTTTCACTGTGTGATTCTTCAGATTATTAAATTAGTAGGTTTACAAAACTCCTCCAGAACCTTCCCCCCTTGTGAAACCTACACAAAATGCCCCAAAACAACAACAAAACCCAAACACTTCCCACCCTGTTTTATTGCAGCTGTGAACTGTAGGGGACAGCTATTGTGGGATCCTGAACCATTACCGCAACTCCCGTGTGCTGTGACTGAGCTGTTGCGTAGAGCAGGCTGTTTATAAGTGGGTCATCTTCAGAGAGAGTTAGTGATGGGTCCTAGAGTAGTAATAACTTTCAGGTGGAGGTACGGCCAGTGGCACAAGGAGAATTTCAAAAGATGTAGTAATTTCAAGGGAGATATAGGACTTCATCACAGGCAGCTGCAAGAAGTTCTGTCTGTAATGTGTCAGTTTGGCTGCAGAAGTACGACAAATCATGACTTCGCTTCCTTAGGAATTAATGTCTATGTATTTTTTTTTTGTTTTTTCTTCCTGCTTTTTCCCTTTCCAGGGTGTGATCAATAACTCCGTTCTTGGTTACTTCATTGGCAGAATCTACCTCTTCCTTACAAAGGTCGGTGTATCCCCAGAGAAGCTGCGCTTCCGACAGCATATGGAGAATGAGATGGCTCATTATGCCTGTGACTGCTGGGATGCAGAGTCCAAAACGTCGTATGTAAGTGGCAAAATAAAAACACAAGTGACGTTCCCTGTCACATCTGTTCATAGTACAAAAAGGGGCTCTGTTTGATTTCTTGGGTTTTAAAGCTAGGGCTACAAGCGATGTTTCTTACCAGTCCCACGTTGGTATAAACACACTGCAGTGGAAATATTCTGGATCCAGAACTAAGGGGCCAGGTCAGCTCCCTGCCCTGCAGTGGACTTGCACAAAGTTTATGAACTGTTCCTGCTTCTTCATAGTTGCGTGCTCCGATTCCTCTGCTGGAGCCTGAAGTTGCCTGGGAACTTTTCATTGGTTGAATTTAATCTGGAGTTAAAGGAAACCAAGTCCTGGTGCTATAAGCCCTGTAACAGCAGTGGAGAAGGATTTGTTTTGCTGGAGATGTTATTCCAGGGCAGATTCCTTCCTGTTTGAATATTTGCTCTTCCTTTCCCACATCCGAGCTGTGAGAAATGAATTCAGTCCTGCCAGTTTGGACAGCTGGTGCTGGGATAAAAATTTCCCAAGGATTTTTCTATCTTCATGCTGAGTCATTAAGAGCTTTTCAGCTCAAGCCTTGTTAAGTGCTTGTGGTGTTGGTTGAATTTTTCAAAATGTCTTTTTCTTTTAGGTAAACCAGCAGTAGATAGTTAGAGGCAGGGCTCTTAGACTCACTTCTTTTCTTGGAGAGCTTTCAGCCTCTTCAGTCTCAGCTTAAGTGTATCAGCTGGAATGATAATTTCAAGAGAAACATCTTAGAAGGCAGAGTAACCAGCTGATACTGATTATGAAGTCATTCCCCTTATCAAGACTAGAGAGTTTACTTTTGGGGTCAGATCTGGGTTTTTTACAAAAAAAAAAAGGTATTTCATTATTTTTCCTTCATGTAGTGATTAGCCTGATTAGCCTTTCCAAGGAGTCTAGGGTATGTGCAGATTTCAGAAAAATACCTAGATAACTCTGTGCAATCTAGTTCCAATAAAGGACGGAAAGATTGAAGGGATTTTGCCGAGGACTGTGGGGTTACCCTGTGGTGTTGCAGTGACCCTTACATGGGTACACCCCCATCCACAGTCCTCACCAGATTGACAACCAAGCTGGTAGCATGCTCAGCCCAAAAGTGTCCACACAGGGGACAGGTCAAGGCTTCAGATGATTTGGACACCTTTATTTATGGGCAGGGAGAACCTCCTACAACCTATGAGTGAGGAAATTGTGTGTATGTGTTTGGTGGTCGTTGTCTGTGTGAGGTTTTTTGAGGCGGAGTGTTGGTTTGTTTTATTTGAAGGAACTGAAACAAGCTTATCACTAGTGATGTTTCATTCCAGATGGTTAGAGGAATAGCAGCCAAATTCTACCAAACTTGAGATGAGCAAAAAAAATTCCTGCAGCTCGGATAAGTGATTTGTCTTCATGCAGAAAAGTCCTCTAGAAAAGATTGAAGGAATGGCTTCCTCTAATGCATATAGCTGACTTCCATTAGTTTAGAGCCTCTCTTGCCAGCCCAAAACAGGCTGGACATGGTGTGTAGGCCACACCATGTGAATAAGGTTAATAAACTGGAAGCTTTGTCATGGATCAGAAGAATGCTCACAGAATGTGTGTTCCACAGCCTAACCCAGAGGTGAAGACAGATCCCCATGGGTGTGAGAAAAACCACCTTGTGAGCTGGACTCACGCTTTGGTTTGTCACTTAACTCTGGCCAAAAACGTTTATACCAACTTGCAGCAATCAGTAGGAAGAAGTTACCTGCTCTGAATAGTTTTAAATCCCTTCTATAAAGTTATTACAGAAACCCGTGTTTTGTGTTTTCTGAGAAGCTGTAGTACCCTAATTATTTAATTTCTATAAAAATTCCCCAGGATGTTCTGGAACACTGTGTTTTTTCTGGCACCGGGAGGTTTTTTTTTTGTTTGTTTTTTGTTCACGTACCTTTTCTGACACCCTGCTGGAAGACCACACAGCATCTGACTGCCTGCATGTCCACGCTGATGTGACAGTTGAATGGGAAACATCTGATGTGCTTTTTTTTTTTTTCTAATGTGGGGTGGACTTTTAGAACATCCAGGCAGTGGCTGTATTTGTTCCCGGCATTAGAAGCCTTCATCAGTTCTCTGTGCGTGGTGTTTTGAGATTCCTTCTTGCCGTACACGCTGAAAAATTTAAAGAAATGCTTCCCTCGCACTTGGTCTCTGCTTCACTAGCTCAGAAGCCAGGTTTTTGGCCACGCTAGCGTGGCTGGTTGCTGGCTGGCTGTTCCACCCTCGCGGAGCGGCAGAGCCCTGGAGGCCCGATGTCCGTGTGCCTGTAGCCTGTGAGCGATAGGACCGTGTGCTCTGGACCCAGCCCCGAGCTGTTGGCACAGCGCTGGGTTCTGCCAAGCCGTGTGGAAAACCTGGCCCCAAACAGAGGCACTGGTTAGATAACTGATCATTTCCTCTGGAAACAAACGGAATCATTCAAATGAAGGAGCAACCTAGTGAGCGAGGGCTGCTTATTGTAACAGAGCTAATTATGTAGAAGAAACAGTCATGGGAGCAGGGAGGGCTTAAGGGCAAATAAACATATTTGATGGTTAAGTGGACAAAAAAAGTGAGTTGGTGAAAGCTTCTGCTTTTGTTTTCTCAGGGTTGGATTGAGATCGTTGGCTGTGCTGATCGTTCCTGCTATGACCTCTCCTGCCATGCCCGCGCCACCAAAGTTCCTCTTATAGCTGAGAAGCCTCTCAAAGAACCTATATCCTTTCTGAATAAACCACATTCTCCTGAAGTTAAAAGCGATTTGACAGTGAGATGTCTTGGAGAGCTGTGCAGCTCTGTTTTGAGTTACATCTTTTAGTTAATGGGGAAACTTAGAGCTGCAGACCCGCATGGCTTTGGGAAGTAACCTGCAAAGAATTGACCGTGTGGGTGCCTTTACTCGGGTGGGCAAAGGGGATTTACTGTTGTGCTTGGTTTTCTGAAGATTAATGCTAGACTCCTGTTTCGATTGTAAAGCCTGGTTTCAATATGAACGTGGCTTTACTATCCCAGGTTATTCCACATCATTCCGTGGTTCTTGTGTCAAAAAAAAAAAAGAAAAGTATTTTTCAAAATTTGTGGCAGTCTGCCCTTCAGTAGTTTTCCTTTCTTGCAGGGAAGTTCCTTAATCCAGTAGCAGAGGAGATTTCTTGGTGTTGTGTGTAGCAATTAGCTCTGACGTAGCAAAAGAACCAGGCCCTGCTTTCTGTCATCTCAAACTCCTTAACTGCGTCGTACAGAACAGTCAACATTGTTCAGTTTGAGGCAAATAAGGGAGCCATTGGCAAAGCTTATAAGAAGGATGCAAAGGTGGTGATGGAATACCTTTCCGCGTGTGATGAGTGTTACATCACTGACATGGAGCAGCTGCTCAACGAGAAAGGGTGAGCTGGCTCTGTGTGTGTGTAATGATGGTATTCAAATCTTTGTTTTCATGGGAATGAGCTTCTGGTTTTAGTAGGGACACCTCAGTGAAATGGGAAGTGTGTACCAGTTTCCCTCCTCTGGTTTGAGAGTTGCCCGGGCCTGATGTGGTTTTGAACTTAATTTAAAAATTATTCAAAATAATTCTGTGAGTGGTGGAACAAAATAGTTAAGTGAGAAGCAAAATTTGTGTGAGTACCCTGCATTGCTTAGTGAAGTGCTCTAGGACGTGTTACAGCCTTTCACTTACTGAGGCAGCAGTTTGTATGTTTTTCTTGACCTGTCTGCTTGTATTCCTGACACATGCATAAACTGAAGATGTAAGAGGTCTCTACAGTTGTCGAATTTGTCTGAAGCAGGCCAACAGCTTATATGTTACGAGAAGGTTAATGGTGCAATAAAAAAATAAACTTCATTTCCTGCTTGAAATGAAGTGGGCTGTAAGATCAGCGAATACGTTCTAGGGTAACATTTACCTCTTTGCTTGCTTTTTTTTTTTTTTTTTGACTGAGCTAAGGTTAATTTCTCATGCATTTCTGTGAATGTGAAAGCATAGAAAAAACCTAGTAGCACTCAAGATGAGGAAACTATTGCAGGATGTGTGTAGACATGTTAAAACCAAAAGTAAGTGTGGATTCATCCAGAATTCCACTGAAACGGTTCTATAGAAGAGTTATAAGCAGTGGCCTGGGTTTGAATTGGTAGCGGACTGCAACGCACGGCTGTTGTTTAAATTCAGCATCCACCTCTAGCTGTATCCAGAGCAAAACCTTTATAAACTTCAGCCCGTTTGGTATCGGGTCCAAATGCGGGTGATTGGCACACACTTTTCTTAAAACGTGGTGGGTTTTGTATTCTGCCAGGCTCAACGCTTCAGCGAGGAGAGTTGAGCACGTGTTGACAGCGTCAGCGTGTTAGACCTGCCTTTCTCAGGACCACGCTTGTGTAAATCCGTGACATGCAGCCCTCTGGTTCTCTGGTTCACAGCAGCAGTTGTGTGTTTGATCGCATAATAATAAAGACATTTGTTTCCTGCAAGTGGGGTAGATCCACGCAGCCTGAGCTCTCCTTGGTGAGGGCTATGTGCTAGTTCCAATTAGCAAAGAGTGAAAGTGTTTAAAGGACCATAATATCAAAAGCTTTGGAAATAATAAAATAACTGTGCTGTACCCTCCCCTTTGTTTAGTACCTGTGAAAATGCACTTTACCTTCTCGCACAAGTCAGTTTTACTGAAAAGTTCATGTCCTTCCCAAGATGTAAAGTCTGCAGCAAGTGCCTGTTTTGCATGCTTGCTTACTTTTTTTTTTTGAAAAAAAATAAATTCTGGTGTATATGCTTCACCTTGAGATCTTTTTTCCGCTTCTTAATTGAGTTTGCTTCAGGCTGTTAACCACAACTAAGTTCACTGTGTTTATGAAGAAGGTTGCTTTTAATGTAGAGGCAGTAATTTTATTATTAATGTGAATTTCTTTTAATGGGTATGCCACGTGTTTCTTTGATCTCTGGGATTTGCCCTGGCTTCTGTCATCCTGCTCTTAAAGTGAACCAACTGATGCAATTAAGGAAGTACAACTTGTTTATTTATTGCTGGAGCTCTTAAGTGACTTCTTTTTCCTTTGCAGGGAATTCACTGTTGAAACTGAAGGGAAAACTTTTAAATTAACAAAGGACATGGTTACTGTGAAGAGATTTCAGAAAACATTACATGGTAAATTAGTATCTTTGTTGTTTGATCGTCAAAAAGAAGAGGCAGACCGGGATACACTTTGAATGTGCACTTTATTAATTGTGTTGTTCTGTTAGCGTTGTGCAGTGGCACAGGGAAAATGCCTTGTGTTCTTTCCATAAAATTTAAAAATTTATGAGAGTTGGAGACCTTTCCCACAGGCGGTGGGATTTTGGTGACGGTTGATGTGGCTCCTGCTCTCCCGGTCCGGTCCGTAACTCATTTAATAGACTTTGGGCAGCGCATTATATTTGTGATGCTTCTGTTGGGTGTTGTGGGATTTATAACGTCTCACGTGGTGCTAAGAACCAGCTGCTGTAGCGATGGAGGAGCTGGAGAGGGTGCACCAGTTTCGGGAGCTTTCATCTTCAAGCCCGTCGCAGTGCAGCAGATGGATTGTGGCAGCCTGTTGGTAGGGCTACGCGCACATCTCTGCGCTCAGAGCTACTTCGTGTCACTCTGCTGCCTGAAGTCAAGTCTGACGGCATCTGCCAGCTCACCGTGCTGCCATCCTGAGCAAACTTTTTAAGCTGACAAGTCCAGCTGGTTCCTCTGGTAATCAGCAGTGACATCAACTTTGGTCAGCGACTGCGTTTCCACAGAGCTTTTGTCTCACTGTGAGAAATGGGGCTGGAAGGTAACTTTCCAAACTGCCTGGATTTAGCTCCTCAGAGAAGTCTTGTCTTTCCAGCCAGCTCTGTAAGCGCCTCATCCAAGGTCGTTTGGGAAGTCTTTGACAGAGCTGGAGAATGAGGTAGTTTTTTCCCCAGTTCATACTGTTAACATCCTGCCCTAGGTTGCGAACATGATAAATGCTCCTAGAAGGGAGTAGAGCAACTTGTAGTATGTGCAGAATGTATTTGTTCTTGCAGCTGCTGAGCCTTTGAGATGTCCAGGTGTATTTCAGTCAGCAGGTGCTGCTGCTATCCCAGGCTTTGCTTTGTCACAACCTCAAAAAAGTAATCAGAGTTCTAACTTAGTGTTTATAGAATTGCTGGGGGCCAGCACGTAGAACCCCAGTTGCTGTTTTTCCTTTAAATGTGTATGTTTGGCTGTTGTCTGCACAGAGGAGGAAAGCTTATCGTTTTCCCCTCTCTGGTCTTGAAAACTGGGTGGTCAGTGCACAGATGAAACAAGATGATCCTTTTGAAAGGTCGAATCCCACCCCGGGTTAGGTGCTTAATTGAGGAGGGTTGGCTCCCTAGGCAAGTAGGGTGCAGTGCTGGAGAGCTGGATGCTACCCTTGATTTTCAAAAGCAGCTGATGCCTGTAATTGTTGTTTCTTCTCCGGTTGCTGTCTGGGCTTCTTTTGCTAAAAAGCTGCACTATCTGAGCAGGACAGCTGTCCACTGAGCTCCTTCCATACACAGGGGAGAAGGAGGAAAAAGCCTCTTTTGACAGATGCATAGTGAGGACTGCAGGGAATGACGGGTGTGTGGTGATCTAGCCCATCACATCTTCTGAGAGTTTTTTGCAAACGTCAGCTAGTTAATGCTCATTCTTTGCCACTTCCCTGATACATTGCAGGGAGATGGAGAATAGGGGGCGCATCGGCATTGAAACAGCAGCTGAATGGCTCCAGAATACAGAGGGAGTCTTTGCTGGAATTGGCGTTGGGTCTGGAGCTCCGTGCTTCTCTACTCAGGCTGCTGGATACTGAGGCTGTGTCTGTACATTAAACCGAAGCACGCCAGAGACTGAGCATTACTCTGCCTTTGTCCTGGCTGCTTCATTACTGGCATCTTCTCTGGCACAGTTTTGGTCTATGCACAATAACACTCTCCCAGACAATGCCCTGGATGTAGTTTGTGGCTTGGTGGAAGAGGAAGAAGGTTTATCTGCAGGGATAAACTGGGCTGGGGAGTGACCTGGTAGAGAGGGATCTGGGAGTGCTGGTTGACAACCGGTTGAACAGGAGCCAGCAGTGTACCAAGGTGGCCTGGAAGGCCAATGGCATCCTGGCTTGTGTCAGGAACAGTGTGACCAGCAGGAGCAGGGATGTAATTCTGCCCCTGTGCTCAGCACTGGTGAGGCCTCACCTCGAGTGCTGTGTGCAGGTCCGGGCCCCTTGCTGCAAGAAAAATATTGGGGCACTGGAGTGGGTCCAGAGGAGAGCAACGAGGCTGGGGAAGGGACTGGAGGGAATGAGGAGAGGCTGAGGGAGCTGGGGGTGTTTAGCCTGGAGGAGAGGAGACTCAGGGAGGACCTTATCACTTTCTACAAACTACCTGAAGGGAGACTGTAGTCAGGTGGGGGTCGGGCTCTTCTCCTGGGCAACCAGTGACAGGACAAGAGGGCACAGCCTGAAACTGCCTCAGGGGAGGTTTAGGTTGGATCTCGGGCAGCCCTTCCTCACAGAGAGGGTGCTCAGGCACTGGGATGCTCTGCCCAGGGAAGGGATGGAGTCACCATCTCTGGAGGGAATGTGGCACTTAGCGCCATGGTCTGACTGATGTAGTGGTGTTGGGTCACAGGCTGGATTTAATTATCTCGGAGGTCTTTTCCAGCCTCAACAATTCTGTGATTCTGTGATGCAAGTTGTGATGTGCTGTTTGCAGTCAGGGCCAGAGAAGGGGCCCTGACTTGTTATTTACAGCCCTAAATGCATTCTGTACGTGGACTAAGTCCAAATCTAAACTTCAGGTATTTGTATTTAGAGCAGAAATGTTTAATTGCTTATTTGTATGTGCTCAGCTACATGTAATCAGAGCTTCTGAGCAGAAAGGCAGCTTCAGTAAACACTTTTTTTGTGTATGTGTGTATAAATGCTTCTGTAATGATGACACGGATTCTTTTATGTTCCAGTGGAAGAAATCATCCCAAATGTTATTGAACCCTCCTTTGGTATTGGAAGGATCATGTACACAGTGTTTGAACACACATTCCAAATCCGGGAAGGAGACGAGCAGAGGACGGTGAGCTTTCCTGCGGCTGGGCCTCAGCTTAAGTCCAGCTGCAAGCGTTTGCCTTCCCCTAACATCCAGAGGAAGGATTGAAATAAAACTGCACAATACACAGTAGAGATGGGGAAAGCCCAGGTGGGCTTTTAAATTGCTGCTTTTGCCAGCGTACGTGTCGCTTATACATGCACGCTGAGAGCATTTCTGGGGCCATGTGTGCATGAGGCCCGTGCTGTGTTACTGGCAAGGGGGTGAGAAATTCCTCCTTCTGGATTCACACTTGGCAACAACCCATCGATCGGAGAAAGGCATCTCTTCAGCATTTTATTTCCTCTCTTTGCTGCTTTTCCTGGAATGATAGTTCTGTGCAGCAAGATGGACAATAGACTGACTGTTTCCTTGGTCCTGCATGAAATTCAGCCTTCTCTGATGCTGAGCATCCCTAAAATCTTGGCCTGAGGCTTTGCTGTATCAGGGGCCAGAGGGAGGTGTGTGTTAAATACAGAGCACCGGCCTGTTCCAGCCAGTGCCCAAATCCTGATGCTCTGCACCATTGCTGGTGGCCCATGGGAAGCTGGCTGTAAACTTGACATTGGTTCCTGTTGTTTTTTTCTGACTACTAGACTGTATTTTTTAGGAAAGAAAAACATCAGCGTTCCTTAGTGTCTCTGGTTGCCACAGGATGTGATGCAGTTACGAGTGGGGGGAACAGGATTCAGGAGCCCAGAATTAGGACACAGTTGACTTTCAACAGCAAACTGCTCATGAAGTCTAAAACAATTAGACTTACCTTTCTCCTAGTACCCCTTTACTTTCTGTCTTGCCTTCACTGCTCTATACTGTGGTATGTCTCAGTTGCATTACTTCTGTATACCTTTACAGGCTTTGCTAACTGCCAGGAAAGATGCCCCCCCCTCCACACCTTTCTGTCACATTTTTCTTTCCTGAGAGTGTCCGTGGAGGGTTCTGAAAATCTTTGAGCTGCGTGCGTGGAGTCTCCATGAGAATCAAATCGGGGAGTGAGATGTTTGTGAAAACTGTTCCCTTTAGACCGTGCATAGCACTAAATCTCTTGGAAAGGCCCCTCTGCCATTTATTTTTTCTGTAATTCAGATGAGGTTCACTTTCTTCAGGGAGGGCTCTGATAGACTTCTTTTGGGGACAGGTAGTGTTTGGCTGTCAGGAGGGAAGGGGGAGTGAAGGGCAGCTGGAGAAAAATCAATTTTGCTTCAGTGGTGTGAGGTGTTACTGCTGGAGCATTTAATGCTAATGTCTTACAGAAAGCCAGCTATGACCTTGGAACAGTTATCCTGCCTCCAACCTCAATCAGAGCTTATTCTCACCTCCTAAGAATCTGGCCTAGCTGTTAAACTTGTATTTATTTGTGCTTTCTCTTTTTTTTTTCCTTAGTTCTTCAGCTTCCCAGCCGTTGTAGCACCGTTCAAGTGCTCCGTTCTTCCTCTAAGCCAGAATCAGGAGTTCATGCCTTTTGTCAAGGAATTATGTAAGTGTATTATGCGCTGTGGGTCCAGTGGGGATGTGCACTGGGAAGAGAGGTTTCTTCCTTGGTGCTCTAGGGAGAAAATATCATTGGGATTGTGTGACTCTCACACGTGCAGAGGGAGGGACATCAAACCAAAATAGCCAAAGGTTGGTATCAGCCTGCTATGGGTATCCATCAGACTCTTCAATCTGGGCACAAAAAACCCTGACTCCCTGCTCTTCCCTATGTTGGTTTGCAGTGTAAAAGACATTTTCTCCTATGCGAAAAAGAAAATTTTCTCCACTGTTCAGGAGAAGCTGCCACGAGCAGTGTGGTTTTGATTTTGGGGTTAGTTTTTTGGGTTTTTTTGAATAAAGTTCTGTTCTCCATGCTTATTGGCCAGCTGCTTTATTGAATTGGTCCCAGAGCTGCTGAGCCTCCAAGTATTCTGTCAAAATGCGTGCTGGTACAGTCTAAGAGTGACTACGTGTAGGATAGGAACGTAGGCTGCCTGTCAGACAGTGCCTTTTGCTGTCAGCATCAGTTCTGAGCCGGACCTTGCCTCCCCACGGTGGACGTACCCCCGTACAGCTGTGCGACTGGCACGGTTTTGAGTTACAGCAGAGTTGTGGAACTGCCCTGGGGGGTTGAAGAAGTCAGCGGCTTTGTTCTCCGGGTGAGAGCTGAGCGATGCAGTGTGAGGGTAGCAGTGTACCTGTGGGGTGGGTTTGAGCTTGTAGTCTCAGCAGGGACTGGAACATCGGATCTTCTGTCAAAATAAAATGAGGGTCTGTGATGCTGCTTGAAAGCAGGATGCGTGGTGCCTCACTTAACGTAGTGGCGTGAGGATGTGGGAGGCCTCTGCTCGAGTCGTGTTGCCTGCTGATTGTAACGAGTCCTGGAAATCCTCCCTCCCCTTCTCTGCTTCTTGCAGCTGAAGCACTCACCAGGAACGGCATCTCTCACAAGGTGGATGATTCCTCTGGCTCCATTGGCCGGCGCTATGCCAGGACTGATGAGATCGGCGTGGCCTTCGGCATCACGATCGACTTTGACACCGTTAACAGGACGCCTCACACGGCCACGCTGAGAGACCGCGACTCAATGCGCCAGATCCGGGCCGAGGTAAAGGGAGGCGGCTGGGTTTGGCTGTTGATAGAGCCAAGTCTGGTTCTTATGGGCTGGGGGAGAGCGTTATTTCTTTACCTTAAAAGGTTGGACTAGATGTACCTTGAGGTCCCTTCCAACCTGGTATTCTGTGATTCTATTAGCTGCCGTTTCTGATCAGCAGCGACTGGTTTATGCAGGAGCTGCCTTCAGCTGTTGTAGGCAATTCAGTTATTCTGAGAAATCCCCAGGGAGGAGATATTGTTCAAAGACAAGATGTTGGCCCTGCTGCCAAAGTGAGGAGAGACTTGTGTTTTCCTTGGGTGCAGAGGTGTTGATCTTACTTGAAAGCCATGCCTTGTGCTGATTGCTCTGCTTTTTAGAGTGCCTCTTTCAGAGTGAAGGCTGCTGAGTAAATGCATTTGCTGGGTCCTGTCTGGCTTTCAAAGGCAGGGCTCCTCTGAGTCCACAGATTGGCTGCCCAGCACAGCTCAGACAGAACTCCTTAAAACTTGCTTGGTCCTGGTGCAGCACCAGAGCAAAGCCAGTGAACCCTTGCCTCCGTGCTCTGCCAGTACGGCTGTAATACAGCTGCAACTTGGCAGCTTTTCTTTGCTGGTCTTACAGTAAATAAGCCCTGGCTAAATCCTGGCTTACAGGATCTTCTGGATATGCATATTGTTTTTTTTTTTCCCTTCCAAAACTGTAACGTAACACCACCAGGGATGAACCTTGCTGTGGTGCACCGCAGTGACAGTCGCATTCCCCCATGGGTCACCCTGAGTAACTGAGCAGACTGGTTTAAGATGTCCTCCTAGCTTAATGGGTTTTTTTCCTCCTCAAAAATGATCTTGCACCTGTTCTGTTGCTGATGTACAAATTACCTGTGCTCCCCAAGTACCCAGCTTCATTCTGATGACTCTGTTTCGTATGTCTTTTGTGACTTTGCCTGCAGATCTCTGAACTTCCTGCCATCATTCGTGACCTGGCGAACGGTTATCTAACTTGGGCTGACGTGGAGGCAAAGTATCCACAATTTGAGGGACAAGAGACTGGTAAAAAGGACACAATAGAGGAATAAAGAAAAGGACCTGAAGTAAAATCCTGTCAAATGTCCACTTTTTACTGCTCATGTTAATATGAAATAAACTTATCATGTATTATTCAAAGCTGCATTGTTTGTGCACACAGGGACTGTTTTGCTGGGTTTTTTTTCCCCTCAATTGCTGCCCTAATTAACTTTAAAAATGGAAATAATTGCAGTCCAAGTTAAAGGTGTTATGAATAAAACCGCCGTTATATATGCCTGCTTCTCTGTGTTCGTGCAGCCTTGTACTTTCTTCAGAAGTCTCTTTTTTTTTTGTCTTTCTCCTTCCTTTTTTTTCCCCCCTCCTGCTTACAGATATGGTTGTAAGAAGAGGGACCATAGACCCTTTCACCTGGATTCGGATCACCTTAAACTCTTCTGCTTGGCCTCATGTCTGTGAAGGGGCAATCAAGACATTGGTCTTACTTTCCCCATTGCACAGTGCTTCAGGCTGCTCCCTGAAGAGATGATTTCATGCTTTCTTTTGGCTGCAGGCTTTTAATACCCGTTTCTGCAGAATTTAAACAGATACTAAAATTTGCATGCAGGAGAGTGGAGGTGGAGGGGTGGAAAATCCGATTTTTGCTCTTGCTTGGCATGGTTGGTTTACTTCGCTGAAGGAGCGAGCAGCTAGGAGAGCAGGAGTGCTGGCAGGGTCACTTTTTCATGAAATAGCTTCTGGCAGCGAGCGCTGAAACCGGAGACTGCCCGAAAGAGGTGGGAAAAGAACCAAAGGACCCTTTGACTTCCCTGGGCAGTGGAGAAATCCAAACCCGTGTGCTGTCAGCGTGCTGTGCTGTGGTCAGAGGTGGGGATAGCACCTTGGGTTTTGGGCAGCGAAAAGAGCGAGAACTCTCTTTAAAAAATGATCGCAGGCAATGCTGCGCAGTGAAATCAAATGAGAGCTTGAGGCAAAATAATAATATTGAATTGTTTTGAATCACAGAGCCTTAGCTATGAAAGAAATTGGATGCTCTTGAAAGGCTCTAATCTGATGTGTCGTGTCCCCCCCCCCCCCCCCAAAAAAAAAATCCCCAAATTCCCAGTGGGGAAGAGCAAAGTTGGTGTTTCAAGGGGGAGAACCTGAGCAGCGTACCCGCGGGTTGCGGTTTACCTGCCTGCTCTTGCCCATCTGTCCCTGAAAATGAAATCTGAAACCTGATCTCTGCTTTTCTCCAGACCTGGTGTAAAGAAGGCATCTTCGGAGTAATCTTTTTTTAGTTTTCAGCTAAACTTCTGCATAAGCAGATGAGTTTGGGGGTATTGGGAGAGGCAGACACAGGCATGGAGAGTGAGGGTTTCGCCATGCCTGTAAGTCGCTGTGCTGCTACTTTTGCTGAATTTTGCATGAATTTATCCTGGTAGTGACAGCAGACATGTGGTCACCCCTTTCAATTGTCCTTTTCCTCCTTCCCTCCCCAAATTGCATCCTTGAGTTAAATCGACAGTTCTGTGGCTCTGCCTTGTGCCCGAAAGGGGCTGATGGAAAGAGGTGCCTGACGTGGAACTGAGGTGACACCCCGAGGTGTTTCTTTGACTTGGGGCAGCTAGTGTAAGCTGTGGCGATGTGTGCCTGTGCATCCCTGCTAGCAGGCTTTCGTAG
The DNA here is from genome assembly GCA_020746105.1 of Trogon surrucura. Taxonomy (NCBI): domain Eukaryota; kingdom Metazoa; phylum Chordata; class Aves; order Trogoniformes; family Trogonidae; genus Trogon; species Trogon surrucura. The sequence continues at coordinate 55,849,607 of CM036622.1, forward strand.
TTCCAGTTTTGTAAAACCATCAAGTGGTTTGGGTTGGAAGGGACCTTAAAGATCATCGAATTGTTATGGTTGGAAAAAAAACCTTTAAGGTCACCCTGCTGCTGTCCATTCTTGAAGAAGGGAATTAAACACCACCACGCTGCCAACAAATGCAGCTGTACTGTATCCTTTAATGCAAGAACAGATAAAAGTTTCCAGCTGTGAGTGGGAAAGCATCGCCAGGGAACTAATCAACCTTCAAAGGAGAGTGTCAGCCCAGAATGCAGGTAAGCTCTGCGCGCGGTTTGCGGTTAAAACCCGTGATGCTTAAACCCAAGCCTTGGAATTAGCCGTGCTGCGTTGAATCTGTTTGAGTGGGGACCCGACCGACACTAGCCACAGGTGAGGCGCTCCTGCCATGGCAGAGGACAAGGGATGAGGACGATTTTGGAGGAGGTGGGACCTGGGGTACTGACGGTTGTCCCAGCAGTGCTGCTCATCCCCTCCTCAGCTCCCAGCCCTTCTAGCCAGACGAACGTGCTTGTTCATGTCCCGAGATGCATGCGGTTTGCAGGAAGGTGCTTGCTCACCTGTGTTTCAAGCAAACGAATAAAAAAGCTGGGATGTGTCGGAGGACAGACGATTACAAATTTTAAGGCAGTTCTCACCAGGAGTGGTGCAGCTTTTACCTGCTGCTCCAGCAATGCAAAGCAGCAATTTGACCTGCACTCGATCGTGCAACCATCCTCAAACTCGTTCAAAAGGAAGTGCAAAAAGAAAAAAGACTCAGAAGAGATTGTCCAGGACCCTTCTGCTTAAATTCAGCGCCGGAGGGCTCTGCCCTTTGCCGGCCCTGAGCCGCTGGGAGCTGAGCGGAGCGTGCACCCTTCAGCCACCAGCACTTCTTCCCAGAAGAGGGTGCTGTCAGGCAGAAAATAGCGAGCACAAGGAAGGTATTTAAGACGCTGAAACTGGGTGTTTTATTTTTTTATATCTTCCGAATGTTTCAGTTGTGCTACAGCCTCGGACCTCCAGCCCTGCGTTATTCTAACGCTCTTTGTTAATTCAATGGCTGAAAATGGTGTTGCAGCCCGGATTTTAATGCGAGGTGACAATCTTAAAGTCTTAGAAATGTAATTCATAGTTTGTCTTCAGGGGAGTGCATAGCTGAGGTGTAAGAGTTTGATGCCCCTGCCATAAGTTTATGGAGTTGGGGGGGGGGGATCTATCTGATTAAATCCAATTATTGATAGCACGGATGGCTGTAGCTTCCCAGGCAGCCTCCATGATCTGCAGAGTCTGAGACATGATTTTTTGCTCAGTTTGGAGTGGACTTTGCAAACAGGTGTCATAAAGCCACTGGTTTTTGCTCTGTTGATGGATGGGGATGCTGGGGAGGGAAGCAGCATGAACTGTGCCTAGCCTGTGCCTTGCAAAAATTGCCCAGACGAAAAAAACAAAACACACAACAAACCTGAAGGTAGATGGGTTTGTCCTAACAAAGACAACGCCAACAGATGTACTTTGGAAATTCAGCTTAAACCTTTTTGATTCCTATCTTTGTCGTGACCTGCAATTCACCTTCTGCGCCAGATAGGCAGAGTTAAGTATTTATAAGCGGGGGCTGCTGAACTTCGTTCTAACTCACCATTGCTCTGCCACACTCATTTCCATGTTCCTGTCTGAGCTCCACTTTGTGGTGTAATCTGCAGCCATCCCCCCTGCAAAGGGATGGGAGAACACTGCTCATTCATTTCATAAAGCTGCAAGAAATGAAAAGCACTGGTCCTTCGTAAGTAGTATCTTGGCTTGCATTGCTGGGACTCCAGCTCTGGGTTTAGACAGTATTTAGGGTCATCCCTAATAATAATTAATAAAGCTGGCAGGTGACAGCTTCAAAAGAAGCACTCGGAGGAAAGATCAATGTGTATGTGCGTGGTTCTTCCTCTCTTTCCTTAGTGCCTTCTGGTGGCTGCTGTCACGTCTGTGAAGACTTGGAGGTATGGGAAGAACCAGCATCGTAACCAGTTGTTTTCCCAGCGATCAGCACACAAATCAGCCCACACAAGGTAAATCCATCTATGCCAACCTTTAACTGATACAGTCCAGCTTTTAAGCCGATTGATCTATTATTGGTTTAAACAGGCACTGCTTTTAGACCAGGCCTCTACATCTCCATTTATAAATTGCTGAGAAATGCAGCTGCTTTGCAGCAAGAAAAGCAAGAATCTCTCAGCACCTATTCCCCAAAATCCAAAGCAAAGAAAACTTGTTAGGGACTTTTTTTTTATTATTTATTTGCAGTTCAGGAACAGAGCAAGACTCTGCTCTTTTGTCAAGGTTTCACGTTAGTGAGAAGGGTATTTATATGAGATATGTTACAGCAACTCAACAGGAACCTAAGAATAAGGATTCCTGATCTTCCCCCTGGTAAAAAATTCCATATTTCTGAGCTTTGGTTTTCTCCAGTGTTAGACAGCAATAGGTGTGTCTGGAAAGTGCCTTCAGAGTTGGTTATACTGGTGGATGTTTGCTACCCTCCCAGTACCCCCAGCAGGCCCTGGCTGAGGTCCCACACCAGTTTGTGCTCATCCAGCAGGCAATTCCCAACTGCATCTTTCTCAAAAGACATGAAAAATGCAGTGGTCTCACCTCCTCTTTGCTGACTGTCTCCCCTCTGATCAGGAACTCCTCGATCATTTTCCAAATCCCACGGCCCCATTTGCAAATATATAATGATGAAAAGAAAAGCCCGCGATTGAATTTTCTGCCTCTTGAGGGTAATGAGATATGGAATAATAAATATATATTATATCATCCAGGCAAAACCCTGCTGGTCACTAATACCTACAGATTAATTGTACTAATCCACTGTGATCAAGGGGAGATGGTTGGCTACTTGGCACTATTTTGGTCCCTTGCTTATGAAACTCCATCTCCGTGTTTGAAAGAAAAGTCTTTACATAACCGTAATCACTCAGATAAGAAAAGGACTAAACTGTCCCAAAACATTTTATCTTCTGCACAGATGCTGCCTATGAATTTTGGCTTGATTAATTAACACGGCAACATAATATTTTGCTCTGAATAACAAATGTCCCTCTGTAGAAGGAAAGGAGCAAGTCTGCTGTCTCCACTGGCTGTTTGGTGCAGCAGAAGTGGGGGTTGATGCAGGCTGGAGGATCCAGCAGCCCACCTGGTCAGTGAGAGTCACTCAGAAAACAGCTGGAAAGGAACATCCCGTTGTGCCACATCTGGCTCAGGGAGGTCCCCAAAGGTGTACCCTGGGTGCCGTCACAAATCACAGAGCAAAATTAAGGTTTGGAGCAAACCATGGGAAGGGAACAGGAGTGCCTGGGGACCAGCATCTTAGCTGGGTGCACCAGAAGGGCATTTGTTAAATAAAAGTGGTTTGTGTCTTTTCCTGCTTCTTAGAAAAAGGTTTTCTCATGTCCTAGGGAGCACAGCACCAGGCTGGCACAGGGAGGAGTGGGATTAGGATGCTCGTGATGCAAAGTGTGAGATTTCTCATCAGTCAAAGGTTTCCCTTGTATTTTGCACCTGTTGATGAGGGATATTTGCAGACTGATTTACACCAGTATAAGTGAGGACCTTGCACGTACTTCTCAAAATGTTTATAGAGAGACTTGGTAAGTTAAGTTCCTTCTCAGTGGTTCCTACAGCTAATCCCCTGTCTCACATAACTGATATGAGGATGCTGGTGTCCTGGTCCCAGGTGGATGTTTTCACCCAAGTTTTCATCCAAGCTCTCACCTCCATCCCATTTGATATGACTTGAATCCAACAGGACTGAAGCACAAGTTTGTTTGGTTTTTTGGTTTTTTGTTTTTGTTTTTTAAAATAGAGGCAAACTACCAGCAAATCAGAGGAAATAAGTATGCTGGGATGTGACGTAAAAAAGAAGGGCAATTGCAAAATGTCATTTGTTTTGCTTTGTAAGAATAAACATAGGGAAGGACAGCAAATAACATTAGATCATACGTTAATATTTCAGTGGATGTTCGCAACTACCACTAGTTCCTCTGTCTCCTCCAAGGTTCCCTTCTGCCTACCCATAAATAAAACCAAAACACAGCTGGGACATTTTGCAGGCAGAACTCCACCAGCATGGAGCAGCACAGCGAGCAAATGGAATGGATGGGGATGGGGATGTCTCCTTCCGAGCCCGCCTCCCCTTCGCAGCTCGTGGAGAAGTAGCCAGTAGAGTCAGTGAAGTCCTGGAGTCTCATACCAGAGTGGACATCTAAACAGGGCACAAAAATTACTTTCTCCATCTTGCTCTTTCTTTCCTTTGATTTTAAAGGGGAGGAGGAACAGCTTGATTGTGCTGTAGAGACTCAAATGATTCTATACTTCTATGAATTTAGGTTGGAAAAGACCTTTAAGGTCATCGAGTCCAACTGTAAACCCACCACTGTCAGATCCACCACTAAACCGTATCCCTGAGCATCACATCACAGCTTTTAAATACCTCCAGAGATGCTGACTCCACCACCTCCCTGGGCAGCCTGTTGCAATGTTTAACAACGTTTTTTTTTGGATTAGATCATCTCTAAGGGCCCTTCCAGCCTAGGCCACTCTATGTTTCTGTGATTCTATGATTCTATGAACTTTTCAGTGTATAAATATTTCTTCATATCCAAACTAAACCTCCTCCGGCACAACTTGAGGTCATTTTCTCTTGACCTATTGCTTATTACTTGGGAAGAGACCGACACCCACCTCACTACAACCTCCTTTCAGGTAGTTGTATTTCTGGTGAGACAAAGCCAACCCCAGAGCATGGTGAACCTGCAACCACTGAGTTAGGAAAAAATAGATGTATTCCTAGTTTGGTTTATTTTCTTCCTTGATATGGACAAGATATGCAGATGAAAGACTTTTTTAGCCTAGAGATTTCCTCTTGATTCACTCCATGGTGGTTTAACTTTTCTAGAAAGCCAAGGGAAAACTGCCCAGCCACTGCTCATGAGCACAGAATGGCTCCTGTTCCTCAAAGAAGGCTCCAGCCGGGCCATGCTTACACTATTCTATTTATCCTCCTGGGTCTTTATTGAAAGATACTTAGGCAAAGCCTTTTCCTCTTGCTCCAGTAATGTGGTCTGTTACTCATCACAGATAATCCCATTGACTGGAAAAGCGGTCACCTAATCAGGGCAGAAGTTTTGCCACGCGATGTACGCAGCGGCTTTCCAATCATCCCCAGCTGGTGCTTGTTTGTGCCCGGTGGGATTATTAATAAATCATTATGTGAGTTGAAAAATTGGGATCAGCTAGAAAAAGGGTGTCGGGTAACTGTTTTCCTTTCTGTCATTTAATTCCGGAGAGAAAATACCCAAACAAGGGATAAGGCGAGGGCAACTGGTCAGTGCCTACTCGCCAGCAACTTGTCTCTTTAGGTTGCAGAAATAGGGCAGAGCTGTGCAAAGATTACTGGAGCAAGAACATCTTGCACAAAAAAAAAAAAAACAAAACCAGGCTTAAAAGGATACAAAGCTTTCAGGAAGCAGCAGTCTTCCACCATGGCCTGTTTTCCAGTGCATGATTTAAATCCCTGCTTTTCATGTAATAGTTCAGTGCACTATTATCACGGTCTATCATCAGTCTGCCTATTTAGGGCTGATGAATTAACCGTGAGTGAAACAAATGCAGGATAAAAAAAGGCCAATTAAACCAACAGAAATGCTGAAGGAAATCTTCAAAATCAAACAGATCTGCTGGGGGGGGAAAAAAAAAAAAGGAACAAACTCAAAATGGTACTTAATTTTGTGTAACTACCCATTTGGCTCGTCTGGTAACCATGTGGTGTTTGAAGACGAGCTGGCCCAGGATTTTCAAGTTAATAGTGGTGCATCGATCCTTCCTTCAGCTCCTGCCATGGCTTTGTGGCATTGGAGCTCTGTGCTGTAATTAATAGCAGGGTATTAATTTAATGGTGAGGATGGAGAGCAGGACGGGATACACAGGGGGAAGGAGAGAGGGGCACATGCCGAATCCAGCATGGGTGAACTCTGCTAAAAGCAGGGAGGGAAGGGGATCATTTCACAGCAGGTAATTTTGGTGTGTGGGGGGACAGACTACTCGAGCTCCAAAGGCATGTGCAGGTACTGAAAGCAGCTCCTCAGTGGTTCCTCTGTTCCTTTCACTGGGAATAACTCCCCCATCAGCCCAGACACAGGACACACACAGGCACAGCATCTCCCTGCAAGGCAGAGGCTGCATCTTTTAACTCATTCCCAGCCGTGCCTCCATCACTCCTGCCAGTACTTGGCATACAAATCACAGAATCGCAGGATGTTCAGAGTTGGAAGGGACCTCGAAAGATCATGTAGTCCACCCCTCCTGCCAGAGCAGGATCACTTCAAGTAGGTCACACAGGAATGCATCCACATGGAATTTGAATGTCTGCAGAGAAGGAGACTCCACAACCTCCCTGGGCAGCCTGTGCCAGGGCTCTGTCACCCTCACAGTGAAAAAGTTTTTTCTAATATTTTTGTGGAACCTCCTGTGCTGCAGCTTGCACCTGTTGCCCCTTGTCCTGTCATTGGACGTCACTGAGAAGAGCCTGGCTCCATCCTCCTGACACTCCCCCTTGACATACTTATAAACATTTATGAGGTCACCCCTCAGCCTCCTCTTCTCCAAGCTGAAGAGCCCCAGCTCCTTCAGCTCCTTCAGCCTTTCCTCATAAGGGAGATGTTTCAACATTTGTAGACTCCACTGGGGCCAAAGGACTACTGTGTGCCATTCGGAAGGCAGTTTTGGGGCTGACAGTTTGAGAGGGATGTCAAGGTACTTGAATGCATCCAGAGGAGGGCACCAAAGCTGGTGAAAGGGCTTAAGGCAGTGGGCAGAGAGGTGCTGAGCTCTTTTCCCTGGGACCCAGCGAGAGGACACCTGGGAACGCTTCAAAGCTACATCAGGGGAGTTTCAGACTTGACATTAGAAAGCACTTCTTTACCGAGAGGGTGACCATAAACCAGCACAGGCTTCCTAGAGAGGCTGTCAATGCCCCAAGCCTCTCAGCGTTTAAAGGGGCATTTGGACAATGCGCTGAAGAACAGGCTTTGCCCCAGAAACATCACTTTCAGACATATCTTAAAGGATGGATACTCCTTCCCACATTGTGCTGCTTTTGCTGCAAGCAGGACCTGTGACTCCACCTTCACCTCCAGCGAGGGGAACAAGGCAGATCTCTTCAGGTAGGACAAACAAGGTGTTTTGTCCTGCCATTGTTATCTACTCCATTGTCCTGCCATGTACTCCATTCATATTATCTATTCCATTGTCCTGCTGTCATTATCTAGTCCACCTCAGCTGACGTTGACCAACACTCTGTCTTTGCAGTGGTGACCCCACCTTCCAGGGTTGTGCTGCTGCTGCCCTGGGATGCTGTGGAACACTTGCAGACAGCACAGAAGGGTTCAGCCCTGAGAATCCCAACCCAGTCCTAGATGTCCAAGCTCAGCCATTTACTGACCTGTCTTCCATCTACCTCAACAGCATGGAGGTTGGGAATTATCCCAAGAGTCATTGGCCAGATTTTCTTTTTTCTATCCACTTTGAGCCCTTTGCCTTCCAGTTATACTTCGTTCATGTCTGCTGGTGCCGACTCACAGGAAGTTTCTGTCAGTAATGTAAAAACTACTAGGGGAAGAGAGACAGAAAAAGAGGAGCTGGGTTAAGGACAGAAAGCGGCTTGGGGGTAGTAAAATTGCTGCCCTAAAGCCTCTTGGGCTTGGGCAGGGGGATGCCCAGCTCCTGGTCCCACCATGGGCTGCAGGGATACGGCTCGCTCGCTGGCTTTGAAGGATGCCTATGTTTGCTGGCTGAGAGCTGTTTAGGGAAATGCAGGTCCCACACTGCAGCAGGCTGTAAATAGCTTTTTCTCTACATTAGTTCTCTCTCTTCGTTTTTAATTGCTGCTTTTAGGCAGCTGAACTGAACTGCTTTACATTACAAGCCCCATTCCATTCCTCTGAGTCCTCCCTACGGATACTTTCACTCTCTGTGTAGCTAACCCCGCTTAGAGTTGTGCAAGCATAGAAAGCCATCCTGCTCTCTTCTTCCATGACCTTTTTGTCCGTGGATCTCCAAACACTTTGCAAAAGGGAAATGCAGTGAGGTGTCTTGAAGGAGAACGTTTGGTGAGACAGTCTGCATCCTTCCCTAGACACAGTGGAGGGAGTTTCCACACAGTGAGTCCAAGAAAATTGTTTCTTACATGTGGCTGTGAGTCTCCTCGTGAGCCTCCATCTCCCAGGGGAAGCTGGACCGCCTGGCTTTGGGTGCTTTGTAGCACTTAGCAGGGTGCCCGGATTAGGCTGTGACTATAATCATCAGCAGCAGCGCCTACAGAAATCCTCAGTAAATCCATGGTCCTGCCAGCGCAGCAGGATGTAGCAGGTCCTGGAACATTTAGTGGCTGCTGAACATGTGCTAATTCAAGGTGATCGAAAACCCAAGCCATGACTCTGAAACACATGATGATGTTCCTGGGTGCTGGAGCAGAGTCTTCTCAACCCTCATGTCTTTACCTGAAACTTTTAGCCCGAGTCAGAGCTGGAGCCAGGGGTGAATCCCAGAGCAGCGCTGGATGATGCCATCCTGAACAGAGTTTACCTGTACGAATGAACACCAGCTTGATGCCCTCAGAGCTGGAAAACTGTCCTCAGCTCAGCTGAATTAGAAAAATTTTTTTACTGAAAGAGTGTTGAGACATTGGAACAGGCTTCCCTGGAACAGCACTGGGGAAGTGATGGAGTCGCCATCCCTGGAGGTTTTCAAAAAACATGTAGACTTCAGGATATAGTTTAGTATTGAGTTGACAGTTGGACTTGATGGTCTTAGAAGTCTTTTCCAACCTTAATGATTCTGTGATTCTGTGAATTACTCATACAGGCACAGCCATGTTTCCTGGCTGTTTACCACTAGCACCTTGCAGGCAGAAGACCTGACCGTGTTCTTCGTTCCCAACCTTCCCCAGAAGAGCGAGCTGGTGTGCAGGTGCTTTGCTGCCAAGGAGTGAATGTTTATAGCCACTGTGTTTTCAGCCAGTGTATGGTTATTTTTGTCTTTATTCAGCTTTGCTGAGGTGTTTTTTTTTTTTTCAGGGGAAACTCTCACTTTCCTTCCTCATTTCAATTCCTGATCTCCTTCCGATTTTTAGCATCCGTTTTGTGATGCTTCTACTGTCTTCAAACTACCACACTCTTAAATCTGCTGGGCATCTAGTGATAAAACTGCCTCTCAGTGCCAAAGCCGGAGAAAAAACAGATCCAAAGTTGTCATTTAGGAAGTGTGTGAGTTGCCCCAGCTACAATAAGAAGCAGAAACTGGGGCTTGATGTAGAAAGCACCAAATAGAGGCTGATACTGGGACTCCTGTACTCAGCTCTGAGCCCTGGCATCTACTCCTGCCTCTGCTTCAGTTCATTTCCATGTTTTTTTCCGATGTAAAGGATGATATATTTATTTTATTTGGAGAAGGGACTGATTGCTTTATTTCCCGTTTCATTCCTGATGGCTATGTTGGCTGCAGCCAACCATGGGATACAACAGGCTTGCTCACATCCATTGTGCTTTCTCACTGTGGCACTCTCAGAAACACGCATGCTGTTATTTCCATCAAAAGCTCTTATACCCCTTATTCTTTCACCCATTTCCATTTAAGCACTTAGGAAATCCCAGCAGCCTTTTATTTAAAGTAGGCCTGGATGAATATGTGGCAGTGTCAGATTTACTGCCAGGCCAAGAGTTTTTTCTGGCTAAGAAAAAAACCCAAAACACACCAACATTTTTTCCCCCCCCCCCTGGAAAACAAGCACAAATCTAAACAACCTTTTGAATATCTTTTGCTTTCACCCCATAATAAAACATTTTGGTTTAAGATAGGGTGACTGCTTCTAAGGGGAAGAAAAACACCTCCAACCTACCAAGATGTAACGCCCGCATTTATTTTTGAAGTAAGAAAACTGAAAAATTTTCAGAAGTTTTTGCTGGCTATACAACTATTTGTCCTAATTTTCTCCTTTTCCGTCAGCGTGAAGAATTCACAAATCCAAAGCAAAGTGGGAAAAAAAACTTCTGGAGAACCAGAAACTTCTTTTCCTCCTTTACATTAAAATGCTTCTTGGCCCCTTTTCAGCTTATGGACAAAGACACCTCTAGGATGAATTCAGGCCTGGGATTCGGCTCAGACTTTAGATGCTTAAATCAACCTAAATTCAAGTATATTCAAATTAAGCCAATAGATACAGGAGACCATAACTGAGGGGCAAGTGCTTTAACCCCAGTTTAACCTACCGTGTCCCAAACCTTAACCCTGCCAAGGAACTGGAGCTGTGTCCAGGCAGACAGGCAGAGCTGTGCTGTCAGGGATGCTCCCACACAGCTCAACGTCAGTCCTTGGCTGTCCCACCACATCTCTGGTGGAGTCTGACCCTCTCTTTGCAGTGGTGCTTGTTACCAGAGTTAAATACTTTTATGCTGCTGGATGAGGGGTTCACATTGGCAGAGCCACACACTGAAGCTCGGGAGTCTAGAGGGGATGGTCATACTGCACGGAGGTATAACCCTGCTATCCCATGCCCGCTGCCCAAAATTCCTCCGCAGACTGGGGTTAAACCCTGGGAACCATCCTGCTGAGGGCAACAGAATGCCTCTTCTCCTCAGGCTCAGCATCTGGCTGATTGTACTGGCATACAAATACCAGCAAAGACCTTCCCAGCCCTGTACCGCTTTCCATGCCGGCTGCTTGGCAATCGACTTGTGAAAGCGAGCAGAGCGGAGGTCAGAAATGTCAGGCTGAGCTGCCTTGAGCTCACAGCATCTGCAAGCCCTGTGGTGAGCAGAAAGATGGATCAGGCTTATTCTTGCAAGGAGCTGTTCAAGTGAAAAGTACAGTTATTTTCTTTGCAACAGACTTTATCCAATATTTAACAAGAAACTCTTTAGGTAATAAAGAAGTCCTGCTCTGGTGACAAGTAATCACAAGGCATCCTTGTTAATTCAGCCCTGGGAAACATTAGAGTGCCTAGCATAAAAAACAAAGCAAGTACACTCAAGGAGCATTCAATGAGGATTGGGAAATACCCCATGGAAATGTTTCTGAGAGTATTCCCTCCTATTGATGAGAAATATTTCCAAGCATTAGAGAACCTCTCTGACTCCTTTCTCCTTGCCTGCTGATTCCCAGTGTCAGAGTAGCAAAAGACAGTGAGACAGTGACTGTCCCAGCTGCAGGGACAGCCCTCGTCCAGCCCCATTTACCTTTCCTTCATGAAGCTTTAGCTGGCTGAGACTTTCTCAGGCAGACAAGGTCTTGTCAGTGAAGGCAAGCAGGGTCTATCTTCCCCAGGAGTGCAGGCACCCAGGACTGCCTCTTCCCCAGATTTATTCATCCTCCCTGGGACTGGATGAGCCACAGCAAGTCCATGTTAAATGTTTGGAATAACTAGTCAGAAAAAAAGAAGAGAGGAAAGGGCTCAAAGGGAGGCAGACAGTGCTGCAGGAATCAGGCTCATAGACCATTTGAACTAAGTGTGTCTGTTGTCCCCGGGAGCATCCTCTGCCCCAGGAGCATGCAATGGGGAAAAGGCTGGGGAAAAAAAAAGGATGAACCTCTACAGATCCTCCTTGCAATAGGAGCTCCCCATGCTCTGTCTTCCTGGGCTTTAATAGAGACAAGCAACAAGGAACTCTACAAAGTCTGAGTTGATTTCTACTATACATCAGTTTATAGACAGGAGGAAAGCCACAGGCCAGAACTGCCCATCTCACCCACACCATCCCACAGTCTTCTCCTCTTTTCAGGCTGACACTGTCTCTAAAAAAGGAGAGCACCGATTTTTCTATAATGTTCAGAAAACCTGCAGGTCGGCACTAGTCAGAAGCTTCGGTCCTTTGATGCAGACCTCACTTTTGCTTTGTTCCAGCACAAGAAATCACTTTCAAGAGAGGAACTGTGCTTTAGGTCAGGAGATGGACACAGTGGATCCAAGCGTGGCTTGGCTACCAGCAGCTCAGCTTGGTCCTATGTGGTGCCATCTGTTTGCATCACTTTGGACCTGAATGGGATGAGTTGTTGTTAAGTTGATGATGATAAGTAAATACTCATTTCCCATGGAGGCTGTGAGTCAAAAGTGAAAAAATAAAGCGTGTGTAGAAGTACGTGATGTTAAGTGTCCTGTTATCCAGTTTTCACCCTGGTCTTTTTCTCCTTCTCGTTCCCCATCTGTGAGGACACCAGGCTTCTTGCAGCCTGGGATTCCTGAAAAAGTTCTCATGGGAACTATCATATTCTCAACAGGCAAGTAAACATCCCAGGGCACTTATGTTGGAGCAGATGTTTGCTCTGGCCTCTAAGACCCTCCCATTCCCACATGTTCAGAACATGCTGAGTGTCATCCAGCTCCACGTGTCCCATTGAAGCACGAAATACACAAGTGCTCCCCAACACTGCCTGTCTCCATCTCTTCTCCAGACATGTTGTGCAGAATGCTGGAGACAGAATTGATGCTGAGATGATACACACAGACAGACAGACAATGAGTCAATGAGGTGATCCAAAAAAAAGTCCCACAGCCAAATTCCTCCTGAAATCCATAGCAACATCATGCATGGTTAGAAATAGGACAGCAATTGACTCAAGACAAGCCTTACCTGACCCATGGATCAAGCCCAGAGGATTTCTTTTTAAAAATCATTGGAGCTTTGATCTCTCTTCATTAACAGAACTTTGATTTAATTCCATTTGTTTCAGCTTGACCATGCTGAATTTATTTTACAGACCTGAAGGGAAAATCAGACCTTGTGGGCATCCTTTTCACTTGGTGACTGAGACTGCTGAGTGGATGCTGACAGATGTAGTTTTCTGCATAAAATCCGTGCAGTGGAGAATGGGGCAATGATTTGGATTTTAAGCATTTTATTATTATCTGGGAGTCCTTTTAATTGGTTTAGGGAGAAAAGGATGAGGGCTATGTTGCTACTGGAGGGTAAGGATTTGGCTTTGTTCAATCCCCAGATAAATCTTTTTTTTTTTTTTTCTTTTTTTTTTTTTCTCAGGGATCTGAGCTTCTTCCATGATCCTGATCCTAATCATAGTATCATAGAATAGTTTCAGCTGGAAGAGACCTAGAAGATCATTGAGTCCAGCCTTTATCCCAGCCCTACCAACCTATTAAATGATTCCCCCAATGCAACATCCAACCGTCTCTTAAACACCTCCAGGGATGGTGACTCAACCCCCTCCCCGGGCAGCCTGTTCCAATGGCTGACAACCCTTTCAGTAAAGAAATTCTTCCTAATATCCGACCTGAACCTCCCCTGGTGCAATTTAAATCCATTTCCCCTCGTCCTGTCACTCCCCACCGGGGAGAACAGACCAACTCTCGCCTCGCTACAACCTCCCTTCAGGTAGTTGTAGAGCAATGAGGTCTCCCCTCAATCTCCTCTTGTCTAGGCTGAACAGCCCCAGATTCCTCAACCTTTCCTCATACGACTTGTGTTCTAAGCCCTTTACCAGCTTGGCAGCCCAACTCTGTACCCTGTCCAGCACCTCGATGTCCCTCTGGTAGTGAGGGGCCCAAAACTGGACACAGCACTTGAGGTGTGGCCTCGCCAAAGCTGAGTAGAGGGGCACCTCCCTGCTCCTGCTGGCCACACCATTCTTGATGCAGGCCAGGATGCCATCGGCCTTCTTGGCCACCTGGGCACGCTCCTGGCTCATGTTCAGCCGGCCATCTGTTAACATCCCCAGGTCCCTCTCTGCCTGGCAGCTCTCCAGCCACTCCTCCCCAGGCCTGTAGCACTGCCGGGGGTTGTTGTGGCCAAAGTACAGGACCCAGCATTTGGCCTTATTGAATTTCATGATGTTGGCCTTGGCCCAGTGATCCAGCCTGTCCAGATCCCTCTGCAGAGCCTCTCTGCCCTCCAGCAGATCGACACTTCCACCCAGCTTGGTGTCATCTGCAGACTTACTAAGGATGCACTCCATCCCCTGGTCCAAATCATTGATAAAAACGTTAAACAGGAGCAGCTGTGGGGACACCACTTGTGAGCAGCTGCCTCTGGGTGCCGGTGCCCAGGAGGCGCCCGGCAGCCCCAGCAGCATGGGCACAGCAGCGGCAGGAAAGGCAGTCAGCGAGCTGCAGAGCGGGTCTCCTGCCCCGGCGGGTCCCACGGACGTGGAGCCAGCAGCTTCCGCAGCAGAAGGGGACGAAACAGCACATGTCCCTTCTGTCTGTGGTGAGCAGGTGACAGCAGCAGAGGCAGAGAGCCAGCCACCTGCCCCACACAGTCCCACGGACTTCACCACAGTGCTGCTGGACACAGACGACTTTATCGGGAGTGACAAGCCAGGTACGTCCCCCAGCTGAGCGCTGCCCCGAGCCCTGGCCACCCGTCTCTGGGGAAAGCCCTCAGTGGCAGGGGACAGGCAGGAGCCTGCCCCTTGCCTAGAGCTCTCCTCCCCTCACATGTATCACCGCTCTCCCACACACCCAGGCTCCATGTCCAGGGCGTTCCCTCTTCAGGAGGACACTCAAGGCTCTGCACAGAGCTTTCTGCTGCTCCTGCATGGTGGGGCAGCGAGAGTAACAGCACCCCGGGGGCTGCTGGCAGCTGCCTCTTCTGGAGGGAGCCGCACCAGGACGCACACAAAGAATGGCTGCGTGGATGGCAACCAGCCACTCAGCTGCCTTCAGGACGTCGTGCTGCCGGCCACCGCTCGGTCAGCCAGGGAAGCTTTAAGAGTCCGATGAAAGAGGACGATTTTGTCCCAGTCCTTGTCTGTGCCTTGGCAGAATCACAGAATCCTTCAGGCTGGAAAAGACCTTGAAGACCTTCGAGAGGGCTTCAAATCCAACACAACCATCAGCAGCAGACACCAGATCTGGCAGCCCAATTTGTAAGCCTATCTTTGAAGGTGTCTTGGAGAAAGTCATAACGTAATGTCCCAGGCACACCTTGGTGGTACCCAAGGAAGACTCCTTTTGCACATTGAACATTGTCCTCTCGCAGATGGGACACAGAGGGTGGAGTTTAGTTCATGGATGAGAACATTCATGTTTGGGGCATTGTTTCAGTTTCTCATACTGTGGTGTCTGTACTGCCTGGCCTCCAGTAGCTCATCCAGAAAGGTCAGGCCTCCCATGTGTCCTTCTAGACCTGTGCAGACATCTTAGGGCACGTCACACCGTACCCATGTATGGGTCACTGACTGGAACCCTGGGGTCAGTATCTGGAGGTCTGAGCTCTCAACACAATCAGCAGAGCTGGTCAACATAGTCAGGAGAGCCTGAAGGGCTCTTCACCAACAACATCCACTTGGTGTGCATCTTGCTCTGGCATTGTTCACCTACTGCATTGTGGGTGGAATGTAGTGTGGTTCTCTCAGTGACAGCTTGTGAGACAACAACAAACCACCAAACACACGGAAACATAAAAGAACCTCACTTATTTTCATTTTTTTCTTTAAATACTTACTTTATTGAGGAGATGTGACAAACTATCATGCCTGATGGTCAACAGTGGAAGACCCAGCGATATCCAGGAAAGCTACTGACATTGACTCACTGCCCTGTGTATGTGCAAGGACACAATAACACAACTGGCAAACCTCCAATACCAATTCCTTTTGCTGGTAAAAATTCCTACAGCCCTATGCTGGGCTAACGAAAAGGAATTAAATGCTAACAATCTAGTGATTGCTTTCTCCTCACTGAAGGGCTTTGCTGAACCTCTGCCCCCCAGCAATCCTAACAGAGGCTCTTTGACTTCGCTAGCTTGGCTCAGCCATATTCTTCCCAAGGAACATAGTTTTCCAGTTCTACAGTGAAGCATCTACCCACCATGTGTCCATACCCATTCCTTTAACAAGAATGTCCTTTAGATGCCCCATGCACATTCAAAACAACATTTCTCGTTTTCCCTTTATGTGTCTGCCTTTTCTTTCTCAGAAATGAAACTCCACCAGGTTAGAGGGATTTGAGGGGAAGCTTCATATCAACCAGTTTGGCTATAGTTTATAGGCAAAGGGATAGAATTAGGCTCCTTCAGAGGCTGTCAGATCTTGCTTTGCTGTTTGAAATCATGTCCCAGGCCTGACTATATCAGAGGTTGAGGAAGTCTAAACACCAACATTACTCTGTGCTTTTGGGTTTGCAGTTGTACTCAGTGTTGTGCTTGAGTCACCTCAACAAAGCATCTCAGTGCAATGGTGTCCAAGCATCTGGTAAAGACAAAGCTCAAGAACGCTTTGTCCTGTTCCTTTCCTTCTCTCCATGCCTCAGTTTCCTTGGCTAAAGAGACAGGTGCTCCAGAGTAGGCAATGCAGACAACAAGAAGCTTGGGTCTAAAACATCAAGGCAGGTAGTCGCCCAAAGTCATGCTGTGGGACTTTCACATCCCTCCAAGAGGGAGGGCCATCTGCAACATGTCATGGGAGAAGGAAGTGGTGTGTGCCTTGGGGATGGGGATAAGGGGTGGGGGCTTCTTTTCCTGAACAAAATCAGACATGTGGAGCTACCATCTCACCCTGGAACATTTTTACACTTGCCTCTTGGTGTCTACATGTAACAGCAACACAATGAACCCTAATGTGTGTCTTTGCTCTACAGTTCCCAGGTAGCCATGTAGCAGAGGAGCAGCACTCCCCACTTGGGGAGTGGCTCAGGGGATTGTGGATTGTCTCCCACATCTCCAATTCACCAAGGATTTTTAAGACCCAAAGATCCATCTGGTTAGACAACACTCATACAAAATCATTAGCAGTGAGCAATAAAGACTGCTGAACTGTCCATGTTTTTACTAGCTGCACAGTCTCCTTTACACCAGGCAGAGGAAAGGAAAACATTCCAACACAGAAATAGTCTCCAGTTCTCTAGTTCAGAAAGTCTGAAGACTGTTTCAACTATTCCTGTCACTTGGTCTGAATTCCCTAAACCATGTCCAGTAAAGTCAATATCCCACCAACTGCTTCACAGTAACAGGTGGGCAAGCAGGTGACTGGGAACCACCATTGGTGTTGCTCAAACTGGTGAAGTCACTGATGCCTCTGTGACTTTTGGTGGCAAAGCCACTGTTTTGGTTTGGCCTGGCCAGATTTCGGCGGCGGCGGGGGAGCTGCAGGGTGGCTTCTGTAAGAAGCTGCTAGAAGCTCCCCAAGATTGATAGAGCCAATGCCAGCCGGCTACAAAGAGGGACCCGCCGCTGGCCAAGGCTGAGCCTATCAGTAAGGTGATAGCAGAGGAACGCCTCTGTGAAAAACATATTTAAGAACGGGAAAAAGAACTGCGCCACAACAGCTGGCACAGAGATGGAGGAGTGAGAATTTGTACAGACACCAAGGTCAGTAAAGAAGGAGGGGGGGGGGGGGGAGGATGAGCTCCAGGCACCGGAGCAGAAGGAGTCCCCCGGGTCTGTGGTGAAGACCATGGTGAAGCGGGTTGTCCCCCTGCAGCCCATGGGCGAGGTGCAGAAGTCTACCGTGAGGATCACCGCATAGATGTCCACCGAGGACTCCACGCCGTGTGGGTGGATGCCTGAAAGGGGACTGTAGCCCGTGGGCAGCCCGCATCAGAGCAAGTCGCTGCCGGAACCTGTAGCCCGTGGAAGAGAGGAATGCCCACGCTGGAGCAGGTTGGCTGGTGGGACTTTTGGGACGCTGCGGGTGGCTCACGCTGGAGCAGTTTCTCCCGAAGGACTGCACCTCAGACTCACGAGGGGTGGGCTGCCCCTCGTGAGGTGTCTCCCGTTGGGCAGTTTGTGATGAATTGCCCTTCGTGGGACGACTCACGTGGAGAAGAGAGCGTGAAGCTTGTCTCCCGTGAGAGGGACCCCACAGTGGCCCTGGGGAAGAGTGAAGAGTCCTCCCCCGGATTGAAGAAGCGGTGGAACCAACGTCGAATGAACTGACCGTAACCCCCATTCCCTGTGCCCCTGCGCCGCTCGGGGGGAGGGGTTGGAGAAGCCGGGATTGATGTTGGGCCCGGGAAGAAGGGAGGGATGGGGGGAAGGTGTTCTGTTTAGGATTTGTTTGCTCTTTCTTACTTCTCACTACTCCTCTCTGATTAGTTCTTTTAATAAATGTACCTAATTTCCCCAAAACTGAGTCTGTTTTGCCCGGGACGGTAAATGAGGGTGATCTCCCTGTCCTTATCTCAAACCCTGAGCCCTTGGAGATATTTTCTCCCCCTGTTCAGTAGTGAAGGGGGGAGTGAGTGAGCGGCTGTGTGGGTACCTGGCGGCCGGCCAGGGTCAACCCACGACAGCCACCTGCTCGTCAGAGACGCAAAACTCAATACTGAGAAAAGCCATTCTCATTTATACCCATGCAGGGAGTTTGTGGGGGTACAAACCAGAATACAATCTGCTGGCCTCTGGGCTAGTTTTGGAAAATCAGTCATTGATTTTGCATAACTTATTTTTAGGGACCTGGCTTAAGCCAATCTCGCAGCCTGGTTTGGGGAGTGCAAGGCTTAAAGCCCTGGTCTGGCTGGCAGTAGTTTCTCCCAGACCTGTACCACTCAGCTGACTGGGGACTGTCAGCCCAGTAGCATCAATGTGTGGGTCAGAGCTACACGAGGGGGTAAAAGAAAGTTGATCCTTTCTTTAAACCATCACCTAGATGGAAGAGATTTCCTCCAGCTTTCTCAAAACACACTAATGCAATAAAAATAAATCCCACCTGGTCCTCCTGTCTGTATATTGCCCACACAAGACAGTTTTGGCAGCCACAACTCTGGGAGGTTTTAGAGGCGCAAGTATGCTGTTACAAAGGATACCAAGCTCTTAACCCTCCAGCCTCACCTCACAGCTGTAAGTAAATGCCACCATGAGGGTTGTCCTCAGAAGAGCTGCAGAGGACTGGCTTCCAGCAGTGCTCTGCCCCCTCAAACTCACTGTCCCAGCAGGTAGACCTCCTCACCCCCAGGTACTGCACATATAAGGCAAGCAGAGTTTGTCTCCATCCCTCCTCTTTCCCAAAGGACTTTACCCCACAGGAGCAGGCACCAGACCCACTCAGCTTTCCTCTTCACTCTTCAAGGGGGCCAGAGCTGTCTGATCAGTGTGGTGGGGTCCACCACCGGTCCTTGGGGCCTCCCGCTGTTCTGCGCAGGGAGCAGTTCCTTTCCGCGCGTGGATTTTCTGATGCCTCCTCAGGTACTTCTTCAGCCGGTAACGCTTCCCGCAGACCCCGCACTTGTAGGCTCCACCTCGAGAATGGAGCAGCTGGTGTTTAATAAGATGGCGCTTCTGAGGGAAGCATTTCCCACACTTGGTGCACTTGCAAGGCCCCATGCGGATGTGGATTGTTTGGTGACGGAAGAGGTTGGCCTTCTGGTTGAAGGTCTTCTCACACTCAGGGCATTGGTAAGGCTCCTCCTTGGTGTGGATCCTCTGGTGCCGAACCAGATTTGACCGTTGGGTGAAGCTCTTCCCACACTCGGTGCATTTGAAGGGCTCGCTCATGTGGACTCGCTGGTGGCGGATGAGTTTGCGGTTCATGCGGAAGCTCTCCCCGCACTCGCCGCACTTATACGGCCCCTCGCTCGTGTGGATCTTCCTGTGTCTAGTCAAGTTTGATTTCTGATTAAAACTCTTCCCGCACTCAGGACAGGGGAATATCTGCGCACCTTTGGGGGCTCCTTTTGCTGAGGGATCTTTCTTGGACATGGATTTCTCCTGGTTCTCCAGCATCCCCTCTTTGCTGGGGTGATAGCATTCCTTCTGCTTCCTCTTTGGGCTCTGGCTCTCCTGGTGGTTGGCCTCCACACCAGATTCTTCTTTAATTTGAGTCCTCTGAATAGCACTGAGATTTGTCTTCTGCCCATAACACATCTCAAACTCAATGGTTTCCTGTGGTTCTTCTTTCATGTGAAGCATCTGGTTACCGGTTATGGGGACTTCCCATTCATGCTGCCCATCAAGACCACCTTCCTTTTTAAGCTGTCTCCCCTGTAAAACCAGCAGTGTGGTCTTTGCATCAAACAGCTTTCCGTAGTCTGGGTTTTCTGATGGCTCTTCCTTGATGTGAAGGTTCTGGCAGGCTATTGCAGTAACATTTACAGTGTCATCAGCGGGCGGTTCTGGTTCCTCCTTCATCTGAGGATTCCTGGGAGGACTTTTTGGATTAGATGAATTTCTAAGTATGCTACACCCCTGGGTTACATCTCCTTCATGAGACATATTCTCCAACGTATTCTCCTCTACCCTGAAGGCAAAATCAGTTTCCTCTTTAATCTGAATGACCTGAAGAGACACACCATTGATGTGTCGCTCGAGGGGCTTTTGCTTAGCGTGGTTCCTCTGGTGGACATTGAAATACTGTTTGGTGCTCAAGCTCTTCCCACACTCAGTACAAATGAAAGGACCTCCACGGAGGTGTATCTTCTGGTGGGCCAGCAGTGTGGCACTTTGCCCAAAGCACCTACTGCAGTCGGGGCATTTGAAGGGCTTCTCTCGCTTGTGGATCTCCTTGTGGGCAGTGAGAGTCCCCTTCTTCACGAAGCTCTTCCCACACTCAGTGCAGGCGAATGGCCTCTTCTCCCTGTGGGTCCGCATGTGGATGTTGAAGTAGATCTTTGTGCTCAGACTCTTGCCGCAGCGGGCACAGAGGTAGGGACCGCCCTTGGCGTGTGTCTTCTGGTGGGAAGCCAGGCATATCTCCAGGCGGAAGCAGCGCCCGCACTCCCCGCAGCAGAAGGGCCTCTCTCCTGTGTGGATACTCTGGTGGGTCGTGAGGTGGCCCCGGGTGGTGAAGCGCCTCCCACACTCCCCGCAAGTGAATAGCTCCTCTGCCGTGTGGATCCGCTGGTGTCTCTTCAGGTTTCCTTTCTTGCTGAAGGACTTGCCGCACTCCAGACATGGGTGGCTCTTTAGCACCGTGTGCTTCAACAAGTCCTTCATGGCAACAGTGGCACGTGGTGGAGCTGCCAAGCAGCCGACAGGTGCAAAAAAGCCACAATGTTATGGGGATGGACTGTCTGAAAGGATATAAAAACCATCAGGACGCACATCAAAGTGTACTTGAATGGATGCACTTTATTCCCCGTAAGGGAAAGGGTGCTGCTACTGTATGCCAGCTCTGGGCCAACAAGAAGTGTGTGGTCTTCCTCATTTCTCAGCCTCCTCCCACCTCAGCTTGCAGACACAGTGTTTGTAACTCCACCTCCTGCCTCCTCTGATCTCCTGGAGAGGCTTCCCTGGCATTCCTGCAGACTTGGATTGCTTGACTGAAAAAAAATCAAGGGAAAAATTATTAACTCATTAGTTTTTCTCCACCTCCTGTGCTCGCTATGTAAACACAATGGGTGGCACTTTGGCTCTTCCATGGGAGACTGAACCTGAGACCTTTGAAGCCACAGGCTTGTCTGGACTCCAGCAGAGAGAGCAGGAACAGGATAATTTCCCCTGGCAATGGGGGGATCTGTGATGCACTCGCTGCTACAATGACATTGAGGTTTCAACTCTACTATTGCTGCACTAGTGTTTTAATCTCAGAATAGTCCTCTTACCAAGAAGATTTATAAGTAAAAATTAATTAACGCACTTTGCAGTAATTATTGTAATTAGTCCCATTTTTTTGCGGAGTGACTGTGTGGCAACGAAAAGCCCCAAAACTTGGAAGAAAACCAAACTGGGCAAAATTTGCAAACTGAAACGTGCTGCTTTTTAGTGGCACAGCCCCAGGCACTGGAGAAGATGGGTCGGTGGTGTCCTCAGTGAGCAGCTGGAGAAGTGAGATAGGGAAACCTTATGTGACTTTGTCCTTTTCAAGAGGGTTCAAGTGACAGCACGGTCTGGGTTCTGTGTATTTCCTTTAGGGAGAAATAAACCAAAATCAGGTCCAACAGAAACGTGAGCAGTATCTATCACAACTGAACTTCAGCAGGGTAAAGAGCCAGAAAGACTAAGGGGAGGAAGACAGTGGTGCTGAAGATGACTGTCAGCAAGTGTATATGTGGCTGGGCAGGCGTTTTCTGGTGGGACTGATGGCTGAAGGTGCTGCTGCCAAAACCACCAGTTATGGAGCAGGATGCCAACAAGGACATGGGCTGTCCGTGAAACCTGTCCCTGGAGGCCTGGGTCTCTGGGAAGCCTGTGACTGAGAAGATGAGTCCCTGGGGAGCCTGTCACTGGGGTGTAGGGGACTGGGGATGCCATGGATCAGAGGAAAAGTGATGGGCGATGTGGAGGGTGAACATCCAAGCACGGCTGAGATGCAGCTTGCAGCCACACGCTCCTCAAAGGAGAAAGGCCAGAGAGGTAGTTGAAGTACGCAGCCATTTCAGATTTCAGAGGACTGTTATAATGGGGAAAGTCACTTCAGATTTAGTTGCACTGCTACTGTTTTCCCTTCAGCTACCCCATCCAGATCCCCACCACTGAAACACAACAGTGCTCCTGTCCAAGCTGGATTTTCCATGCTGATACAGAGGAACCACAGGAAAACAAAACCAAGAGTAAAAACCAAAAAATCAACTACCTGCAAACTTATACTGTGCCAAGAGAGACAAACCACCCACTTGGAGCAGGATCTGGGTGTAATGTTTGCTAGTGGAGGGGAAACTCAGGGTGTCCAGACCCCTTCCCTGGGTGGAGGAGCAGCTGTATGACCCCTACAATTGGTTTTAATTTAGCAGACAAAGCCCCAGCACCAGCCAGCCTGGAAAGAGGATTCAGAAAAGTTCAGTAGTGTATTTTTACTGAGAAAGATCATCAATCCCCTGGGTGGGCAATGGATTTAGCCTCCTGTCACCAAGGACCCTCTGTCAGGTCTGGCTGATGCTGGGGGGGTACTGGGCTCTCTGCGGTGTCCGTGGCCTCTCTCCTCACCACGGATGCTCGCTCTGGTCTGAGAGAGGACACAGCTCACCAGCAGCAGCATTTAAATTGCCTCTGGGTTTTGGCAATAAGCAACAAACGCCTGAATTCAGATCAGGTAAAAGAAGAAATTCCTGCCTCCTTTCTTCCTTTTTTTCCCCCCTCCCTCCCCAGTATCCAGATCCTACACGTCCAAATCCTGCCTTTACTTCCAGGTTCACAATCCCCCGGGGCTCAGGGTTTGAATCAAGGGCATGACCAGATCCCAGGGAGTTTGCTTCATCTTTTATTTCCTTTACCCAGACAAACGAAAGGACGGTTGGCTGAAAGCATCTTACCTGAGCTGGCCATCAATCCCCGGCCGGCATCCTTCTCCTCCGGGGCAGTCTCAGCGGCACAACAGTGTTTGCGACTTGGCTGCAAGTTGTGTTGCAGCTGCGGCTGGGCTGACCCAAAGGAAGTCTGCGGCCAGTGGAAGCGAGAGCTACCGGAGGAAGGGTGAAGCGAGACCAAGACAAAGAGCAAAGGTTGGAGGAGGAGGGAGAAGGACGGGGGAGATGCTCTCAACTCGCGCTGCCGGGAGGGATTTTCACGTCGCTGCCAAGGTGTTAGCGGGAGCGAAGGAAGGGAGAAGAGGGGAATTTCTGCTTGATGTGCTTTTCTTCTGCACTGTTATGTTGGTGGGAAGCTGGAAGGGTCCCTGGCTCGCACTGCCTTCTGGGAATTGTAGTTCTCCCCGAGCAGCTCTGGTCCCTCATCCTGCCCTCTCTGCCAGGGCAGTCAGTGCGTCAGGATTAGGCCATTGCTCTCTTGCCCCAGCCGAGAGTGTTTAATTTCTTTATTGCTGGAAGGAAAACATTCTGCAGTGCTGCAGGCACCCTTCCTCCTTCCCAAGCTGATCATCTGGGACTTGCTCCAGGAGGCATCAGGAGAGGAAACATTAATTTTAGGGAGTATTTCTTGTGTCCATAGCAGCTTTCAATCCTCCTGGGAAGAGGCAGCAAGCGAGGCTGGTGCCTAGTTATGAGCAAAAGATCCTTTTTAATGCTCAAAAAGAGCATGCACATTTGACAGGGGTAGACACTGAGGCATATAGACTCGATTTAGCAGAGTGATGAACACCACCTGGGAGAGGCTGAACCTCAGCAGGACCTTACAGAAAGTGCCCAGACCTTCCTGGATCTGCCCTGCACAGTGAGGCTTTGAGATTGAGCAGGAAGGTCTAGCCTAGGATGCTTCTCTGCGAGGGTTTTTGATGAAAAGCTGCTTCAGCATGACTCTTCCTCGGGGTAGCTATTAGGTGCTGTCCCCTGTCTCTGAGATTGAACAGTAACACTCATTCCCGCATAAGCCAGCAGCTCCACTCCTGTCCTGAATATGATACAAGTCTGCAAATGTGCTATTGTTTTTGTCTTTGGTTTAGGGAAACTGAGGCAGGAGATGGTGAGATGCCTAGCTCAGACTGCACAAAGAAGTTCAAGGTTACAGGGCTCCTGGAGTTCAGATTTAGTCTACGCAGTGCATGTGCCTTGAATAAAGCCTGCTGGTGTATTTCCTACCCCAACACAAACCACCAGTGTGAGGCGGCAGCACCATTATGCAGGTGCACCTACATTCCAGCTTGTATCTCAGTCCAGTGAAAGAATAAGTCATACAAATTTAACCGTTTTTACACATCTACATGCGTGGCAGAGGATGCACAAGACTCGTTCAGTTTACTTTACTGAAGATCTTCTGCTCTGATGCATGAAAGTGCCACAGCAGATCCTGGGGGGACAGAAGAGACCACAGTGAGAGACCACAGTAAACCCCAGGTATGTTGAGGAAAGTTTCCTCATGTGCAGGACTCCTTAAGCAACATGCCCTCCCTTTTCCATCCTTCTTATTTTCTTCCCACAATTCCTGCCTACAGACACTTTGGATGGTGCCAGCTATCAGCTTCATCAATCAGTCCCATCTTGATGTATGGTACCGTGGAGGGAGACAGCACATGGTTGAGGGGCTCACCTGGAGAACCTGAGGGGAACATGAGTGTGACTCTTTTGCTGCCAGAGAGATCTGGAGGAAAGGGCCAGGGTGGTGCCATTTCAGCCGTGTCAGTGTCCATTCATTCACTGGAGCAAAGGTACCTTATTCTAAAGTGGGCATCTCTAGTGAGGCAGATGACTTGTGCCCTCCGAGCTCCTGTTTCTCTCCATTGACATAGGAATTTTCCCAGGTCAGTCCCCCCACAGCTCACCCTCTCCTTCAAACAGATCAGATCTGCCTGCTGTCCCCTCAGGCTCAAGAAAAGCCCCAAAGTCCAAGAAAAGAAGAGATAAAATATGCCCTTGATGTGACTCCGTGTGGTCAGAAAACAGACTCAGAGTGCCTCGCGCTCATCCCCAAAACAGCTTCATAGGCATAGTTGTCGGGGCAGGGTTAGGCTATGTCCAAAAATGACTCTTCCTCAGCCCAGTTTGGAAACTGTGACCTCCCAGTCCAAAGAGAGTCTCCGCTATCCCGGGGAAATCCACTGTGGAAATGAAGTTGTTCCATCACCTGCAGTGACTCTGGCTCTGCGATGTACCACTAGATGCCAGTGAAAGCTTTTCCCGGACTACTCCTGCCTAGAAAATCTCACGCTTTTGGCAATTTGTTTTATTTTATTTTATTTTTTCAAAAGGAATCCTTCATTTTTGATCTAATAAGACCTCTTCGCATTTGAGTAGTACGTATCAATATATGTGTGAGCATGTTTTGCGTATCTTCTTTTTCTCTGTTTCTCTCTCTATTTCTCAAATATATATATATATAGATATATTTGCCTTTGTTTGCTACTGTTTAGATGAGAATTTTTTCCCAGTGTCTCGCCACCAGGTTCTCATCCCCAAGCTCCTTCCTATAAAGCACCCCAGTGCCCCAAACATTTCATCTGCCACATCTTCTAGCCACCATATCATGACCTTTTGTCCTGACGTGGACAGTTGGTCCAAGAAACATACAGGTGCTGGCATGCTGTGTCCAAGCCCTAATCTGCTCTGGGAGATGATTCTTTATATCAGGTGACCAAAAGGCAAGACATAGGTCCAGCTTATCCAGCTGTAGGAATAACAGCCTGGAGGAACAGACCTGCACGGAGCTGGGGAGAGGATCCTGAAGGAGAAGCAAGTTAGTCCGATAGTGCTGATAACTAGCTTGCATATCTTTGGTGTTTATTGGGAAGGTCAAATGAATGAAACTTGTAGATATTGAAGTACTAGGAAAGAAACTATATGTGGGGAAAGGATAAAAAGTAAATAAAGCTCTCAGCCCTGCACTCCAGCAATCTCTATGTTGCAATTCCCTGGTGAATAGATCAGTATAGGACTGACATGATCTCACATTTTATTTTTTAGTGCCTGGGGTTCTGCACTTTGCAGAACATAATCTGTCCCATGTTACCCACTGACGTTTTTGTAAAGTCGCAGGTTTTGAGCAGCCTCTAGGCTTTGTACACACCTTTTTTTTTTTTTTTCCTTGACTGGTGAGTCAAGATCCAACTATATTGGACTATCCCATGGGCACTCATAGTGAACACAAATCTCAGCAGCTATCCAGGCTGGAGGAGGGATGTTGGAGGATGTGTGTGTGTCCTTCACGTGCAGGGCAGAGCCACCCTCTCATATCAGAGGACCACCAGGTTTAGGAACATCTTCCCCTTGGGGCAAGTTGTGTTTTGGTGTAGTGTTCCCTTCTAGCACCTGATGGACCTCTCTCTGAAGTGCCTGATGCTGGTTGCCGCCGGAGACAAGATTTTAGATTTGATGGAGTAAAGATCTGATCCAGATCGGTGATTTCTGTGTTGCTTTTTCATACAAATCCAACTCTGTGTTTGACCGGTCAACTGTATCTGACAAGGCTGCCTAGGAGAAGTGAGAACTAAATTTAAGCCAAGCTGTCATATGCTCCAGTGCCTGATTAATTATACAATGAAATAAAAATGGAATTTGGCAAAATAAAGGAGAATGGGTAAATGAAATCTTCGCTCTGCTTTAGAAGGAAATACCGCCACGGGTTTTATTAAAGATGCCACAGTTAATCACATCAGGAGGCTTGAGGGCGCGAGGTGGATTGTCATGCTGGGTGCACAGAATGCAGGAGAGCTGGACAGTGTGACATGGATAGATAAGGGAGCAGGAAGCCTGGTTATTTGTTCAGGTGAGTTGGTGATTGTTCCCAAGATTTGCAAACACAGTAGGTGCCAGGTGAGGCTGAGAGAGCCCCCAGGCTGCCTTGTTACACTGTAGATGATTGTTTCTATTAATTTAGGAAACAACTCTCACAGTAAGGCAAATATGATCATAGAATCATAGAATCATAGAATGGCCCAGGCTGGAAGGGACCTTAGAGATCATCTAATCCAACCTCCCTGTCATGGGCAGGGACGCCTCTCAACTAGATCAGGCAACACATGGGGACCCAACAGGGATCGAACCCGTGACCTTGGTGTTATCAGCACCACGCTCTAAGAATAAAGTGTTTAAGTAACAAGAAATATTCCATGCTATTCCAGCCCCCCTACTTTTCTTTAGTTGCTTTTGAGCATCTAATTAGGAAGGAAAGCTTTTCTTTTTTTTTGGCCCAGTTTTTTGGCTACAGTTTCATTGTGCAGACCAAGCCCACGGTTTCCTGTCCTGCTGCTGTGCAAATAATTGCAGTGTCCATGGACACTTCTGTATCCACCATACTTATCTGAGCTTGAAATAAAAAACTGGTTTAAGCACAAATGGGCTTGACACTCATTTCAAGCCTAGACAGATCACGGTGACCCATCTGCCTGTCTGTCCTACAAGCAATGGGTTTCTTGTACTTGAAGACTCGGTTGTTGTTTGGTTTTGTTTTCCTGGAGAGAGCTCCAGTCAGGGCTGGTGACTTCTGGGCATCTGTTGAGAAGGAGGAGGAGGGCTCATGACTATTTTGCCCCCAAATCATGAACCCCTCCTTGCCCTGCTTACTCTGTTGTCTGTCAGCATTGTGGGCGGGATCAAACATCTCCAAGTCTTCTACGTGGTGAACAGGGAACAGGGATGCTACAGGGACTTTGGGACCTTACCTGACACCAGTCACGCCTTCATTCCTTGAGTCCCACACTCTTCACCCTGATTGCAACTTTCTTTCCCAAAATGACAACCCCCCATCATAAGATAACTTAAAAAAACTAGTAAGGTCTAAATGACATGCCCAAAGTTGAACAAGCACATCAGTAACAGAGCAAGGAAGCATCTCAGACTGGTGTAAGGCAACATAGCTCTGCTGCTTTACAAAGCAGCCTTCCCAGTGCCTTTCACAGAATCATAGAAACATTACGGTTAGAAAAGACCCCTAAGATCATTAAGTCCAACCATCAACCCAGTACTACCATGACCACAAAACTATATCCTGAAGTGCCATGTCTACAAGTTCTTTGAACAACTCTAGGGATGGTGACTCCACCACTTCCCTAGGCAGCCTGTTCCAGTGCCTCACCACTCTTTCAGTAAATAACTCTTTCCTAATATCCAGTATAAACAAATACAGTCTTTCTAACACAACCGCTGCTATTCAACACTCTTACTCTCCTGGCCTCGTTCTTCCTCCACAGACAAACCCTGTAGGTCCTCCCTGGCCACAGTCACATGCAATAAAGTTGTAGCTGCTTGGGTGGAGAGTGTTATTCACACTCTAATGTCTTTCATTTCCCATATCCCACCGAGGGGGAACCAAGCAGTTGTCCCTCGGACTGATAGATGTCTTCCAAGTCCAGATTATAAAAGAGGGGTCTGGATATGAACCTTGCCTGTGCTGCTGCCTCAGTTTCCCTGTTTGGAGGGTAGTGTGGGAAAACCCAGCTGTAGGAATTGCTGAGAAGGTGAAACCTTTGCTTTCAAATACCCGCAGCAGAGCTAGGCTCCCTAGTAGTGAGAGAAGTCTGTATTCAGTAGAGGAATTTCAAGGGCATGATTCATCTGCTCTAATTTAACCATCTACCTTGGACTGAGATGAATCACGCACTGGGCTCTACTGTCCTGTTTTCTGCATGTTACCCAGGCACAGATGTGCACATATCACCACGTAAATCCTGCTGTCAGCTGCCTGCCCGAAGGACCAAGCGCTGTTGTGCTGGCACCCCTCTTCTTCTGACTCTTGCCCACCCCACTCCTCCCTGTGGTGTGTCAACGGAGACTAAAGGAAAGTGGCAGGTGTGAATGTACACACCAGGAGGCCAAGAATGTGTTATCCCTCCTCTGATGCTGCCCACATCACAAGATGCAGGGCTCGGCAGAACCCCAGTGTGTCCTGCTGTGTACAGCCCCGAGAGCTGTGAACAGCTGTGGAAGAGCTGCTAATAAACACGTAACTAAATGCTCCAGGCTGCCCTGCTGCACTGATCTTTCTCTTTGCCTTCCAGTGTAGAAGATATTTTCTTCCTCCTTGCATTGCTTCCTAGATAGTAAGTGTAGTAAGAATACATCCTAAGAGAGGAGTATGACCTGGTCCCCTGAACCAAAGGAAATGGTAACCCTACACTGAAATGCTCAAGCTGTGCTTAGAGGATGGGCTTCCTTTGGAATGGGGCAGTTATTTCTTCTTTCTTCTGTCACCCTCCTCAGGTTCATCCACCCTCCTTCACTTGAGAAAGGATAGTCAGGATTCCTATAGATAAAGTCTACAAGACTTAGTAAGGATAATAAAGTCATTTTCAGAGGGTAGAAATAAAAATTCAAAGTGCTTTTATCTACTGAGAACCGATTGGTTGGTGAGTGATACAATCCAAGCAAGACTTTTCATCAGCTTTTGTGACTTTCGCAAAGGCCTAGACAGTAGTTCAGAAATTTTTCTCTTTTAAATGATGTGAAAGGCCAGTCTCCATCTTTGTCATTCAAAGCCTAGCTGCTCTCATGTTTAGGGTATATTTTTAGCCAACACTGCCAGAAAACCCTTTGAATTCAAGACAAGCAGCCTTAAAAACCAAACTTGCAGATGAAGAAATGGGGTCTTGTGGAATTACGGAAGGACATGGAAGCCAATATTTTAAGAAAAATGTCTGTGAGCCCTCTTGCTCAAGGACTTTTAGGACCAGTAACTCTCATTTTCCTCCTGAAAGGAGATAGCCACAGCATTATTTGTGCTTCTGCATCCCCAAGGCTTCACACCACTGCTGGTTAGTCATTGTGAGAGACCCAGCAAGGAAGGTTCTTGACGGCTTTTTATAAATATTTGGCACGTTGCCCAGGTCAGGAGTCATGGTGAAGTGCCCACGCTTCAGGGTGGGGAAGTTTGCAGCATGAGCTTACAGTAGTCACGAGGATTTGTTGGGTGCCTGCTCAGAGGAGAAGAGACTTTTGACATTTAAATGTTTGTTGTCTTGTTTTCTTAAGTTTCTTTCAGAGGTGGAGAAAATGAGTGACACCTGGTTCTTGTATTTTACATGCCACTTCAAAGGAGAGGATGCTTTAAAGGTCAGAAGACAAGGCTGGGAATGAAAAAAGCCCTGTTTCCTTGTTAGCCATTCAGTCAGTGCGGGCTGTGACATGCTGCCAGGCAGCCGCAGCTCTGCATAGCATTAGAAACACCTTCACTCATCTCTCATGCTCTCCTCATTTTCTTTGTAGCAAGCCAAATCCTTTATTTGAAGTGAAACCTTAAGCAAGCACTGGCTTTCAAAATTAACAAAATGCTGACGTTCGGCACTGTTTCTCTGCAAGAGCAGAGTGGAGGTGAAAACAACCTGAGCAGCATCGCTCTTTGAATGTGTGATCTCATTCTTTCTGCAATTAATTTGAAGCTCTTGGAGTCAGCTTGTTTGCAAGCATCAGAGTAGGGCAAGGGACTTGTTAGCATCTAGCAACAGCAATAAATGGATTTTTTTTTAGTGTTAATCTACAGCGTGAGGCCATATGTCACAAGCCAAGGGTATGGATCGTTGGCTTTGTGTCCAACCAGCAGCTAGTGATAAACAGAGTGTACCAAGGGTCACCACTATGTCCCACACTGTCCAGCACAACCATGATCTTCAATTAAGAGCAGAAACAGACTACCAAGTGAGGTGGTGCAGTGTCCATCCTTGCAGATTTTCAAGACTCAGCTAGATAAAACCCAGAGAAACATGCTCCGACCTCATAGTTGAGTCTGCTGTGAACAAGAGGTTGGACTATAGATCTCAGCAGATCCCTCCCAGCTGGAACTATCTTGTGATCCTAAGACCCCGTGACCTAGGTAATATCAGCATTGCTCTCAGAAAACGAGTAGATGACACAGAATTAAGGCCCTGATAGAATTGGAGTTCAGAGGGGCCTTGGGAAGCCTGAGGAGGAGTTGAGGGATCTGAGCTAATCTAGCCAGGTGAAGTGAGGCTGAAGATTGATTTGCTATCTGCAACTACTTGCAGGGCAATCACAAAGACATTGGAACCACATTCTTCTCGGCAATGGCAGATGATGTAGCCAGTGATGATGACCACAAATTGCTGCTTGTGAAATGTAGATGAAGCATTAGGAAAAAACTTTCCCTTAGAGAGGCGACGCACAAGATATTTTTTCATGCTTGGATCTGCTCCTTCAGATATGCAGGAGCACAGCAGGGTCGTTCTGCAGTGGTGAGTGGTCACGTCTCCATGATAGCAAGTACCAAGGACATTTCTTCCCCCTTCACTGAAGGGAAGCCCTGTAAAGCAGTGGTGCATCTGAGCACACTGTCAGTACCTCGATCTGTCTCTCTTGCCTGGGTATCTGGTATTGTTCTGGCTGAGATGGGAATTCAGACAAGACTGTTTTTTCTACCTCTTCTTTCATTTCTTTGACAGGTCATATGCAGATTTACTTTGTGTGTGTATATATAAAACCCTGGTGTCCTAAATCTGTTCTCCAGTAAAACTGACTGAAGTTCAACAGATAGTTTATTCCTGTACTTAAAGGGATTTCACAGAATCACAAAATAGTTGAGGTTGAAAGAGACCTCTAGAGGTCATCTGGTCCAACCACCCTGTCAAGCAGAGCCACCTAGAGGTGGCTGCCTGGGACCATGTCCAGATGACATTTGAACACCTCCAATTTCTACAGCTTTATTTAAAAAAATAAATAAATAATTGCTATTGTGGTCTAGCTGTCTCAGCTTTTAAAATGGTGAGAATGGATGCTCTTCAGCCACTCTATTCTGGGCTCCACAAAGGACTTCTCCAACTCCCTAACTGATACAAATGCTACTTATGTGATAACGTCTCATTTAATGTGAACCCAAGCACTCATCTCCTGCCCTGCTGACTGGGCTGAGTTGGCGTTTTGTGCAGAGGAACTAAAAATGCGAGGATTTCCAACGCAAGCGCAACGCCTTCGTTGGGAGCAAAATCCCTTGTTGTTTCTCCAGGGCTCCTAGAGAGGTGGGAAGCTGTCAGTCCTCTCTCTGCCTGTGTAGGTGAACTGCCATGATTATTATAAACACGGGCTATGCCCCTGGAGACCCAAATGCTGTGAGTGAATCAGTGTATGGCTTCCCTGTTGAAAGGAGCGGATGGTGCTTATTAACAGGATAAGCACCATAAAAGAGACTTTTGAAGTGCCAGAGCTTCGTTGTTCTGCTATTGAAGTCAATGAGAACTTAAACACCAGCTTCCGCTGGAGTGGAACACAGCTCTCTCCGTTGATCTTAAATCATACAGTTAGGCAGAAGATAGGCTCTGATCTCCCAGTCCCCCCAAATTTGCTTAGGTAAGAGTTCTTACGTCACTGTAATTTGTGTAGCCTCCATTTGCACAAGTATCTGGCCTGCAAAATGCCAATCAGATACTAAGTACTGCAGCCAGTGTGATGCCAGAGGCTGGAGAGCGTTCTAGGACATCCTTCTTGGGTAGGAGTCTGCTCAGCCTCTGGAAACACAGATGTTTCTCCTGCCTGACCCAGGGAGTCAGCACAGCATGAGGTGAACCGGCGTGTGGCCGTGCCACCCTCGCTATGGGAGGCAGTTCAGAACTTGAGTCTGATCTGCTTGGACAGGACAATGGTCCAGGAGGGTGAGTTGTTGCTGTGATATGAACCAGAGCTGCTGCATAGGGAGGAGCCCTCAGGCACTCCAGCACTGCATGTCACTGGAGCCTGGAAACACATCCCTGTGTGCTTGTCCTCTTCTCGGTCTTTCTTATTAGCTTTCTAGGCAGTACTGAAGCGGTGGTGCTACAAACCATTGCAGTCCTCAGCCAGCTTTGAATCTTCTTTAAAGCCCTTACAGGGACGTCCCACCCTTGCTGGTCCCTGGCAAGGAAGTGTAGGGCAGTGCCAGTGCCTCCAGTTTCACCAGTGGGGAAAACAAGGTCCGTGTTACAAAGCACTAAGACACCGCTGGAAATTAAACCCAAGTTTCCATCCACTTTACTAGGTGCTTGTATGGGGGAGGAGAGGGCATCTAGGCTATAGTGCTTTAATTCACCCTAAGAATGATTTTAAAAGAGGTTTATATTGCTGCTAGTGACCAGTTCTTTCTGAAAGGCTAAACAGAAATCTGTGATTCATCCTGACTAGGAACATCCCTCTCTTTTGTGTAACCACGGCACAACCCTGAACAGGAAATCACACCACTACATTTCTTTTGCCTCCATGTTTTTTGCATGAGGATACCTTTATTTTAAATGTTTCTTTCATGAAATGAATTGCATCATACATTATTCTGGGCCATCTAACACCTGCTTGAAAACCTTTGGTGACAGAAGCTCCAGCTTCAGCAGTCAATAAATCCCAGTGTTTCTCTCAGGAGGAAGCAGAATCTATGTCACAGTCTTTCTACACCTCACTGAAAGAGGTTTCTTTTCTAGTGAATCCTATCCTTCTGATCCGGTGGTTAGCCACGTAGCATAGTCCTCTTTCTTTTTGTTACTCCTGATGAACACAACTTCACCAGCCTCTACTGCATCTCACAGGGCATGATTTTGTTTGTGAGAGCGGCTGGTGTAATCACACTGAGCAGTGCTCTTCATACGAAGCAATTGGTGGCTCATGTTTCAGAGGTTGGGCAATGAAAGTTAATTACAAAGCAAACAGGCTGGCATTCAGGTGCCAGGGGTCTGCTTGGTAATGAGATCCTAAAATTTCTCTTTGTGAGAGATGCTGGGTTGTGTCTGCTTAGTAGAGCGCGTTTCAGCGTGCTTTTGCAAACTGGAGACATGGTGTTTCTGAAACAAATGGGGCTGTTTATCCAACAACAATCTGCAGAGGTGGCACAATCCCAGCCATGTGCTTGTAGATTATTTCCAAGTTTTGCCTCCATATTTCTCCTTCCTGCTGCCTTGGCTCCTCCTCCCAGATCTGCTGCATCTTGCTACAGAGCAGATCCTGATAACAGTGCTCATGCTGAGCAGCACGTTGGGATACAGATCATCTGAGCTAACTTCAGACTTCTGAGGCAACCACGCTCTTAGTAGCCATTAGGGTCCCTCAGTTGTCAGAGGATATAATGACTTAGCCCACCTCAAGATAATGTCCTGAACATTAGTGGGCTGAGGTGTCCTCTGGAGCATCCTTTTTCTCCCGATTGACTATGCAAGGACCTTGGACACCTGGCTTAGATTAGACACCTAGACCATCAAAGGGATGTAAGAGGAAGGCCTGGTCTTGGTCTGCAAAGGGTCTCATTGATGTTTGTTGGGCTGGTGTGGAAAGATAGCGTGTCCTTGGTTCAGCGGATCAAACATAAATATCTAATATCTTTTGAGATGCTTTGCTCCAGCAGCTTCAGATTTTTGCTCCAGGGAAGCACAAATCTCTATCTCATACCTCTCTTCCTGGTGTGGGTATCCTGAGTACCTCAAAACTGCACAACAGGCAGTGAACACCTACTTTTAGACACCTGATTTCAATCTTCTTCGAGATGAGTGAAAGTGTACGTGATCTGGTGTGCATATACAAAATGTGGGCCAATAACTTCTGCGTGATCCAAATGTCCCCACGTACAGTCATTGTGACAGGGGCACTCAGAAGACCTCTGCTCACTAATGCAGGTGCAGAACACAGCATTTTCCTGGGGAATCAGTAGATGACCCAAGTGAGGATGTTGGTTCCGGCAAAAGTCTGACACACCAGCTCTTTTGGTACCTCGTAGACTCTGACCTGTTTTTGAGAAAAGCATGTCAGGAATGAAGATACTTGTCAGGATTTAGAATTTCTCTGTATATTTTTATCAGAGAATGGAGAATTTTTTATTTTTATTTTATTCAAAGCAAAGGTAACAAGGACCTGTGAAGTCAGTCAGACTTGAGCTCAGTAAACTGCTCCTTACTGATGCTGGTTGAACACGCCAAAGCTTAAAAGCTCGAGTTAAACTTCTTCCTAAACTAATGAAAACTGTTTAAAAAGATTTATTTATTTTTTTTAAAAAGGCTTACTATAATTTTTTTTTTTTCTTTCAAAGAAACTTGAGATTCTTCACACTAGGATTTCAAGCACTCTAACAGTGAGCAAAATAGCGTCATAGAATCATAGAATTGCCAAGTCTGGAAGGGAGATCATTTAATCCAACCTCCCTGTCATGGGCAGGGACTCCTCTCAACTATAACAAAGGTTCTCAGGAGCATCAGAAGTGTTTAGTCACACTGCACAGAGGAATAAAGTGGTCAAGATAGCGAGAAAAATCAAGGCTAATAAAATAAAGCCAATATATAGGAAGAAACTGCCTACCCTAACAAAGTATATAGCTGAGTTAATCACTGCAGACTCCTTTGTTGTCAAAATAGAAAATAGTCACTTTCACAACATGATTTGTGTGGCCTATTTTGGCTCAAATCTGGCCTTGGGATCATAATGTTTAGATCTCTGTTGATTTCAGAAGGGCTGAAGGTGCCTAACTCAGATGGAGACAGCTACTTGCCAGGTATTTACTTTCAACTGAATATTCCTCCCTTCAGCTGTCTCAGCCTTTGTGCTTTCGACTTTTTGCACAGATGCACAAATGTCTCTAATACTGCATTTACCAGTCACATTTAACCATGTTTGCAACAACTATCTCCTATTTCTTTATCTAACCCACAATAATTGCAGGAGCGTGGGAGGAGAGCATGACCTTGCCAGATCTTTTTCCTGCATTGTCTTGGACTGCTGCACACCCTAACACTGTGCTACAAAAATCATGCCCCATGGTAATGAATGTTTTCGTAAACTGTCAGGGAGAAAAATGCTGATAATTAGTAGGCTGATAAAACAGGGAGGGGTGTGCAGTGCTAATCTTTTCAGAGGAGCTATTCTGATTATCTGTGTTTGTTTGGTGATGACCAAGAAATGTGAAGCTTTTCCCCATTTTTCTGACTGTCTGCCAGGATGATGTATGACCAACAAGGAGACTTTAGTAGTAAAGGGCCTTGCAAAACACATTTCCATGGAACCAAAAAAATCAAATTAAGAAGCTCCCCAAGTATGTGACATCTCAGCTCTCCTGAGGTTTTTCTTTTCCCTTTGGCCTCATCTATATATCTAAGATGCTTTCAGAAAGAGACCACTATTCAGCTCTTTCCTTCTCATACCAAATGGCATGGGCCAGCCAGTTTATATGATGAAAAGCTGTTTGTTAACCTGTGTGGGTTCATGATCCTCACTCCAAATAGGCAGTGATCATAGTTGACATGCTCAAAATAACATAACCCATTAGGAACAGTTACCTCCTTATTAGAATGATAGAATCATGAAATCCTATCAGCTGAAAGAGACCTAAAAGATCATCGAGTCCAGCCTTTGTCCCATCCCTACCAACCTACTAAACGATTCCCCCCAATGCAACACCCACCCATCTCTTAAACACCTCCAGGGATGGTGACTCAACCCCCTCCCTGGGAAGCCTGTTCCAATGGCTGACAACCCTTTCAGTAAAGAAATTCTTCCTGATATCCAACCTGAACCTCCCCTGGTGCAATTTAAATCCATTTCCCCTCATCCTATTGCTCTCCAGTAGGGAGAACAGACCAACCTCCACCTTGCTACAACCTCCCTTCGGTAGTTGTAGAGAGCAATGAGGTCTCCCCTCAATCTCCTCTTGTCTAGGCACATTGTTTTTTCCTTGGAAGGTGATAAAACAGCTGATAACTGATCCTGAAGCAAGTTGGCTCCTGAAAAGGTGGCACAGCTGGCCCACCCAGAGCCAGCAACCAGAGCAAGATGATGCTGCATGGTGCTCTGCCCTGGTGAGTCAAGCCTGGGCAGTCTGAGCCAACAGTGCAGACATTATTGTTTATAGGATCCTTGAGCTCACAGCCAACAAATCTTTGGAGTTTCCTCTGGAAACCTCCAAGGAAATTTCTCATTACTAACGACATCATTCTTGCAGAGCGGAGCTTCTTAGGGAAAACATGCCAAATTCTTGTCTCCTGCCTTCTTAAGCCCAGACGATGTGAGAGCAAAGGTCCGTTCATGGAAAGTTTTGCCTTTAGTTGAGGAGGGCAGCTCCTGGGTGGCTCAGTCTGGCCCTTGCACTGGGTGTTGGAGATTGGATATGGGAGCCTCCTGCCCATTTCCATCTTTAGGGGCTGATGGGAGCCTCAGAAGCCACCTCTGAGACATCCCAGCATGGTCAACCCTGCGTGACTGAT
Organism: Trogon surrucura; assembly: GCA_020746105.1. Taxonomy (NCBI): domain Eukaryota; kingdom Metazoa; phylum Chordata; class Aves; order Trogoniformes; family Trogonidae; genus Trogon; species Trogon surrucura. The sequence continues at coordinate 55,886,993 of CM036622.1, forward strand.
GCTGAGTATGTAACAGTGCTGTGGTTCCCTTCTTAGAAGGGTCCTGCCATTGCTCGCCCCTAGGGCAGATAGTGTGGCTTACTTGAAGATTTGCCAGTCTTTCAAAGGGAATGCAGAGGAGTCATGAAACAGCTGAGTACCTGTTCCTCAGTCTATTAGAAAGCTGTTCTGCTGTGCCAGAGCCATCATCCTGGAAGCAAGTTGGATATGGTTGTCCTGTGAGTGTCTGACAGCAATCTGAGACGTACTACGAAAAGCAGTAGTTTTGTTCAAAAAATGAAGTCCAGCAACCCAGGAGATGACAACTTAATAGTCAGATCTATGCTACATGCTGCAGAGAAGAAGGAATTGCGGAGATTTTTTTTTCTGTGGTGACCAGTGATGTGGGAAGACCGAAGTACTGGGTCCTAATTACCAGAGGGTGATAAAGCAGTGGGACCAGGTAAGCAATATCACATGGGAAATACAAATGGGACGCTCCAGATTCAGCAGCCTCATCTTGGAATCATGCTCTGATACTTTTCACTCTTTGCTTTTTTTCAGCAATGCAGAGAAGAAAGTGATCTGATCTGTGTGGACAGCACAGTATGACCAGCAGGAATCCATCATTTTTGCCACTCATTTGAGATTAGCATTAATTGATGATCATTAGCTGAGAAGTACCTTTAATAATTCAGCTTTTTATCAAGTTTTATACCTATCTATTCTAGAAATTGCAGTCATCCCAGCTGCCTTGCCATCACCCACAGCAGTTGCATAAACCAGAGAAAGGCATAACCTTTAATCCCACTCCTCAACCAAAGAAAACCACATTTTTAGCCACTTTTTTTTTTTTTTTTTTTTTTTTTTTTTTACCAACCATGCATTGGGCTGCATGGGCTCCGTCTCAAGATTTCATGTAAGGACTTTACAAAATTCTGCCTCAGAATTGCCCCTTTTGAATGCCGCAGGGTGCTGCTCAAATTTAACAATATAATCTGCAAATTTAGCAGATGCATTTATACTTGTCATCAGGAAATCACAGTACAGTTTCCACATAGATAGCTGAAAAATTCCACATCCAGCAAAAGCAGTTGAGGCATCATGGCCTTGACATCAGCCAAGATCTGGCCCATGACAGATTGTGTACCATTTACCAGATTTTTACAACTAGCCAAAGTCAAAAATCTCCAAAGGAGTTTATATTCTAGAACATGAAGTAGTTATAGCACATAACACAGGAGGGGGAAAGCACGGAAGGGAAACCTGTGCTTTCCAAAAAAATCCTTGGGGGATCTTGGCATTATGATAAGACAGGAAACTGTTCACTTTGGCAGGATTTGTCTGCAAGATGCCCAGGCAGTGAACACAACAGGAGTCAGTTGACTGCTTCAGGAGGTGTCCAGGTTGTGTCTATCGTGGCAGTGGTGTTTGCAGAGAGGGCCAATTGTTCCAGCTCACAAACATACAGGAAGAACTGAGGGAGTGAATGTATCCGAATTATAATATTTTTATCGTTGTGCAGGTTATGAGTCTCTAGTTAAAAGTGCATGTGCTGTTCTCCTCAGTAAACAACACAATTTAATATTAGAAGACATTAATTAACATGGTAATTTGTTAGGGATCTATTTCATTTGGGAAACAGTTTTCTCTGATTCAGAAAAACAGACATAGCGAGTATAATTTTGGAGCTAGCTGCTTAAAGGGAAAGTTAAGATTACACTCACACAGGAGGACAGCAAAATATGAACAAGAGAAAATTCTCCTATTTTGCTTTAGAAGATCATTCACATTTCAAGGGATGGATCGCTGAGGAAATGAGTGGTGTTTCAGACACACTTTGCCGGTGGTTGCTGGTGAGCAGTGACTCCCAGACCAGCACACAGGGTTTTGAGGGGCCCTTTTCCATCTCACATTTGCCCCCGGTGTTTCCTTATCTGTGGTCTCTATTCCTTTCCTCCCTTGGCATTACTGAGCACTGAATTGCTCAGACTTTCTGCACAGACAGCAGTGAGCTTACTGATATCTCTGCAACACTCTCTGAATGGAGAAAGACCCTGAGGGCTTCATGGTGTGTGTCCAGGTCTCCTGGCTAGGCCAGCATCTCTTATGTGAGATGGAGATGCTTATGGTAGGTGCTTAAATGAGGTGTCAGGATGGGAACAAAACATTCACAGAGCACACGTATGCATCCCTGTCCTGGTTTCAGAGAACCAGAATAGAAGTTCTCTGGGGCTGCCTGGACCAGGTGGCAACCACAGTCAGGGAGGGGGCACAGCTGTGCCTATGGGGAGGGAAGGATGACACAAAAGGACCAATCACAGTGTTCCTTCCCATAGTGCTCAGGATATAAGGGCCCCTAAGAAAAGCCTTGTGGCCTTTAGTGTCAGCTGTGCTAGGGGGGGTTATTCTTGGCTGGTCCTTGTGTCTCCCTGTGCTGCTGGTGTTCCTGCCTCCTGTTTTTGCACTGCAGAGGAGCTCCATTCATCAGGTCAGGTTGTCTTTCCCCTGCCTCTCTGGGTGGGAGCGGCAGAGCTCCTTTTCTGTGTTTTTTTTTTGACTCTTATCAGGACTTTGGGCCTGGGCACTCCTGTCTTTTGCTGAGTCCAGTCTGGGATGTTTTCTGCTTAGGACCCAGATGTCATTTGAAAGGCATGGGTACCATATTAACATATTCTTTGTATCTTTGAAAACATTTGTATACTTGTGTAATATCTGTATATAGGTCACCATCTTCATTGTTATTCTAAGTGTTATTTTCTTTTCCATTATACTGGTTCAAGCTTTTTTTTTAATCTCAAAATCTCTCTTCCTGGTTCCCCTCTTATCCTCCCCTGGGAGGGTGCTGGTGGGTTCACAGATAGTATTTGTTAAAATTTAGTGGCCAGCCCAGCCTTAAACTTTGACAATCTCCTTGTAGAGACTCATCAAATACTTCTAAGGCACCATTTGTCTCACCTGTGTGTAGACCTCAAAAAAAACCCCCATGTTGCACAAATACCCACTTATCTTCCTGTTACTACAAAGAGGAGACTGAGAAATCCTTCAGGCCATAGATGTCCAAAGTTAAATGACATTATTTTGGTTTCTTCTTTTGAAAAAGACTGTTCCTGTGCTGATTAGCTACTCTCTTATACCAGGGTAAACCAGCTATGGTGTTCTAACAAACTCTTTAAAGTAGTGGCTCGGCACTATGTGAGAAACCATGAGGCTTGCAATGTTTTTTGGAGGAAAGGAAAACTTCAGGCTTTTTTCTCTGGCAGGGTGGTGCTTCACAAGCTTTCTTCTATTTATCAATACTTCTTACTTTTACATTAAACAACTGTGACAGTAATAGCTGCCTGAAAGTAGGAGGAAAAAATCATTAGGATGAAAACAGAGTAAGCTTCTTTAAGAACAGTGGTACATCATTTGATGTATTTTTTACATACAAATGAGATCAGCTGTTATAGAATTAATCCAGACATGAGATCTGTGATTTTAGGCAAATGGAAGATTTTGATGAAAAAATGGAGTTATTAAGAAGGCATAGAGATGAGGACAAGGGGTGAAGTTACCCAGGGTAGGCTTCTGGATTATCCTTTGAGGAGTCTGTGTGCTCAGATGATGTGTTAGACTTCTGTGCCCTTCTGGCATGTTTCTAGTAATTGTAGTGTTATACCATTCATAGGTTCCAGCTGAGAGCTGGGAGTACCACAGTAAGGGATGTAGATCTTAGCAAGAGAAAAATCGATCCCAGAGAGCACAGCTCATCTGGGAAGGGAGGGAAGCAAACCAACAGGGAAGAGAAGGACAATGTAACACTGAAGGCCAAGAAGAGCCAGGAGGGCAGCTCCAGTCCCTGGCTGATGTGTTCTTATACCTCCTTTTCATGGTGGGCAACTCAGAGCACTTTCTAAAGCATCCTGCTGAATCCTCTTGTCCATTACCTTGATGTAGTGCTGGTATTCAGCTTACCTCTGAGGCACCTATTCCATGCAGAAGCCAAAAAATACCGAGTCCTGATAAAAAGGCACTTAAGAACCCTTCCATTGGGAAGACAAATCTCAGAAGGGTTTGCCTAAATAATTCATGATAACTGGGAAGAAGAGAATTTTCACATAGCTAATCACTCATAAGGTCATATTTTCCAAATTAGACATTTGGAAGATATCCCTTGATGAAAAGCAGGCTACATAATTCATGCTCTAGAGGAACCTATTTATCTCTGACTCCAAATGGGGCCTGGAGGTGTCTTACTCAGCTGAGGCTGTTTGCACTGCACATGTGACAACTTGCAGAAGAGATGAAGAAATTTCAAAGGCCAAATGCAGTTTATTCATGAGTTAGGTGTCCAAGTGACTGTGATAGTCCCTGAAGTCCAAGGGCTTGATTCAGTCACGGTAATCAAGAAATCTTGTGTTACTGGCGATTACTAAGAGTGTCTGAAACATTCATACAAGGCTGGCAGAGATCACATGTGCCCATGGGAGACCCATGACCTTCTGGATCAGCAGCCAGGCAGGATGTTCTAAATCATCTCAAATAACACTTGAAACCTTTGTTGAGGGAAGTGGTCTCCATGGGCCAGGAAGGTGAGACATGGACACTCAGTCCACTGCATTTAGGTGAGATGAGCCACTCTGTGACCTTACTCTGTAGATAGTCACAGTCTTGCAGTTAAGTCTTCCAGAGAAGGTATCACAAAAGCTCCAGTATGCTGGAGGTCTTCAGTTTGGTTGTTGCTGTGCTAATTGAAATAGTGGTCACTAAAAGTAAGCAGTAAAGGCAAAATTCACCAGGCTTCACATGCACTTCTGCAGTAAGCAAGGGCTGGCTGTCTTCCAGCATACCATTTCATCTGAAGAAAGCGTTGCTCCTTTGCTCTCTCCTCAGCATCTCACCTTTGAAATCATACTCTGTCTTGTCAGCCTGCTCCTCTCCTGGGCTTCCAAGCAGCTGGTTGTGTTGGGAGAGTAAAGCTTAATTGCTTTGACCTTGACAAAAGAATAAATGCACAGGAAGAAAGGGAGGGAGAAAGGAGCCATGCTCTTCAGTTTTAAATATAAACTCATAATTAAAAAGAACTAATACGATTATATTTAAAAAGAGCTGGTTTTTTTTTTTTTAAAAAAAACACCACACCATAATGTCTCCGTAGAAGCCTAAATAAAATGTTTGGGTTTCCCCTTCCCCCTGCAGGTGGCATAGAAGAGAATCACTATTTTCCTTCCCAAACAAAAAGTCTTACTGTGCAAAATCCTGACTGGTAGAAAACATCTCTTGTTCTATGTCATTACAGACATTATTTTATGATTAACATTTTTTGTGCTTAAAAGACACATCTTAATTGAAAAAAAAGTCAAGCTCCTAATTTAATTCTTCCCTGAGACAAAGATCTTCCATGTCTCTGGTGAACATCAGCCTGTTCACGTGTGTAGTGTGGATGGATTCCTTTTTGCTTGCTTGTTTGCTTCTCTTGGTGACCAGCCAGGCCTGGCTCTGCCCAGCCAGAGGTTTGCTTTCTCAAGCACTAATTCAAACCACTGCAATAGCAGAGAATTTGCCAGAAAATATAAAACTTGAATTACTTCTCATGGTTCAGAATTACTGGAAATACACAAGGATCTCTCTTCACCTGTGGCTGTCCTCTGTGGCACTACATACACTTAATGGTAGACCTTTACTGTTGAAGACAATGTACCAGGAGTTGGATTATCAAATAATAAAATTCAATTCTGCAAGAGCTGATGAAGTTGTCCCATTAGCTATTTGACTTTCCAGTTCCTTAACTAGCCAGCAATTCAGGCTGTACCATTTCCTTACATACATTCTCCAAACATTCTCACTAGCTTCTTAACATTGCCCTTTGTGGGAAGATGCTAAATCTAGTCTAATCTGGCAAACAGGTGTGTCGTGCCCTTGGGAGAGGTGAAGTACCTCTTTCTTATGGAGCTGGATGATAACACTACAGGGTTAGTGTCCCCAAGACTAGGCCAGAGGCTGCTCTCTAGCTCCAACACCCTCTGGCATGTTCTGACATGTATAATTGTTAAAATCTTTTGCTCTCCTGAAGAGGATGGCTGTATCCAAGCTACTACTGGGGATGTATCCCACAAATGGTGGCTGGGAGTTGCGTGGGAAAAGAGCAAACTGACTTGACTGTGCTTACTGCAAAGCTTGGGGAGGTGGAACTTGAAGTTCTTCAGGGTGTTCTACCCAGGCTTCATTCCTCTGATATGCTTCCAGCTGGTGCTGCTTCTCAGCAAGGTCCTACATGAGTTGCGTGTGGTTTGGTAGTTTCTGAGAGCTGACTGAGATTTAGCCAAATGTGGCTGGCTATTTTTACACAGAATATTTCTATTGAAATATTTCTGTCTCTACTATCACACTTGTGGCAATTTACTTCGGTCTGTTATTTTCTTAAAATTATCTTTCCACACAGATTTAATTGTGACAGTAGGAGGGGAATCCCAGAGCTGCCATGTCTTCTCTTTGCATTAAAACCAGGCAATTTTATCCTAAATAGTGACATTGTGATTCTGTGATTCTGTGTTGTTAGATTCATCCCTGCTTACAGCATGGACAGCCTATAAAAAGCATTTCAAAGAGTAAGATATGCACCATTAATATTCCATAATATGACTCAGAGAAGTACATGACTTCTCACAGAGCTAGAAACTGCTATTTCCAGGCAAGGTGCCTCCCACCTCTGCCAGTGCCAGTAGTGGTGGTACCCATGGGTCCTTGGATTAGGGTTTATTTGGGCTGTGCTGATATTTAGGTGTTCTGAGTCTATTTAATACAAAAAAAAAAAAAACAAACCAAACAAACCCATACATAATATTGTATGTTCTGAACATAGGTAATAAGATTATATTTGTGTATATGTGATATATAAGAACTAGAAAGCCAAATTCATAAAACAACCAGTAATGATGAACATGTCATCATATCCCTCCTCTTGGGTGAGATATGCTACAGGTGCATACAAGATCTGCTGTCCTCTCCTCCTGAAACACCTGCCCTTTTGTAGCAGAGTTTGGACCAGGTGGCTTCCCAGCAGCTCCAGATTCCTAATTTCTATTCTCTTGAGAGGAGAGAGTATGTGGAAGGTGCATCCTTCACCTGCTCTGTTCTTCTTTTGAACACATCCTCCCAACATGGAGAGGTGGATACTGGGCAAAATCCCTTTTACAGGAGCCTAGAAGTTTCCCTGTGTACCAGGGTGAAATTCTCTCCAGATCTCTAAAGCCGTTTTGGAAATGTGGAAAGACCATTTTTGCAGGGAGTCTGCCAGAAACTTTCCTAAAAGGTATCGAGCTCAGAACTGAGAGGCAGAAGTTACATTTCTGACCTCTTGCAACATTTTTTTTTTTCATGGAAAAGTTTTATATACTCAAGTGCTGTGTCTGTAATTTTCCCATCTCACCTCATCTATCTACCTATTGCACCTTACCATGTGCCATGGTTTAACGGTGGACCTGACAGTGCTACGTTAATGGTTGGACTTGATTTTAAAGGTCTTTTCCAACCTAAATGATTCTATGATCAGATTCTGCCCTGTGATCTCTTTGCCTCTGGGCTGTCCTTTCTGATCTCCTGCATGATGCTTAGCACAGCTCTGATCCCAGCACCCTCTCCAGATGCAGTAGGAAAAGAATTCCACAGATCTGTGGCATCGTTTGGAGCCCTCTTAAGTCCTGCAGTGCTGAGGCCATGTGCGTTGTTCTCACATGCTTTCACATCAGAGACAAATGCAGTGTAAATGGGTGGATAGAAGAACTTTATGCACGGTCACAGCCCTGAAAAATCATCATGTAAACTAATGAACATATTAGGTTGTATGGGGTTCACTGGAATTAAGTGACTGGAAGCAATAAGCTTGTGAGAGGAAGTACAACTGTATTTTTAATGCAGATATTATTAATTACCATATAGAAATGAGTTCTCTTCACTGGAGACTAACCCTTATCACTCTCTGTGTCTGATTAAGATGAAGCCTGGTAGGTGGAAGTGAAGCTGGGAGGTCTGACCCAGATAGCTGATGTGCCTGCCTTAGCCTACTTGCAGATGAAGAGATTAACTGAAGAATTATATTAGGGATTAAATTTTACCCCTGGACTTTTGCTTGTCTGCCAAGAAGATGTCTCTAAGCCTTGTACAAGCAGGTGGATATGGATTTCTTGTTCCCTATGGTTTCCTGGAAGGGATGTCTGTTGCAGTCTGGAAGGTGGCAGAACAGTCCTGAAAACTTTGCATCTCCAAAGGAGAAAAGAGAGAGACACCATCTAGGTCTGAATAAACAATCTGGGGTCCCAGAGGTATGGACTTAGCATTTCTCAGGCTGGTTTATCTTCTTTCATGGCTCTGACTTTTTGATTCTGGAGTTGAGGTACACAGGATTGTGTCTGTTTGTCTGGATCTCGATGTAATGAAGATCCAGCACAGACAGGCTAGGATCTACCTGGCTGGGGATTATCTCTGTGGAAAGGGACCTGAAGGTCCTGGAGGACAGCAAATTCAATCTGAGTGAGCAGTGAGCTGCTGCAGCGAAAAAAAGTCACAGGATGCTGGGCTGCATCAACACCAGCAGAGGTAACGAAGTCATTATCCCACTCTACTCAGTGCTTGTCAGGCCACACTTGGAATACTGTGTTCAGTTTTGGTCCACCTGAGCAAAAAAGAGGTGGACCAGCTGGAGATGGTCTGGAGAAGGACCACAAAGATGGCTGGGAAGCCTGCCACATGAAGAAAGGCTTGAGAGAGAAGGGTTTGTTCAGCCTTGAGAAAAGAAGTCTGGGTGGAGACCTGATCATCATGTTCCAGTAGTTAAAGAGTGGTTACAAAGATGAAGCCTCTCTTTTATGGAAAAGATAAGTGGTAGTGAGTACAAGTTACTGCCAAGAATATACTGACTGGACACAAGAGGAAAGTTTTTCACGATGAGAACCATCAGCCATTGGAATAATCTCACCAGGGAAGTGGTGGATTCCTCAACACTGGACACTTTCAAGATTTAGTTGGAGAGGGTCCTGGGCCACCTTGTCTAAACCATGCTTTTGCCGAGCAAGGTTACACCAGATAATCTTTGAGGTCCCTTCCAGCCTGATATTCTGTGATTCTACCATATATAAGCTGGGATGAGCTGCCCAGTTGTGGTCTTTCTTGTTTGTTTCTTTTTACCATTGGTTTAGATATGTCCAAGTGGTTCAGGCTTATTTGAAGCTGTATGGGCATCGCTTTGAAACACCCGATGGGAGCTTTTTCTTTGTCTTTTCCCCTTTAGTGGCTTCAAAGATAATGGAGGATCCTTTAAGGCAGCTGTTCAAGCTAAGAGTTTGTGGGAGAATTGACAGTGAAACAAACTTCAATCTAAAAATGTCTTCAGTCTAACACTGAAGTATTTAACCTGTGTTTCGAAGAACTTTCCCAAGGGTCTTAACTTCAAGCCTTAGGTGCTGGAAGCTGTAAGTTTCCCAGCTCCATGCAGGTTTGCAGATAAGGGGCCAAAGGTGTTGGGCCATCACAACCTCTAGATGACTAATGAGCATACCAGCTTCCCTCAACACCTACAGAGAGAGGCAATTCTAGGCCACCAGAAACCCTGCTTATTTTTTTGTTTGCCTAAGTTTCTGTTGACTTCCTTCTGAGTCAACACTGACCCCAGATAAAAATAAACACGAAACACTTTGCTTTCTCCTTGTCACTCCAACACATCAGACTCACAGACATACATACTCCCTTCCCTGGCAAGCATCCTGAATTTCATATGAACTTGGGAAAACAAGGGAGCCCTGTTTTTCTGCCACATTTAGCAATTGGTTACAATCTGTGTGATTGATCAAAATCATGTTCGGTTTTGAAAACTGAATAGCAGGTTGAAGGCATCTGCTTCAGGAAGCAGCAGCAAGCGTACCCAACAGCTTGCCTACTTTCTTTAGATGTACCAGTTAGTTTAATATAAGATATTTTTTGTGCTTATAGCTCTTCTCTGGGCCTGTGAACTTTATTCATGACAGTCCTTCTGTGGTTCCCAGTGCTCATATCAGATGTTTGCCTACGAAGTACTAGTTGTCCTAACAGATGTTCAGCCTAGTTCAGCAACCCCTTTGCAGTATCATAAGGCAAATCTAGGGTTTGGGGCAAGCTTATTACCTGTACTAACAGAGTGTGCAAAGCCATAGTTTGCAGTGCAGTCAATGTGATTTGCACAAACTTCTTAGCATGCGTTTTAAAGCTTTTTTTGGCCAGGGAGATCTGCTCCTTTATGTTCTCCCTGGTTAAAGAGCACCTATGGCTCCTGTCTTTGCACTGAGGATAAAAAAGAAAAGGATAGGGTGCTTAGGCTTTGTGCGTTGATCCCAAGAATCTGCTCGTGACCTGTCGCTGCAGCAGGTTTGTGTAATGTGATGGATACAGGGGAAGGAAAAGCAGAGACAGGTGGGAGTGTAAGAGGGAGGACCTTTCTGTGGTTTATTATCTGATATGAGGAGCAACGTGGAAATAGCTTCAGGAAGGCACTTTTTGTGGTCTGGTTAAGGGAAAATCACTGGTGTTTTTTTAGGTAAGATGCTGAGATGCTGCTCAGAAGTATGGATGCTGTGCATGAGCAACAGAGACAGAGGGACAATAGGGCAGGTGTGGGCACTGAGTTGTGGAGCTCAAGTGAGGGGAGGCAAAGCTCCTGCCCTAAGTGATTGGGGTATGGGCAGCACAGCTGGTGACGGAGGTGGGGACAGCTTTTATCATTGCAGATGAGTGGGTTTTGGCCTTTCCCCAGAACACCTGGCATTTGGAAGAGTCTGGGGACCTGGGTGAGAGACCAGCCATTTTCTAACATCCCCTCTCAACTCTGAGTACATTTTTCCGGGATGAAAATACAGATGGACACATGTTCTGTATTAGGCATTCCTATTGCACCAGCATTGTGCTAAGATTTGAGATATATTTAGAGAATGGAGGGATGAATACAAAGACGCTGCTGAGATTTCTGAGAATTATATTTGAGGGTACTACCTCCAGGTTGCAGGATTTTGGTTTTTCAGTGGGTTACTCTGTTATCTGAGTGATTCCAAGCCACATAATTCTTTTGATTGCACATCTTGAGGACATTTTATTGCTGTCTGTAGGGTCAGAATTGATCTCACACCCAACTAAAGACTGCCAGTGCAAGGATGTGCCTTCTAAGTCTTGCTCAGAAATGTGACAACAGAGAGCATCTTGGATAAGAACCAGGTTTTCTGATGAGTCAAAAATGTGCTGGCAGCCATAGAGGTGGGACATATGGTCCCCTTTTCCGCATCGTCTTCTCCAGTGTCAGTTGGCTTCCCTGCATATTACAAAAAGACTTATTGCAATTACAAGGTCAGGGATGGACGTTGTCAGTCTCCCTTCCTCTCCCAATGCCGCTTTTACGTTCAAGGCACTCTGTGCTGAAAAGTCTGGGGAAGGACAGATACAGTTCTCTGTGGCATTTATTTTGGCATGCAGCTACTCAGAACTACTGCTGCTGGAACAGTGCAACGGGTGAGAAAGCAATAGCCCAGCAGGAGATTATTATCCGATTTCACTTGTGTAGGTGTGAGGTATCACTTTGCCACCAACAGCCATCAGGCCCTGGAGACTGAGAGGACAAATTTAGAAATGTCACTTCATTGCTGTCGATTACTCAACTGATCGTTTAGTTTTGTAGGGTGAGCTGAACTGTCAATATGTCGAAACAGTCTAAAAAGAAAAATCTTGCTGCAAAGAGTTGTGAACAACATAAGATTCAAGATATTTTTGAGCATCCTTTTCTGAGATGGTTTGGCATTTTTAGTGGGGAAACCGGCTTCTGATCAGACAAGATGTGGGTGAAAGCTAGTGCAGGGATGAGATATTACATTGCACAGCTTGTCAAGCTGCTTTGAGTCAATATGGGGGGAGCATGGGGCTTAGTGTTTGGCTGGGCTTGTTTGCAAACACCTACTTGTGCACTCTGTAATGCAATGAGAAAGAGCTGAAGGAATTTTTGGAGGCTGAGAAGCCACTGAGCAGCTTCATGTCTCTTAAACAGCACGGTGGGAAATTACTCAGAGGGACACGGCGGCGCCTGTGTGCTCATTCTTGGGAAAGTTGCAGATAACTGATTTACGAGTGTGTTTTGACGTCGCAAACTCCTTGGAGAGCTCCTCAGGAGGCTTTAGTGGACGTGAAGAAGGAAATAGTTCACAAGAAAGGGGAAAAGCTGGAGCCAGCTTGACCTGCAGAGGGTCTTAGGTTAAGAGGAGGGCTTGTAAATGTAGTGGGAGTTGCCAGGGTTCAGGGATCCTGGAGCAGAGGCAGTCAGCAGAGACACTGCAAACATGCTGGAAGTAGATCAGGGATAGCACATCAGGCTAGGGGAGAGACAGTCTGTTCCTCCCCATAACCTGCAGTAGCAGTTTCCAAACTGCACAACAACTTTCCCAGCACTGGTGCATGGGTAAGGATGCTCCCTCAGGAGGACAGCACACGGCTCATGAAGCTATTTGGTCTGCAGAGAGGAGAACCATCCTGGGAGCTATGGAATTTTCGTTTTGGTGCTTTCCCTAGTGATCTGGGTCTTTGGGTTTCTTTAGGAGATTTTTAAAGGTGTTTTGAGGAGATGTTAATAAGGTTTATCCTCAAGGAGGACTTCAAACTTTCTGGACAGGCTAAAAGTGGAGATGTGGAATGGGTCAGGAACAGCAAGACTAATGCCTGATGGAACTAGATTGCAGAACTTCGTCTTCCACGTGCACAAGCAAATGGGGAGAGAACAGAAGACTCCAATCGCATCAGCAGGATGGGTCTTCTCTCAGCTTTGCATTTCCTAGCTTCTTACAGCAGGTTACTGTCTTGCAGGAGATATAAGTAGAGGATCAGGAGGAGACAAAGCTGTATCGTTTTGGAATGAAACTTGGAATCTGTGATTGTCTTGCTTCGCTCTGGGGACTTCATGGGGGTGATAAACAGCTCCTGGATGGCAAGAAGTCAAGAGCGTGACAAGTCAAGCTTGGGAAAGGGATGTTTATAAAGAGTGTCCTACTGTCACTGAGGCATTTCTGATGGGACAGAGGAGTGCAGAGGAATGGCTGGTTTCTGTACATATCTGTAATTTGTGTTTAGCGTTTTGCAGTTTTCACGTGGTGCTTAGCAGTTTAATACGTTCATTTCTGTCTTTAACGTTGATTCCTTTTAGAGACTCGCCAGTCTAATTTATGTTCCATTCTGATGTTTTAGTGCTTTGCACAGACAGCTAAATGGGTGATGTGTCAATTTGTCAGCTGTATAAACCAGAGAGGAGCCAGTAAGCCTTTCCCTCTTAAAATCCTGTTTTCTACAAGTAACTAAGCATCAAAAAAACCCAGTCCTTCACCTTAATGGGTGACTTCCTAATTTCTCAGATTTCTACATGCTTTTCTTGGGACCGACTCCTGGACATCTGTGAGGAAGCTGGGTGTTAATATGTGTGAATATTGCTGAAAGGGAAGATTTGTCCCATCTTTCCCTTGCAGTTTCCAGGTAACATCCCTGCTCTTGCTGTGGCTTCACAGTCACAGTTTCACAGTATGCCAGGGATTGGAAGGGACCTCAAAAGATCATCTAGTCCAATCCCCCTGCCAGAGCAGGAACACCTAAATGATGTTACACAGGAAGGCATCCAGGCGGGTTTTGAATGTCTCCAGAGAAGGAGACTCCACAACCTCCCTGGGCAGCCTGTGCCAGGGCTCTGTCACCCTCACTGAGAAGAAGTTTCTTCTCAAACTTAAGTAGAACCTCCTGTGTTCCAGCTTGATTCCATTACCCCTTGTCCTATCATTTTTTGCCACTGAGAAGACCCTGGCTCCATCCTCGTGACACTCCCCCTTTATATATTTATAAACACTAATAAGGTCACCCCTCAGTCTCCTCCAAACTAAAGAGACCCAGTTCCCTCAGTCTTTCCTCATAAGGCAGATGCTCCACTCCCTTAATCATGCTGATGTCTAAATGACAGCACACTTCCTCCATAATCTCCTTGCATGGTCTCTGTTTCTCATAATGTTCCCATTCACCGTTACAGGATGTATTTTTAAGACCGGTGCCAGAACAAGCAGGTTTTCCTGTGGTGTTGGGTCTAGTTGCTACTCGAGCTACTCAAACATTGCTTCATTCCAAAAATGCACTCCCAGCTTGGGCAACGACGGACGACTGTGATTGGGGAGAGAGATTGCTGGTTTTGTCAAGTTTTGGTTAGAGTCCCTTGTTGAAACCAAAATGTTGATGCTGGGATTACGAAGAGCTTGCACTGCTGACTGTAGGACTGTTTGGTCTCGGGGCTGGTGTGTATGTGAATGCATCAACCTACATCTAGGCAATACTTCTGCAAAGTGAACTCTGGGCTCCTAATTCCTCCTCCGCAGGAGGAATCAAACATCAGTGCAAACGCAAATATGTCAAAAGTCACAATGCTGCTGGTGTCAGAAGGTGCAAATGCTACCAGTGCTTTGTAGATCTCCCTGTTCTGGATGCTGGTGGCAAAGAGCTTATTTCAAACATGTTATCCCTGGCTTCATCGGCTACTGGAGAAGCAGCTCCTTCAGTTGTGTATTGCCAAAGCTCTTTATTTCTTATTTTTAAAAAGTGAGTCGGGGAACAATCTCAGAGGATGGAGTGGGGGCTTATACTGTGGGTTTACTTTTCTCTCTGAAACACAAAGATGAGGCCAGTGTCTACCACAGGGCACAGGAACACAGATCCAAGAATAGACTCCAGCACGATTTTTCCCCTGCTACTTTGTCTGTAGAGGGATAAGAGACAGAAAGGTTGTTAAGCGTTGGAGTTAGGGAAATTTCTCTCGCTTTGACTCATCTAATAATTTCATATTAAATTCAGACTGGCAATTTGAACATGGATCAAAGCATTATGACAGCTGCCAGCCTTTCTTATAAACTTTTCACCAGAACAAGTGGTGGAATAAGCACAGCTTATATATTGGTGGATAATGGAATTTAAATTGCACACACTCTCACACCTTGAGGGATTTCTGCTGAGAACTCTTGCTCTCTTTCTTTAGACCACATTATGTTGATGCTCCAGGGAAAATGGGTTTTCAGGATGAGTTTCCTGGCTGCGTTGAAGCCCCGTTGAACTGAAAGTATTTAACAAGACCTTAAACTGATAAAAAGAAGCTTTCAAGATGATTTTTCCCAATTCACTGTAGTCTGAGGCCAGCAAAGCATTTCAATACAAGCAAATTGCTGCTACTTCCAGTTTTCCGGTGTGTGCTATGTGACTGTTACCGCTGTGCAGTTTTAGATTAGGCTGTGTTGTGGTGGTGGTGGTTGCTGTTGCCACAGATTTGCTCTCAATAAATGCCTTGAATCCTCAACTGTGTGTGGAGCAGGTCTCATGCGGGTTGTGTGCAACCACATTGAAAAGACAAATCAGGGATGATTTATCTGACAACCTCAGCTCGATGTCTAGAGCTGGACCAGTTTCCCTCAGCTCCTTCCATTGCCAACAGAGAGAAACACACACTTAAAGAGGCCTAAAAATCTCTTTCAGATGCCTCTTTAAAGATAACTTTTTGTGATGTTAACTAGCTCTCTGGTGACCACAGAAGGACCCCCAAGATCAGTGACGTAAGCTGGGTGCTGGGGATGCTCATGTAGTATTTCATTGGCAAAGGTACCTTGTGCCCAGAGTGGTAGAAATTATTGACTTTTGACAGAAGCAGGTTTCCCAGTTAAACCATTCGAGGCAAAAAGCCTTGCACTGGCAATTCAGTCAGCTGTAGCTGTTGCACGTGCCCTTGCAGCGCACAGCCATCCATTGACTGCGGTTACAGGGATGAATGCTGTTCTCCAGCAGCAAGGTTCACCAGATGGATGGTAACCTTCTGCTCTTAGTCTCAGACTACCTGACCTGCAAGTGAAAACCCGTGTTTGACCAAGCTAACACTTCATGGGAAAGAGAGGTGAGGCCAGCACTGCCAGCTCTGCTGATTTGTGAGCAACCAGAGTGTAACTAAGCTGTGAGCCCATCTTCTGCTCACTAAGGTTTGGTCTGTCTTGTCTTCAGGACAGTCTTATCTCAGTAGTTTTTGTCTGTTTGGGGTTTCTTTTTTTGTTTTGTTTTGTTTTAGGTTTTGCTGTTTGTTTGGTTGGGTTTTTTTTTTTTTTCTCCTTTTACACCTTTTCTTTTTTTCTGGTTTGCTGCCAATTAATGCTGCCATGTTTTCTACAGATAGTAAACATTGTAGTGTCACTTCACCTCTCCTATGTCCTTCTCACACAAATAGTTTTTCTCTGGGGGAGCAGGGACTGGTAAGGGAAGTAGTTGCAGAGTAGCAAACCCACTGAAGTTGCTAAACCACAGTTTTAAATTTCATGGACATAAGTGGGGAAAAAGTGACTTTTCAGAGGATCAGCATCGCTCACATTTGTATTTCATTGTTTCCAGACCAAATTCTCTCCATCCTCAGGGAATGCAGTTCTTTTCTAACTGGGCTGTTCAGTCTTTGTGTTGTATATGGCATCTTTGTGGCTGGAGAAGGACACTTTCAGCTAGGATGGGATGGATCAAGTCATAAACAGGGTAGATTTAGATTAGATGCATGAAAATATTCTTCATTGTGAGGGTGGTGAGGCACTGGCACACGTTGCCCAGAGAAGTTGTTGGATGGGGCTTTGAGCAACCTGGTCTAGTGGAAGGTGCCCTTCCCAAGGGGAATTGGAACTAGATGATCTAGAAGTCTCTTCCAACCCAAACCATAGCCAGACTAGTTCTGGCACCCTGGGTTGGATTGATAGTGTCTCCCAGGGCCAAAGGGTTTCAAAGGAGTATTGCAGCAGTCATGCACAATGTCTTGAGCAGGGTCCCCTGCAGGGACAGCTCAGCACTGTGTCTCCTAGGAGTGGCCTCTCATGCAAGGTGCCTGCACATTTGTTGACCAGCCTCTCTGCCACGATGGTGGTAGCACTTTCACAATCATGTTTGAGGAGAAGGGTTCCCTTGCCTTGGTGCAGGGAGGTCATCTGAAGTGAGCCTGCGCCAACCACGCTGCTGAGAGGACTTTCTGAGGTTGCAAGAGGGAAACTCACATCTTATTCATTAAATTAGAGGTAACCCCTCAACCGTATTCACCCATGGTTCACACCAGTCATTTGGAAATAATCCTGTGGGTGTTCAGATAATGCTTTTGGTGAACACTGATCGAAATTATGGCAGGATGATTCTTTGGGATTATAATGGCGTAAAACTATATAAGAGAAAAGTAGAATTTGAGAGTGACATTTGCCTCTAGTGGGGGGGACTTCCAGCTCCCATCACAGTCTGTGCAGATTTATTTCACACCCTGAATGGTACCAAGAACAGTTCAAATGGACAATCTTAATTTACTTACCAGCATGTAGGCATCTCCTGCTATTTCAGATCTCTCAAGGTATTTCCCATGGCCTCTGGTTGCATTCCCTGAAGGTCCACATCCAAGTCCCGTGTCATATCAGTGAGCCAGGAGCACATCTCTGATGCTCTGAGGTACCTCTTACGGCAGGAGATGTCTGTATTTCAGCAAGAAGAGGCAGAAGAAACTCTGTATTTACAGGGAAGAACAGCACTCCTGTTGTCAGTTTTCGAATGAATAAGCGTAAATAATGAAGTTTTTGGGTATCTGGGAACTTTTCTTTCTTTAGTTAGAAGTTGCTTTACTCTTATTCTTTCCTTTGAGGATAGATTTTTACTTTGTTTCCTCTGTGTACTTTTGTCTGTGTAAAATGTCAGTAATTCAGCTGGTAGCATAAAATAAATATTTCAATATTCAACTTTGCAAAAATAAATTTGTAGTGACAGTCTGATTCAAGAGATGTTTTTCTCCAGAAGGATAATGATATCATCCGTAGTTTTCTCCTCCCTCTTATGCCACTCTGGATCAAAAAGGAGCTCTGTAAAAAACAATAGATGTGATTCATCAGTACATTGTACAAATATAAAAGCGAAGTGAGGCACCAATGAAATAATCCCAGTGGATTTAAGCAGATTCAGAATATGGGTCATTTCTGTGTTGAGGGATAATGGGTGAATTCATCTCACTAGTCACTGAGGCTCCCTTTATAGTAAACAGAGAATCAATGGAGCTGCCTGTGCCTGGCGAAGGTGTCTATAAGAGGACAGGTGAGTCATGGCCTCAGAGTGCCCATTCCTCTCCGCTGTGTTGACTGAGCAGCTCAAAGATTTCTATATCACGGACTTCCTGCATGAGCTGAGATGAATCCTTCTATCCAACAACCCTTGCCTCCGATATCTGTAGGATATGTTCCTCATTGTACCTGCAGTAACTCTTGGAAGTTGTCATCCACATGACATGACCACATCCTAAACCAACACAAAATTGCGTTAAAGTTACTGATTTTAGTCTATCCTATCCTTAAGGTACAGAAGGAAAAAGGAAATCAAAGCACTGGGCCCTTGGGGAGGCTTTTTGCACGAAGACTGCAAGATCTGCAGCATTAGTTCAAGGTTTCTCTCTGCCTCCCTGGGCTCTGGGGAGATGTCACTGTGATTTTTTTAACTGTTTTGTAATTACCTTGAAACCTGATAATCATCCTCAGAAAGCACAAGATATTTTCTGCTTGCCAAAGCTTTAGGAATGTGTTTTGTGAGAAAGCAGCAATTGCTGGAAGAATGTTTGAGGGAGGTTTAATAAAGGTGAACTGTGTAGCCTTTACTTCAGCTGAGATATAAGAACGCACTCCTCCTCGCTTAGATACCCACATAAAGACACACACCCCAAAACCAATGAGCAAACTGAATTAAAAATATTTAAAAACAAAATCTCCACGTTAATAAAATCCAAGCTGTTGTGGGACTGTTGACTGGTTTAATCTCAAGCAGCCCAGGAACTTGGTGGTAGCAGAACATAGAGTCTGAAGCGAGTTTGAGGTTAGAGAGGGTCTGGGTTTTTTACATTATTGCAGCCTCAATATTAGTGTGTATTAATTGCCATTTCCTGTCCCAGAACAGTAGTAAGAGCTGAATATTTAAGGCATCTGATATGCAAAGGGGAAGATGTTCCCACAAGACCAAGAGTGTGTGGTACGGCCTCAGGCAAGCACTTGTTGCCATCTTCCACTCCTTCCTCACTACCTTATTGTCCGTGGAAAAAGAAGGAAGGCGACAAGAGAAGGGCCTTGAGAAAGACAAACTGAAGGGAGTGCTATAGGTGCATGTATGGCCCTTGACAGGGTTAGGACGACAGGTGAGCGCATTTTTAGGAGCCACATGTTCATCTCTGTATGTCTCCAAGAGATCTGAGAGACAGTACCGTGTCTCTGTGTAGAAAGAGAGCAGTTTTCTCAAGCATTCACTGGTGTCTATAGCTGGCAGTAGACCATACTGGTCAGATGGACCTTTGTTCAACCCAGTATGGCACTCACATTTCTTTTCTTCTCCCTTTATTTGCAGCCACGGGGTCCTGAAACATCGGAAAATTATTTTAGCGTATGTGCATGTATAAACGTACAGTGGTCACATCCCTGCCTCCAGCTCCCCATACTCCTGTTCCCTGAGGCCTCCCACACAAAAACTTTGCAGAGCACCAAAGATGGGCTTGTGCTGGGGATCGTCCCCTGAAATAGCCACCTTTGCTATCAACTACTTAATGATGGGAACAAACACTCATGTGTCTCAGATTGAGAGAGTAATATAAATTTATTTAGGGGTTTATTTCAACGTTAAACAGGTTCTTGTGGCAAAAGCTTAAATTAAGAAAGGTCTAAATTACACAGTGAGACAGATCTTTCCCCACATAAAGATGGTGGGATCTAGTGCAAAGGATCACCCAAGAAAAAATATCCATGATGCCCTTGCTGATCTCCCTAAAGGAGGCTTTATGCAAGCTCTGCCTGTTTCCCAGGCTAGGCGGATGGGACCCACGTCCCACCTTGAACCCATAGGGGTGACATGCCCTAGGACTGCTGGATATGAGACCATTGGCTTCTCTTGTCTGCATCTTCACAGGAGTTACTACCTTCTAACTTGCATACCAGGCATGTGTCTGCTCTAGATGTTATGACACAACCCAGCCCAAAAGCTGAGTCAGAAAAGGTTCAGGGTTGCTTTTGATGGAGTTTTCGTCCTTCAGGTCTCCAGACAAAGCCATTGATTTTACAATGGCAAACTGTACTGTAACTTTGGAAAGTTTACCTTGGTGTTGTGTAAGAGCTATAACCATTTTATAGCTTTTATATTTTTTTTCTTTTGTTTTCCACTCTCTCAGCTTAATCATGCTAAAATAACAGGAGGCACAGAAACTCAACATCAATACCCCTTACACTCAAGTCCTTACCACGCTCTGGCTCTCGTTAAAGAAACACACATATTATTTGTCATTCCTGAGAAGCAATTTGATGACAGTGAACCCCAGAGAGTGCTGCTTTCTGTTATCCTTGCAACCTCCCCTTAGGGCTGAGATCTCAGATGTGACACCTGATTCTACTACAGAAAACATAACAGCGAGCTCCTCTGTGTCCATCCCTTCATTACTCTCACCATCATAGCTTTTTCCCACTATCTCCACTCCTCATACCAGTCTGTGAGATGAAGCTCAAGCCAGCTTGTCTTGTTGCAGCAGAGAGTCTGCATCTGTCTTGGTTTTCAGATGTTCTCTGCTCGCTGCGTTGTGCCCATTCAGTCGTCATGGCAGAAAGAGACATGACCTTTTGGGCTTTCTCTCTCTTTTTCTTAGTGCTGCCCAATGCTGTGATAAAAGAACAAAATGAATAAAAGCCCTCATTTAGGAAATGGCAAAGAACAGAAAGCTAGGGGACTAATGCAGGGTAATCAGAGCGTTTCAGCTGCAAATGAAGAGCAGGAGGTACAGGAGAGGTTAAGTAAACACCAAGAGGTTTTCCTTTGCTTGATATGGAATGATAATGTGATGTGGTACATGTGTTACAGAAGAGCCCCACATAAGCGATTCACCTCCTGGGATCTAGCACCTTTGGAGCCCTGTCTGGCCTCTGGTTTCTCACCCTGTCACCACATGCAGAGGTCTCAGACACCCTAGGCCATCTCAGCTGCCACTTTAGACAAGGCAGTCAACCAGGTTCTGAGGTTTAGCTCTTTTTAACCCACAGGTGTCTGAGCCAGCCTCCAAGCTCCTCTTACAACCAGTGGGAATATTTATGTATCACTGGGATGCAGGAAGCTGTTGAGGTCACCTAAAGCAAACACCCGTGTACGGACAGGATCAGCCACTCTCTGTGCCGTGGACGAGACCTCCACTGAAGCCACCACCTCCTCAGAGACACCTGCACGTTGACACCTCAACTTGGGTGTCCTTGTCAGTGAGGTGAACCCTTGATGGAGAAGTGCGAGTTCCCCTTGGAGAGGGGCAGGAACCCGGATGTTCGGTACAGTGCTCCTGCAGTGGATTTGACACGTTTCCTTAGGTTGGGACACAGGTGAACCAGGAAGCCTGCTGCCTTGTCATACAGCAACAGGACACTTGGGAAACTGCCACCCTTTCCAGAGCTCATTTTGAATCCTGTGCAGTGAACACCCTCTGTATAATAACAGCTACACACCTTCAGCACGATGTCTGCAGAGTTTAAGGTGAGTCTGCCATGGGATTCTGGATGTAGATGTTAATCTGGCTCTGGCAAACAAAAGATTCTTCTGGGAAGAGACGGGATCTATGTAGCACACTCAAGAAGGAGACACTATCATGCCAATAAAATTGTCTGTAAACAGTAAAATAACTAAGCTGAGACAGTTTGGTTGTTTGGGTTGTTGGTTCAGATGGGAACAACTAATAAATAACACCATTCCAAATTATGCTGGTGAGTAACTGATAGGGAGAAGCACGTGATCCTTCCATGCTGAAACAGGGACCAGGAGGTCTGATGAATTTGTTTTTAAATTGACTTAGACTGTACCGTTTTTTTGGTTTTATGCTGCAGATGGGACTGCTTGTAATCATTTCGCAAGGAGCCTGTCCCATATGAATCATAAATGTCTTGTGGCTAGGAAATAATATCATTTCAGAACGTGTGGGAAGAGCTGATTTATTGAAGGAATCACATGATGAGTTTTAGGTCTGCAGCAGCTTGAGGCTTTCCTATCAATCCTCAGGCGCACAGCGAGTTGGAGGGGGTGGCAGATTGGATCTGTTTCATTTTACATCTCTGCCTTTACGAGTTCAGCAGGAGAGGGAACTACATGCTTCCTAGAAGATTTATGATGTTGGCAACTTCGATAAAACATTTTTATGCAACTTTTTCTCCTTATTGCTTTGCAAGCAACTTCTCAACACTTGTCAATGCTGACCAAAGCAAAAATGCTTTGAAAGCCTCTGCACATCAAGAGGGGGAAAAGAATGAGGATCAGCAAGCCAGTTGCTAACAAGGTGAGGTGTAGCCCGGAGAACGGCACAAATGTGGGGACATATTGCTAGTCACAGACTTTTACCCATGAACGTGTAAAACATGCAATGTGAGTAACCAATAAAATAAGAAAATGCAAATCAACAAAGCTGAAACAAAACCTTTAAGCAACCTTATCGATTACAGCATTGGATGCATGTGTCGTCATTGTGTGCTACTTCCCCCAAGCAATAAACTTTGTGTTGGAGCTCAGGACCAGTGCAAGAACATCGCGTTCTCCTTCCAGCCTCAGGACTGACTGATTTCTGTGCAGACTCCTATGCCTTCAAACCACTTAGTCTTTGCAGCATGTATCGACAGTAGCAGGCCATCTACATGGTTTCTACATCCAGCCCTTCCTCCGGTCTCAATAAGCCATTTTTCAGATCACGCATCTCTCCCCTCCTCTGGACAGATTGTTCACTAAATCATCTTGCCCCCTCGCCCCCATAGGTTGATCCTTGTTGCTCCAGCTTGTGAATTGGCTGCCACTTGGAAACCTCTACAAGTTCAATCCCTATTTCTCTGGGTATTCCTCTCTGGCACTCAGTCTCTTCACGTCCCTGAAGAACATCTCACTGGCAGGATTATGTTCAGTTGGGTTCATATTCTTTGTGCTCCCAGTAAAAACTCATGCCCTTGTGATGGGCATGTTCTTGTGGCCAGCTGGAGGAGGCATCTCAGAGTTGCTGTAGGCTTAGGAAAAAAGGACTCAGCTGTCTCTGCTCTGGACCTAGACATGTGAGAAATGAAGAGTACAATGCCAAGTAAGGATCAACAGATAAGCACAAAGTTTCTGGAAAAATAGAAATTGAGGATAGAGTGGATGGTGAATTGTCTGGAATTCAGAGGTTCTTAGCAGTATTATCACCACACACAGGGTAGAAAATGCATACAGGTTTCTCCTAAGTCTCACCCCTAACCTTGAGTCAAACTGAGGTCAAAAGCAGCCACCAAAACACACGGAGATAAAGTACTGGAGTGAATTAGTGTAGTGAGGGCTGTAAGTGATGCTTTTGGAAAGAAGAGGATTTTAGAGCAGTTCAATGAGCGGACACCAACCATTTAGCCAATCCTCCCAGTTCTCTGGACATTCCCTTGCCTTTAGTGGTAATTTTTTGCTTTCAAAGTTTCAATGAACGCCAGCGTAATGCAGCTTGGGGAAAATGTGCCTGGCAGGAGAGAGGAGGAGACAGATTTTATAAAAAGCTCAATTCCATTTTTTCTAAAGAAACTTAACTGTCAGACAAATAAAACTTTGCTTTATTGCATGTGAAGAAGAGGGATTTATGTGTCCAAAGTTCATTTACCTTTTCCAGATACTGTCCTTAGTGGAAAGCTGTGCAAACAATACAAGCATCTTTATGCTGAGATTTCCAACGCTGATGCAGATTTTAGAGCTTGAAATAAGTCTATCTAATGTTGGCTCACCAAGCTGGAGGGAAAACATAAGAACCATGGTCACTGAAGTGACAGGTAGAGGTTTGCTTCATGGGCTGTCAGACCTGCATAAGGAAAGCCACTGAGGAGAGTCCTGCTGGGAACCGGTGGCACATGTCAGTCAGATCAACCAGGAGATGTGTCAAGCAGATTTCATCTGTGATGTCTAAGGGAGAAGAGAACAACCAATTAGAATCTCACATTTTTACAAACCCATCTTTACAGGGAGAAGTTTTCTCAGTCTCCTCTGCTGACCCACGAATGCTGGAGAAATTGGGAAAATCAGAAGGAAGCATCAGGTAAAGAACTTCCTATTGGCTTGACATAGGAGTTAATTTAAAGAATACTTTGTTTTTAATTTTAAAAAAAGAATTTGGTCAATTTTTAAATAAACCAGATCATTTTTAAATATGTGGAATGCAGTTCTTAGTCATCAGTAGCAGCATTTAGAACAACCTGTTTTCCTTCAGTCAAAATTATTGCCTCATTTAACCTAGTTTTGCAAATAGCTTCAGTTCCTGTGAAATTCCCTTTTGGGAAAGAGGCATGAATTTGTTATCTATTGGAAAAATGTCAAGTTGTTCTGGTTCAGTGACCTAAACTCATTTGGTGATAGTGCTGGGTATATAAATGGTACCACTTGCACATACTTACCCCTGCAAAATGGAAACGCTACCTACCAAAAAAAAACACAAAGAAAAAAAACCATGCCCACTCACCTAAATTAAAAAGTACAAGTGAAAAATAGCAGAGATGTTTTTCCTCTTTGTATTTTTATATACACAACCATCACAAAACGACTTCAGGAAAAAGAGCAATGCTGTTCCTCCCACATGCTCTTTCCCCAAGGTATATGACGCTGGGTTCAAAAGTGATCCGTGTCTTCAAAGCTCACAGTGGGTCAGATTTAAATTATCAAAATAGAAAAGAAACCAGTCGGTGGCTGTGATGAATTCTTTTGCATTGATGAAGCCATGGAGTTTTCCACAGTGGGTGGGGGATTCAGTACCAGTGGTTGCACTCAGCAGCTGGGCACTGATGGCCACCATGGCTGGTTTTGTTCTCTCGGACAGAGATGTGTCCAGTCAAAGCCTGCTGAGGTCCAGGAAAGCCTTCTCGTCCCATTCAAAGGATATTTGCAGACGTGCAAATACGTAAGATGTATTTAAAAAAAAAAAAAAAAAAGGCACTGAGAAATAAACAAGCACCCTTAAGGGTATTTACAAAGTCAATTAGCTCTGAAATGTTCTCAACTCCACTAGAAATCAATGGGAATTAAGTATTGCGCATTGGAAAATGAGCCCACACTCTGTTAGTTGCTAGGTGTTATATGGACAGCTGCTGAGAGAAGTCTGTACCCCAACGGGCTTCCAGCCTAAATGCTCAAGCTAGACAAATGGAGGGAGAAACTAATACAAGCATGTATAGAAGGAATCTTCCTTGAAGTGACATAAGTCTACAGGAAAGGTGGGAAGATCGTGTAGAGGTCCTATTCCCAGTTCTGCACTTGATTTGGTTGTTGAGTGTTTCTCAGTTTGTCAGTCACTCTTTAGCCATAAGACATCTTCTTAAGTAGACCGGAGGATCAAAAAATCACACATGCTCATATACACACATGCATACAAGTGGGAAACTAATAAAAGCCATCACAATATTCAACGTGAACTCCAACTTTCACTTGAGTGTTGTGTTTAGGGCAAAACAGCGTAGGATGACAAGATTTGTGTTTGTGTTTCTTTCTTTTTTTCCCAAAATGTCACACAATCCTTTTATTAAAGAAAAGCTTCTTTAGACTTGATGACATCTGACATACCTGCACACAGGTATCTGCTCACGGCTCTGAGCAGCCTGATCCAGTAGAATATGTCACTGCTCATTGCGGGAGGGTTGGACTAGATGACCTTTAAAGGCCTCTTCAAACCCAAACTATTCTATGATTCTATGATTTACAGATTGATCCAATCCTGGCTGCTGGACAAGAAGACATACAGGGAACCTTGGGAGGTGTAAAACTATGGCAATCACCATAGTTTTCTCACAAACAAGCAGTTGGGCTGACCCTGTGGCCTGTATTACTTTGGTTCAATACTGCTCCTGAGTTGGCTCAGATGTTGTCTCACCGTGGTACTAGGAAGAAGAAACCTCTGCTTCAGACATCAGAGGTGATCAGTTAATGTGTCAGGACCCACCATTTGGCACAGCAGCTGATCAGTCAGCCTCTGGCTAAACTTCCGAGCTGTAAGTCGTCAATCAATGAGTACCCCCAAGGTCGAAATGAGTCAACTACTAAATCACAGGCCAGCTAGCTGAAGGACATTCAGAATTTCTGCTGTCTCAATGTGCTTTCCAACTGGATGTGGCTGGCCAGGATTGGGATGACCCAGGTTAACCACTATTCCCTGCTCAGCCTGGATGGGGCAGCTCATTAGTCACTGTGCCAATAATCAACACAATACTACTGGACCCCGAGGAAAACATCCCCGCAGGGTGCTGGTGCTGTTTCTTTTGACCTTGCCAGCAGCCTTATGATTCGTCATTTTTCCACCTCAGAAGACTGAATCACTCACTTGACATATGCTGATATCCAGAGTGCAATTAACTGGTCCGGCCCTTGACACGGCCACTCGCAGCCCGGGAGTGCAGAGGAAAGATGTGTCAAAAGGGTCAGAGGGTTCATTTCATAGCCTTTGGAGACTGCTGAGCACAAAGAGCCTTCATGGAAGCTGGCTTGCTTGTTAGCATCTGAGAAACTCATTAAATTTTTATGAGTTCTTTTTTAAAGCTTTGGCTTCTCATAGCTTAAGGTCTCTATAGCACTGCTCTATGGTAATTACACTAATCAGAAATATTTTTCTCTCTACTACATTAATTAGCAAGTGGAGAAACTTAAGAAACCAACGTAGAATCCAACAGGACTATCCAGATAATGCACGATTTTGTTTTAACTATGTATTTTGTCATCAGTCCACAATTTACAGATATGCTCTGTTTCTTTTCCAAAAGTTTCTCCCAAGGTGCTTCTTATCTTCCAGCTCTATGGCATTAAATGAGAAAAGGAATAAAGAGAAGTAGCCTGTGAAAATTTGAAGGATTTATGTGAAGCCTTCACACTCATGAACCTACAATATCCTTTCCACATACGGAAATACTATTTTCTGGGTGGCGAACTCAGAGGACTGTAATCCCCAAAGTGCTTTGTTTCTCTCCATGGACTCAAAGCAAAGCCTTGTGGTGGCTGTCTGCAGAAGCAGGTACCAACACTGCAAGAACGGTGAGGCTGACCACAGACCAGGGCAGGCAGAAGCTGGCTACATCCCTTCACAACTCCTCTCTGCCCAGCCTCCTGCTCCACGCTGCCCTGAGTGACTCAGCCCGAGCATCAAAACACATTTTTGTTCCAAAACCCATTCGCTTGCGCACATCACCTTCTCGCATTGCAGAGCACGTTACCAACGGTGTGAGATGGAGCCAAGGTGACGAACACTGCTGGAAGTTGCAGCTATGTGCTAGAAACATTGGGTTCAGGGCTGTGCTGTTCCTGCCCTCCAGCCAGCTCAGAGCTCAGCCCATCCAAACTCCTCTTTCCTTCAAGGTGCCACGAACACATTCGTCTTTGTGCATGCTGCAGCCAAATGCTCAATGTTGGAGACAGCAAAGTTATCTTAACACTCGGTAAGGAAGTCTTTCTGAAAGTCATTTGCCTCAGCCTAAACCAACTCATGATCCATCCCCAAAACAGCCTGCAGCAAGAGTCTCTTATCTATTAAATGAATGACACTTAGAAAGATCTCACAAGGCATCACTTTGTTAGTCAGTGCTAACATGATCATAGTGGAAAAGGGATCAGGATGGACTTGCTCCCAGCCCCTCCTTTTCTCAGGAAATGGGATCTTCTGGAGAGATGTGTGAGGCTTTAAAAGGATGTTCAAAATCTTTGTATTCCGTAGGTCAAGCAACGTGATTCTCTCCCTCTTCTCTGCCCTTGTGAGATCTCACCTGGAGTACTGCATCCAGCTTTGGGACCCCCAACACATGAAGGACATAGGCCTGTTGAATCTTCATTGTGTTCTTTCCTTGTGCTGTTTTAGTCTTGAAAAATTGTCCTACTGTGGTCTGTCAGCCATCACTGTCTATGTGTGCTCCACTGAAATGGTTGATACTGATACTTAATGTGTCAGACACAGGGCATTTTTACTGGTATCTCCTAAGGGCTGGAGCTCTACTTGTAAGCAAAAGGTGAGAGAAGAGGTTATGAGAAGATGCATTTAAAATCAAATTTACCATCTGATACAAGTCTCTGTAGAGATTTCTCAGTATCATAGAATCATATATTCATTTAGGTTGGAAAAGACCTTTAAGATCATTAAGCCCACTACTAAACTATACCCCTAACAGTCACACCTACACATCTTTTAAATGCATCCAGGGTTGGTGACTCCACCACTTACCTGGGCAACCTGTTCCAGCGCTTGACAACCCTTTCAGTGAATAAATTCTTCCTAATATCCAATCTAAACCTCCCCTGGTGCAACTTGAGACTGTTTCCTCTACCATCCTATCACTTGTTACTTGGGAGAAGGGACTGACCCTCCCCTAGCTACAGCCTCCTTTCAGGTAGTTGTAGAGAGTGATGACGTCTTCCCTCAGACTCCTTTTCTCCAGGCTACACAATCCCAGTTCCCTCAGCCACTCCTCAAAAGATGTGTTCTCCAGATCCTTCACCAGCTTCATTGTTCCTTTTTTGGACACTCTCCAACACCTCAATGTCTTTCGTGTAGTGAGGAGCCCAAAACTGAACACAGGATTTGAGGTGAGGCCTCACCAGTGCTGAGTGCAGGGGGACAATCACTTCTCTACTCCTGCTGGCCACACCATTCCTGATCCAGGCCAGGATGCCGTTGGCCTTCTTGGCCACCTGGGCACACTGCTGGCTCATCTTCAGCTGGCTGTCAACCAACACCCTCAGATCCTTTTCAGCCAGACAGCTTTCCAGCCACTCTTCCCCACAGGTTGCCTGGTGTTGTTGTGACTCAAGTACAGATTCCAGCACTTGGCTTTGTTGAACCTCATACAATTGGCCTTGGCCCATCAATCTAGCAGGCCCAGGTTCCTCTGAAGAGCATTCCTACCTTCGGGCAGATCAACACCTCTGGCCAGCTTGGTGTCATCTGCAAACTTACTGAGGGTGCACTCAATCCTCTCATCCAGCTCATCAACAAAGATGCTAAGCAGGGCTGGCCCCAATAGTGAGCCCTGGGGAACACCGCTTCCGACCAACTGCCAGCTGGATTTAATTCTATTCACCACCACTCTCTGGGCTCGGCCATCCAGTCAGCAAAGAGTACACCTGTCTAAGCCCTGGGCTGCCAGCTTCTCTAGCAGAATGCTGTGGGGGATAGTGTCAAAGGCTTTACTGAAGGCCGAGTAGACAACATCCACCGTTCTTCCCTCATGCACTAGGCAGGTCACCAGGTTATAAAACGATATTAGGTTGATCAAGCAGGACCTGCCTTTCATGAACACATGCTGGCTGGGCCTGATCCCCTGGTTGTCCTGTACACACCATCTGATGGCACCAAACCCAGTCCCTACATCCAAGGAACTGCAGTGCAGCATCACTGACTCCCACAGGGAACACTAAGAATGAGACAATGTGTTGTCTCCACCGCAAGCTGGGACTGAGGGCTTGTTGCAAAGGAGGAGGGTGAAAAGATTTAAATAGTGTCAGAAGGAAGCAATTAGTTCAGATCCAAAGTAAGCTTACACTTGCTCTCAGATGCCAGTTGGCACACGCATTATCTGCAATGCTCAGCACTGCAAACATTTTCCTGGAAAAGCTTTTATGCGTGGTGTTTCAAGTACTTAAGTGTTCATGGATGTTCATTTCCATAATGATTCACTGAACACAAGAAGCTTTGTTTTCTTCTTACATAACATGCTCTAAATCAGAAGTAACTTGACCAGTTTCCTTCATACACACGGACACATACTCACATGTACATACTCAGTCGCACATGTACATGCATGTGCATACATGGGTATGTAAACACACATGCACACACATGCACAGAGGTTCTCTGTCCATCAAATCCACAACCATTTTCCTGGCACAGCTGAGACTTTTCCTGCTGATCCAAAAGCTATGCCTGAATGATCCCAGACCTGTGCTCTGAATGAATATTTTGTTGAAAGTGACACAGGGTTTTAAAAGGCAACACAACGTAATGGAGATAGTTTCCCCTAAAGAAAGGTGACTTTATTCATCTTTGCATCCTTGCCAGACGAAAGCAAAGGAAGAAGCTTCTTTTGACGACAGGGGGCATGAACCCCTGAAAAAAATAAAGCAGCCAAAACTTGCTCCTGTTCATTCTTCCCTTGTGTTAGTGTTATGACTGACAATATTATTGCTAGGATAATAGGATAACTGAGGCTGTGAGGGATCTCAGGAGGTCTCTGGTTCAAACCCACTACTCGCAGCAGGCTCATCTATGATCACAGACCAGGTTGCTCAGGGCTTTATCCAGTTGGGTCTCGAAAAATCTCTGGGGAATCCAGATTGCATACCCTCACTGGGAAGCCTGACCCATTGCTTGATGGTCCTCCTGAGGAAAAGCTTTCTCCTTATATCTGATCTGATCCTGTCTTGTTTCAGCTATGTATGTTGTCTCTTGCCCTCCTCCCACACGACTGTGAAAGGCCTGGGTACTGACCTGCAAGCACTGACAGTCTGTCATCAGGTCCACCCAAAGTCTTCTCTTGCCCATGCTGTAGCAGCTCCTCTAGCCTCTCTACACATGGCAAGTGCTCCAGAACTGAGCATCTTGGTGGCTGCAGCTGACCTTGCTCTAGGTTATCAAGGTCTTACTGTACCGGGGGGCCCCAAACCCCCTTTTGCTGTTCAAGACATCTGTGGATCATCTCAGTAGCTCTGCTCACAGGTATCCTGAATAATCATCAAATCATTAAGTCACTATTAAAAGACATCATGAAAATTACTCACAGCTTCCCTGGACCTAGGAAACGGACAGTGCCACTGGAAACCAAACACCACTGGGAGACATGGCCTGTGGTGTGAAAGGCAGGGAGGAGGCAACTGTCTCAGAGACATGACTCCAGTCTGTGAAGGTGTAGCTGAAAATGAGGTAAGAATCTGTGTTTGACTGGCAAATAGGTCATCAGAGGTGGAACCTCCTCTGTGTAGAAGCTCAGGAACCTTGGCCCAGAAGTGCACGTAGGCCAGTGCTTCCCTCTATGCTCGTGTTCCTGCCCTCTTGACCAGCCAGGGTTTTGATCTCTGAGCTGGCACGATCTCTGAAGGGTGCTTTAGGTTCCCAGGCAGCCATAGGCTTACTTGCATGTGCCAGTGCAAATCTGGAAATGCTTGTCTTCTTGAGATGAGAGTGTATGGCTCACCTCCAGCTCAGCCAGCAATCTTTATCAAAAGCTATGCAGGGAAAATGGAAGCTCTTGCTTATCTGTTTTGCTTCCAGGTATTTTTTTTTTTCCTGGGATGATTTCCAAACAATTTAATTCAAATGAATTCAGTTCTAAGCAGCCCCACGACTTGATCCTACACCATGCCTTGGAATGGCATCAGCAGCTACTTTGGCTGCTGCTTTGAGGAATGGTGAGCATTTTGTCGTTCCAGCTTGGATGTGCCAAATTTTGTTGATGACAGAAGTCAAGTCTCCATCAGTGGGACTATCCAATACAGCAGAGACAAGAATATCACCATTGCTATCAGTCAAGTGAACTTCTTCCAAACTGCTATGGGTGAGATCTTGCAGAGTTGAAAAACTAATTTTTATTTTCTTCAGGCTGTTTGCACTAATAAAATAGTATCCTATTTTTATTCTTGAACCATGCCTAACAGCAGAGAAAGGAGAGAGCCCCTCATAGCCTCATTTCTTTAGGCACTGCAAATCCTAACGGCTTCAGCGAACTTTCATTGAACACATTCCTGGAAGAAAAAAACACCATAGTCCTTCTTAGCTTCCTTGGTTAACTAAGGCCTACACTCTGCCTGCAGCTAATAGAGGCTTATTTGAAGGATCCTAGATTAGCCAACATGACCCTGTCCAATTTGATTTCTCCCTAGGGGAAGAGCAGAGAAGTAGTTAAGTAAGTACACAAGTGTACAAGACATTCATAAGCGTCAATTCCATCCTAAAGAGATTAGAGAAGGTGGGACAAGTGCACAGGCTACACAGCTGCTTTTCTGGACTGACAACTAGAAGGCAGTTTGGATTCTTGGGGCATCTGAAATGATGCTAGAAGCTTATATTTAGGCAACTGAGTGAAGTTATCAGCAAGGCCAAGAGGTGCATTCCATCCAGCAAGGCCAAGAGCTCCTCCTGAAGCTGATGCCTCCTGAAGGCCAGCTAAGAAGTTCTGCAGACTTTGCTGCACAATTTGCTTATGTATGCACCAAATGTATAGGGAGATCGGTCACCTGACTTACTGAGACGGAGACCAAATTTATGTGTATTCATCTATCTGTTGATCTTGAAGATCCCCATTTAGTTTCCATGTGTTGTCTGATCTAATTGAGAGGTGTCCCTGTACATGACAGGGAGATTGGATTAAATGATCTCTAAGGTCCCTTCCAGCCTGGGCCATTCTATGATTCTATGATTCTAAGATTTAGTAAATATTTATTGTGAGTCAAAACGATATCTCAGAAACAGCCCTGAAAATGCTGATACAAGGTCAGTGCCCCGGCACTGACATATTCCAGTGGTTTATTGTGAGGTCAAAGACTCTAAGCTCTAAAAGACCTTGTGAAAGCAACCCCTGCAGTTGAATATCTATTGCCAGAGACATTAGTTCACTTCTTCAACTGCCAAATTTCTTTTCTACTCCAACCTGCCAGATGTCTGGGTTTGATCTGGACACCCCACTAGAAAGACACATGGCTAACAGCATCTAGATCAGGGCTAGATAAATCTGGTAATTCTTCAATTCCAGTTCTGGTACTGGGACTCCTTAGTTCTCGTGAAGGGCCTGAAAAAGACTCGTTACCACTCTCTTATTTCTTACTAGCTAAAATAGCCCAGTCCATGTCTCTGGTGTGGGATTCAGGCTACCAAATTTTGCACTGTGTTTGTCTCTACAAAAACCAGTAACTCTGGTGGCCTTTATGGTCAAAAAACAAAAGAGGTGTTGGGTGCAATTTCCCTGTCCTATTGTAGACATCTATGTTAAGGATCAGATGATTCATATCTTGGAATCCATTGACTGTATTGAGGAGTCCTTCAATGATCAGAGAAGGAACTAGCTCCAGCTGAGACTTGTGAAAAGCTACATAAAGTCAAGTAAGTCCCATTAGAATGGTCTTTGGAAGAACAGTACCCTGTGCCTAGATCTTTCGCCTCATTTAAGGCACAAGTCTCCCATTCCAGTGACAGTCACCCTGGTGCTCAGTGTCGTGGAGACACACATGACTAAGATGATCCCCCCCCTACAATACAAATACAAAGTCTAATCTCACAAGGGGCAGGCTTCACAGCACAAGGAGAACAGTGAATCAATCTGAATAAGCACTCTGAGGGCAGATGCAGCTGTGCCCACGAAGTTGTTTTCCATGTCTATTAAGAAAAAGAAAATACCCCGCTATAGGGGGAAAGAAACCAGTCCAGTGAAAAGTGTTGCTGTGTTGCCGCATTTGTACTTCAGAGCTGGGTGTGTGTCCACAGCAGTGAGGAAGACTCAGGATGAATCCTAGCTCTTTGACCCTGAAATGTGAAGGGCAGGCTGGTTTCACAGCTGACATGGGCTGTCCTGACTCATAGTTATGGTATGAGTAGGAATCTACTGCACCTAAGAAAACTAAACAACGGACACAGGCAGGCAGCAGGGGAACTCAGGGAAACAATAAGATGATCAGTTGACAGATCGGGGTGAGGGGAGCGGAGAGAAACAGCCTTCAAAGTATTCCTTGGAGACTGCTTTCCACTCCCTGATTCTATGGAAGCTTTCGTCAGGAGATCTTGATTGCCCTGTGGTCTGCCTGGTCCTTCATGTGGAGGAGAGAAAGGGAAAGATATGAGTTGCCTCCTTATCAGGAATCAGAAAGGAATATTGAGAGGGCATATGTGAGCCTGACACCAAATCTACCGAAAACAGTAGAGTCCTTCCAGAAACTTGAAATGTATGCCTAGAAAATAGACTGATGGTGGCCACCTTGCACAGATCATGTGCCTCAGATTGTGGCTCCAGAGAAACTAGAACATGAGCTCCAGGACACAGGTATTCCACTTCTTGTTGCTGACCAGGAGAGTTTCGTGCCCACTAGAAGGCAGCCTACAAACTGGTCCTAGATTGTCTACAGAACAGCCATGTGCAGAAAAGCTAGAGCTTTAGATTGAGCCTCATGTATCCGATCTCAGACAGGAGCCCTCAGCTGGTCTGAATGACATTCCTTCCAGCAGCTGCCACAAAACAGTCATCCCCGAGGACTTTGTCTGAAACAACCTAGACCCTGCCTTATTTTTCTCAAATCCTGTCCCTTACAGCCCCTATATATTCTGTGTTCAGAGTTAGCATACTTACCTACCTCCATCTTTCTCCCCTGCTTTACATTCTCTGAGAAGACCAAAAAGACAAACCACCCTCAAAATAACTTTTTTAGTGCTCTTCTGAGGATGGTCTGAAATCTTGCTCTTACAAGGCTGACGGTAGAAGCCTGATTTTCCTCACAGTGCTCTAGAGAAAATGGGCTGTGGCTGTCAGGACCTCAGGCATGACACACTTCAGAAAGCTTGCACGGCAAAACAAGCAGCATGGCAGTCACTTCAAAACATAAGCAGTATTCCATTAATGCTGCATGTCCACCACGCGGGCTTCAAAGAGGATCCAGTGCTAGAAGGATTGAAAACCTTGGCTTCCGACAAATACTAATCGGAAAAAGGATTTTAATTTTTTGTGAAAACACACTCCTGGTAGCAACAATAACCTGCAATTTCTGACAATATCTGCTGCATTGCAAATCCCTTTTTCATCCTGGACTGGCCTAGAGACAGTGCAAACACAGAGGTACTTAATCCACCTATTTGTGACCCATAGATACATCTGTCCCTTCAAACATGACAGCTCAGGAGGCTGCGCATTGCTGTTGTGATGCACCCAATGAATAAAAGCACTGAATAGAGTCTCCTCATCTAACACTTTTCTTTCCCAGCAATCACGTAGATGGTTTCACAGAATCACACAATCACAGAATGTTCAGGGTTGGAAGGGACCTCGAAAGATCATCTAGTCCAGCCCCCCTGTCAGAGTAGGATCACCTCGAGTAGGTCACACAGAAACACGTCCAGGTGGGTTTTGAATGTCTCCACAGAAGGAGACTCCACAACCTCCCTGGGCAGCCTGTGCCAGGGCTCTGTCACTCTCACAGTGAAAAAGTTTTTTCTAATATTTTTGTGGAACCTCCTATGCTCCAGCTTGCACCTGTTGCCCCTTGTTCTATCATTGGACATCACTGAGAAGAGCCTGGCACCGTCCTCCTGACACTCACCCTTGACATATTTATAAACATGAATGAGGTCGCCCCTCAGCCTCCTCTTCTCCAAGCTAAAGAGACCCAGATCCTTCAGCCTTTCTTCATAAGGGAGATGTTCCACTCCCTTAATCACTTTGCATCACTTTGCAGAACTCAGGGCACTGACAGCAGTGAGTGGCACAGGTAGGTGCATTTCTAGTCACATTTGTGTCTCTGATGCACTGGGATCTACCACGCTGGCTGGCATGCCATGCGGAAGGCTATGTGAAGACTCTTCACCGCTCCTCTTCCTCAGCAGAGATGACAGGGCTAATTAACTAGATAGAATCTCAAATCTCCCTTCTCCCTCCTTCCTCAGTTATCTCATTGAGGCACACGAATCGAAATGAGAGAAAAGTTAAAAAAAATGTTTGTTAATCTAAATTTGCTGTGCATTGCCAGTCAGCCAATGTGATTGAATGTGATTGAGCTGTTTGGACAGGAGACCTCCAAAACCAGGGGATGAACATCAGTGTCTTACAAGACGTTCTCCAGCCCTGTGTAGTCTAAAAACTAGAGAGATCAATTTAAATCTGGAGATTTAAATTCAGCTTGTGCTGGCAAGTCGTCTAAAACATGTGAAGAAAATTCAGAATAAACATGCTAAAGTGGAAAGAAAATTACTCCAGCACTGGTGAGATACAGGTGGTGGAGAATATATTACTCAGCTTGCTTTTTTCTTTCTGATGCCAAAAAGCCCAATGGAGGGAAAAGGAGAGGAAAGGGACAGGGATCCAGTGTAACACCATGAGCTGGGAAGGGAAGACAATTCATCTTGCATTTAAATACCCTCTTAGTCAGATTTTATCATGAGGTTGTTCTTCTTGTTGGCTCATTATCAAACAGGTAGTCCTTCCCTGATCTTAGATACAATAACACTCTCAAGATGGGTGTCCTCTTTCTTTCCAGAGTAAAGAAAACGATGCCTGATTTTATTGAAACCAACCCAGAGTAGTGTTTATTATTGAAAATATACAGTATTTTTGAACATCACATAAAAAGCCTAGTAGATACATCTGCTCTAGTTCAAAATGCTCAATAGATAATCTTTGTGCAGCATGTAGCACTATCCTCAAAATGCAAACAACCTCTCCTCGTTATTTTTACAGTGCTTCCCTTTTTATATTTTTAAACCCGTTATCCTTCCCCACCCCAATCTTCTTAGCTGAAAAAAACCCAAAGACTTTCCAAAGGCTACTTACATTGTGTCAAAAGCGTGGGGCTAAGAGGAGTAAAGATATTTCATAGAGCTTTCTTGACATATTGCTGTTCTTTTCATAATTTTGTGTATGAACAGGGCATGGTTCTTGCAAGGCAAAGTGCCTCTGTTAAACAGTCCACTGATGCCCTGGACAACTCCCAGTCTGTCAAAAGGAGAAATGGGGAAGGTAGATAAATTCTGATTTTTCGCACCACCCTCCAGATGCTCTTTTTCTTGCTGCCACGTGTTCTCAAATGACAGTTCCTCAGATAAGAAATTTTTACAAAGAAACAAGAAAGAGACAGGCTATATACACACCGAACTGTCGAAATCATTGGGAATCAATGTACAGGGTGAGATGGGCAGTACGTTAGAAACAGTCTTTGTTCACCACAATACGGAAGGGAAAAACCACCCAAAAAAAAAGGAGGAAAAAAAATTGATTGTTCCTGCCAGTGTGCTCTTTTAGACTTTGTGTTGTGAACTTCCACAAGGCGCAGTCACTGTTGAATCTCTTCTGTGAATCTGTTTTGCCACCACCTACACCAAGAGGCTTTTGCCTGGTTGCCTTAAAGCAGCATCACGAATATGGGAGATGAGAGTCCACAAGAAGATGATGGGCACCTCATCGCGAAAGACAGCAGTGCAGAATAAAGGAAGAAAGTTTGAAGAAAGGGGCTCGGGGGGAGTGAAGAAAGAAGAACCCTGAAGGCCACCAGGTTGCGTGTGTATGTGCAGGGCGTATCACACGGCTGCAGTCTGTTTGATGCTGTGGAAGCTGATTCGTGTCGGAGACGTGGGGATAGACATGGCACGTGCCACACGCACTCGGAGGGAGTGATGGTCTTGCCAGCGGTGCCATCTTTTCCTGGCAGCAGAACGGACCTGGTGAAAAAAATAAAAAGGAAAGGACATGAACACTTAGAATACTCAGGTGTTCTCTGAAGAGGGACATCGGGCAGCTCTGAGACAAATGGTCATACACGTTAAGCCACTGAAACGTGCAGGGCTTGATTCAACTGCCTAAACGTGGGCATCTAGTTCTCTTGATATTCTTCTGGGTACTGTATTTTGGAAAAAAAGCATGGTTTTTTTCACATATGTCATGCCTTATATCCGGTATCTTAAATACACCAGAGCATTTCAAAAGGCCATAAATGCCCAAGCTTATGCAATTGAATCAAGTCTTCAAGATGGATGAACCTGATGGAGGTCTTAGAGAGACCTATCACAGGGGCTGCAGTTGCCCCTGCCTCCCTTGTATATGAAGGGGAATCACAGATCATCTAACTGAACACTGGTGTCTGCAACACAGAGACATGTGAGCTAATACCTGAGCTCTTTGTATAAGCAGTGGAGACCTACGCTACAGTCAAGAGAAGGTCATCCTTAAGCAGATGCTTACAAATAGGCCAGATGAATCTTGAACTTCAAGTGCCTATTTTTTTTTTTTGCATGGATCAAAGAGCCCAGGAGCTCCAGCTCAAGTACACAAGTATACAAGCAAAGACAAGACAGGTGATAGAAACCCTAGCCTCAAACACAATGGGAGGGAAAGCTTAAGATAGATCCTAACGCAGACTGTAACTAATTCCTGCCAAATCCCTGGCAGAGAAGACAGAAGTCTTCTGGAACAAAACATTTAGATCAATTTCTGGATATTCTTGTTGATCTCTGCTTACTGTAGAAACGAGAAATTCAGAGAATTACAGAATCATAGAATCACAGAATCATAGAACCATTAAGGTTGGAAAAGACCTCTAAGATCATCTAGTCTGTCAACCCAAACACTACCATTCAGACCTCTAACCTAAGCAGCTGAGTAAGCCTCCAAAATCAAGTGAAATGAATCTCGCCCTGTTTCTTGGTCAATCACTGGGTAATTGTACTCATGACACTTGGAAAGGATGCTGACTTAGATTATGTGGAATTAATAAATCCTTGCATCATCTTGCTCCTTCGAGTACAAAACGAGCTTAGTTAAAATGTTGGGCACCTAAGGCAAATGGTGTAAGTAACATGTAAAATGTCAGACAGGTAACCATTGGCATGAGAAATTGTCCCATGAAGAACATGGGACTTGATCTGCAGAGGGTTGTTGCCTCTCAGATGTTCGTTTCTCCCACAGATTGTTAGAAAAAGATTTTCCCTTTTTGCTGGAGTGAAATTCACCCTTGTGAAGGGAGCCTGTGATCCACCCAAGTCCTTCAAAGAGGTGAACTTTTTCATCTCTGGCGCACAAGCAGAGAGTAAATCTCTGTGCACAGCACGGTCCTGTTAAAGATGTTAATAGCAGACCAGCAGTCCTGTGAGTCGATGTATCTCTGGGACTCCTGCAGCAGCATTTCTCTGAGTCATCAGAAACGGGAATGACCTGCTGGGCTTTTTGTGTTTCTGAGCAATTTGTGTGAGCAGCTACTTATTCAGCCAGTGAAGCCACATTTATCATTTGTGCTGCAAACCAATCAAGTTTAAAAGCGTCACCTGGAGATAAAGACATGAGTCTAAACAAGCAGTTGTCTGAATGGCTTTTTTGATATGGTTTGCCTATAAGCTTTGAGAAAGGATAAAATGCAGTAACAAAAATGCTGTCTTCTAAAGCTGGAGCCATTCCTAATGGACTGGGCACATGGAAATAGACTCCGCGCTTACAGAGGTGAGTACAAAGCATTTCTTAATGACAATAACTCACTGCAGTTAGGATGTGACTGGACCACAAACAGGAAAGTTTAAGCTCAAATTAATCTCTTACAACTGAACTCAGAAACCAAAGCTAGCCGGATGTGATTGCTATAATAACATGTTAAAAAAAAAGATACCAAAAGAGCTATTACACAGCAAAATAATAATAAAAAAAGATAAAGTAAAACGGCAACCTCAAACTTGGTTATTAATCTCCATAATAGCAACTACATCTATCCATTAAGCATTTATAGAGTCAGTACCGTGTGCTAGAGTCAACATTAGTCCATCTATGACCAGCACTTTCCTGTAATAGCCCAAAGATGTGCACAGGCTATCACCAGTGCTTAAAGCTTAACAACCAGTCTCAGCAATACAAATTATCTGCTTCACCTCTACGTAACTTTAGTTGCTTGAGATGACAAATTTTATCTGTGCTGAAAGCTTAGTTCTCTGTGTTGACCCTTGGTCTGTCTTTTTCTTGGAAATAGTTACTCTCTCAGAACAACTCTTTTCATCTCTTTGCATACTGCGAATAATCACAGTTTCTGAGCATGTTGTCAAATCACATTTACCACGATATTTGTGCCTACGGAGTGTGGGCACTGCTCTCAGCAGGATTGCTTTAGAATAGTCAAGAGAAAGAATTCAGGTGATGGGATGAAGTCAGTGGGTGACAGTTTTTCTTTCCTGATCTGAACATCTCATTGAGGAGTTCTCAAGTTCTCAGATCACATCTGAAAATCACTAAAACCCACATCTGATTATAAAAATTGCTAAAAACCTCTCCTCCTCAGAAGAACAAAAAGAATGAAAGAGATGGAGAGAAGGATGAAAACATGCAGAGAGGGTTTGCTTTTGATAAAACAGGCATCAATGTTGTGCTGTTATTACTTATGCTAGACACTGTCTGCTGGCTAACTTCTTGGAGCCATCAACTAGAAATGAGCTGAAGAAAGAGCCTTTAGTGACATTAAAAATCAGGTTTTGGAAGAAAAGTCATGTTTTATTAGCAGAGAAAAAGGAAGTCTGATCCATTTATACAGTGCTTAGAACAAAGGGGCCCATTCACTTGGGGCTTCTTGACATAATACTAAATATAATAGTAGTAATGTAGGTAAAAAAGAAGGTTTTGATAAGGAGAGTAGAACATCTCACATGAAAAAGTGAGGGACAGATACAACACGTACTCTCTGACTACAGAATAATCATGGTGCTCAGTAGTCTGTGACTACATAACCCTAATAAAGTTCTTGCTTTGCTCATATGCAACTTTTTATTCCCAGAAAACCTGATCCAATGGCATATGAAATAAATGGAAAA
Organism: Trogon surrucura; assembly: GCA_020746105.1. NCBI lineage: Eukaryota > Metazoa > Chordata > Aves > Trogoniformes > Trogonidae > Trogon > Trogon surrucura. Next base: position 55,927,545 of record CM036622.1, read on the forward strand.
GATTTATATAGATCTCCATGTGCTTTGAAACGGACCATTTTTTTACTCTACGAAAACAGATTTCAGTAATGAATTCATCAAGTTTCACCTACACTCAAGCACCTTCATGACATGATTCAGATCCTTGCGCTGCAGCTGGAGGTAACAACTTTGGAGAAGTTATTATAGCTGGAGAATGACTTTGGACTTTAAGTATCTTTGGTTACAAATGTTAGTGCAATTTGTGGAAAAGTTGATGAAGATTTATTCAATCTTACTGTAAGCTACAGATGAGTAAGAGGGACTTTCAAGCAATGTTCAGATCAGCAAAAGGTATCTGTCTATGCAGATGTTAAATTTCAAGACACTGGTCTCACTGTGTCTGATTCTGCAGCACAATCCACTTCCAAGAAGTTTCTGAAGCCCTGGCCTTTCTCTGTATCCAGCAGAGACATAGGAAAAGCCATTAGGTATTTGCAACAGTTGATCAAAAAGAGACAACTAGAACAGGTCAGCTGAAATCCACCCTCATTTGGGTGAATCACTGCCGAAAAATGAAGTTGAGAGTGATCAGCTCAGCTGCATATGTGTATCTGTTAGATGTCTAATGTTAGGGGGATAAACCCCATTCATTACATTACAGAAAATAACCTGAAGTAGTGTCTTATATGACACCTTGGAAGTTTTCCAAAGAGTTCAAGGGAGAAGAGACAGTAAATGCTGGATTTAGTAGTCCATGCTGTGAAGAAGCCTACAGATCAAGCCTCTCCAGATCCTTGGAAGGATTAAGTGCAGTCCTAAATGAAAGCAAAGAAACAGAAGAGCCCAAGCACAGAGACTATTGACTGACAGAACTGGGATCTGCAGATGAGGAATGCTAACTCTCAGAGAGATAGGAGTAAGTCTTTATCTCTTTTTGCAAATAAAGTACTGAGCAACTATATTTATGTCCTATAGCCACCTCTCACCCTATTGGTATGGATTTACAAGGCTCCCAGTGGAGCCAGCCTCCCAGGTCAAAGATGGTCACGTCACCATCAGACAAAAAAATGAACCAAACATCTCTGCAAAGATGCCATTATCAGCGTTTAATCCTCCTAAGGCAGGGAAGGGATGTAGTCAAAACAATCTGCAGGGCTCAAAGCAAATAAAAATGAAGCTCAGGTGGAACATTTTTTTTCATCAAATAGCCTACATCACATCACTATTTTATATAACATTGTGAAGTTTCTTTTTCTCCCTGAAAAAAAAAATTACCCTGCTTAACAGGTCTGCAACTCCTTTTTTTTTTTTTTTTGCCGGAGTCTTTGGCAGCAACTTCGTATAACCTGGTAACAGGTGGATAAAGGTTTTGCAGCACCTTCCAGAGTGAGATTTCTAAGACCACAACAGTTCAATTTTGTTATAGTACATAATTTTCAAGAAGCTAGAGGTGGGGTGGGGAAGGACCGTGAAACAAGTTGCTGTCTTTCACCATGCCTGGACTTCTCATTTTTCTTTCTCTGGCAGGACCCAGTCTGAAGAAACCTCCTGGAGTCACAGCAATGAAGGTGACTTTCTGCCAGAACAGACGTGGGAAAAGGAGATGGCTAGAGAGAGGAGACCATAGCCCTGCAATGAACTGCTGCCTGGCTGTCCCAAAGGGAAGGGTTGATCCCTTCAGTTGACTCTATACTGACCAGACACCCTCAGGGACATCTGGGGGTATTCATGCTCACAGTGTTGGGCACCTTTGCTCAGAAAGCAATCACTGTGGGAGATGGAATTAAACTTTAGCTCTCTAGCACACCCCCACATTCATATTTATTCAGTGATTTGGAGGAATGCTTAATGCATGTCCTTTGGGTTCAGAATGATTAATGTGAAGGCTGCTTAGATTGATGGGCAGGTGGATGACTAACCATTTAGGTGGTGATTCATAGCTGGCAATTATAATGAATAACGTCCCAAGATGATCAGATCAAAGTAAGCCACTTTGAGCTTAATAGATTTTGAGAGACAGATGGTGCCTGGGTAAAGGTTCAACACACAAAAAATTAAACATATTTATCCTGGCCTTGCACCTTGTTGTGAGAATAATCTACAGCGCTGTCTAACCAAGTAACCCGTTCTATTCCTCTCTGGTTATAGTCTCTCTCTAGGTCAGCTAATTGCTTTCCACTTCAAATGTTAATTCACAGCAGACTATCGACGTTGACCAGATAATACCAGAATCTGAGGCCTGCTGGAGCTAAGAATTCATGCTTTGCAGGATGACTTCAGATATAGGCCTTGCTAGTTGTGTATTCCTCCAGGACATAGTTAGAAATGATGGACAGTCACCCTATTATGGACATAGGATTAATGAATTATAGAATAATTAAGGTTGGAAGGGACCTCAGAAGGCTTCTGGTCCAACAGCATGATCAAAGCAAGTTCAGCACATAAATTTTATCCAGTTCTGAAATTATGTTAGGGCTTTATCCAGTCATTTTGAATGCATCCCAGGACAGAGATCTCAAAACACCTCTAGGTCTCTCTTCTAGTGCTTAAGCATCCTCACTGTGATTTTTTTTCACCATGTTCTGTCAGGATTTCCCATGCTTCTTTCAGTTTGGTAGTGTAGACTGCTCTTCTCTGTCTGGCCCTGAAGGTGAACTAGAGAACTAGAAGACGATCCTTGAGACAAAAGTATGAGTATGAGTAAGTGAGGTGTGAACCTAGAGATCAAAAAAGAGTGATTATAGTGCTAGTGGGGGACGCTGCTGCCTTCTGCTGTCTTCCATCGATGCTCTCCTGCAAGAAGCCAAAGCTGACAACTGTCTTCACTGGGCTGATAACAGTGAACTTATTTCAGTATTGAACCTATAATGAATATTTTTTCCTGAGTTTCATATCATGTAAACAAGTATAAGCCTACTCTACATATGCCTAAAGACTATAACCTTCATTGAGCCTTTTTTCAGTTTCGGGTCTGGCTGGGACCTGGAGAGATAGCAATGTTTCTATCCAACATTCATTTCTCAAGATCATTGTCAGAAAAATCAGAGGTACCATGTGAGATGAATCCCACATCAGATACCCCTTTAAAAGACAGGCTTTAATCAAACACATGCCATCAAGCTCAGTTACCGGACTGGGTTCATCAGCTTGTACTATGGAGGTTGAAGAGACCCTGAGTTGCTTTCCATGGATCTACACTCTCATCCAAACTTACAGAAGGATGAGATACCATGAAAGCATATGCCTGATTATACATTATTATCTTGTTACAAGAAAACTGACCTAGGTAGAATAAGTATCACCAACTCAAAAAAAAAAAAAGCCATAAGGATTGTTTTCTTCTCTTCAGCTGTCTCAAGCCATTGCATCTATCCTTGTTCCAAAAGACTCTATTTCAAACTTTTTTTTTTTTTTTAATCTACTATTACATGAAATTGAATTCAGTCTTGCGATCTGTGAGTTGATAGAAAAAATTTTGAGGAGCATCTTGATTTTCGCAGTCATTAAAAAATCAGTTCACAACCTACAGTCATTTTTTTTAAGTGGCATTTAAAGTAAATCCATGCATATTTTTCATTATGCCATTTTTCATGACATCTTGAATTCTCAGAAACCTCTCATCTTCAATTTTTTTGAAAGTCCAGAGATCCTCTTCCCCACTCAGATTAAATAAGATTTTTGCTCTCTAGTGCCAGTAGACTTTCTGTGTCCAAAAATACAACTTTTTTCCATAAAGTCTCTAGACAAATTAATGAGTCAAGTGCCAACGGCCTCTCATGCCCATCCGTGGCAGACACAGATTGTTCACAACTGCTTCAAAATTTCTCAGAAGCAATAAAACATGAACAAAAAAAAATCTGCCAACTTTGTATCTAAACTGCTTCTTCTCCTCAGGTTCACTGGAATAGCTTGTGTACAATGTGTTGGCTTGGAAAGACGTTCATATTCGAAATCTGAAGGATTGTATCCCCAGTAGAGAGGCCCCAAGGATACCCACTCCCCAAAGACCTGGCTCATTGACTTAATTTTCACTGCAGCAAACAAAGTCAGTCCAATATCCATGAGAAATAACATAGAAAGCAAGGAAAGGGAGATGTTCACATTCCCAAGTCAAATGCCCGCTCCAAAAGAGAAGGAAATAAATGCATCTCATTTGGAATTCTTTGCATGGGTTGCGATTTAATACCTTCACTTTTTCCCTTCAGTGATCCCACTGCTGAGCTGTCAGGCTAAATTGCTGCAAAGTCAGGACCAAGAGCATTGATGGTGGTAACTTGAATTGCCAAGGTGCCATCTTCAGTTAGTGCTGGAGGCACTGCCTTGTCCACTAGAACATCAGGTCTATTCAAGCAGCACGGCCGTGTAACTGATCTGGGGTACACGAGCTTATAGGAAGAGAAACACTGCAAGTCATAAGGACATGTTTGTTTAAACCAAGGGAGGCTACAAGACGTTACAGAGAAAAAACTCTCTTTCATTTGCCAAACTTTGCAGATAGAACACTGACAGAAAGATAGAAACTCTGATAACTCTTCTGTAATCCATATTGTTTTAGCTCTGCTACAGACGGTTATTGGAAGTTTCTAGTGGCAGCTGTATCAAATGGGAAATGGTAGAGGTGCAGCTGAGATCACAGTACTATTAAAGCTTTAAATTAATGGATTTTCTAGCCTTTTTGCTTGTGTTATCATTCAGAGCAGGTCTGGCGCTGTGTGTGATGAATAACCTTTTAAAGACTATTACATGCATTTAAAGAACCCAACTCTGACATAACTGGAAAATCTGAAGTACTTAAAACCTTCTGAGATAGCAAGTTATCAGCCCACCTATCACAGAGATAGGAATATCAGACTCACACTAGAGATAGTAATTCAGCGAGGCTTCAGGGATATTTATAAAGATTTCAGGCTACTGAAAGGCTATTACTTAGAGGCTGTTTTCCTCTTTTAGAGCAAAATCTGCTGTGGATCTCACTAAGAGTGCTGCTACCTCATGTGGATTGAGTGGCATTACCTTCATCACCCCTTGGAAGCAGCTGATGCCAGGAGAATGCAAATGATATTTTGGTACTTCTGGACTTCTCATGTTCACATGCACTAAGAAATACATGGCAGAGCGGTTGGAACTAGATGATCTTTAAGGTCCCTTTCAACCCAAAACATTCTACGATTCCATGATTCAATGGTTCAATGATTGATTCAATGATTCAATGATTCTTCATTGCAGATAATTGAGGAAAACAATGCACTGGAAATCTAACTGAGCAGTCAATCAGTCTGGCTCTCACTGCCTTGACGTGGACATTTACCACAAGAAACCACGATTTTGCTACGCTAACAACCAAGGCTTCAGACACGCCTCAGTTGGCAATGTAGCCTATACAGGCTCTCACTTCACAAGGAGGCAAATCATAGAATTACTGAAAGCTTTTCCAATGTGATGTGTCCTTCAGGATGTGATGTGGGGAACACAGACTCTTTTTTGAATCCTTTATGTGGAGATCTAGGCACTATCACAAAGGAGAGCTTTTAGAATAGTATGCTATAAGATGCTTTTTTTTGGGGGGGGGGGGGGGCAATATGATTACAAACCCAAAAAAGCCTTGAAAATTCACTGAGCTTACTACTTCCAAGCTGTGCAAAGCTGAAGCTAGAACAGAGCAGGAAATGTCACCCTTTGAAAACTTTACAATACTTCAAAAACATTCCCACAGTACATTGAGTCTAAAGTCCTTTCACAGTTTTGAAATAGACAATGCTGCAATATTTGGGGGGGGGTTAGATTTATATTATACCTCAAAGTAGTATAGAATCATAGAATCATAAAGGTTGAAAAGGACCTTAAGGTCATCAAGTCCAACCTACAGCCCTACACCACCATAACACTAAACCGTGTCCTGAAGTGCCACATCCAACTGATTTTTAAACACGTCCAGGGATGGTGACTCCACCACCTCCTTTGGCAACCCATTCCAGTGCCTCGCCACCCTTTCAGTGAAGAAGTTTCTCCTAATATCCAATCTAAACTTCCCCTGGTGCAACTTGAACCCGTTCCCTCTTGTCCTGTCGCTATTCACCAGGCAGAAGAGGCCAACACCCGTCTCGCTACAGCTGCCTGTCAGGTAGTTGTAGAGAGAAATAAGGTCTCCCCCTCAGTCTCCTCCAGGCTGAACAGCCCCAACTCCCCAAGCCTGTCTTCATAAGACTTACCCTCTAGTCCCCTAATCATTCTGGTTGCCCTTCTCTGCACCTTATCCAGCACCTCGATGCCCTTCCTGTACTGTGAAGCCCAGAATTCCACACAGGACTCAAGGTCAGGGAGGTGCCATGGTTTAGCTAGTCCAGTGGAAGTTGCACATTAGATGTAAATAGATGGCTACAGGGAAGATTTCCCTCACAAATTCAGCTATTTGTAGGCGTCTACATATGAGTTGTATCTAGGTGTGCATAATTATCAGTGGAGAGTTAAACCATGCTGCCAGCGAAGGCTAGAACTGTTCAGGTGAGCAAACGGAGGTGTCTGTTGTAGGCTAAGCTGACAAGAAAAAGACTGTGTTGACTGGCTTGAACCGGTGACATAGTCATTTGAGAAATCCCCATTGTACCCCTCTTGGCTTCCCACTTCCCAGTCGGAAGCTCTGTAGATCCTGTATCATATCTGGTAGACCCATGTGGATGCCTTAAATATGCTATAGCTTCTCAAGCAGTAATATGTATCTACATTTAGGGAAATTAATCAAAATCACCTACAGCACCCAAGCTGGGTGTCTTATCCTTGAACTCCCACAGAAATGCCCATTCCAGCTCTAACAGTGGTGTGATACAGCTGGGAAAACCAGTTACAGAAATAATTTCTGATCTGCTAGTAGATGGTTATCAAGGCATAGAAGTGCTTGAAGTGAATCATCCTGCCTTTCGACAACATGGATTATGTCTGAACTCTTTCACGTTACAGGATATGGGAAGTTGTGTCATGGCCTTGGAGCTTCAGACTGCAGTGGTGAAAGGGCTATTTCTCCCACTACAAGACAACTAAAAGAATTCCAGAACAGCCAAAAAAGTGAAAGCCTGGTAAGAACATCTAATTGGTCCCAGACCAAGTGCATAAAATGCAAGTGCATTAGGGTGATACAAAGTTCTAACTACAAAATCATGTGGCCTTGGGTTCCAGCCAAGGTTCATTGTGACATGAGGGGAAAAAAATATAAATTGAAAAAAGACAGAAACAAAAGCCTGCTCTCTACACGGAAGAATCTCCTTCTGCATTAATACGACAAGTAGTACCGAAGGGACATGCCAGACTTCTAGTGCCTTTAACCTCATCAGATTGTGCAGCAAAGAGGCTCACAAAACCAAAGTATTGTCACGAGCAACTTAGATATATGGCAACAGACATACATTGAGGTAACTGTAGTCTCGCAATTAAGGTGCCTGTAGGTTTTGGAGAAGAATTCTGCTCCCTATTTATTAAAGAGGCAAATGGAGTGTTCAGAATGTATTGAAGGGAAGTTGGAAAGAGAACTGAGAACACTCAGCTGCCAGTATATATCTCTAACCCTTTAAAAGCAGTGTTGCTTCTTGAACACCACCTCAGAATTAATGAGGAAGAGAGGAAATTAAGAAAAGCAAAAAAGAAACAAAATACTGATGCTTCATTGGCTGAAGTATAGAAAACATTGAAGAGCAGATGGGTGAGAAGATATTCCCACTCTCTTACAGCCCGCAATGACATTAAGAAGCAGCACATACAATAAATACTGACACAGCAGGAATAATTGAGACATGGAATTAATTTTTGGAGAGACACTAATTTTAACTGGGTAAAGATGACACACTTAAACGCAGGTAAACGAGACACTGGCAGTATAAGTGGGGGAAAAGATAAATCTCTCACACTTTGGGGTGTGAGTCAAACACCGAGGGGCATTAGTGAAACATTTGTTGCCTGAAGAAGAACAAAAATTTTATAACCTGAGAAGACTTCTTTTCCTCTACCCTGACCTGCCAGGCAATAACCTGAATTTAGTAAAGCTCTGTGAACAAAGGATGCCTACAAAGAAGGCTGAGAAATTCAGGTGTACATTAACAGAAACCTCTGCAAGAGCAACAGACTGATGGGGCTATGACCCCATGTAAAAACATCTCAGGTCTCTATAATTAGGTGTTCAAATAAGTTCCACCTCCCAAGAATTAATTACACTGACAGCAGGAGACACTACTTACCTCTCCATTCAAGAAGCAGTAAAATACTGACACAAAGAAACCCTGGAAAGAACAGATAACAGTCAGTTATTAGGTAAGGATTTTAACATGCAGAATCACGGACTGAACTTTATCCCGGGATCACCCTGAGCAAAAAAATTATCTTGCTGAGATCGACCACTTCTAGACAGATGAAATCCTTTCCCTGCAACTTCCCGAGAAAATGCTAAGTGTCCTGTGGCTCACAGGTGAGGCATGAGAGCTAGAATCTAGACAGCCCTTCCACGGATAGAGGGAACTGCCACTTCAGCTTGGCTAAAGCATACCTACAGCTCCCAGCTGCCTCCCCAAAATGGCACAGACCCCTCACAGGTGCTAAATCCTGCCTGCCAGATCCATGTGGATGTCTCAGACACTTACAGGGGGGTGTCAAACAGCCTGAGAGGGTCTTGTGTGGTCAAATCTATCATCAGGTTGCTTACGTCCACCTGAGCTGAATTGCTCTGTAGGCTCCATTGACAACAGTGACCAGACTCCTGCAACGACTGCGAACATGATAATGACTATAATGGAAGCTCAGATGACAACATGATGACACTTTCATCCCTAGCCTGTGAGCGGAATTCTACTCCTTTTTGCTTTCAGCAACGGACTGTGATTGTTGTCACCGTAAAGTAGAGATTCCCTGTGCTTTCTTTCTTACCTAGGTCTTCATAACACTAACAACAAAATAAGCAGTGTAACATTTTTTTGAGATTTTGAGCATCATCAGATAAAAAATATAATTAATTCTAAGGAGTGAAATGTGGATTAGTTCACTGGTAAACGCTAATCTTTCTTTGTTCATAGATTAAAAGGGACTTTTTAAATTTTGGATATTCAGTTGTGATTTCTGGTGGGATGCTCCATGTTACAAAGCTAAATATGCAATCAGTAAAAATTATCATCCAAAGCTCAAAACTTTTGTAATCTATAACCCTGGATTTGGCTTGACAGCATGTGTGCTGTATTGATAACCTGAGTATGGGGTTCTTGCATCCTGCAGATGCCAACCATATTTCCACCCTAGTTCAAGAAGGTCTCTAAACAGAGGTAAAGCTGTAGGACACACCAAAGCAGAAATATGTGGCTAAGCAATCAACGTCTACAGTCACTTTTGGTTTTGTGCCAAATCCAAAAAGCTGGGATGGTTCCTCCCATTCCATTGCCTTTTACATCCTGGCAGAATGTCTGTAACGTCCAGGGGAGGGAGGAGATCGAGCGTGAGTTCTCAGCTGGTTGGGTCTGATGGCTGAGTGCATGCACCATTGCAGAACTGGAGTGAGAGGCTGGGTGACATTTCCAGTGTCTTAGTCAAGTGAGCCCAACAGGTAGGAGTTGTTTCCCTTGGTTTTAGCAACATCTAGTCTAAATCTCATCTCACTGTGTGTTCTGTGAAGAGAAAGGCACCTTGGGAGGCTGATTCATCATCCTCTCTCAGGCTGTTTAGCATAGAATGAAGCATCACCTCTCTCTCTGTTGCCTTTAGATGGAGCCCAGGTGAGAAGCTTAGCTACCAACTGAATATAGTGCTGATGTTTAGAGAGATGGATCCCTCCAGTACACACCTGAGAGGTGATCTCTACTCTATAGGACATGCTTATATATCTATTATGTAAGCACAAACAAAGCCGAGTTATTTTCAGCTAGTATTTCCATCATTTTGACTTCATTGCCATAAGTTTCACGGCTGGAAAGCACTTTTCAGCAAGTAGCTGATACTAGCTGTGAGTTTGCTCTCTTACCTGAAAGGACTGCAGGAAGGAATTAAAATAGATGAAGACGATCTGGGAAATGTCATCTTCACCAGGGTTGACAAAGAAAAGCATATACGTGATGCCTAGCAGAGGCAGAAGAACTAACGTTGCCTTGACTGCCTTCCTGTGGGCAGGAAACAGAAGACATCAGTGAAAACAAGAAAGAACAACCGTGTTAGCTGAACCACTGTAGATTAACCCAATCCAAATAAATCATCCCGTTAGTGGCAAGAGGGGATGAGTCTCGGAGCGATATTCAGAGGGAAGTGAAGCACCTACATCAGCTAGAGAGGGAACTTAGGTGCCTCCTTACAACAGTTCAGCCCCTGCACATGTCAAACAGGGTGAGAAGAAAACTAAAGGACAGCCCAAGACATGTTTGCTCAGGGCTGTCCAACATGGACAGTCACCAGAGGAAAGGAGCACTTTAAGAGAAGAATTCACATGTCAAGTTCTGTCCAGTGTCTAACATGAGTGAATGGAGTTAGACAACACAAGTACTCCCTGTGGGTGCCTCGGTGTCTGGAGGCATACAGCTAGAGCATGTGTCGAGGATAGCAGTGGAAGCCTGTATTTGCACAACAGTCAAATAATTTGAGTTTTTTCCCCAGGAGGACATCCAAGTTTTAGACACTTCTCAACCTGCCTGCACAGGAACAACTTGTCCGTGACCAGCTTATTGTGTAACCCAAGCTGGAGGCTCCTAGCACCCTCAGACAATGAAGAACACAAGTTTCTTAGGTCTCAGGAGAGAATATTTAAGAGTGAGCCCATGGGATGCCGTGCCCAAAAGGCTGGATAGAGCCATAGGTGAGTTTGCTAGTTAACACTTTCAGACCAGTGCCTGACTACTGGGAGAAATATGTTCTGGGAAAGCATTTGCCTTGGAATCCTGCTGTTCGTCCCCACACCCTGAACTCCGGGGGACAAATGGAAACCTTTTTAATACCTCTTCTTCCTCCAGACGGTTTCTGTCCTATCAATGAGGCTGGCATTAGGCTGAAGCCTTGAGATTCTCTGCAGCCGCAGTGAGTGATTTCTTACACATCAGAAGGATGCGGTAAGTGCACACTTTAGCTGCTGACCAGGGCAGGAATGTTGCGCCTGTGAGACCTGCTCTACTCTCATCTTTTGATTCTGTCTGGAGTACAAATGCTTGCATTCCCTCTGCAACCCCTGCACACCCAACACAATTGCTGAGAGCTGCCTTATAAACACCGGTCAAGCAGATTGTGCACAAGGATAAGTGATTATTAAGAGAATTATTAGGGGCTAATCTTTATTATTGGTGCTATAACAGTGTCTTGGGATGTTGGCTGCAGAGCAACACTCAATATATTAGATATTGTACAAACATAGAAGACTGCAATTTTCCTAAGTCTGTATAAATCTCTGTATAACGCCCTAACAGGTAGATAAAAGCGGGCAGGTAGGCAGGTAGGAGAGCACAAAAACATTGCCAGAGTGACAATGTTAATAAAGTAGCTGCCACATCATTTAATAATTGCTTAACAAACGCTTGGACTACTCAGCTTTAGAGCTGCAAGGCTTGGCCCAGGCTTTCCCAGCATTGTAAGGGGTTCTATTTAGGCTGTGAAAAATAAGATTCCCTCACAGAGCTTGTAGCGAGGATAAGATCATCATCATCTGTTCAAGGACAAAGGCAGTTGCTTTAGATTGCCTCAGAATCTAATATCTCTACTGAAGACTGCGGCAGGGAGAAAAATATACTGAGATTTGAATCAGTGTTTTCACTCAGGCTCTGCTCTTCTTTTACTTCTGGCTCCACTAGGAAATTAGTATGAACAAAGATCTTGATACGCATATGCACATGACTTACTGGGAAGTCTTGATATTGTATTGTTCTGCATCTACAAAGCTGGAGAATGGGACAGAGAATCAATGTAGCAGGGACTGAACAGTTTTCCCTCTGATTCTCCAGATTAGCTGAATAGTCTAGTCACCAGAGACAAAGAGTTACTATATATTTATATCATACATATGCTTGTGTACATAGAGAAATTGATGAGGCACCTATCCTCACTCAAAATTGAACCCTTCAGATTTCACTGGAAGGGGGAAATTTCACGTCTGTGTTGGGGCACGTGCAAGCCTGGAGGAGGCAGAGAGGCCGGCGGCTGCGGCAGCGCACGCGTCTGTGCCTGTGAGCCCAGGCTGTTTGCACGGCTTGGACATTGGAATGGGGTGGAATAAAAAAAAAAAAAAAAATGCAGGTAGGCTTTTAAGGATAGCCTGCAAAAATAAATAGTGTGTACCCAACTGTGTGAGCTCAAGGGGCAAGAACGACACCCCCTGAGCTCAAGAGTGGCACCTGGAAAGACAAAGATGGGACAAGGACAGGGCAGGCAAAGCAGTTCTTTGTCGTCGTCTTGGTTTTTTTTTTTTCAGAAACAGCGAGAAGCACCAGCTGACTTACCTGTACTGTATTGTTTCTGAAGTGGTTGAAGCTCTCAGCTTTGTCATTAAAATCCTAACTATGTTAAACAGAAATACAAAATTTATCTGGAAAAGAAGGAAAAAAAGAAGAAAAAAATTAGACCAGTGAGTCAAACAATGGCTTAAAGGTTGTGATACACCTTAAAATAGGCATTTTGCAGTTCCTGTCTCATTGAAAACAGCCTCTTGGTTTTACCAGATCAGAAGTTTGCTAGAAATATCAGATTATGCAGCAAATACCAAACAGCTCATAACGTTTTCAAAAGTGCAATGAAAATGGAGTACAAAATTAACAGTCTCAGCAAAGACCTTATTTTTACTTCATTTTACTCCTTTCCTGGGTGCCATAAGCAACCAAGGGTGGGATTTCTTTGGCTATTTGCACCCATCTCTGGCTGAGCTGATCCAAGGCTCCCTGAACAGGGTATTTGCTGTGTGGATACGACAGGAGCTTGAAACCATCCTCGTGTTCCGCAGCAGGCTGTAAGAGTTAGGTAAAGTTTCCCAGACCCAAAGCCCAAGGCTGCATTGCAGAGATCTGAACTTCACATTTGGTGGGGGCTTTACATTGCCCTCCATAAGAGAAATTAAAAAGGAGCAGGTGAATCACACCTGAAAAATGTCTAATTTCTTTTTTTTTTCACTGTCTTTAAAGGCAAGATGATGGATTTACCTCCCTTGTTAATCTGCTGAGCTAGGTAATTATTATTTCTGCTGCAATATCACCACTGAGAATTGAGATTTGCTCTAATTACTGATGTTGTAGCATCTGCCAGCATGTTTCTTACATAAGTTTCATCTCAGTGTAAACAGGAAAGAAAAAGGGGGAAAAAAAACCCAAACAACCCTGAAAAGAAGATTCTATTCTGTAGACTACGATCAGCAGAAGGATTTGGCACCTAGGAGCAAGTTCTGGGTTGCTTTCAACACATAAAGTAGGGTAGCTTACAACGCACTGATCTGTCTTGAACTTGTCGACGAGGTACGCTGTCGGAGCGACAGAGCTGTTATCTCAGCACTGCTGAGGTCACAACCTAAGCTTGTGAGAAGATATTTATCTCACACACATTTCCAGAGTCCCGGGGCTCCTGGCATTTTGCAGTCCATGAATGGAACAATTCTATGATTGACTTCCAACTATTTATGAATGCCTTAGCAGAGCTGCCAATTTAAAGGTGTTCTCAAAATATGCTCCTTTTTTTTTTTTTTTTTTTTACCCTCACACAATGTGACATATTTCAATGATTACAGTATCTTGGCATCCATCGCATTATTCCCTGTGGATACTGTCACACTGTTTATAACAAATGGTTCAATAAGCACCGGAGCAGCCACTGGGAGACTGGCAGCCTTGGGAATCACGCACATAAACACTTAATACGTGAGATACAAAAGTGCTGCTCTAGGAGTTAACGTGACACTTTTTGAAATTATTTTCTTAGCAGAGCAGGGCCTTAGGGAGCATAAGAAATAAATAAAACAGTGCAGTTTGTATAGTTGTTCTTGCTTGAGTTGTCTTTGTCGTGTTTAAGAGCTTGAAGTCAGCTGGTCCTCATTTATTTATCAGAGACAAAACCAGCTTCTTATCACTGGTTTGACTTGAATCCTAAACTCCTCACGTCGGTGACTGCACCATTTCTCAGTAACAGAGGGAGAGATGTTGGGGCAGTCTCTGCTGAGGGGGAGGAAGAAAACTTCTGCCTCTGAAATGCTGCTGTCAAACCTCGAGCTCAGAGCCAGCTTTGGGTTAGTTCTTCCAAGGATGCAAAAAAGGCACCAGTCCAAAACTTGCCACTTTTGCAATTGTAATGGAAGGTGCCAGATGGAATTATAGACTCTTAGGCAAGACTAAGTTCCAAATATAAGCAGGACTAATCACGTGGGATTTACATGATGAACTGGACTGGAGAAAGCATTTCGAGTTTCATGAGTCCGACTTTGATGTGACAGCAGTGAACTGGAAATTCAAATTGCCGCAGGCTGCATCGGAGAAATTAGAGATTGAAATTAAATTTCAGAAGTGTGATTCATCAGTCCAGGAGGAGAATTCCTAGCTGAAAAGTTTGGGAATTACTTCACTAGAAACACTCTTATTCTCTCTATATATCAATTTCTCATTTGCCCACTCTTTCCTCTGAGCTCCTCCTATCCGAAAGCTGCAGAAGGAAAACAAGGATGACATATAGAATGGGTGTATTAATACATCTAGATTTTTCTGTACGCTTGCACGGATCCCCAGTGACAGCTGGCTTGCTCATCTGGTTGGCATCTGCAATACTGACTGGCTCAGTTGAAGGTCACCCTGTGCTGGGTGCCACCAAAAGCTGATCAGCCCAATGGAGGCCACATTCAAGAAGACAATTCAGCCACCGAAGCACAGACCACGGTCGCATTTGAGGTTCTTTTGCTCAGTTAAGGGCTATGGGTGACACTGGTAGCGTGACACAGGGTTGGTAAGAGACCACAACTGTCTACAGCAGCAACAGGAAGGCAGATAGGTTGGTGCTTACACTTAACAAGGTGCCCAGGTGTCAGGAAAAAAGCCTGCTAGGGACATTATTTCTATAGTCTGTTTGAGGAGAGAGGACCACTGAGGTCAGAACAGGGGCATCAGCCACTCACCCTGAATCTTCTTCCTAGTTCTTGCGTTGAGAATCCTGCATAGCCTTAGTCCCCTGGGCAGTGTTTAAGCCTGTGGGTCTGAAGACAGACACTAAACCCCACCTGAGGACACATTCAGTAATGCCACATCTGCGCTTCAGAGTGACTGGCACTCTGCCTCTTTCATTAATGCACTAAAACTGAGTAGTCCTGCAGACAGCCCTAAGGTAGATGCCCACCCCTGAGCTAGTCACCACCAGCTCCTCTAATAACTGATGGAGAGAAAGAGCTCCTTTTACATTTTAGTTCCTTCTGTCTGTTTGAGATGTTTACTGCTGACTCTCCTTGCTTTGAAGTGCCCCTTTACATGGCTTATATTGTAGGGCATATATTATAGGGCTGTATTATAGGGTTGCATTTACTTGCCTAAAGACAGTCATTGAGAGCCAGTTTTGGTGCCACAATATAACCTGCTTGACCTCAAGCTACTGCTTCAGAACGGCATGCACTTTCCAGAGGATTTGCATCCTCTCTGCCAGACCCATGTGGGGCTGATAGAGCATCCGGGAAGATACTATGAACCTATGTTTAAGCAAAAAGATCTCTCCTCTGAGTTAGATTAAATAAATCCTATCCTGAGAGTCTTAACTTTTCCCAGTGGAACAGCTGTGAATGCAGAGTCACCTTGATTTTTGGAAAACAACGAAGAAATAGAAGAAGACTTCTCTGGCTAATGGTTGGCTGCCTTAGCCCATTTGGCATTTTAGTCCTACAGTAATAACTGTTATTTACAGAAAATCTGCCCCAAGGCTCAGCCAAGTCTCCAGAAACACTGATCTCAAATTCTAGCTTGACTAACTGCAGAAACAAGTTCAGACCTGGGAATTTTATTTTCTCTCCTCACAAATGGCTGCTCTGCAAATAGCAAACCTGGATCCAAACTTGTCTGGATTCTTAAGGAAGGTCCCAAGTTTAAACTCCAAGTCCAAACTCCAGACCTGACATTTACTCACAAAATTACACTTTGCTAACATGTAATAAATGAATTTAAAATGTTTGTCAAATCCCTGGTAGTCACAAATGCCAGACCCAACACCCAGACATGTGATCACCATGCATACCCTGATGTGTAAAGAAAGAGTGTGAGGACAAATACCCAGTGATGCTGCTCAAGTTCAGAGTCCCTGCTTTCAGCAACAGGCACCTCTGAGGACTCCACACAGGCATTAAAGCCACAATTTCCTCTTGGTTTCATCTTTGCAACACCCAGTGTCAGTGACTGCTACACTTTAGCAGTTCATGAGGAAGAGGGAGGAAAATTTGAAAAGAAAGTAAGTTTGCCTGAAAAGCAAAGAGAAACTCGTTCCAACAGAAGGAGGGTGGAAAAAAAAGTAACAAGAAAATTTGGTCTGTCTTTCCTCCACAAATCAGAGTCTTGTTTTTTTTTAAAGGCCTAGTAAATGGACCAGGAGGAAGCAGAGCATCCTGGGCTGGCTGGGATATACTGGAAAAAAGAATCATATATATCAGACCAGGAGATG
This sequence comes from Trogon surrucura, assembly GCA_020746105.1. Lineage (NCBI taxonomy): Eukaryota > Metazoa > Chordata > Aves > Trogoniformes > Trogonidae > Trogon > Trogon surrucura. The sequence goes on from CM036622.1 coordinate 55,944,102, forward strand.
ATGGCTGAGATGCTAAGAAGGTCATCAAGTCAGGAGAATCCTATGGCCTTTTTAATGCATAAAGTAAGGTTAGAAAGATCATTCACATCTCCTTCTGGCTTTAGAATCTATGAATACCGTATGCAGCTCTTTCAAGGCTTGGTTTTTGCACTTTCTCAAAGGACTACGTCCCATGGCTGTCGCTGCACCAGGACAGGACACGAGTGCAGTCCTTGGCTTGTTATGCACAAAGCTCCTGTTACTGGCTTCATCCCACAGGCTTCTACAGGACAAAGAATATCTAATTCTTCCCAATTCCAGATCAGCTACCTAAGAGGGAAAAGTGAAGTGACTTGGCTTTGCCTGTAAAGCAATTTCATCCCACAGCGAGGGTAAGAGCAAAAGCATAAGGAGCTGAGTTGGATTGGCATAATTTCATCTTACATTACTTCTAGGCAGCTGCTTATCCCAGGCTCTATTTATATTCAGTGGAGAGAAACAGGCTCTTCACAACAGTGGTTGATCTGACATATTTTAAATGAGTGGTTTTGAATAAATAGTGCTTGAACTTGAACCGGTTGCCCACACAAATCATCCAGTGATCTTCATATCGTCCAGGGATATCCCACCTGATCTTTGACTGAATTAATGTGGTTGTATCTGCTGAGCTTCTGTGACATTATATGAAAGCGTAAAAATATTTTAAGGCATCAACATCAAAAGTTTGCTTTTGTCTCCACTAAGGTTTCTCTGGGAGATCAATAAGGTTTGAATAGAATAACCTCTCAAAGGCAAAAAATTCCAAGGTACAAGATGCAAATGTGGTAACAGGAAAATACTTGTTTCTGGTTTTGCCTACTGGAAACACATTTCAGCGTGTTCAATTTTAACGAGTTCTTTTAAAAGAACACTCCTTCATTTCAGAAAGACATTTGGCTCAGTAGGACTTTTTAGCACTAATTTAGGTCTAATCTGAAGAAAACTTTTGACGGCGTAATCAGATGGATTTTTATTGCCCATTTGTCCACGCTGGGTCTGACACCACATCTTATAGGGATGATAGCTTGGGTCCGTTCGGGGCAGAAGAGACAATCTGGCAACGAAGCAAGGAACAAATTGCCACGCACACAGCCTGCAAAAGCTGAAGTTTCTGAAATGAAGTTATTTTTTCAGCTGGAGCGAATCTATACAGCTCTTGTGACTACCAGGTTGATTCTGATTTACAAGCAAGGAGGATGAAGACTCTGGTGTTTACTCCTTACTTATCTATCTATGTACCAGCATTTCAAAGGAACAATGATCTTACTCCTGCAAAGTGAGTTTTCCTAGAAAAGAGCCTCCGCACTGTATCTAGCAAAGTACACAATCATTTGTCAAGGACCTTCTTGTTATTATTGGAGCTCTGTGTCAACAAATTAATTTCTCTCAGAAGCAGACAGCTCTAGCAAACCTCACACATCAGTTCCATAAATGGAGACTAATGAATGGACATTTAAGAGAAGGAATGATGATCAACAGGGCATCCTTTTTATTTATCTTTAATCTCACTTGGTATTTTTATTCATTATTGTTTATACATGCTTTCTGTTTCATAATGGAAAATATAACTAAGGATTTTTCCCTTGATATTCTTTGATAGATAAAATGAATCCAAAAATGAGGTCCTGAAGACAGAATAAAACTCCTTATTTCTTATTCTTTTACTTTTATTTATGGTGTGCTAAGAATATCCTTCTTGCTGGAATAAGACCCTCTCCAGCTACAGATGGGAAAGAAGTAGTTTTCATATCTTGCCAGGGCTTTGGAAGTTTAGTGTTTCCATTTCTAAACTGAGATGAAAATTCAGAGCCTCAAAATGGAGTTATAAGCCAGCGATCCAAAAAGCATTTGGTCCATCTGTTTTGGCACTGATCAATTATAATCTGAACATAAAACCCCAGAAGCTCTTTTGAACCAAAAGAAACTTTTCAGTGAAAGATTTTGGTCATAACAATTTTCTGTCACAAAAACCATTTGGGAGGAAATTTTTCTCCCTTAGTGAGATGGAGTAAGCAAAATATTCCAAGATGCACAAAAGAAGGAAAGCTGCTGTCAGGGCTTCTTTGCACTTTTCCTTAAGCTCAGGAGTTTAAATGGGAAGTCATTACGCTTTTCTCTTTTGAGAGTTTAATGGGCAACTAGCATTTATTTTGCTAATTTCTGCTGGGCAGTTTGATGTCTCGTAGAAAGCTTGTACTCCTGTGCTTCCTAGAATATTTGTTCCTTTTCACTCCCAGGAAATGGAAATGTTGTTCTATTTAGACATTTTTATGCCATGTGATAAAATCCACCCCAGGATTAAGTAACCGAAATTGGCATCAGAACAGTCACTTTTAGCAGGAGCATTATATACTGTCATCCTGACCTCAAATGATTAATTTGCCCATTTTAATTGTTCTATCATACTCTCCTCATGTGATTCCTAGGTAGGGTTTCAAAGTTTCCCTTTCAGAGGTCGCGGGCACCACAATGACTCCTTTAGGCACACAGAAAAGTGCTGGGAAATGCCACCTGATCAGGAACAATGAGAAACGATGAAGAAGAGCAAGGCATGATGATGTTTGGTCATGATCAGGGAGATTTGTACAAGAGGCTGCCTAGAGCAACAGCAAAAAAAAAGAAGTCTTGAGGCAAGCAGAGCAGGAGTATCCACATCCTGAAGACTGCGCGCAATGGAGTCATGTTTTGTTGGGGAAGAAGGAGTGGTAAATGAACAGACACCTTCTGCACCTGATGTCTGTGTTACACATCAGCACACAGACCCTTGCCTTTGCCCACGCTGCCACCTAAACCCAGTCAAAACCCACCTCCAGTCCTAGTAGGGATCATGTTATTTCCCCACTAGAGCCCTGCACCATGCATGAGCATCTCCACAGGCTCCTTTCCAATATTATAAACCCATCTATGATCCTCTCACTACAGTATTGGTCCTTCTGTCTCTCCTGAAACATCCTGTATGCCAAAGCTTCGATAAAGAAATACATCGCAAGTCACTGCCCATCAAGTCAACAGCCATGGGGCCTCCAGTCGCATGTGACTCAACAGAGCTTCTTTCCAACTGACAAGCAAATTCATGTGTGAATGCTGTACAGGACCATTGCACCAATAAACTAGAACACGGGGTGGGAAAAATTATTGAGTCATACAGCTATTGGAAACAGTTGTATTAAAAAATCATTTGCACAAGTGGGCAATAATAAATTGTTACTATTCTTTTAGTTCTCTGGGAAGTAAAGACTAATGAAGCCTATTTCTACGAATGCTGGAAGTGTTTTACAATTAGCTTAAATATATTAGTGGTCACTTACGACAACTTCATTTCTGTCAATAATACTAATGAGCTGAAATATCTCCACTCTCCTCTGTGCCACACTTACAAACCCCACCATTATCTTTCCACAGTCTTGATTTTGAAAAACTCAAGAAACTCAAGGTATTTACTGAAACAAAAATTGCATGGTTTGTGAAGTCCCCTGGAAGAGTCAGCATGGGAACAAGGGAGACACAGCAAATAATCCACTCAGGTTTCCGAAAGGATTTGTTTCTCCAAAGGCTCCTATAGAAATATGGCTCTAAGAAATTTTAAGGGAAGAGCATTGTGCATAGAAATACAAGAAATAAAGGTTAGGAATCTGTCTCTATATAGTCTGTTTTCTCAATGGAGAGAGGCTACAGTAGATCTGTGCTGTTTTATACACTTAGTGATCTATAAAAGGGCATTTAGAGCAGGCTGACAGATTTTTAGTTACATTAAGTTACCCAAGACAGAAAAAATAAAGGCTGAATGCAAAGAGCTGTACAGAGACTCACAACACAGTGACCAGGCAATATCATGGCATGTGAAATCACACGGTATAAAGGTAAAACAATGGGGAAGTAAAGCAATCTTAACTTTACATGAAGAGTTATGAGCTCTGGGTATCTTCATTCACAAAAGAGATGTTGCAATTACACTAGCTCGGTCCCTGAAAACTTCATCTCACTTCCCAGTGGTACTTGTGAAAGGAAACAAAAATACTTGGAATTACTGAGAAAGAAAAAGAAAATAAACCAGGATGCTGCTATAAAAATCCACTTGTGTGGTCACACCTTGAGTACTAGGGCAAACTTTGATCCTGCCACCACAAAAAAAGCGACATTTTTAATGATCAGCACATCATAAAGATCCCTTCTGTGCATGTGTCAGCTGCCTCCTGAGCAAAATTCCACATTTCTGTAAGGATGAGCCCATCCTCTGAAGGACACTTAACTCTTCTACAGCACTTGTCAGCCAGGGATCTCAAAACATTTTACAAAGGAAGATAAGCATCATCAAGCTTGCTTTACAGCTGGGGAAACCGAGACCTAGAGCAGCAATTCTGCTCGTTCAAAAATAAATAGCTAACGAAGGCAGAGACAGAAGTGAAATCTTCCCATCAACTCACTTATGCCAACAGTTAATTGATTGTGGTGAATTGCATTCAACAAGACCCAAGCAGCAATGAAAAAACTCTTCAGTTCTCCAGTACAAGTGAAAAAAAAAAATCTATTAAAGCTGAATGCCAGGTTTAAAGAAAACCCTAAATATTTGGTCTGCCAGTTTGAAAAACTGAGAATTTAATACAATTTTAGCTCTAAGAAATATTGCAGGGCAGTTCGTGTCTGGGATCAGTTCATAAGCAGTAGTAAATGAGAAAAAAAGCAGTTCAGTTAACTGCCTCTGGTGCCTATTTTCTGAGGTTCGTCCTCCGATCTTGCTGTGTTTTCATGGTTCAGCAGTTCTTTGACAGGGATTATGTTTAAAATTGCACATAAGAAATGTGTTTTTCTTAATAAAATCAGGCTGAAATTCAGTTCCCTGGCATGTACTTCCAGCATTTTGTCCCTTCTTTACCTTCAGAGAGGGATGTATGATTAAAACTTGGTTATGCCACTCGGAGGAAAGACACCAGAACTAAAACCCACACTCTTTTGAAGAAGAGAATACCTAAGTTATTTTTCTAGTGCTATCAGAGATTGAATTTCAGGGCATCCCATGTCGTGAATGGTTAGAGTTCTCCTGGGATATGTTCAAACCAAAATCCATTCAGGAATGAAACAAAGAAGGATATTTGCCTACATTTTCTCTCTCGTATTTTTAATCAACAAAAATACAGGTTTCTCACCCAAAATTCAGGTTCAGCGGTTATGCCCAGTTTCCTTTGCCTCTGAAATTGTTTCTCTCTGAAATGGTTTCCCTGTTTTCAGCCCAAGTCAGTGTTCAAATTTGTTTTAAAGACAAGTAGGAAAGCAATCAAACAAAAAATCTTTTTTTTTTTTTTTTTTTTTTTATATCCTGAGATATAACAGAGAATAATATGGTTTAAAGATGGAATTGAGGACTGCTACCATGATCAAAGGGCTTTATTTTTGGCCAGTCTTTGTTTCCCACTGAGGTGCAGAACTTCTGCATGATAAGAGCACTCTGATCGTATTGCCACTGGCTGGTATAATCACGTCTCAAACACACAGCGATGTTACCGTTGTCTAACAGGTAACCACAACCCAGCTGAGCTGTACGCTGGGCACTTGGCTCTTAACAAACTAAAGCAGATGAAAACCATTTTAACTGCCACAGGCTGAGTGCTCGAATGTAGGCAGCAGCTGTAATTTGATGGAGTTTTTAGACTTTTAGCTTTTAGTGTGAACCCTCTTTTGGAAATAACATTAATTTCTTCTAGCAACGTTCATGCCTTTTTATCTTTCCAGCAGTACACAGGGGTGGTCCTCTCACAGAATTGCCCCGTACTGTCATAAAACACAACCTTTAGCTGAATGTTTTAATTCTTCGTTAGTTCAAATCCAACTTATTTGCTATGGCTGAAAGAGGTCACGGAGTTGTAACATTTTGGAAATCTTTGTGCCTTCCATTGCTGGTGATCGCTGTTCACTGGAGGGAAGAGGAAAGCAGCACTTTGTCCCCATCTATGTCAAGGCACTAACGTGCTGGGGTGGGTGATGTTTGACTGTGTTGCCCCAAAAAGAGGGCAGATGTCAAATTTCAGTGCTCTTAATCCAGCATTTCTCATGGCACCCTTGAAAGGGTCAGTAACTCCAGTAATAACAAATGATGCTTGAGTCATTATATACATAAGGATCAAAAAAAATGAGCCTGTCAGGTTGCTTTAACACACTTGCATATTTTAATTATAAACACAAGACTAAACTGTCAGTTTAAAAATAAAATAAAGAAATAGGACGGGCACATTTTAGCAGCCAGGAGTGTATTGTAAGAGGAGCTTTCAGATTTGCCTTTTAGATTTTATTTCCAGAGAGCTCTTCTCCTCACCCAGCAGTAGCCATAAGGAGAGGGAAGGAAGGGCTTGCCCTTATGTTACTTTCCTAAATCGTATCAGCTGCTTTCCACCCCACAGCGCAATTACTGTCGTTATCTCATTAGTGTTTTAATTAGAGCTCAAGCGCAGGCCAATGTAGGAAGGTTCAATACACAATATCAGTTCAGGGCGGTATAGTTTTTGACTCACTTTAGAGGGGTCTCAAGGCTGCTCTAAATTAGTGGCAGATGTAATGACCTGTATATAAAGAGGCAGCCTCCAACTGCATCTTCGTTTTCTGTGCCTCTTTGGGGTCTTTAAACAGAAAGTGCTGTTCTGGGGAGAACAAAGCTATTTTCGTGACTTTACGCCACCTATGGTATACGCCAGAGCTGCTATTCAAGGATTTTATAGATCTCGTTGACTAAAGGAGTTATGGTAGATTCACAGATTCACAGCACGTGACGATGGGAAAACTAAAGGCTCTGAATATTGCAAACGTGCCACCTTGTGTTGTGTAAAGAGGATTTGGTTTTGAGTTAGTCTCTATACCAGGGAGTCAATTTACTGTGAGGGTGCTTGTTGTTTTGGGATGGCTCCCTTGGTGATACACAACTATATCGTGTGTATCGCACCAACTGTATTCCTCTCCTTAAAACACAAAGAAAAGAATTTTTACATAAAACCGGACTCCTACTCCGTTTTTTTCCTCTTTTCAGCTACACGGAATATGATGTTTGCTGCATCTTAACAATTAACACAGAAACTAACTCTCTTGATTTCAGGTTGGGGAACATTCAGATTAGCAGTTGGCTTCCTAGGCAACAGAGAAGCTTTTTTTTCACGCCAAATCACATGAAAAGCACGGCACTGACAAGGTGAGAGCACAAGGCTTCTTAGCCTCAAAAAAGCTGGCAGCAGTTACATATTCTGGAGCATTTGCACCTTCTCCATGGGCACTGGAATAGCATAAGGGACATCCATACTGACTTTTGTTTCCTTAAGGAAACCCACTCAGCCATGTGAATTCTCTGTTAGGGAATCTGCCTTCTTCCTAGGCGGCTTTTACCGCTAAGGAGTGGAGGAGCAGAATCAGGTTTTTCAGCCTTGCCCTTCCTAATAGCATCGATGTTTTCTATCCACACCCAGTATTTCTTGAGAAAGCATCACTATGCTTCAGCTGAAGGTTCAAAATGGTTTATGAATGAGCTTTCTTCTTCCTCTGCCTACTGTTGGCAGGCACAGGAGACAGTGTTGGGTAAACAAATAAACAGCCTGTTAACTGTAGGCGACAGTGAAAAGGAAACTTAACAACAGGAAAGCTAACAAACAAATACACTGCAATGATTGGGATAAAGAAGACGTAGAAGACTATGAGGAGATGCATTTCTTTATCAGGATTGCTACATTTTTCTAATCAATGTGCGTTGACAGAATTGTCCTAGTTCTCAAGAGCCTCAAGGGGATGAGCAGATACGTAACCTATCTCCTGTTTCTGCACATTTTTCCCTCCCACGTCTCAAAGCATTGTACAAACAGCACTACAGAGGGAGGAGGAAAGAATAGCCTAAGGTGAAGGAAACAGCAAAAACCAGATCAGGACGATCCTGACTTGCAGTGTCAGCGACTCTGGCATCTTCAGAGAAGGGCTGTTTGACCTCGTTTGACCTTGTTTGTGTTTTATTTTACATACAAATAGTTGTGGAACATCACAGATGCCTATCTAATTATTGACATTGTCTTTCCAGCACATACATGCTTACCAGAAGAACGAGAATCACTGGCCCTTGATATATGTAGTCGATATATTTCCCTGGCTCTTTTCCAAACCAGCATCTGTAAGAAACAAAACAAGAAACTAATTTATAAAGCAGAATGCCCTTCTTTTAGACTGTAATATCAAAGACACCACAGAGAGAGATTTCCTTACTCCTGAAATTGTTTAATCATATACATAACTGGCAGGTGATTGAGTTTTGTGCTACAACATCACCTTTTGTTTGGACGCAGATCTGAGCCCCATTTCCCCCTGCCATTAGACCACTCATGTTCTCATTGTGTTTTTGGCTGTTGCCCTTGTAAATATTTCAAAAAAATGTAAGAACTTGCTATATGGAGGATACAGAAGATGTGTCCTGCTGGGCCGGAAAAGTGGATGAACGAAATATTCACTGTAAGGAGAAGAAATCTTGTGTCTATCAGAGTGCCAAGAGACACTTAAATTCTATAAAGTAAGAGCTGTTACTTACAGCAATGCATCAAATTGCATGAAAATGCTGTCTAAAGTACTGCATGAATAAGGCGTTTATCCCTTTGGCCTTTGAACCAAGTTGGTGACCACCGAATCCAGCACACAGTACAGAGAAATCATCTGAAGTTAGCAAATACTTGACCCAATCATCTGAAGTTAGCAAATACTTGATCCAACACCATCAAAGGGTAAGTGAAAATACAGGTAAAGTGAAGGGCCATAAACTAGCAGAGAGCCTGGACATGACCCATGTGACTGACTGCTGTCTTGACTCTTACTTCCACTAATTATATTTTTTTCTGCTGGGCTATACAACAGATGAAGTCTACGATTTCACAGAAACCCATACCAACATTCATTTCATTCTCTTAACTGAGAGTAACAAACCAGTTATATTTATGTCAGTAAATGAATCAGAAACCGGGCTCAGCTCTGGACTCAGTCATTTATACCATTACATTTTTGTTGGTGCAGTTTTGGCCCAGGCTAAACAATAGCCAACCCTGAAACTATTCCTGGGGAAAAAACTCTGAAGCCAGCATGAGCCAGAGGACATTCCCTATGGTCTGCAAACTGCAGCTACCCTGAACTGGTGGCCAAGAGGGTTTAATAACATGAATGTGAACTACCCCGCGCTCTTTGGACTTCAGCCCCAGGAACGATTCCAGGCTCAGCTAATTTCATATTACAGATACGAGCCATGTGGTCCCTGGTTCCACCAAGCAGAGACAATTTTGCTATCATAATATTTTAAGGTTTAGTTCATTGGAGCTCTAGATACCTTAGGAAATAGATTTTTGAGTTCAATGGTCTGAGAGTTTTCTTTCCCTTTTGTGGATACCACCTGTCTACACAGCAAAAATTAAGCCTTCCCTGTTTTCTCCTTGTGACCAAAGATAAGCTTAATGCCACTGGAGACATGAAAATAAGGGTAATTTCTGAGCCAAGGAGACCACGGAGAGAGGTGCAGGTTTGCACTTTTAGAAGGACATAAGTAATAATATTTGTTGCCTCAATGAGATTGCAGTCTGTAAGACATGACCTCAAGAGGTCAAGGCAAATAAACTGAGATAAGGAAAGCTATGGATCAGATGGAATTCTTCTAAATCACATAATGCCCCACAAGTCTTTCTCCAAAATGTGTTGCTTCCTAAAACAGAAGGAGCCATTTGACCATTGCAAAATTCTCCCGCTGAACTGACTGTGCAGAAATGTTGGGGTAGCCAGCAGGTATCCAGGAAAACAATTCATTATCACACAACTGTTTGCCTTTTCTTGATTCAGTTTCTACATCTTTTAAATTCCAAATAAATGAGAGCCTGAATATTTTATAAATATAAAACATGTCTGCTATCCCCTGGTGCACTGACTGCAAAATAGTGTAAATTGCTAATTTTGCAACTTATCTTCCAAAATTTGGCCATGGGAGCAAGACTTGAAATAAGATACTTCCTGCAGTCAAGTTATCGTCCAAGAAGAATCCCCAGGGCAAACTTAAATGAATGATTTTTTTATTATTACTTATTTTTTTTTACGGAGATGGAAAGATGTGAGGAGAAATGAATCACAAGATATGCCAAGGCAGGAAATACAACTCTCCAGAACTTGCAAGACCTACATTTGAGAGAGGTTTTTGAAGGGCATTTTGGGAGAACTATTATGCCTGAAATTCAGAGAACCAAGAGCTATTAGAAGAGGAGTTTCTGGGAAGCTGGCTGTTCTAGCAGAAGAATCCAGCAGACGGACTAATAAAAAGCAGACTGAGGCATGTGGCAGAACTTAGTGGGCTAGAAAAAGTCAGCGGAGAATTTGGAACACAGCTGGTAGAGCACAAATGAGGTTCCACGGTGAAGGCTGCTCATTGCTCTTTGGAATTTAAATATTGCTTAACTGTAAGGTCATACTGAAGAGCAAAATGCTGACATCTATAATCTGAATCAAGGTATTAGACCAAGGTGGCATTGAGTGAAGCATCATGTGTATACACACGCGTCCACGCAATCTGGAGAAACAAGGTTGTGTCCAAAGGTAGACTTCTACAACACAGGATTCTAGAGGGGAGCTCGATGGTCCACGTTCCTTTTGTAGCAAGCAGATTAAAAAAAAAAGCAGCTTTTCTATGATGTTTTTCATCTCATTGGGCTCTAGAGCAGACACATGACATTGTTATCTAAACATTTCTAATATCCACAGAATCACAGAATTTTAGAGGTTGGAAGGGACCTCAAAGATCGTCTATTCCAACCCCATTAGACCAGGTGAGTGAGGATGAGAGGTCAGGCATTTGCCAGGGATGTTACACGTGTCTGCATTTGATTAGTTATAATTCTTATTTACAGTCTAACTGTTCAAACCGGGAGCTGAGGTGAGACATTGCAAGCTTTTCTGCCTGGCACCTTAACTCTTACTTTAAATTCAACATAAGCCATTATTTCTGCAATAAAATCAGCACTGCACGTTTCTTTAAAACCAAAAAGAGAAACCTAAACCGCTGAAAATTACTTCATGCATCAGATTTTTAATTCCATCTCTGTGAAATAAAATCCATTTCTTTTCTTTTTCCTTTTATGTAACTCTGAAAGAATAAACAAACATTCATTGAATATTGAAGAGGACAATTTGAGAAGACGGTTCTGATTAGTCTCAGATATGTAAACACACTTCCATTGAATAGGACTAATTAATATTCTTCATGGTTCTCTGATAGTTCTTTACATAACAAAAACCACCACTGGTTTTATCATTATTGTTAATTAGGTCTTACTAATGTTCTTCCCTTTACCAACTGTCCATCAATGAAATTACTACAATAATCCTTAATCATTTGTGTGATTTTTTATTTTATTGAGCTTAGCAGTACTTTTTTTCAGGGTTGTCAGATTTTACTAAAGAACTGCTGAACACCAGACAGGATATTTGCCCCAGTACCAATTGTATTTGCCTCACTATGCAGAACATGGTCTCTGCTAAGTACCAAAAATGAAAAAAATTGTAAGTTGGTTAAAGCATTTTCTTACAAAACCATTTTCTTACATCTCCAGGCTAAAAACTCCCAACCCTCTCAGCCTGTCCTCACACAAGAGGTGCTTTATACATGACTAATGATTTCTTGGTATCTTTATTATCTTTATTTTATCTTGATATCTTGATTTCTCTCTATTATGACTAATTATTTTCTTAAAGCCAGGGATCAGTTTTATCTCATCTGTCTATATTTGCACACACAGAATTCAAATCAAAGGCATGATTTCTACATCATCCCAGCACAGAGAAAGGATTTTGTCAATGGCACACAGTTTAGCCTAAACTGTCCCACTGGCTGAAGGACTGGAGAAGAGAAAGACTGTAAGTAAGTTAAATTCACACATGTACACATCTTGCACACATGTAGAAGAGGTGCATTCCTGCACGTGCTTCAGTTTGAGCATTTAGCAGAATATATTCCTTTCCTCAGTCTGGAGGCAGGGGCCATCTCCCTCAGTGTGCGGGTTTCTGTTTGGCTGTCAATACGTGTAATTCCCGGGAATTAGATTATCTCCTACAAAGTCATCACGAAAACTACAGAAGAGAGATTGGTCAAGGGTTCAGAAGTTTGTGGGAAGCAGCAAAGAGGAATTTAACAGCCCATAGCAGAATTAGTCCCATGTCTACAGCATGGATGCCCCAAACTCAGCCAGTCATCCTATCCCTCTCCCTTATAGTCAGGAGAAATCACAGAATCACAGAATGTCAGAGGTTGGAAGGGACCTTAAAGATCATCTAGTCCAACCCCCCCCTGCCAGAGCAGGATCACCTACAGTAGAGCGCACAGGAACGCGTCCAGGCGGGTTTTGAATGTCTCCAGAGAAGGAGATTCCACAACCTCCCTGGGCAGCCTGTTCCAGTGCTTGGTCACCCTCACAGTGAAAAAGTTTTTCCTCATATTTTTATGGAACCTCCTGTGTTCCAGCTTACATCCATTGCCCCTTGTCCTGTCAGTGGACGCCGCTGAAAAGAGCCTGGCTCCATCCTCCTGACATTCCCCCTTGACATATTTATAAACATTAATGAGGTCACCCCTCAGCCTCCTCTTCTCCAAGCCAAAGAGACCCAGCTCCTTCAGCCTTTCCTCATAAGGGAGATGCTCCACTCTCTTCACCATCCCAGTTGCCCTGTGCTGGACTCTCTCCAGCAGTTCCCTGTCCTTCTTGAACTGCGGGGCCCAGAACTGGACACAATATTCCAGATGTGGCCTCACCAGGGCAGAGTAGAGGGGCAGGAGGACCTCTCTTGACCTACTTGCTACTCCCCTTCTAACACACCCCAGGATGCCATTGGCCTTCTTGGCCACGAGGGCACACTGCTGGCTCATGGTCATCCTGCTGTCCACTAGAACCCCCAGGTCCCTTTCCCCCGAGCTCTTCTCCAGCAGGGCAGTCTCCAACCTATAATGGCACATGGGGTTATTCTTTCCCAAGTGCAAAACTCTACACTTGCCCTTGTTGAACTTCATCAGATTTCTCCCCGCCCATCCCTCCAGCCTGTCTAGGTCTCTCTGAATGGCAGCACAGCCTCCTGGTGTGTCAGCCACTCCTCCCAATTTCGTATCATCAGCAAACTTGCTGACAACATTCTCTAATCCCTCATCCAGATTGATAAATATATCGAAAAGCACCGGTCCGAGCACTGACCCCTGAGGTCATGCAACCCCCTTTGGACACCTTCTTCCAGATGAGATGAAATGCATCGCAGGTTGTTTTGACTGATCACTGCTGATCATAAGAGACCACAGATTAGTGCAGATGCAGTCACCTACAAGGCAGACACATTTAATCAGTTGCGCTACAGACAGCCAAACGGTGTGGTCCTATGAAAAACAGATTCACGGAGAAAATAATTTCTTGAGGTTAGAGAAGGAGGCTGCAACAGATAATAGACATAGACGCCAACACTAGTTGAAAAGTACAAGTTGAGCTATATCTGACTAGTATCGATATCTGGGGGAAAATAATCCCAAAATACAGATACCTCTGTCTCCCATATTTTTTCAATTTCATGCCCTGACTGCTTCCAGTTGTAAAAGCCAGAAACAGAAATGCAAAAATTCCAGCCATAAGACTATTTTTGGCAGACTGTCAGCTGAATTCTGCACACCCAGAAGGCTAAATCCTTTAGCACTCAGCCGTAGTTTTCAGCAAGGTCTTACTCAAGAAAAACTCCCATGGAAGGAAATTACCCTGACTGTAAATCATGTATAAAGCTATTAAATGAGAGCTTCAGGACTTGGCCAAGAATATTTTGGAAAGGTATTTTCATGAGTTGACTCGAGAAGTGCTCAGAAATTTGAGATGCTCTGGATTTGGATGGACACAACATGAACTTTCCTTCCTATCAATCGATGTTATTTCTAAATTACCAGCTCAGACTGCAGGCCTTTCTTAATTTATTTACAGAGCCACAAAAACACAAATGTTAACATCACTTACTGTTCATTCTCATAATATAGTTTGCCAATAGCCCAGGCAATGATGATTGGGCAAGGAATACCTGCAACAGCAAAAAAAAAAAAAAAGAATTAATCACAACCCATATATGGATGGATGATACAGATGTAGATTCAGATTTGTGTGAGGAGAGCCTTGGTTAATGAACTGGAAGACTCTAAACACAAGTGGTCCTATCTCTGTATACCTGAGACAGCTTTATGTTTATATAAGGAAGTTTATCTCAAAAAGAGAAAATGCCAGTACCAGTAAGAAAAGTTAATAAAATTATTAATAAACACATATATACACCTATACTTCTAGATAAAGTCCTTTTCTGCTGGGTAGCTCTCCAGCCACTCATGAGTCAACGTGACTTAAATCCAAGGCCAGCACAGCCGTGTATCTAATTGCCTTTTAACATCCCATTTGTTACCTCTTTTGTGGGAAATGGAGGCTTTAAAGAGATGAAGCAGAGTGGAAAGAACCATAACACAATAAGGAAGGGAATGAAACATGAAATGGTCATCTTGAACCTCATCAAGAAGTGTACTGCAGCTCTGATCTCCTGCACCACAGCCCTGGGGACTTCTGTGCCCTGCAAGTGACTGTGTTGTCTTGCAAGTCCTGTGCATGCTTCCCTCATGTTCTTGCTAGACACGAACAGACAAAATGTGCCCTGTCCTTCCTTCTAGAGGAAAGCATCTTTTCCTTGTGAAGAACATGCACTTAAGAATGAGGATGGCAAAAGATCATGTGTGGGAAGGCAAAGCAGTGTCAGAAAGCATCCAAAAGGGTGAGAGAAAAGGTATATTCAGCTCACACCACTCCTACTTTAGTGATCAGAGACCCAGAAGGCTCTGAGAGAGGTAGGGAGGGAAAATACTAGGTACCAAACCAGTACGGTGGTCAGTGAGAGCTGTCTGACCAGCTGATTTTCCAGTTTAGTGACAGAACTGAAAAATACTGGGAAAAAAAAAACATTGAATCAATTCCTCACATAAACATTTTCTTTCTACTACAACTCCTCTTTCTTCCCCTTTGGTTTTGGATTGAATGATTGTTTGAAATACATTTTCTGCTTTCAGAACTGCAATTCAATTACTTCTGTTCAATTTTGAGAAGAAGAGGCATTTCTGAACAAAATGCCAGTCTACTTTCAGAAATGAAAATATTTGTGACCTTTTTCCACCTTTCTTGTTTCAACAGAAAAGAACTGCCAAATTTACTAGTTCTGTCTGACCTGTATTCAAGTAACAAAACTGCCTGCATGGGATTTGTCTTGCCAAATATCTCCTGGCCAAGCTCACATCATGGATATATGGGTTGGAAAGGACCACTGAAGGTATCCAGCCCAATCTCCTGCTCGAAGCAGAACCATCAACACTAGCTCACCTCAGCCAGGGCTTAGCCTTGCAGAATTTTCAATACCTCCAGCATCAGAGACTCCAAAGCTTCTAAGTCATCCATTCCAGCACTGCACTACCTTCTGGTAAATTTTCTGTTTTCTTAATGTCCAGCTGGAACCTCCCATTTTGCAATTTGTGGTTGTTGTCTCTTACAATATCTGCTCTTACCAAGAAGAATTAGGCTTCATCATCTTCATAATTATCCTTCAGATCATTCTTGATACCCAACAGATCCCTCCTTAGCTTTCTCTTTGCCAGATTAAACAAACTCAGCTCCTTCAGCCTCATGTCCTCTAGATCCCTGATGATATCAACAGCCTTCTACTGGATAATCTCCAGAATTTCCACATACCTTTTGATCTAAGAGACCCCCAAATGACCACAGTATTAGAATCACAGAATCATAGAATTGTCAGGGTTGCAAGCGACATTAAAGATCACCTAGTTCCAATCCCCCTGCCATGGGGAGGGACATCCCCCACTAGATCAGGCTGCCCAGAGCCCCATCCAACCTGGCCTTAAAAACTTCCAGGGATGGGCCTTCCACCACCTCTCTGGGCAACCTGTGCCAGTGTCACACTACCCTCATGGGGAAGAACTTCTTCCTAACGTCCAATCTGAACCGATCCATCTCTAGCTTCAATCCATTCCCCCTAGTCCTATCACTACCCGACATCTTAAAAAGCCCAAAATTTCAAAGGCACCCATACCAAAATCAAGAAGAAAGTACTAGTAACTTCCCTCAGGCTTCTGGCCAATAGCCCTAATGCAGGCCAGTATGGGTTTTACCTTATTCATGAGGAGAAGGCACTGATGGCTTATACTCAGCCTGAATCCACTGCAAGCCCTACATCCTTACCAGCAGGATTGCTGCTTTGATATTCTGCACTGATGGACCAACTCACATTGATGCAGCTATGGAAAAGGAGCAGCCTTTGCTCTGACCCCGGCTGACACAGTAGAAGTGAGGTGACAGGACATACCATGAGCTTTTTTTTTTTTGTCTTTTAGTAGCCACAAGGATAGCAGAAAGATGACAGGTGACAGGCTTTGTTAGAAGCTGTTTTGTAGGAATGACTCTCTCAGCAGTGCAAAAGAGAGCTGTGAGGCTGGACTGGAAGATAAAGAAGCTTCTCTTCTAGTCAGCTCCTCACTTAGAAGTGTCTCCCAACACTGAGTGTTCCACAGGGCATGGACAGGGCCTTTTCTGTTTCATCCCATGCTGAGCACGAGCAGCAACACATAAGGGGTTATGATCACAGCTTTGCTGACCAAAGTGAAAGAGAAGTGGTGTGAACTGCTGCATTCCCAAAATGCTGAGCCTGGGAGCTCTTCCTCTTTGCTTAACACCAGGTGCCCGAGGATCTAAATGAAGACGATAAATCCAGCAATAACCTCTTAGCATTGCATCATCACCAACACTGAAGAACTAAACTTGATCTCATCTTGTTCTCACAAAGTTAGGTTTGAATGCCAGATTTCACCACAGTGGGATTTTTTAAAGGTTTTTTTCTTACTGCTCTTTATTGCTTTAATGTCAAGTACCACGTTACACCATTTTAAGCACAAAAGACACTTACACCATCCTATGAAGAGAAAGACCCATTTCCGCAGCTTATCTGTGGAGTAAGTCATCACTATAGCGGTGTGCAAGTAGCAGCCTTCCACAAACATCCAGAAGAAGTTGGTCACCACAAAGTAATTGTAGACTGTGGTAATACATCGACACCAGGGCTGCAAAGGAAGCGCAAAGGAATATCATGGTGAGAACACGTAAAAGATTCTGTATGTTGTTATTCCCTTAAAAATTAATGGTAGGACTTTTGCATAGGATGCAGACATACACCTGTGACTTGCGACCACAATCTTAAGTGCTGATGGGAACTCACAGCTATGTCTGCAACTTTCCACTGCGGCTTGGCTTTGACCACAACATAAAAACATAGAATCACAGAATGGCCTGGGTTGGAAGGGACCTCAGTGATCATCTAATCCAACCTCCCTGCCATGGGCAGGGACACCTCCCAACTAGACCAGGTTACTCAAGGCCTCATCCAACCTGGCCTTGAACATTTCCAGGGAGTGGGCATCCACAGCTTCTCTGGGCAATTTATTCCAGAGTCTTGCCACTGCTGTACTGAAGAATCTCTTCCTAAGATCCAATCTAAACCTAGTGTCTTTCAATTTAAATTCATTTCCCCTTGTCCTATTGCAGGACACTCTTGTAAAAAGTCCCTCTCCTGCCTTCCTGTAGGTTCATCATGCAGGATCTCCTGTACCTGAGCCTGTCTGGAATTTTAACATGCCACAAGGCACGTCCACACCAGCTGTCTGCAACCAGTTTAAGAAGTAGCCTTGTGGAAAGAAGATGAGGGAGGTCATTTGGCCACAGGTGATCTTTCAGAAAGGTACAGCCATAGCCCAGGGTCAATTCAAAGAAAGCATAAGGTAGAAGTCAATGTCACAGTCTTTCTTCATTTCCGAAGGGAAGGAGCATCACTGACATTTAGAAAAAAGATATTGTACTTCCAAGATATGCTTTTATCTGCTTCTCCATCCCCTCTACTCCTGCCATTATGCTTCAGGCTATAAGTCACATCACTACATACATCACTTCTGAATTTTGCCATTACTTCAAAAGGAAATTTTGGTTGGGCTCAATGTATCGGTAAAAGCATCTTCTCCGAACGGCTGTGCAGTGAGAGCACAGCTGTGGAACACACAATTCGCTATAGAGAGGCAGATGGCAACATCACATCAATAAATCACAAGTAACTGCTGATGGTAATTTCCACAGTGCTACACACAGAAGCCTGGGAAAATCTCTTTCTGACCAAGCAGGCATTCAGCGTATTCCCTGAAGAATGACATTAATTACCTATGTTAGCTGGCATCATTGATGTCGTTTTGGTCTCACCATTCTCCAGCTTTTTAATTAAATATTTGAAACTTCTGTCCATCAGTAAATTTTATTTCAGACTTCACATGCCTGAGGTACTGATGATCTCTAGGCAGTCAACAGAGCAGCAGATGCACTATCAAAGCAGCTCAATTCTGCCAATTAAGAATTTGTTGGACAGGAAGCACAGTTACAAAATGATAGCCCATTCACAAGTTGTGATCAGCTCTGTTTATTGAGGTGAAGTAAACAGAAATATCTTTTGGATGTGTTAAAGATTTCCCTTCTGTATTATTTCATTCAGATTTGAAATTTAGTCTGGTTCCATCTTTGAATTAGGATGAAGAAACAAAACAACTCAGAAGAAGACGAAATATTTTGTTTTCAAAGTTTGATGTAAAATCAAATTTTCCTTTTTTTTTCTCCTTTTGGTCTGAGCAAAGGTAAACAAAGCCAAAACCTAAATAAATAAATAAACAAATAGAAGCCCTATTTTTGGCTAACACCAAACAAATATTTTAGCTCCATTCCTGACTGACCCCCAAACTAGCAAGACTAGGTTCCCAAAGACTCTAAGTCTCACATTTGATTTTTTGAAGGTATGAGCACAAATTAAAACTTTCCCTGTGGCCTCAATCTCATGCAAATTCTCTGATACAGCCTCCAGACTTTTATTCCCCTCTCTCCCTCAGTTGCAACACTTACACATATTTTGTCCTCTCCATGGCTGTCCGTTTTCACGAGAACTGTAAAATATAGTTATACCTGAGCCTGTTGCTCCCGTGTCAGAACTGAGTGGAATTGGCCACTGGACTGAGAAGATACTGGGACAGATACAGACAAACACACTTAATGGTGGTGAGAACTCCCCCAGCATCGTTTCCACAGGAAACCAGAATAAAATGAATTTTGAGCAATTCCTTTTGGAATTGTGGGTTTATTATCATCGAATAATAAACCTAATTAGCAGAACTCATTAATTTATATCTTTTCATTTATTTGACTGAGGATTCTTGATCCCCACACGTATTCACCATTAGGCTCCAGGTATCTTCAGCAATTCCCCTTCTTGATTTATTAACATAAGTCCTGCAACTTCATGCAAAATGTTTCCATGTCGAGTCCTTTATGCTTCTGTAACCACATTATTTAATCTCCACGGATCGGCACAGAAGAGATCACATCATTAGCTATCATAAATGATGTTGCTTCCATCGATTTTGGTGCTGTTATTTTCACTCTGACCTACTCCTCAATAAGAATATAACAAAGTAAAGCTTGTATAAAGCACTTTCCCAGAAAGTGTTCTGCAGTGTTCTGCTGAGAAAAGATGAGTTAATGAAAACTGAGGCATGTGAGGATCTGTCCCTATAATTGCAAGATATTTTTCTTTGCACTTTGTAGTCACAATTTAAAAGGCATTGGAGTGCCTGACTCCAACTGATTTTTTTCTGAAATATCTGTAAAAATCTGTATAAAGACTTGCAGTACTGCACTGGAAGCAAACCATGCAGCATAAAGCTACCAATAAAGCTCATATACCACATGTTCTGTAGTCTGAAAATATCAAATACAGAGAAAAAAACAAAACAGTGAATTAATAGAAGCTACATCTTCTCAAAGCAGCATCTGATTGAATAATAATACAGAATTATGGACAGACTTCTTTATCCAGGTACTAACGGCTTTTCTATTTGTTTTCCCAAAATATGGGATTAAAGTTCAGATGTCAAATTCGAAAAGCTAACTAAGGATGATGAGTGCCCAGCTGACATTAAAATGAATGGATATGTAGGCTCCTGGGGTGGTTTTCAACTTCTGTAAGATCCGTTTCTACATGAGTGAAGCCACATTGACTGGTATCAGCTATGGATCCTGCTCATAATCCAGCAGCATTTTAGTCCACCTGTTTTCCAAAGAGACTATGGAAGGGGTGTGTATGTGTATGTGTACGTGTGTTTGCAGAGTCCTTTTTGCTTCATTACTTAGTTAAATACCAGGAGACAGCCCTAAAAAGAGAATACTCCACTAAAAGATTATTACAAAGGAAAGAGAACCCTGGCAAGGGACTATCACAAAGGACTATTTGCCAAGGGAATGTAGAATTATTCCCCAAGAAAGAAAATAAAACTGCTTTTTCTTTTGGAGTGGATGCTTTTAATCGTCTCTGAAACCCTCATATTATTGGGGCTGCTGGGTGACTACACAGAGGGAGGCGTTGCAGTACTTACATAGGGACCGAGCCAATGTCATCACTCAGAAAAGCATCTGCAGTTGGGAATTACATGAGTGAACAGGAAATATCATGGAGAATAAAAGAGAAATGGGAGCAGGGTGACAAGTTGCATTGCTCAAGAGGGCTCAGTTCCACGCAGAGAAGATGCCTCACTTCTTGCCTCCTTCAGCCTTCGCGTTTTCTATCATGCGGATCTGTCTGGTCCCTTGAACCATCTCTGACTCTCCATCACCCATCAGAAAGCTTAGATAGCTGTGCCAGCAGAAAACTCTTCCTTGCTCTTTTTTGTTGGCCAGGTTAGTTCCCTGCCAGCTTAATGAGTTTGCACTCCAAGGGCTCAGTCCTCCCTGAGTGATCAAGAAAAGGAGCAGAGCAAGTGCAAAAGGAGCAGCAGGAGCTGGAGTGAAGCGTTTGGGTCCCTGGAGAAACGAGGCATCACTTCCAGCATCACCTGTAGCCCACGTCACAGAACTTCATTCTCAAAGCCAGCGCGGTGAAGAAGGGATTAGCAGAAAAATGGAATTTTGTAAAAAAAAGAAACCACAACGATATCAACAAAACAAAAACTGTTCTGTTTCAGGCCCTATTTATTGTTTTATTGGGAGTCTCATGGACTCTAGGCGATAAAGGTACCCACTGTCATCAAGACAAAGCAGCTGACTCAGAGCCTGAACAGCCATATCAATTCTTTTTTGCACCCTGTTCATGGAGATGTTGCCCTCTGGAGTCAATGTTTCCATACACAGGTGCACATCACTGCAAGATGCTCTGATCCATAGAACTTTTCCAATTGTTCAGCAACTTCTTGTGTCCCATCCGGGCTGCCATCATCTATGATGATAATTTCAAAATTGTTTCCAAGTGATAAAACGTGACTCCGTGTCACGGTTTCAGGTCTCCCGCTGGTTCAAGAATGACCAAACATTTAGTGTTTTGCAGAATATTGTATATAAATTTGGAAGGTAGGTATGGTCAATTAAGATAAGAGAGAAGCTTTCCGGTGGGATTTTTACTTAAAAGGAATTCTTTGATACTCTGTAATGATGAAATAAATGAAAATTTACCCAAAATAGGCTCGTTTTCATCATCTTTTTGAAATTACGTGGAAGTCACTCAAAGCACGTGGATAGGTGTCCTTTGTAATATTTCCATCAGCTGCGCCCACCCACCATCCCTGCCCACCCCAAGCTACATGGCAGAGACACGCTACCTCCAAGCACTTACTTCATTGCTTTCGTGTATGTTGTGATCTATCATCTGAAGCAGAAACCACATCACATTCCTCAGGATGAATGTGGTGATCAGGTTCCAGTGGATAATATTCCGCAGGCATCTGATACTCCTAAACAGGGAAATACATTTAAATCATCATATACAGTGAATACATACACAAGTACATTGATGACTATGTAATATAAACAAGTTATTTCTGCTCATCTGACAAATTCTCCATGGTTTATCCCCCTTCAGTACCTCTGTTACACTGAAATAGGAGGTTTGTCTGTCCAGTGGGTCACTAATATCAGTCCATGAAGCTGTCTGTAGCTTATAGCTCTAACATCTCTGGGTCTGGCTCTCAGGGTAAATTGCACAGCCAGTCCCAAAGCCAAAACTTGGAGATTTTACAGCACAGTCACGGTACAAATAAATGACATAAATATAAAAGAGAATCATGGAATCACAGAATTGTTGAGGCTGGAAAAGACCTCTGAGATCAAAGTCCAGCCTCTGCAGAGCAACAGGTGGATGGAAAATCTGTGCTTCTTTTCCTTGCTATATACCTTTCTTCCAGGAACAACAGTGTAACTTTTGCAAATGGTCATTTCATCCTTGTTTTTTTTCGTTGTTTTTTTTGTTTTCTCCCTTCTACTCTATCCCTAAAACACCTAGAATTGATAAGCCCCTAAAAAACCAGGCTACACTGCAGTTTGTTACCTTGTTCACAGAAGGAGATTTGGTGACAAATGATTGTGCCAGAGTGGCAAAACTGGAATTCTTTACATTTGGGTTGTCTCTTAGGCAGGCTCACCTGTGTGAAGCTCAAATTTCAGATTCATTAATGCAATAGGTGAGCATGGATGGCCTGGTATTCAGTCGCGGACTTAGTTGCTTGTTCTAAGCCTTCTTAAGCCAAATAGAGCTTCATATTCTCCTTCACCAGAAAACATCTGTATCTGTTTTTAGTCCTTCCCCAGGCCCCATTCAGATGCAACGTAAAATATAAGCACAATGTAAAATGTGAGCTGCACTAAGCTGGGACACAGCGCCATAAAATGGGAGAGAGAACATTGTAAATACTGCTTGCTGTTGAAAATGGCCCCAGGAGGCAGCCCAGCACGTGATGCTGATGCCAACAACCGAAGTATCACTGAAGCTAGACAGAAAGTTACTCATCACAGATTCATTCGTCTGAAACAAGATCATTCGTCTTCTCGCTCTTTATGAAACAGTAAAGGAAGGCAAGTGCCAAGCTGCAGCTTTGCAGTTATGGAGTTTTCAATTAAATGATCTTTCCTCAGCTAAGCTCAAAGCACTCTCGTTATTAAAATCACTCCCACAAGGGTTCATTTCCCAGGATCTTTGGGTTAGGATTCTGCATTTGCAGTGTCAGTCTCCCTGCTTGTAAAGGAAGCTGTCAAATAACACGGGTCAAACACAGAGTGTGCTGTTCTCAAACCTGCTCAACTCTAACTGATCACAGCTCATCCCAGTGACAGCAAAAAGAGAAGGCACAACCCAGTAACCAATGCTGTCATTGCCTCAGGTCGTTTGCATGACAAACAAGTCAGCCTTCTTAATAAAAACCCATTTTTTGCTATCCTATAACACTTGCTGCACTTTTCCTATGACTCCATTAGTCACTCTCAGGGCCAGAAGCAATTCTGTTATGTTTTGCAGCCTCACAAATCTCTCAAGGATTTTGTAGCAATCCAGAAAAAAAAAACCAAACAAACAGAAGACCTCTCATACATGAGATACTGCAACTTATGGAAAGCCGCTCAGAGGTATAATCCTACTAAGTAAATGTTAAAATAGCTTCTGAGTTTGCAGCTCAGGCTCCAGGTATGAAATCGGTATTTGGTTTGAGAACCTCGGCGACTCAAGACTGGAGTCAATTTGGAAAACAAATCTCAGTTATTTAGGCTACAAACCCCCAAAGCTTTGCTCTCAGTTCAACCCGTGCTACCAGGGAACACATCAGACAGGTCTCACTTCGAAAATCTCGCTTCTAACAAAAAGCAAAGCTTCACAGTTAGGCTCTCAAAGAAACCCAACACCTACTGCCTTCACGTTGAACCCCAGGAACCCACCTGGCTCTGGGCAGGCTCTGAAACATGCTATTAAGTTCTATTCTCTATTGTTCGTTCTGCATATAAATGTCCTGCGGCTGCTGCTCATCCAGAAGTTTTATTCACTCCCTTTAGGTTAAGGATTAGCAGATGAAGGAAGGAGTTTGAAACACTGCTTCTAGGGGAAAAGGGAGGCAGGGGACTAGAAACTGAGGAAATTCAGGTCAAACTGTAGACTTCCTGACATGAAATTAATTGCTTTTGAGAGCTCCAACAACAAAACAGACCCAGCACACTTGCAACATGAATGTACAAAGCGAAGATAAAGGAGTGAAACAAAAGTCCTTGCTGCACGCCTCCATTTAGATGTAAACTAATCATCCCATATGCTAGAACATGACTAAATTTGGCTGGAAGAAACCTTATTCCCACAGCAGGACACTAGACTGGCCACAGAGGCAAAAAGGATAAAATAACTATAGACTTTTTGACAAAAAGAGCTTTTTCCCCCTGTAGGGTCATAATCATTAAAGTCACATTCTGTGTCTCGGAATATAAAGACAAACTCAGCATCTACTGGCTGCGTGTTCTTTGCCCTCCTTACTACTACTTGGTTCATAGTGCTTAGCTCTCTTTGCTCATCAGCCTGCATCCAGCCATTGGCTTTTGGTTGGATTGCAGGCTGCTTGGGACAGAGGCAGACTTTTAGTACTGTCTATTTAGGATCTAGAGCAAGAGGGTCTGGTCTGCGTTGGGCTCTCCCAGGTTCTAAAGATTGCGATCAAAACTCTCTCCGTTTTCACAAAGCCAAACGTGCTGAGGGAAGAGGTTTTCCTGGAAAGTCAAGTCAAATATAAATGTGGCCAGCAGATGGAATTTACTCAAATGAAGCCTGAAACCTTGTCAAATAATGCTTTGGACATGAACCAGGGACAGTTGGCCTCCATGTCCCACTACCTTTAGCAAAAGCCATACTTTGGGCATCAGCAACCTTGCGCCACGACTGAGAGAGACACTCCACGTGTGGTACGGATGGTAAGCAGAGGCTTTCACCTGCTTGAAAGCTTCAGGTCTTTGGGCCTAACAGAGCAATGAAGAAGAAGCTGTAGAGCAAGCATTTTCTTTACCGGTAGCAGTCTCTCCCCAGTCACATTCCCCACCACATTGCTGCCTTGGCAAAGCAGCACAAGCAAGTGCGGAGCAGGGATTGCTTTTGCAATGTTTGGGTCACTGCTCTGCTGGTGTCAACAGCAGGTAGGGTTTTAATGCAAACACCAGCATAGTCAGGCTGAGAAACACAAGTCTGAAAGTGCTGCAGAGTTGCTCAATGACTCAGGCAGTGATGTGACCTCAGGCACAGAATGATTTTATCCTTTCCTTTTTTTTGTTGTTTTTTTTTCCTTTTCCTTTTCTTTCAGTAAGAGTCTCAACCGGAGACTCAAAGTTTGTTTCTCCTTGAAGAACGCCCAAAGCACATGGTTTCTGTTTGTTTCTGTCTCCTAACTACTAGTAGGACAAAAATCACAGTGGCAGTAATGCAATTCGTAGCCAAGGGCAGGAAAAACTTGAGAAATAACTGTCAGGTTCATACTGGGGAGGGAGAAAAGCAGGGTCAATATCGTGTGTGGTAGCTGCAGGGCACAGCAGTGGAGGACTGCAGCTAAACCACCTGATGGAACAAGGGAAAGATCTCTCACCAGCCACCGGAGGAAGCTGCTCTGAGTTACAGGCACTGCTGGTGAATGCTATCATAATTTAGTATGACAAAGCATCTAGAGGGATAGTGACTGAGATGAGGGTCCCCTCATTTCAGGCACTTCTCAGGTGAGACTGTTCTGCTGGGCTCAGGAGCTTGCCTTGAGCATACAGTTAATCTGTGTAGCCAGATCAGAGTGAAGGACAGTGAATGAAGCACATGTCCCAAACTGGGCAACAAAGTTAGTGAGTAACAGGAGACCTGCAGAGTCGCTCATGTTTGGTGAAAGGACAAAGTCAACCTTGTCATACTCAGTCACCTCAAAGCCTGAGGAAGAAACTCATAATACTCATAGGGGTAATTTATCCTCCACAGGTCTTTTCCTGGCTCTTGGTAGACAAAAGCTAGCTTAAATTTATATGCTGTAATTTAAATAATCCTGCTGTTCATAAAAATGACCTGTCCCTTTCTGAAAATCTGTTAAACGGTCATAACAGTCTTCTGTGACAACGAGCTCCACAGTCCTTTCTCCATGACTAATTATTGCCTTCACTACATGGAGTGAAAAAGTGAGTCTGTGCTTCAGAAACAGCAATAACTACCCTCACAGGCAGCAATGAAAAGGAATTCACATCACATTGTAGCTGGCAGGAGGTGGAATTTGAAACACATTGTGCTGTATTATAAGCTAGTGAATGGAGCTTTCCTAGAGTCACAGTGAGTGGTACAAATGTATTCCTTCATAATTCAGAAGCTAAGAAATCTGGGGTTATTCTTACCTCAATACGGAGATATTACAGTGTCCTGGGTTTAGCCCCTAACCCGCGACATACAGTCTGCAGAGCGTGGCAGTAGCAACACCAGGAAAATGAGAGCACAGACAGCAGAGAGTTACTTTTCCAAGAGGGTGAAGAGTCACATGAGAGAGAGGAAAAAATGGGAAATGAGGGGACAGGATGCTGAACTGCTGCTTCAGACACACAGCTTGGCTAGGAAAAAACTGTGAATTACAAGCCAGCTAGAATCCCTTAGCCTAAAAGATCAGATGACAGAAAATTTCATATTCATGTTCATGTCAGGTAACATTGCTTATGCCATTTCCACTTGGTTTACAACCTTTGATTGGTCCAAGTGTAGCCCAGCTCCCAAGAACAGCGGCACAAGTCACTATCCCAGAAAGCCTGACCTCATTCATTCGCATTAAAGTGGCTCCAACTCCTCACGGGAGTCACTGAGCTCCTTTTGTGGTTTATGTTCAATAGGGTCAAGCCATGGCTTATTCCGGTTTAGCTCACTGGGTTGAGCGTGGTGCTGAAACACCAAAGGTCGCGGGTTCGATTCCTGTTCCGTCCTCATGTGTTGCCTGATCTAGTTGAGAGGCGTCCCTGCCCACGACAGGGAGGTTGGATTAAATGATCTCTAAGGTCCCTTCCAGCTTGGGCCATTCTATGATTCTATGATACTAACACGATGGAATGAAGAGGTCATAAGCTGTTATTCATAGTAGAAAACTTTTGTCTGTTGGTTCCTCTTCTCTGCTTGCCTGTCCCCTCACAGGGGCTGGGAGAGGAGGCATTTCCTCACAGCTACATTCCCCTCTGTCCTTCGGGAGTTGCAGAGAGGAGGGATACGAAAAGCCTTGAACTGTACCGCAGGAAACTGCTGTTCCCATGGGCTGCAGGAGAAAGCTGGGAGGAGAGGTTGGTAGCACGTCTTCAGCATGTGCTCCTGAAGTAGCACAGTTCATGCAGCAATTTCACTGCTGGTTATGCCTCAGAACAGATTTGTGGGCTTGAAATATCCCCCTGAAATACAGCAAGTAGTGACAGACCAGGACATGTAAGCATGTAAGCAGTATCTGTTAAACTAAATGAAGGAGTGGGCAAAAGGAAAAGGATTTCCTTGAAAAGAAAAGGATTTACAGTATATCACTTTTAGGGAGAAAAGATACTGCAACTGGAAGCTTCCTTCTTCTGTAAGTAAAAGGGTTTATTGGCTCCTCATGATTTCTTAGGAACTAGTGCTTTGCCTGTTACTGAGTGATCTCGAGACAACCGCTTCTGATCAGGCAAGAGTTTTTGCTGAAGGACTGTTGTACGAGAGTCCTGCTGCTGTGTGACCCCTCCTGCCGGTTTGGGCAGAGCTGCCGTCATGTCAGGCAGAACTTTATGCCGGGAGTAATTTTTCAAAGTACAGTCACTTGCCTGAAAGCTAATGCTGCGAGGCTTTCGATAGAAGAATGAGTTTTCGTGTCAGACTGCGTTATGAAGTACCTTGGTTTATATTTACAGGAATTTGGGGTCAACGGTACTAGAAATGTGTGTATTCCAGTGAGTCGAGAGTGTCAAGGTATGCCTCTGGCTGTGCTGGCCAAAACCAACTAAAATTATCTGGGAGAACGTGCCTCCCACTCACTGCACACGCAGAGAGCCCCATGAAGGCATTAGCTTCAGCTCTGCAGCACATTAGACATAAAGAAGCAATTAAGGTGAAAGCAACCATACTCCGGTTTTGGTCTTCCTAATTAGTAAATCAAAAGCCAGGTGCATGGCGGGGAATTATACATAATGACTTCTTTATCTTATTTCAGAACGGACCATGTTTCAAGCCCAAATATCATTCGCTGACTCGGTAGCATGCCACCAGCATCCTGAGCTGCTTGGCGTGTAGGGTGTCGTAACCGGGCTTTCACGTTTGGAACGATGGCAGCAAATGAGAAAAATGCAAAATCCTCCAGCAGTTGACTTCAGACTGCGTCAGAGGTGGGCAGAAAGAGTTTCTTATTGTCGGTAGAGAAAGCGCACACTGCTAATTATTTCGATAAAATGACCTTAATTGTATGGTTGGGTACAGAAAATGGAGAATTAGAAAACTGAAAATCCATTCTTCTGACTTGGGAAAAGCCGAGGTTCGAAAACGCAGAAAATCTGACCAATTCTTTCTGTACAGGTAGCCTCACTGATTCAGAAATGGAGATCTATACAAGGGTTTCTAAAATAGCACTGGTAAAACTCAAAGTAGCTTTTCTGGTGATTCATGCTTTTTTTTTCTCACCCTATCCATACAGCGTTATTTTTCCCCTGGGATGTGCAGAGCTACTATTTTCTGATTCAAAGCATGACACAAACAATTAACATTAGCATTCATAATAATGTGCCAGCATGCTCGAAACCTAGCTGAATTAGCTGAATCATCTGCACGGAAATAATTGCAAATGATAACTTTATTAAAGAAGCTTGGAAACCTTCTATTAATTCATGTAGTATTCTATTAATAATGATGTTCAATTAAGACAGCTGTCCCAAGGCCTGTCTGAAAACAGTTGGCAGGAGCAATCTGAGAGCACTTTGCTGGAGATCTTCCCATTCCATGACTGTTGAACAAGCAGGAAGGAGAATCACGGGCAATACTTAAAAGAATGTTTTTTCCCCATCGGTCTTTTCTAGGGCAGGCAAAGCTCATGGACAAGCCATAAATGGCGTGGAGTGGGAAGAATATCTAACAGCAAGTTATTTCCCAGGCTCTGTGCCTGCCATGGCCTACTTGCTTTCATCCACATGGAGGTCTCCCCTGAGGTCCTCATGGTTTCCCCTCCGTGCTATGTTCAGTCAGTGCATGTATCCTGGTTCTCCTGATGCTTACAGATGGGAAAAGCATCTGGAGAGCTTGGCAGGGAAAACGAGCTGCTTGGTGGCAGTTGCCTGGGGGAATACAAATATTCCCAGAGGAAATGCAAGGGGCAGTTGCAAGGGAAGAGAATAACAGCTTTATTACGAGTTCAGGGATAAAATGCTCAGGTGAAGAGAAGAAGCAGGAGCTTCCATTAGCGTTTAGGATGTGCCTAGACTGTAAAAATAAAACCATTGTGCAGCCATCTGTGCTCCACTAAACCTTTTCCAAAGCTGCTTTCTCCGGCCTTCAAGCCAATATTTAATCACAGCACAGGGGGCATTCTGCCTGCTTTAGATGCGAAGGCTTAAAGTGCTGCTGTTCCTAGAGTTGGGAGGATGCAGCCAACACAACACCGAACAGGACAGCCCCAGGGCAGGACCAGACTGCGTTCCTCACCCGTGTTTGTGCCCAGCACTGTCTGACTGGGTAGTACGGTGAGCAGGGGTCCAAAGAGACCCTCTGCAAACCGCCCATGAGCGTGCTACTGACGACCAATACGGATAACTACACGAGACTACATCAGCCTGTGCTTGGTTCCCAGTCAGTGTGCAAAGAGATCTACGTGGTTAAATATGGGCTAAGTGAAACCCAGTCACTGGTATCCCAGTCTAAGAATACGACTCCATTCTTCCACTGGAGAAAATTCCTCTGCTGCTTTCACAGGACTGACAAAGTCAGATACAGATGACTTCATTTAGTACAGTGTGTGCTTCTGCTTTAGCTGATTGAAAAAAGATTTAGGAATCTGCTCTAATTTACTTTGCTAAAGAGAGGTCAGATGTCAGTGATTTTTTTAAACAAACGGGAAATGGGGCTGTAAAGTATCTTCTCAGCAGAAGCTATCTTGCAGCTGAGGTTTTAGTACCCCACAACAAACTAGTTTTAGAGTAGCAGCGGCACAATACGTAGCTACAGCCCTCCAGGGTTTATCTAGGACATTGCCCTGTTGACACTGGTTGTAGTTATTCCAGATTGTGGAAGGGTGAATGTTTTCTATAAACAGTGACCATTGCAGCTGGATTACACAAATTAGAGTTTAGGACTTCAGAAGCCAGACAGTGAGAGCTGGTAGCGGCTGATCTGGCTTACAGCTACTGTTTGGGAAACACAACAATGCACAGCATGTCCTCATTCATAATCCCCTTGTGGGATTACACAAAAAAAAAAAAAAAAAATCTGAAAGAAAATTAATTTAGATTACTAGCGAGGGAATTCAGGGGTTATGCTTTTTTTTTTTTCCTTCTAATACAATTATACAATTAGTAACGTTTATTTAATTATCCACCATTGCAGATACTGTGTGGATAAACCAAGGAGGGAAGTCTGAGGCACTGTTGTCACTGTTCACACTCTACTTGGCTTCATTTCTATCAAAACGTGGTGTGAAATTTCACTGGTTTTCAAATATTTGGCTAGGAATTCAGGAAAGATCATATAGGATCACTTATAGTCTGCTCTTTCCAAATATTTATTTCCTGTGCTTGGCCGAAATTTGGAAAAGTTGCAAGGCTCGCTCCACTGTTCCCAAAAGTATTCCATCATCATCAAAAGGAAACAGCACAGGCAAGTTTTAGCTGGTCAGTCAATGCAGATTCAATCTTGCACAGAGCAGTTCTAATACCAGAATTTAAATGAGCTGGTGTCCATCTCCCAAAACACTGTCTCGTGGCTAAAATCTTGGCACGATCAGAAATACACCACTAGGAACATATTTCAAGCACAGGATAGGAAGCGACCTCCTGATCCGCCAAACCTCAGGTCAAGAAAGTCGTTGACTAAAAGTCCTTCATAAATTCCTGAAACCCTAGTTTAACCCCAAGTTATTTTTTTCCTTCCTCTGTGGGTTGGAAATCATTCTCTAAGATCCACTCTCTAGTCTATATGTAGAGCTCCTCTACCCATTTCTTCTTGCACTGACATCATCCTTGATTCTAAGTGGCCCTTCAGTTTCTAATGTTTATCTAACAGTGATGTATTTATAGGTAGCAATAATACTTGCTGGCCTTCATCTTGCTAGGCTACAATACCACTGCTTCAGATGCAGCTTATGAAATCTTCCATATTTTAAAAATATAGCTCTCTGGGCACACTTTTAATTACCGGTATTATTGTAGAAATTCATGAGGGCTCTGCTCTTCGTGGTTCTTGCCCTAGGTAGGCTCTATACAAAGAGTCTAAAGAACTAGTCATGCAGGCATGGGATGAGAGGGGGGTGAGTAAAGGTGGTGGGAGGAGAAGACATTGGCCTAAGGTTTATCAGAAGGAAAAGTGGTTTTGTCCTTCGTCCGAGTTTGTGAGATGAAACGCTTCACATAGTTGGAGGCAGTACAAGCACTTCAGGTGTTTTGTATTCAAAGACCATGTCATTGCATATGTGTTTATTTACAGAGCTCCATTGGCTTCATTCCTGCTTTGCTTTAAGAACCTTACTATGGACTGTCACAGGGTGGGACAGTGCTGTCTCCAAACCTACAGCCATTGTGTTCACTGAACAAGTGCTCTGCAATTACCGGTATTTATGAAGAAGTTTAAAAAATGCCATACGCCTGAATCATTATTCAAGGCTTTGCTAAGTGGCAGATGGAATGGATTTAACTAAGCCAGGTGGAAAGCCAAGAGATGAAGGGGGAAATGGAGTAATGACATGCACTCGTGAACTCAATTAGTTGACTTGAACATCTCTCCTATAAAGAGAGACTGAGAGAAGTGGGGCTGTTTAGTCTTGAAAAGAGAAGGCTGAGAGGGGACCTTATTGATGTATATAAATATCTGAGGAGTGGGGGTCAAGAGGAAGGTGCCAGTCCCTTCACAATGGTGCCCAGTAATAGGACAAGGAATAATGGGTGTAAGCTAGAACATAGAATCATAGAACCATAGAATGGCCCAGGCTGGAAGGGACCTTAGAGATCATTTAATCCAACCTCCCTGTCATGGGCAGGGACACCTCTCAACTAGATCAGGCAACACATGGGGACCAAATGGGGATTGAACCTGCAACCTTGGTGTTATCAGCACCACGCTCTAACCAAGTGAGCTAAAAAGTTCCGCCTCAATGTGAGGACCCACTGCACGCCAGGCTGAAGATCAAGAGGCAGTTCAAAGGAGCTTGGAACAGGGGAGGATAAAGGAAAATAGATCTTCCTCTCTTAAATCCTGGGAGACAGCTGGGGGACAAAAATAATTTAAAAAAGACTATGTTGTTTCAAGAAAAAAAATGTTTGAGTCTTTTGGGAGGAAAAATATGTGAGATTTTGGAAATCTGGCTGTAATTATGAGAAAGAAAGGGGACACTGTGTCATACCTACAAAAAAAAAATCAGATGTTTTAAAAGGGAAGTAGAAGGAGGTAAATTTAGGAGCAATAGGAAAGCAAAATTTCCCTCAAATCCTCAATTTGCTTTTGTTACCACCATATTAGTGACAAAATCATGCCAATGCTTGTGGGTTTGGGTTTTTTTTAGACCTGCCTTTAACCAGCAACCTGTGCAGAAGGACATGTCATTTCCAGTCTTCCTTCCAGCACCATCCTACTTTATCGGATTGAAAACTCAGCAGGGATCTAGATGTTTCCCAGAACAAATACCTGCTTTCTTGTACCACTTCTACTGCACAAATAAAACATCTCCTGATTGAATCCAGCCAGGTCACTGCTGGCCACTGCCAGCACATTGTCTAATAACAAGTGAGGAGTTTTACAAAGGACTCTCCTTCCACCTCAGAGGCTGGTGTAGCAGTGAACTAACAAGGAAAAAGTCAGGACAAAGCAGTTTAGGTTTCTGCATTATCAGCAATAGTAAAGAAAAAAATTGATTCAAAAGAGCAGAAGAAACATTTTAATACTTTAACTTGTTTGTGTTTGGTTTGTTTTTTTCCTTCAGTTTGCTTGCTATGACTGATAGCAGGATTCCTCCTATGGAAAATTTATATTCTACTAATGAGGAAATGTGATTATATGTCAGACAATAAGAGCTGTGTCAGCAGGAGCTGCCTGTGTGCACCCAAGTGGGCGGATCCAACCTTTACTATTAATGAGGACACACAGATACGAGATTCATAGTGGTGCAGACACATTTAACAACGCTCTGCGAAGTGCCCTGACCAAATCTCTCCAGATCCTGCACTGGAGATCAACGCAGCTCTACATCACATTTGGTTTATGCACAAATTCCTCATTTTTTTCTTCTCAGCCTATTTCTTATTGTTTGTGTGCTTGTTTTGTTACGCACTGTGAAGACAGCATGGCTCTCACACTTCTAAGACCACCTACATGTAGACCATGGGGAACTATCCTTGACTTAGATCTTTAGGAGCAATCTCAGTGACTCATTGACATCCAGTCAGCACGACATTAATCAAGCCCTCTCCCATAGGCTGGGCTTCCCTTTTTATCATTTAGGTGCTAAATGAAATGTTTACTGGCTTATTTTTCATTGCACAGCCAAGAAAGAAGGATTGGTTCCTATGTGACAGAACTGGAGAAAACAAGGCTGGAATAGGTCATCAAAACAAAAGTGAGTCTCTGGCTGAGTTCTCCTCCCTTCCCAGTTGTGTTGGGGTGTCCTGGCACACAATTTCATTACCTGCTGCTACATCTGAGATTTATGACCCTCACAATATTTTTCAGAGTACCGTTCCTTAGAGTTTAGACAGTAGAACATTTCTACTGGCCTGGAAGGTGGGTTGTGAATGGAGGACTGGGGGTCACATATGGAACTGAGGAAGATGGGAACTGAGGGCAAGATCACGTATGATAGACTTGGAAGAATAGGGATGAGACCCAGTTCTTTCCCCTTCCCATTTCAGCAAAACTGAGGACCAAGCTTCCCATCAGTGTAGCAGCTGCCTGTTCTGGGGCTTTACAGCAGTGGTGAAGCTCATCTCCAGAAGAACCCGCATCTCACTAGTTGATCACCCAAGCACTGCTCTTTGCCATGCCAGCCAGAACCTGCTCTTAAAACCTCTGGGGTGAGGGATCCCACAGCCTTTCTAGCAATTATGTTCCCATACAACAGTTATGCTTCAGTCTCTTCCTTCACACAGGCCTTTGGGACTCCATCTGCACTGTCAAAGGAAAGGAAAATCAAGCAGATGATGGGTGAAAAGCGTAAAAATATGGAGCACTTGTAGAACTTGAGCCTTCCCAGAGGTCTCTTCACGGGCAGCAGGCACTCATGGAGTGAGGTAGATGGGTGGAATAAGGCAGGAGTAAGTAACTGATAGATTTTTATCTTAGACCACAACGTGCCACTATCAGATCTAGCCTTCAAAATTTTATCTAAATTCTCTCATTTCTCCTGCTTAGTAGATGCGTTCTTCCAATCGAACTGAAACAGGGAAAAAATGCCCCAAATAATAGGATTCAGCTATTAAAACTGACATGTTCTTAGGACACTTTGAAAATGTAAGTGTGACAAAGATGTACATAACATAGCACTTGTGTAGGGGAAATCTGTAGTGCAACATGAATCTGGGCTGCCTCCATCAGAGCATCTTTAAAACTTTTGGAAAGAGGTGTAACTGCAGACACTGAGGTAGCTCATGCTGGTTAATGTTGGCTGGATACTAGGTATTTTTTGGATGGTGCAGTGGGAGTTTGAAAAGAAGGACTATCTTAACTCACAGCATGCACAGGGAAGTACTTAATTGCTGCAGTAACTTTTAATACTGAAGCTGACTGCAAAATGTACATCTTTAAATACCAGAAGAACAATTCCGTCTTAGAAGCTAGATACATTTATACCATACTATCTCACTGGTTTTGTGTTATTTCCTCAAGCATTTATAGAAGACTCAGCACATAAGCAGAGAACATAGTTACAAGGAATATTTGCATTCTTTATGCAGAGTAATTAATTCAGTTCTCCAAGCACTAAGTTCAACCTAAGCTCAGGTTCAACGCTTCTAGACAAGAAAGCACCAACAGTACAGAAATACCAGTCAGTTAACCCAACAAATGATACAGAAATATCCAACCAGGTCATTTCTATTAAAATATTTTCCTTTGTCTAAGGCTGTATATATACAATACATACGATGACTGATGCACATGTACCTATTATTTTCCACTGTCTCCTTCCCTCCTGTGCTTTCTTTTTTCCCTGTAGCCTTGACTCTTCTTCACAGACTGTCTTTCTCTGACATAACCTTTTGATCCGACAAACTCCCTTCTGTACCACTGAACCAGGGAA
The DNA here is from genome assembly GCA_020746105.1 of Trogon surrucura. NCBI lineage: Eukaryota > Metazoa > Chordata > Aves > Trogoniformes > Trogonidae > Trogon > Trogon surrucura. The sequence goes on from CM036622.1 coordinate 55,979,515, forward strand.
GGGAACTGTTTCTATGCAGTTTAATTGATTTGCATTTATCATTTCATGAGCACTGATGGGGATAAAGCTCCTCTAAAGATGTTTTTCTCATTATTTAAGAAAACTTTCAAGTTATTTAAAGGAAGAAAAATTGAAAATAACTCAAAGCAAAATGGAAATATTTCAGTCTGTCTCCTCTGGTCTAGATCTGGGCATTATCTGTGAGGGAATGCAAAATGCCTCATGTTATCATGCACTGCCTTATAAAGAAATGAAAACTTGCCCCCAAAACTTGCAACTTGACAGGCTCAAATCCCAGTTTCCCTTAATGAAGCATGCCGTGTTCACTGAATTCTTCACTGCATCAATAAACCATGTACAGTCCTCTTCCTGAATACAAATGGGCTTTAGGTCCCACGTACAGAAGCCACCTTTAGAGCACATCCAATGAGCATTGGAACCCGCGTACACGCTTGGGAATGGAAGAGCCGTGATCGTATTTCAAGACCATACACGACCCGGACAGCGTTATTAGAGGGGTTGAGTAACGGGGTAAGTGTCACACACCCAACCAAGTCACAAACATGCAAAGGGATTACTCACCTCAAGCACAAGAAAAGCATAAAGGCAACTATAAGGGCCCCTACTGATATACAGTGCCCCAGGTAGTTTATGATGAGAGCAATCTTGTAATGGAGCGCATACTTCCTCTGGAGGTAAAGAGATAACATGATTAAATCAGCATGACTCTCTAAGCACTGACATTAAGGAACAGTTAATCAGTTTAGGAAACAGTAATTACTTTTCTCAACTTTAAAATTACATAATAGCCCCCAGGCTGATGCCTATGTACAAGCCAAACATGCTGCACAGGCACAGTAGTACTGGCTTAGTTTCATTTCAGTTTGGTATCTGTCCACAGTTTCTTACAAATATCAGGGGAAAAAAAGTGTTTATTTCCTACTTTTTTTTTTTTTTTTCCTGCAATTTCCTCAGGATTTCTTATTTTTATTATTATGCTATTTTAAGATTTTGTCATTTTGGGGTGACAAAGCTATCAAAGACGCATCTCACAGTTTCAAAAGTTACAAAGCATTATTTTGCTAGGAAACTTATTGAGCCAGGCTATGCTACCTTCCTCCTCGAATGGTTTGGTTTTCATACAAAACTGCATCAGTTGTCAGTAAGAACAAATAATAAGCCCCTTCCATACTAGCAGATTATTCTCTGAGGTACATTCCTTGCAAGCTGAGATCCTTACCATTCAAATTAAGGGCAAGAACCAGTGCAGACTGAAAGAGCTGGGATCTGGTGGTGGCCTTTCAGTTTTGAGAACCCAGACCAAAGATCCCGTTGTTTTTAGCAGCGACCCAAGTACCTGGTGAAACTCAGTGTTTTAATGCCTATTTCCTAAGATGCTGAGGAGATTATTGGCAGGTTCTTGATCCTGTAAACAAAAAATTCAGTACAAAAGTGCTTCCACCTAAACCAGTATATTTAGTGATGTGACCAAAAATTTGACCTTGAAGAAACTTGAACATTCTTTATTGGTGGGCTGCTGCTGCATTCAGAAAAAAAAAAGAGAATCATCTCCTCTCTTTGCCTGATGGATAGGAAGAAGTTTTAAAAAAAACACTATTCAGATAAATATTGAAGCTGGTTAAAATTTGACAGAGGTTTGCTATGTCAAAAATAAATCCCCCTGAAAAAGATTTATTTGTTTATTAGTTTTGGCATTTGTTTCTTTTCAGGTTAAGCAGAATCCTTCCCCACTTCAAGACGTTGTCCTCCTTCAGAAGAACAAGAGCTTTGAAAACTAACCTCATTTCCTCCCTTGTGATAAAAATATAAAAGTAAAATCCTACAGATGGCACGAATTGTCTAATTTTGGTTGAACTTGCTTTGTTTAATTTTTTTTTTCCTAACAATTTCCCTCAACATTTTATTCCAGTCAAAGGAATTTGTCAGTGAATGAATGTTTGGATGAAACTACAACCAGCAGCTGTAGTTAATCTGTTCCATTGTTCTGTGAAGATAACATCTTCCAGGACTTTGCCAGAGAGCGTTCTTGGAATCATTTTTTGTGATGAAACTTGCCTGTATCTTCAGCACATGGAGTAATGTGCCGGTTCTGGACAAAAATCAACCATGTAAGGTATTTTTAAGTCTTTTATAAAATCCCCTAAAATAAACTTCCCCATGTGCAGGCCCGTTTTCTGAATAGCCTCGAGGAGGGGAAAAAAAAAAAGATAAAACCAAAAAACGCAAAACAAACCTAAACAAAACTACAAGATCCGAATTCCACACTGAGTTTTATTTATCCTTAAGTCACGGGGACACCTAAAGGGAAGGAAAACACACTTGACCTGATGTGCCTACCTGAAATGCTGTGTTGTACTGCAGCTAGCACCCTGACGAACCGACTTCCTTCTTTCTTTCTTACTTAATTCATAGGTTCATAGAATCAGAGAATACCACAAGTTGGAAAGGACCCATAAGGATGTTTTTTTCTTTCTTATTTAATTCAGAGGTTCATAGAATCAGAGAATATCATAAGTTGCAAAGGACCCATAAGGATCATTGAGTCCATCTCACTACTTCTTGCAGGACTACCTAAAACTAAACCATATGACTAAAAGTGTCATCCAGAATCACTCATGTAGTGCTAGAAATCTTCTGGAAGATGACAATGTTTCTCCCAGTCCAAGGATCCTTTCGGTTCAATCCTTTGGTTCCTAACCAGCTTCACTCAGGTATTAAGAAGGGATGGTTCAAATCCACAAGAACATCGATCAGAAAATAGCATAATTAAGCTCTTCTTTGATGCACTGAAAAACTGGCACAACTTTTGTGGTTTGTTTTTTTTTTTTTTGCCAACAATGACAAGGTTTCCTGAAGGCAAATTCAAAAATACCACACAAACAAGAACTGCCTCAGTGCCTATGAAAAACTAAACTGACAGGCTGTAAGATCACTTCCCACCAGCCTACATGAAATCTGCATCTCTGATGAACTGGAGACAACACCTTCGGGGCTGAAAAACACGTGCAAGGAACCAGTCATGTGTTGGCCAAAGCTCAGCTGGTGTAAAATACTTGCATAACATTTTTCTGTCTCACCCTTTGGAAGACTGACACATTTCAAAAGGGTAACAACCTTCTACTGTTTCCCAATATTCCTCTGCTTCCAGGAAGATATTTCACTTCACTAAAATGCAGCTGTAAATCCTACTCAGGCTGAGGACGAGGGTGGTTAGAAGAGAAAGGAGACAGAAAAGGAGATGGTCTGGATGCTCTGTTAGCCTTGCTCTCCAGACCACAGCAGGACACATCAACCGAGTCCTTTTCCATGCCACACCTTTTGCATGACAATCACATTACTCCAGACAGTGGGGAGTTAGATTCCAGTAAGCTTCTACCAGGTAAATGGAGGAAGCACAGCTTGATGTCTTTACCTGCATCCGCTGGGCAAATCCAAGGCACACGGGGCTCCCTGCAGCCAGATTTCCTATTAACGATGGAGTCGTTCTGTCTAGAGGACTTTTTCCTTTCCTTTAGCTAGGACGTGACTGCTAACGTGTCCAAACCAGATCAGCTAACGACTTGAACTAATAACCACCCAATGACAACACTCTCAGCTCTCCAGATGACAAGGATCCTTCCCCCTCTAACATAGCTCACTGACAGGTCCTGCCAGTGTCTACAGATGTCTTCCTGCAAGGCTCTGCACTCCATTCCCAGTCCAGTCACTTCAGATTTCTTCCCGTTGCCAGGATGATCTCATCACCAGTACAGTTGAAAGACATCACATCTCCTCTCCAGAGACTTTCAGAAGTGACTGGGAAGTATCTTTGAGTATCTCTGAGTTCCCTGCTTTGCTGTTCTGAGCCAGCTGGAAGCTGGGCAAGCTACGGCTGATGTGACAGTGCTCCTAAGCAGGATATATTAACTTAAGCCCAGCATGGTGCTAACCCAGCTACACAG